>OX387183.1:30868852-31468852 GCA_947561395.2 Buxus sempervirens
GAATTTGTCAGGCACATTCATTGCCTTCAATAGAGGGGGTAGGAGATCCCAATTCACTGAGTCAAAAGCTTTCTTAATATCCAACTTCAATGCACATCTAGCAGGACCCTTTTGTCTATGGTAGTTGAGGAGTACCTCCTGGGCAATAAGAATGTTATCAACCATCTTCCTCCCAGGAATAAAGGCAGTTTGGAGCTCCCCAACTAGATCATCCACAACATTCTTGAGTCTATTCGCTATAATTTTTGCAATGCACTTATACACTGTGTTCACACATGCAATCGGTCTGTAATCCGCAACAGAGGAGGCATTCTTACTCTTGGGGACCATTGTAAGGAGCGTTGCATTAAGTTGCTTCAAAAGACGCCCCTCGGAAAAGAAGCTCTTAATTGCCATGATTGTGTCTTTGCCCACTATATGCCAAGCTTTCCTGAAAAACAAAGAGGTAAACCCATCCGGCCCAGGAGCCTTATCATGTTTGAGCCCAAATAATGTTGCTTTAATTTCCTCATCTGTGATTTCCTTGACAAGTCCCAGCGAGGAGTCCGTGTCCAGCCTTCTCGAAATATACTGATTAATGTCTGTCGGATGCCAGTTATTCTGATCACAAGTACCCAGCAGACGTACATAGAAATCCTCAAACGCCTTTTGCACCTGCTTCCATTCCACAATTTTCCCCCCCATCTCATCATGCACTGAAAGGATTCTATTATTTGCTCTGTTACTGATTAAGGACGCATGAAAAAAGTGAGTGTTAGAGTCGCCTTCACGTAACCATCTAACCCGGCTCTTTTGATTAGTTGTTGGTGACTTTAACTGTGTCCGGGTTTCCAGTGAAAAGTATGGTGGTAAGTACATTAATCGGAAGGCCATTGAGGAGTTTAACCAATGTATCGATGCATGTGGTATAATTACTTCATAATAGGATGCTTCTTCAGCATGCAAGTCAAGGCTTTACTCACCATCCTCGATGTGAAGCACTTGGCCTGAAACTTTTGTGCTTTGCTGATGACCTTTTCTTGTTCTCCGCAGCTGATAAGTCCTCCTTGGATTGTATTTTGAGAGCACTTGATGAATTCCATGACTTCACAGGCCTACAAGTTAATAAACAGAAGAGTGCTATGTTTCTAACTGGTATTGATGAAGCCCAAAGGGAAGACTTGAGTTTGCATACAGGGTTTCCGCTAGCCAGATTACCGGTGAAGTACCTTGGGCTGCCTCTCATCTCCTCCAAGCTTTCATCCAGGGATTGTGAGCCACTTATCAACCACGTGAAGGCAAAAACCCAATCTTGGAAAGGGAGGTGCCTCTCATATGCAGGTAGGCTTCTTCTTATAAAATCTGTCCTTTTCTCTATTCAGGTCCACTGGTTATCCACATTTATCATTCCCAAAGGTGTGATTAATGACTTGGAAGGGATTTGTAGAAAGTTCCTTTGGACAGGGCCGCAGCTTAAGCACAGAATGAATCCAATAAGCTGGGATATTGTTCGCATGCCACGCCAGGAGGGGGGCCTTGGGCTGTTTAAGCTAAGCCTTTGGAACAAAGCGGCAGTGATGAAGCATACTTGGAGAATTCTGACCTCCCATGATTCCTTGTGGGTTCGGTGGGTGCACAAATTCCTTATAAAGGAACGTAACTTCTGGACACTCAACATTCCAGCAAATTGTTCTTGGGCATGGAGAAAGATACTTAGAACAAGGCAAGTTATGTCTCACCTGGTCAAGAAGAAGATCAATAATGGGAAGAGTTCGTCTCTATGGTATGATAATTGGCATCCTGATGGGCCTCTGTACATTGCCTATGGACAGCGGTTGATTTATGATTCGGGTATTCCTAGGCATGCTAAGGTCAGCTCTATAATTACTGAGGAAGACTGGGATCCTCCCCTTGCTGCTTCACCTGATCTACTTGAAGCTTGGGGTAAGCTTGATCTCTTGCCACAGCCAGTTGCGGATGTGGAGGATGTAACCACTTGGACTCCATCAAAATCAGGCTTCTTTGACATTAAGAGTGCATATCAAAGGCTGGACAGTCCTCGCCCCTCATGCATATGGTATGGTTTAGTATGGTTCCCCAAGCACATTCCCAAGCATGCTTTTACTTTGTGGTTAGCTATTAACCAAAGATTACTTACATGTGATCGTCTCTATAAACTGGGAATTACCCAACAAGCCACTTGTGTGCTATGCCGGCAAAGGGATGAGTCCCACACACACCTATTCTTTGAGTGTGAGTACACTAAGCAAATCTGGAACCATATTATTCATCTTAATTGCTTGAACAGGGTTAACCGATCTTGGATGGAAACAATTCAATGGGCAGCATCATTGAAAGTGGGTCATGTTAATTGCTTGATCTTAATTGCTTGATCCATTTTAATTGTCCAAAGAATATGGGGTCGAGAGGGTTCGGTGGAAGTGAATCAAGTGGCAGGAGGCTTATTTTTGTTCGTGGGATTACTGGTTCGTGGGTTATCTGGTGTTCTTGAAGAAACTCGTGTGCTGGTGTTCTGGTGTTCTGGTGTTCTGGAGTTCTGTGATGCTGTGTTCTGGAGTTCTATGATGCTGGTGTTCGGAGGTGAGTTCTGGAGTTCTGGTGTTCAGAGGTGAGTTCTGAGAAGCTGGAGCTCTGAGTTCGGAGATGCTGGAGCTCTGAGCTGCTGGACTTCGGAGATGCTGGAGTTTTGTGATGCTGGAGTTCAGAGGTGCTGGGGTTCTTGAAGAGGGGGAGTTCGGAGGTGTTGGAATTCTGGGGTTCTCAGGTGCTGGAGTTCTGGGGTTCGTGAGTTCTGAAGTTCTGAAGTTCTGGGGTTCGTGAGTTCTGGTGTTCGTGTGCTTCTGGAGTTCTGGTCTTAGGAGCGTTCGTGAGCTTCTGGAGCAGTGGATTTTTTTGTTCGTGGGATTACTGGTTCGTGGGTTATCAGTTCGTGAGCTTCTGTAGCAGTGGGTTTCTCTTCGTGGAGCTTATCTGTGGGTTTTGCTCCTGCGCACTTGAACAAGTTGAGCAAGTTGTGCAGTGCCTGTGAGCACCTGTTTACGGGAGTGACCAAGCTTCAAGGTTCGTGCCCAAGCAAGATCCTTGCCGTGTCTGTTGGGAGCTGCAAGCAAGTTGTGCAGTGCTTTGTTCGTGATCTTTGATAGTTCGTGCTTCTGTTGTCGTTGGGTTACCTCTCGAGGATTCCTGCTGCGATTGGGAGACTTGCTCGAGGATTACTGATTCGTGGATTTTATTCGTGGATTTTTGTTCGTGGCTCTTGTTCGTCAAGACTTTGCCTGTCTTTTTATGTCAGTTGTGACCACTGATTCTTGTTCGTTGCTTCCTGATCTTGGTTATTTTCTGCTCGTGGGTTTACTGGCCGTGAATAAGTGTTCGCTCTTCGGTTTTGTTCGATTCTGTGAGAGTAAAGCCTCTGGTCGTTTGTTCGGGATAGTGCTCGTCCGGATTTCTCGTTCTTCTGGTCATCTGTTGCTGTTCTCCGGTTGTGTCTTCGTGGGGTTTTCTCTGTGGCTTCGTTCGTGGTTTCAGATTTGTTCGTGTGGAGCTCTGCCAAGATTTGTTCGGTGTTTATAGGAGTTTTGTTTCTGGTTCCTCAGTTCTGCTCGTGATTTTATTTTGGGTTGTTGGAGATATTCAACCTGTTCGCATTATTATCACTTCTGTCCGTGTGATTATCAGATCTGTTTGAGACAATCTGTCTCTTCTGTTCTGCTCGCGATTAGCTGGTTCTTCAGCTCTGCTCGTGTTATTCTCCTGGGTTCTCCTTTGTTCGTGACATTCGGTTCCAGTTCTGTTCGTGATTTTACTTATGTTCGCGTTTTCAGTTCTGTTCGTGTTCGAATCAGTTCATCAGGTTTATTTGTGTTCGTTGATTGTTCAAGGCTGTGGATTGTTCACGGCAGTTCGTTGTTTTTTCTGGGGTCGTGCAAGCTTCTCTGGTTTCTTCCAGTTTTCCGGTTATTCGAACATTTGTGACATTGTCTCGCCGGAGGTCTGTCGGTAATGGATCCAAGCGATGATTTCCCGCCTCTTGGAGTTGCTGTGTCCGCAGTCTCTGCAGGGCTGGCCTCATCTGGGCTTTCTCGTAGGGTGGGATCGGATGTCAGCAGCAGTCCTCCTCCCCCCTGCACAGCTTCTATTTTGGAGCCTGCTGTCCAGGCTGCAGGGCCTGCCCTCTCCACTGTTGCATCAAATAGGGAATGGTCCAGCCTGTTTGCTCCAGCTTCCCAGGCTAAGCAAAAGCTTTCCTATTACGTCCCTGTTTGTGTTGATGGCAAGATTAAGGTCAAACCTCCTCCAGAAATTGCTGTTGAGGGTGTAAAAATCTGGGGTGACTCCCTAGTGGGTCATTTCCTTGATAAGAAGCTTCCCATATCTGTTGTGAAGAGCTTAGTGGCTCGTCTATGGGGCAAGCTTGGTTCTGTCTCCACAGCAGAAGTTGGTGACGGTTTCTTTATTTTCACCTTTGCTGATACGCAAATGCGTGATAAGGTTCTCCATGCGGCTCCTTGGCACTTAGGGGGTAGACTTCTCATCCTCAAGAATTGGGAACCTAATATGCAGATGGTGAAGTCCCAATTGAGAAGAGTTCCGGTTTGGATAAAGCTTTTTAATGTGCCCATGGAGTATTGGTCACCTGCTGGTTTGAGCTATATTGCGAGTGGGGTGGGAAGGCCGTTGTGGTTGGATGAACCAACAGAGAAGAGGCTGAAACTCCAGTACGCACGTGTTTGTGTGGAGGTGGATACTGACTGTATGTTTCCTACTAGTATCTTTTTGGAAACACTTGAACAGGAGCTTGAGATTGAAATTGAGTATTCTTGGAAGCCTCAAAAGTGTAACTCATGTTGCATCTTTGGTCATTCTGAAGCCAATTGTTCATCATTATCGAAGAAGTGGGTGCCTACGGGACGATTGTTTTCTGATACTCCAATTACACTCGATGATGGTGTACGGAGGGATAGCTCTATCCAAGATACTAATGCTGCCGATCCAGTTGCTGTATTGGATACTGCAATTCCAGATGTGGAGTGGGAAACCAGAAACCGTAAGGGCAAGGAAGTTGCTATTGAGGGAACCCCTATTGAAGGTGTAAGTCAAGTTGAAGAACCCCATGCTCAACCCGGTGCTGAAGACCCAATGTTGAGGCAGTCTAATGCACAACCGAATTGTACCTCAGATAGGACTATGGACTCCCAGATCGGCAATAACACAATTAATGGGCTGGTTCCTTGTATGGAACCTGGAAGCGGTGTTCCTTTAGTGGATGATAGAATTTCAGTTACTCCGAACAGGTTTGCAGTGCTCGACCATGATAACCACACAGTTAAAGGGAGTTCTTCATCTTCAAGGAAGAAAATTAAGAAGAAGAAGCGAATCCTAGTTGACGAGGTGGCAATGAAGCATGCCAAGAATCCTTTGGAGGGTAAGAATCCTACATCCAAGGAAGGGAACGGGGGGGTTCATAATACTCATGTTTAATATTGCTGTGTGGAATATTAGGGGCTTAAATAGCTCCGATAAGCAAATGGAAATTCGTAATCTGATTTCGTCAAAAAAGGTTAGCATTGTGGCCATATTGGAGACTAAGGTGAGACAAGTTAACGCTCAAGTGGTGAAGAGTTTGATTTCCCCTCATTGGACTCTCATTGCAAACTATGAATGTGCTTTAAAGGGCCGAATTTGGATTTTGTTTAATCCTAGGGATGTGAAAGTTAGTAAATTGGACAGTAGTGACCAGCTTATACATTGCTATGTTGAAATCCTTGGTATTCAAAAGGTGTGCTTACTAACCTTCGTTTATGGTTTGAATGAGGCATCTGAGAGAAGGTTATTGTGGAGGCAGCTCCAGCACTGTTCCTCTAACCAGCCTTGGCTTCTCATTGGAGACTTTAACTGCGTCCGCTCGCCTCTTGAGAAGAATGGAGGAAAGCAAGTCAACAGAGGTGCAATGGAGGATTTTAATGACTGTATTGAGACTTGTGAGCTTCTTGATCTCAAGTCTAAAGGGTTATCTCTCACATGGTCTAACCGAAGTGAAGGTCATAGAAGGATTTCATGTAAGCTTGATCGGGCTCTGGTTAATTTGGCTTGGCTAAGGGATTTCTCCCAGTCTGAAGTGGAGGTGCTTAGTCCAGGAATTTCAGACCATTGTCCACTTATAATCTCTATCTTCCCACAATGGCAGCAAGGTAAGAAACCTTTTAAGTTCTTTAATTTTTGGGCTTCCAGGCCTGAGTTCTTATCTCTAGTTGAAGAAGCATGGGCAATTGAGGTTCATGGCACTCCGATGTTTCGGGTATCAAAGAAGTT
This sequence comes from Buxus sempervirens, assembly GCA_947561395.2. Classification (NCBI taxonomy): domain Eukaryota; kingdom Viridiplantae; phylum Streptophyta; class Magnoliopsida; order Buxales; family Buxaceae; genus Buxus; species Buxus sempervirens. The sequence goes on from OX387183.1 coordinate 30,875,165, forward strand.
ACTGGCAGTTAAGGCTAAGTTAAGGGAGTGGAGCAAGCAAATGAGATTTGCAGATTTGTCCTCTCAAGTTCGTGAAACCCGGTTAAAACTTGCTGATTTGCAGCAAAAACTTCATGATGATCCCATGAATTCAGACCTTTTTCAGGAGGAGAATAGTTCAAGAAGACATTTATCCTCTTTGCTAAGGTGTGAAGAGTCTCAAATAAGGCAAAAATCAAGGGTGCAATGGTTAGCAGAGGGGGACAAAAATTCTGCATTCTTTCATAACACTATGATTTCCAGACGCGCAATCAATAATATTTCATGTATTATGACTGAGGATGGGTCCAAGCTAATTGAACAGAAGGATATTTCGGAACACATAGTGAGCCACTTCCACTCCACTTTGGGCGCGGCTGCTGCTGCTCCAACTTATTATGCCATGCCATCATTCCTTCGTGTTTTGAATGAAGAGCAAAAATCCAGCTTGAAGGATGAGGTTCAATTTGAAGAGGTCAAATCCACTCTTTTCTCCTTAAAGGAGGACAAGGCTCCGGGTCCGGATGGTTTCTCCCCTTCTTTCTTTAAGAAGTGTTGGGGTATAGTAGGTGATGATGTAATGGAGGCCATCCTAAGCTTCTTCAAGGATGGCAAAATGCTCAAGCAATGGAATACTACAGCAATATCCTTAGTGCCAAAGTGTTCGAACCCCACTAAGGTTGTTGATTATAGACCCATTTCCTGTGTCAACACTCTCTACAAATGCATAGCAAAGATAATTGCTAACAGGCTCAAGAGAGTTGTGGGGGATATTGTTGGAGGTTATCAATCCGCTTTCCTTCCTGGGAGAGGTGCAGCTGAGAACGTACTCTTAACCCATGAGCTACTGCATAATTACCACTTGGAGGGTACTCACAAGAAATGTGCTCTTAAGGTAGATATCCGTAAGGCCTTTGATTCGGTTTCTTGGAACAGCATCAGACATATGTTACATGCCTTTCAATTCCCTCCTATTGTTGTGTCTTGGATCATGGAATGTGTTACAACCCCGGCCTTCTCTATCATGATCAATGGCAGCCTCTGTGGTTTCTTCAAGGGCGCTGTAGGTCTTCGCCAAGGTGACCCTATGTCGCCCTACTTGTTTGTGCTGGTCATGGAGGTATTCAACATGGTGCTAAAGGAGAATACTAGGCAAGGTTTCTCCTACCATCAAAAATGCGAAGCCATTGATCTCAAGCTATTGTGCTTTGCTGATGACCTGTTCATTTTCTCCAAAGCCGACATCTCTTCCATTTCATGTATCTCCGCTGCTCTCCAGGAGTTCCAGCATCTTACTGGCTTATGTGTTAACAAAAGTAAGAGTTCCATGTTTTTAAGTGGAGTGGATCAAGCCACGAGAGCTGAATTGAGCCTGTTGTCTGGGTTTCCATTGGGTGAGCTTCCGGTTAAGTACCTAGGCATTCCGCTTATTACGTCAAAACTCACATGGAGGGACTGCCTACCACTTATTGAACAAGTCAAATCTAGGACTCAAGCTTGGAAAGGAAGGAGTCTTTCGTATGCGGGCAGGCTTCTACTCATTAAATCTGTGCTCTTCTCCATCAAGGTACACTAGCTAACCACTTTTATTATTCCTAAAGGTGTTCTTATGGAATTGGAAAAGATTTCACGGAGGTTCTTATGGTCGGGTCCAGAACTCAAGCGGAAAATGACCCCAATTAGTTGGGACATTGTTTGTAGACCACGTGAGGAAGGTGGGCTGGGTTTGTTTAAGTTTAGCCTTTGGAACAAAGCCGCAGTTATGAAGCACGTATGGAAAATTTTAAGCTTTAGTGATTCCTTGTGGGTACAATGGGTGCATAAGTACCTTGTGAAGGATCGGAACTTCTGGACCATAAATATACCAGCGGGTTGTTCTTGGGCATGGCGTAAGATACTCAAGACAAGGCCAGATGTGCACCAACGCTTGAAGAAGAGGATAATGAATGGTCACACCACTTCACTATGGTATGACAACTGGCATCCGGATGGTCCATTGTTCATTGCTTATGGAGCTCGTTTGATTTATGATTCCGGCCTTCCTTCTAGTGCCAAGGTGAGTGATATCATATCAGGTAGCAATTGGGATCCTCCAGTGGCAGCTTCATTTGACCTTAGAGATGTATGGAGCAAGCTTCACCAACTTGGTAACCCAAATCCGGACAGTGATGACGCGATGATATGGACTCCTTCTAAGTCAGGTGCGTTTGATATACGTAGCACATATAAGAGTATGGATACATTGCATGTACAGGTCCACTGGTGTAGATTGGTTTGGTTCCCTCAACACATACCAAAGCATGCTTTCTTGTTATGGTTGGCTATCAATCGAAGGTTACTCACCAAGGACCGGCTCCACAAGTTGGGTGTTGTTGACCAAGCAACATGTGTGCTATGTAGACTCATGGCTGAGTCACACTCACACCTTTTCTTTGATTGCCAGTATAGTGTCCAGATTTGGTTCCACATCCTCTCCTTGAATTCTACAAGTCAAGTTCGTCGGGACTGGGAAGCGAATATTCATTGGGCGTCATCATTGCAGTTGGGTAGTGCACACACTCGAATGATATTTAAGGTATCACTTGCAGCCACAGTTTACCACATTTGGAGAGAAAGGAATCGTTGTGTATTTAGTAATTCATACTTACCATGGCAGAACCTGATTCAAGCAATTACATCGGACGTCCGTGATAAAGCCAACCTTGAGAGGGTGAAGCTTCAAGACACTCCTCTCCATCGTCAGTTAGTCTACAATTGGGATTTGAATTGGGAGTTCATATCCTACTAAAGGTCACGTTTGCTGTTTCCAGTGGGCTGGGATAGTTTTGTATGTTCATGTACCCCATCACTAGGGTACCTGTTTCTGTTCTGAAACATATTGTACATATTTTTCTTTATTAATGCACTTTGGACTTACCTTCCAAAAAAAAAAAAAAAAAGTGGGTCATGTAAAAGCCCGAGCACTCTTTAAGATATCTTTTGCGGCGACAGTGTACCATGTTTGGAGGGAAAGGAATAGCAGGATCTTCAAGAACAGCTATCTGCCATGGCAAGTCGTGAAATCAAGCATAATATCTGATGTATGTATCAAGGCCAACACAGAGCGAGTGTACCTACCTGACTCTTCTCTACATAGACAGCTTATCAACAATTGGAGCTTGAGTTGGGAATGCATGCCATAAGCATTGGACCTATTTCTCTTGTGTTCTTTGTGGGGTCATTCTTGTTATGATTTAGAGTAGTGTAGTGTGTTATTGGCAGCCATTTATGGGCTAGTTTGTTGGTTTTCAACTTCGTTTTCACTCTTCATTGTAAATATCTTTCTTTAATATATTACTTGGACTTATTTTCCAAAAAAAAAAAAAAAGGTTTGTAAAGTCTGACCCAGTTAGAACTATTGCTAAAGTATCTCTTGGAGCAGCAGTTTACCAAATTTGGAGCGAAAGGAATAGACATATTCAAGAACAGCTATCTTCCTCTTGAAGTTGTGTGGAGCTACGTGCGTGGGGATGTCCAAACCAGGTTAAATAACAAGGACCTCATGGTTAAAGACTCGCCAAGGAACAGGAAAGTAGTGGGCGACTGGGATCTGAATTGGGGATTTTTTGCCCAGGTTATGGTCTTATGTTTTGTGTTTTGATCTTTACCATTTGTCGTGGTGTGTTCTTATGTTTCCCTAGTGAGTTTGTTTTTTGATCCTATGATGAGGGCGTCCAGCTAGGCTGGTAGGTGGGGTGTCTTGCCCTCGTTATGTGACTCACTGTACATCTTTCTTGTTAATATTATTTTTTGGCTTACTTTCCAAAAAAAAAAAAAAAACCAGTACATCAATGTACGGCAGTGGGAAGTCATCCTTCGGACTTGCTTTATTCAGATCTCTGTAGTCGACACACATCCTGACTTTCCCGTCTTTCTTAGGAACTGACACAATGTTAGCTAACTACTCTGGATAGTGAGTTTTTTTTGGAAAAAGTAAGGTATAATATTAAGAATAAAAGGGAAAACAATACAGGGGGACATGGGAGATGGCCACGTTCAAACAAACTACAATCTCCCAAACTACATAGTGGAATGTGACAATTTGATTACATGGTGGAGCCTCCAATTGTCAACAATTTTCCTATTACGATCGGAGTCTTTGGTCAATAGATTCTGGTGGAGAAGCCGTGCTTGGACATCAAACCGAATGTAGGAAAATATCTCGGAGGCTGGTAGGTAACTGTTCTTGAATATCCTTCTATTCCGCTCCTTCCAGATGTGGTAGACTGCTGCCCCCAATGATAACTTAAAGATGATGGTGGGGTCTGAGGGAGTACCTTTCCTTGCTGCCCAAGCTATTAGATTGTCCCATTTACGCTTCACTCTCTTAAGACAGTTAGCTTGGAGGATTGAGTGCCATACCTGCCAACTGTAGCTGGATTCAAAAAACAAGTGGTGAAGATTCTCAGTTCCCCTTCTACATAAAATACATGTTTGCTGATTTGTTGTTCCCCACTTGTTAAGCTTGTCAAGAGTGAGTAGACCCTTATTGAGAGACATCCAAAGAATGAATGCATGCCTTGGAATGTTAAGGGGGAACCAAACCAGCCTATTCCAAGGGACAAGGTGATGATCAAGATGGATGAATCTGTAGGTGCTTGCAATGTCGAAACCACCTGATTTTGATGTTATCCACACAATCTTGTCTTCACGAGATGCATCAGGCTTTGGTAAAGTAGAGAGTTTGCTCCATAAATCCATCAAATCTGCCGTAACTGAAAGAGGAGGTGACCAATCATTACCTTCAATGATAGAAGCAACATCTGCAGAAATTGGTAAACCCGAGTCATACACGACTCGATTGCCAAGCCTTGAAACAATTGGTCCATCCGGATGCCAGTTATCGTACCAAAGTGATGTGCCTACGCCATTGAAAACCTTCACCTTGAGAAGTGTTGCAGCAATCGGCCTAGCATGTAAAATGTTCCTCCAAATCCAAGTGCACTTTGATGGACACTTTAATGCCCAAAAGTTTCTGTCCTTGACCAGGTAGCTACGAGTCCATCTAACCCACAAAGATGGGGAATTGTTGACAATCATCCAGATGTATTTGAAAACAGCAGCTGAATTCCATGTTTGTAGGTTCTTGACCCCAAGGCCTCCTTGAGTCTTAGGCGCACAAACAACCCTCCAACTAATTGGACAAACTTTCTTATTTGATTTCTGCCCGGCCCAAAGGAAAGTTCTACATTCCTTTTGAATGGCTTTTGAGACTGATTTGGGAAGAGTGAAAACTGATTGCCAATGTACCGTGATAGAGAACAATACTGAGTTGATGAGGATGAGCCTTCCCGCATAAGAGAGATTGCGATTGCTCCAAGATTGGAGTCGGGCTTTGATCCTTGTGAGAAGAGGATCACAGTCCTTTAGGGAGAGCCTGGATGAGAGGAGCGGCAGACCTAAATACTTGATGGGAAGCTGACCAACTTGGAGACCAAATCTGGTGCATAGCAATTGTTTTGAGCTCTCGTCCATTCCAGCAAGGAAGAGGGTGGTCTTGTCCTTGTTGACTTTAAGTCCTGCAATAGCCTGAAGTTTCTCAAGAGCCTCCATACAGCAATCAATAGATTCCAGTTTCCCACTTGAGAAAAGCATTAAGTCATCTGCAAAATTGAGGACCTTGATTTTATGCTTGGAGCATTTGGGGTAGAACTCAAAGGCGGCCTTGCTTGTGGTGACCTGAAGAATAGCATTGAAAAGCTCTATGATTAGCACGAAGATGTAGGGAGAAAGTGGGTCATCTTGTCTTAAACCTTTTGCACCATGAAAGAAGCCATTCATTCGGCCATTGATCAGAATCGAGTAGGAGGGCGTAGAGATACACTCCATTACCCAGAGGATCATTCGAGGTGGGAACCCCATATCATTTAACACCTTCCTTATACAGTCCCAAGATACCGAATCAAAAGCCTTGCTCAGATCCACCTTTATAGCACACCTAGAAGATCCTTTGTTTAAGTGGGAATTGTGAAGCAATTCGTGGGTTAACATGATGTTTTCTGCTATTGATCTGCCAGGAATGAATGCTGCTTGGTAGTCACCAACAAGGTCAGCAATAATCTTCTTAAATCTGTTTGCAATGATCTTTGAAATGCACTTGTAGAGAGTGTTGACACAAGCAATTGGTCTGAAATCTGTAACCTTACCAGGATTTGGGCATTTAGGAACCAACGTTAAGGAGGTGGCATTCACTTGCTTTAGAAGCTTCCCATGCTGGAAAAAGGATAGAATTGCCTCTACCACATCGGGGCCAACAATCTCCCAGGCTTTCTTGAAGAAAACCGGGGTGAAACCATCAGGGCCAGGCGCCTTGTCATCCTTTAGAGCAAAGAGAGTGGAGGTCACCTCTTCCCTGGTGACATCCTCATCCAAAGATTGGTAGTGGGCTTCAGACAGCTTGAGAGGCATCTTAGGGAAGAGGTTTAAGTCAACCATGGTCGGCATCCCAAGGAGCTTAGAGAAGTGGGCAGAGAACATGCTGCAAATGGAAGAAGGATCAGTGATCTTGGAACCATCTTCATCATAGATGCTTAAAATTTTATTTGCTGCCCTCCTAGATATCAGATGGTTGTGGAAGAAAGCGGAGTTCTGATCTCCATCCTTTAACCAAGCAATACGAGCTTTTTGACGAAGCTGACTTTCCTCAATCCTAAGAGCCTTGATTAGATTTGATCTAGTGATTCTCTCTTGACCAGCAGCAATAACATCATTGGGGTTGTCGTGGCATTTCTTTTGGAGGGCTACAACATCAGCCCGGAGGAGAAGAACTTTGTCGGAGATATCGGCAAAATTTTCGCTCTTACTCCAAGCTTTGAGACATTTCTTAACATTTTGAAGCTTCTTCACAACACGGAACATAGGATACCTAGGAACATGAACCTTCCATGCATCAGCTACCAATGGTAAAAACTGGTCTTGGAGCGTCCAATGATTAAAGAATCTAAATGGCTTTGCTCCCCTCTGGTGATCTGGATAGATGGTTACAATAATGGGACAGTGATCAGAGATACCCGGGTTGAGAAAATCTGCTTCAGATGCCATGAATTGAAGTAACCAGCCTTTGTTAACTAGGGCTCTGTCCAGTTTACATGTGATATTCCTTGTTCCAATACTTCTATTGCTCCAAGAATGGTGAAAACCCTTATACTTCAAATCCGATAAAGCACAAGTTTGGAGACACTTGTTGAACTCTTCGGTAGGTTGACGCTTGATGCTCTTACCCCCACATTTCTCCATCGGATTACGGACACAGTTGAAGTCACCTATAACCATCCAAGGGTGATCAATGGCATTGGCAATCATGTCTTGCCAAAGTGAGGATCGCTCCTTATGGTCATTTGACCCATATACGCAGGACAAGAAGCAAACCTTCTCCAAGGAAGGGAATTCAACAAGACAGTGGATAATCTGATCTGAAAGAAATACAGGAGTCACCTTTAGAACATTATTGTCATACAGTAACCATATCCTCCCCTTGATTGAACTGCCATAGTTTGCAATGAGACTCCAATGGGGGCTGACCAAAGTCTTCACTAAGTGAGAGTTCACCTCCCGAACCTTCGTTTCAATCAAACAAATACAGCATAATCTCTGTGCTACTATTAATTCCTGAACCTCCCTTTGCTTTGCAGGGTCATTGAGACCCCGAATGTTCCATGCTGCTACTTTAAGCATGGAAAAGATTACTGCTCCCCCTTCTATGAGATCCCATTGGATCTCCATTGCTACGCTTGGTTTTTGCTTGCTTCATGGCCATTTCATCTACTAGTAATTTTGTCTTCTTTTTGAGTTTCTTTTTGGAGGATCGCCTTGGCACCTGCTCTTCATTATTTCCACCAAGAGCTTCAAGGGCTTCGAACTGATTAGCACCTTCAAGTGCACTCGGGATGGAATCAGGAACAAAGGAGCTAGACGAAACATTGGATGGGCTGGAACTGGAGCTGCCCTTAGACGGAATAGAGCTCTTTTCATTCGAATAGGCAGCATCACTGCCTAGAGGGCAAGACCTGGGAGAACGAGCACCATGCTCTTTGCCTTTTGCCTTTACCACATGCCACAGATCATGACTGCCCGGATCTGGTTCCATCGCATGAGTGATGACAACACTACCATGCTGGCATGCGACCCCGGCAGCTATGTCCCTAAGAACAACATCAGCAGCTGGTCTATGAACAACTTCGACAGCAGCAGGCGGTCCAAGAGCAATTTCTGAGACGACCCCTTGGGCATCATTAGTAGTTGGACCATGAGCAATTTCAGTAGTAACCCGAGGAGCAGCATTAGCATCAAGTCCAGGTAATGAGGTGGAAGCTGGTCCTGGAATTGGGGCAGGCTGAACATTCTTTGCGAAGCTGCAATTCTTGTCCGAATGACCGAAAATGCGACAAGAGGAACACTTCATTGGGCGCCAGGTATATTCAACATCAATTTGGAGGTCATCCTTAACAATGGAAGGATCCCCACTAGAATTAAGGAATACCTTGTCAGGGAATATATCGCCCACCTGCATTTCCACACAAACCTTGGCAAATCCCAATCTGGATTTTGTCTCAGTTTGTCTATCAAGAAGCAAAGGCCGGCCAACTCCACTGGCGATTACCCCTAGACCCTCTGGAGACCAATATTCCATAGGAATGTTGAACAACTTAACCCATACTGGGACCTTACTGAGTTGAGCCTTAATGAATTGCATGTTAGGTTCCCACTCTCTCAGAATGAGCAGTCTACCAGCAAAATGCCATGGAGCACCATAGAGAATCTTGTCTTTCATTTCAACCGAACCACATTTGAAAATGAAGAAACCATTCTCAGTACCAGAAACTTGAATCGAACCCAACTTGCCCCATAGCTTGACAGCAAGGCTTCTAACAACAGCAAAAGGCAGGTTTTTCTCCAGAAAGTGTCCAACGAGATTGCCTTCCCAAAGCTTCTTACCTTCTTCGGCTATCTGGGATGGAGGAGTTACAAAAACTTGTCCATTTACAACTTGGGGCTCTAAATAGGGAAGCTTGATTCGTGACTGATCACGATTAGGAAAGAGAGCCGACCACGTTTTACGTTGGTCAGGCTCCAATCCAAAAACAGAAACTGCTTGCACAGGTTCAGGGGTAACAGCAGGACAGACCTGGTTGAAATCAGAAGAATGCTCAGGCACTGCAGGCACAGCACCTTCGACCACAGGCACTGCCGAATGACAGGATTGATTCCCCAAGGGCGGGAAATGAGAGTTCGGAACCATGTCCAAAGCCTTGCGGGAGAAAAACAGCGCCAGGCCAAAGAACTACTGAGTCATGACAGGAGAAACCCCGAAACAACAGAAGCACGGCCAGAAAGAACAGCAACTTCACCACGACCAAAAATAATCTTCACCACGAACAAGAAAAAACTTCCCAAAGAAACCTTAACAATAATCTGTCCACAGTAATAATCAACCCACAGCAACAAGAATCGACAGCTCCGAACAGTAATCTTCGAACAATAATCCTCCCACAGACAATAAAACTTCGAACAAAACTTCCCACAGCAATAATCTTGCTTGCATCGCACGAACAATAAACTTGCTTTGCTCGAATGAAAAAGTTGCTTCGCACTAGCAGTAAAGATCACGACCAATAATGGTGCTAGCTTCGCACAGATAAATCCCTACAATGATCTTGCTTCGCTCGAGCAAGAGAAGACGAACCAGAAGGACCACGTACAATAATCCGCAAATCCGAAAACCAGAAAAACCAGAAGAGATTCCACGAACAAGCAGGCTTCACTGACAAAGTATCCCCGACCAGGTCTCGAATAGAATACCCACGAGCAAAATAACCACAAGCCGGAGCGGCGAACAGAAAATGACGAGCAGAAAACCAAGCTCAATACCGGCAGAGCACCACGAACAGAAAAACCAAGGACCTGCGCGAACAGAAAAAAACCCAAGACCTGCGCGAACCGAAAACCAAAGACCAGAGCCTTCGCAACAAGTTAAATCTTGCTACGCGCAAACAGAGTTGACGAACCAGAAGAAATCCACGAACAATAATCAGAAGAAACCACGAACAATAATAAATAATCCCGGACCAGGTCCTGAACAGAATACCGACGAGCAGAATAACCACAAGCCGGAGCGACGAACAGGAAATGGCGAGCGGGAAAAAAGATCCACGAGCAAGGAAAGAAAATCACGAGCAGGGAAAAAACCAAGGACATGCGCGAACAGGATGCAGACAAATGATGAAACAAAACTTATCGTGTTGCTCCACGGAGAATCAGAATCCAGAACAGAAGATAACCCACGAACGGACTGGATAGTGAGTTACTTGCAAGAATCTGGCATCCAACTGTTATTGTATGGCCACTCTGGATAGTGAGTTACTTGTATGGGCACGCAAGAATCTAGCAAGGGTGGCTTTGAATGGGTTTGTGTACCAACTGTTTGGTGACCTCTTCTTTGATCTTCAGGGCCCATTTCGGCTTTGTGTGCCTGAGCTTCTGTTTCACAGGTATGGTCTCAGACTTTGTTGGTAACTTATGCACAACCAAGTCCATGTCTAGCCTGGACATATCCTCGTATGACCATGCAAACACGTCAAAATAAGATTTAAGAAAATCAATCATCTGTTTTCTCAATAATGGTGACAGCTTTTTACCAATTTGGAGGATCCTTAGTTATGCTATTTCACCCATGTCAATTGACTCTGTTTCCTCAATGGTTGCCTGGGGACCCTTTTCATGCCTCTCCAATGCAAGTTGGATTTCAAGTGGGGCTCCCATGATTCATCGTCGTTCTCATGCTCAAGAGGCTCACAGGGGACGATGTTTGAATCATCTTGCTGCGATGGGCAAATGCCCCAACCTGACTTGTCGAGTTCTTGCTCGTTTTCAGGATTGGACACTGGCTCATGCATTTCATTTATTATTACCATCTGCACTGGCTTTTCAATTTCTTTTTGTTCTTTTTGTTCAATTATGGCAACCTTATTATCTATCCCGTGCTCCGGATCTTTCAGGTGTGCGTCGGGATTGGCACTAAGATTACAATGCTCAAGTTGCTTATTTTTGTTGTTTTTGTTTTTAGACAAATGCAAATAGTAAGAAGCATTTAGATGTTCATTGAAAATCTCAGTAGTAGCTACAACAAAAATTTCAGAGGTAACAGAAACCCCCTTTGGAATAGTAGCTTTGCTAATAGCGAAAGGCATGGCGCTCCAGTTTTTCAGCGGTGCCTTGTCTTCCCTGTTGATGACAGCCGTCACCCCCAGTTCCTCAGTCAGCACCATGTTGGTACTATCGTCAGATGAGATGCAGATGGGATCATGTGCCACGCCTGCTGCTGGCTTATTCTGGCTTCTCTCTGATCGAGGGGCACTGTCTGATGATACCCTCACCCACGATCCACTGAGGGGAATCACCATTGGTATTTCGTCCTCTGGTGGCATATAGGCAATGGTGACTTCGTTGGCCGGGTCCACTCTAGGTGGTGCGAATGCTATGGGTATTCCAGTCGGTATCCCAGGCATAGTAGAGGAGTAAGCCGGTGGTGCCCATTTGCCATAAGCCGCATGGTACACTTCTTCGAGTACTGGCCCTAGCACTTGGGGCATGCTTCGGAACATTCGGTTCAGTCCATCCCTAGTTTCGGGGTGTGGGATATAGGGAGGTGGAGGAGGAGACCATGGCCGATGGCTTGACGCTCCTGAGCTGTCTTGCCGTAGGGTGGATCGGGATCCCGTCAGGAATGAACGGCTCCTCTAACAGAGCAAAGGCCATGGTGACCTCGCCAACGGATTCCAAGGCTACTAGTGCTGGTAAGTCATCTGGCGATCCCTCAGGAGCCAATGGGTCTACTTTCACTGCATCTCCAATCATTTCCATAGATGGTGGCTCCTCCTAGAGCATTTGAGCCACGCCTTGCAGGTAGTCCTCTTTCATGGCAAGGGTGTCCAAAAACTCATCTCCCCACCCTTGAGGGACTATGTTCTCGATGGCCTGGGCCGCTCTACACTCCATGTTGGTGAAGCGGTGATACAAGTTCTCGTGTATGCATATGGGCCAGTGGGGGGTTTCTTCCTTCAGTTTTGGCTCTTTTCCTCTCAGCTCGGTTCCCAAAGAGTTAGGAGTAGTCTTCTGGCTGCGGCTTGAACCCCAGTCCAAACTCGATAGTCTGCTCATAAGTTTGGACGACTACCTTGATGCCTTGCTTGTATTTGCCCAGTCCTTCACCGGCTCTGAGACCCCAGTCTGCACAGTCAGCGGCGCTAAACATGTTCTTTCTTCTTCTCTTCGAAAGTCGTTGCCCCCTTTCAGATTCAGGGATATGATTCACCTGCACCATCTCCACAGCTTGGAAATTGAGGGCGGTGGGCAATTCATAGTCTACATAGGGTACTCCGACCCTTTCAAATTCCCGGTGATCGTCAGCATGTACCGTTATAAGCTCGTTACCCGATATAAATCGAACCATTCTGTGCAGTGTGGAAGATACTGCCCCCGCCTGATGCAGCCAAGGCCTCCCAATCAGCAAGTTAAATGAGGCGTTGATATCCATGAGCTCAAAATCCATGGTGAAGGGCCTATCCTCAATCATGATCACCAAGGTGACCTCCCCCAGTGAATCTCTTCTGGGGTTGTCGAACCCTCAGACATTGTGCCCACTTGGCTTAATCATTGAAGGGCTCAACTGTAAACTGTGAAATGTCCGCATCGGGCATATGTTCAAAGCTGACCCGTTGTCGATCATGCACGTCTTACGATAAGATCCGTACACTTCATAGTTATGTAAAGGGGTTTCGTGTGGTTGCACCTTTCAGGCGACAGATCGGCTGCGGAGAAGGAGATAGCCTACGGTGCCATGATCACTGACACCACTGCCCCTAGCTGCTCAAGGTCAATGCTTTTTGGCACATGTGCGTCACCCAAGACCTTCATCAGTATTGCTCTGTGCTTTTCCGAATCAATCAGAAGTCGCATTATGGAGATTTGGGCAGGCACTTTGTTCAACTGCTGGGGGAGGTCGTACTCTGGAGTGAAAACACTGTGGTGCAAATCTATGATTTCCTCTTCGGTGGCCCTTCCCTTTCTTTTGAGGGTCTGTGGCAACTTTGTAATCATGTCCTTCCCCTTTTCTTTCCTTTTTGCTTCTGCTCCCTCCTCTGGTGTGGGTGGGGGGTCTGTATTTACGTATCGACCGGATCGGGTGATTCGGTCGATTTCTGCCTCAATGGTGGTGGTGGAGGTAGCTTGATGGTAGAAAGATTAAGTGGGGTAAGATGGGAGTATGGCATTGTAGGAAGGGGGTTCAAGGTTGAGTTTGGAGAGATTGAGGATGGGTGGTTCAAATGAAAAGGAGAAGGGGTCTTGTGGAGGCGAGTCCATGATGTCATGGATGCTAAGGGTGGAAGGGTTGGTGAGGGGGGTCGGGTAGAAAAACCCTAGGTCTTTAGTTGGGTGGAAATGCACCAGAGGGAGACCTGTAAGGGAGTTATTGCCATCTTCTTCAATGACGTTCACTGTCTCACTTTCCTCTGTTGATGTGTCTTCCAAGTCTGTATCAGCGGATTCATTTGAGCTTTCATACGGATCGGGCAGGTTTGCAAGTTCAGGAGTGGATGGCGGTTCCTCTTCTTCTGTGGCACGAGGGGGACCGAACCACTCATGCACGTCGTGTGGGAGGGGGGCGGGGTTAGACTCAAGTGATGACGAGTCGGTAGAGTATGCCAGATAGGAGTTTGGCTCCGATGTTGCAGACATGCACTCTGTCGGCCATTTGGTGGATAACTGGGGAGGCACCCTCGAATTGCCTACGGATGCGTCTGAGATCTGAGGTCTATCCCGAATCTGGAGTCCACTGGAACTACCCACTCCTTCTCTGCGTGGAGGGGTCAGGGAGTCGCTAATCCATCCACACTGCATTGGGTTCCATGGCCCCGTGACTTCTTCACTGCTTTGCGGTTCATCCTCGATCGCATAGATGTAGATATCTATATTCTCCTTAACCTCGAATTCTTCCAGCAGAGTGTCCTCCTCATTCTCTCCGACAACTGTAATTGTTATTGATTGGGTTCTCGTTTGAAGACGCACCTTCATTGTCTGCCCTGGTTGGCCAATCAGTACTGAAGGGTTGAGCTGCTCGATGCCCTAATCACTGCTCACTTGATTCGTTGTCTTACTAGTGGAGGCCTTTGAGTAAGCTGGAAGAGGATTGGTAGTCACGCCGGCTACTAGAGTCTAAGCGGGTGGTGCCGGGGGGTCAACCGTGATGCGCTTACTATCAATCAGGTCCTGGATGTCGTACCTTAGGTCCCAGCACTGATTGGTGTGGTGCCCTGGAGCACCAGAGTGGTACTCGCACCACTCGGCAACATTATAACTTCTGGCGTTAACCAATCGGGGATTAGGAGGCTTGATCTGCACGTACCCCTTCTTCAGCAAAGTAGGTAGCAACTGTGTTGGTGCAGAGGGCAGGAGAGTGAAAACCCGTTTCATCTTGGCTTCCATATCTTCTCTCGTCCTTCTTGCCCCTTGGTAGGCTGCCTGCCCGGTCCCTTGAGGTGCCACTGCCTCTGGTCCTTGGGCGAAGTGGTAAGGTTGTGCTGGGTGCACGTAGTTCACTACCTGCTGTTCCTGCCTCTTGGATTCTTGCCCCTGGCTTCTACTGGTTTTTTTTTTTTTTTTTTTTTGGAAATTAAGTAAGTTCCATTAATGAGCAAAAAAGATGGGAAATAATGTACATACAAGGCAAGAGCCACCAAGGAGATTAGAGACATCTCCTCCAAACAAAAAGACAAAAGGTCCTACTCAATGATGCTACACGAAACGAGAGAGACCAATGCTAATACAAACAAGAGAGACCAATGCTAATCATAACTACTAAAGCCATGCAACGTCCCATGCATTTGATTCATCCCAAGAGCTCAAGATCTGCCTTGCTTTGCTGGAATGAATGACTGAGAGTTTCTTTCCTTGCAACCTGTCTTTAACATCTTGTGTTATGAACTTTAGTACCTTTAGAGCCGGAAGATAACTGGCTTTGAAGATTCTTCTGTTCCTCTCCTTCCAAATGTGGTAGACAACAACTCCTAACGATAGCTTGAACAAAGATTTCAAGAGAGAAGATCCCAAAAACTTGGACGAAGCCCATGTGATGAGGTTATCCCAAGGCCTATGGATTGAACTAAGGCCGTTCATTTGGAGTACACGTCTCCAAATTTTCCAGCTATAGTTGCATCTGAAAAACAAGTGGGTGTGGGATTCCCTTTCAGATCTGCAAAAGTACACATGAGTTGGATTGGATGATACCTCTTGCTTGTAGTGTATCCCTTGTTGCGAGTGAATGCTTTATGGCCAACCAAAGGATGAAGGAGTGCCTAGGGATGCACAAGTGGAACCAGGTAAGCTTCGTCCATAATGGTGCGTGCTGCTGGACAATCATAGCTCGATAAGTATCCCCCATTACGAACTTTCCCGTTCTTGATGGTTCCCATATCACTATATCATCAAGCTCACTATCCGAGGATGGCAGTAGAGGAAGCTTCCCCCAGATTTCTATCAAGTCAGCAGATCGAGATGGAGGCACGTCCCATCGATGTCCATCAATGATTTGGCTTACCATGTCATCTTCATAGATAGCCCTCCTACCATATTTGCTTAGTAGTGGACCTTCCGACTGCCAGTTGTCATGTCAAAGGGCCGTACTCTTCCCATTACGGATCTTGTGCTTTACAAATGGTAAGGCTGATTCCCTACCACTCAAAATCTTCCTCCATACCCAAGAGCAATTTGATGGAGCTTTAACTAACCAGAAGTTCTTTCCTTTGAGTAAGTGCTTGACCACCCATTGCGTCCACAGGCTTTGTTCATTGCTAATAATTCTCCATGTAAGTTGCAAATTGCTCCCTTGTTCCAGGATTTTAAATTGAATAGGCCCAGACCTCCTAAGTCCTTCGGAGTGCAAACGACATCCCAGCATACTGGAACCATCTTCATCTTTTGTTTTGTCCCCGACTATAAGAAGTGCCTACAACTTTTATCAATCTCATTTATAACGCCTTTTGGCAGGATAAAAGATGAGAACCAAAAAACACAAGCAGGTTGGATCACTGACTTGAGGAGCAACAGTCGACCTGCATAAGAAAGGTACCTGCACCGCCACGATTGAAGCTTAGCATGGATTTTGTCGATGAGGGGGGCACAATCCTTGAATGAGAGCCTGGAAGTAATGAGAGGCAGCCCAATTGAAACCCTGATCTAGATCCAATTTCCTCCTTGCATCTATCTTCCATTCCACTAAGGAAGAGCAAGCTCTTGTCCCGATTTATTTGGAGGCCGGATGCTTCATGTAGCTTGCTAAGTGCTACAGAAATGCATTCCAAGGACTTGATATCACCTTGACTAAATATGATAATGTCATCAGCAAAGCTAAGCATCTTAATGTTGGGCTCATTGCATCTAGTGTGGTGCTGGAAATTCTGCTGGGTACAATCCTCTAAGTGCCTGTGGAAGAGCTCCATTGTCAAGACAAAGAGGTAGGGTGACAAGGGGTCACCCTGCCGTAAGCCATTCGTCCCTTTGAAGAAGCCATGAAGGCAGCCATTAAGCATAATAGAAAAAGAGGGGGAGCAAAGGCATTCTTGGATCCACAAGATAAATTTTGGAGGAAACCCGATTTCCTTGAGTATGGAGATGATGCATGTCCACTTAACAGAGTCAAATGCCTTGCTGAGATCAACTTTCAAAGCTCCATTGGGAGGTCCAAATTTCAGATGATAATTATGCACAAGCTCATGAGTGAGGAGGATGTTATCCGAAACGCTTCTACCAGGAATGAAGGCAGATTGATAACTTCCCACCAAGCTGCTTATGACTCCTTTGATCCTGTTTGACAAGAGCTTCGATATACATGTATACAGGATATTAACACATGAGATGGGGCGATAATCACCAACCTTGTCTGGAAGCTGTGCTCGTGAGCATGTCCACTTCGGTTCGTGACTGTTTGTGACTGTTCGTGACTGAACACCTTCGTGACTGTTCGTTGTGACTGTTGGTTCGTGGGTCTTCAGTTCGTGAGCTTCTGGAGCAGTGGGTTTTCTCCTGTGTGCTTGAGCAAGTTGAGCAAGTTGTGCAGTGCCTGTGAGCACCTGCTTGCGGGAGTAACCAAGCTTCAAGTTCGTGCTTCTGTTGTCGTTGGGTGACTTGCTCGAGGATTACTGCTGCGATTGGGAGACTTGCTTGAGGATTCTGATTCGTGGATTTCTGTTCGTGGGTCTTGTTCGTCAAGACTTTGCCTGTGTGTTTCCATCCTCAAGTTACCAACCTCAAGTTGCTGACGAACAGCCTGCTTCTGTTCGTGGGAAGTTAAGCAAGGTGGTTCTGTCCGAAAGCTTCTGTCCGAAAGCTTCTGTTCACGGGAGCCCAGGTTATTCTGCTCGTCGATATTCTGTTCGGGGCCTGGTCCGGGATATTTTCTTATTGTTCGTCGATTGTTCGTGGGAAGTTAGTCGCAGCAAGGTGGTTCTGTCCGAAAGCTTCTGGTTATTCTGCTCCCTGCTTCTGTTCGTGCCTCCGTGCTTCTGTTTCGTGAAGGACCAGCAGGTTTTGGGCTTCTGTTCTTACTTCTGTTTGGGTCCGATTGGTGACTGTACGTGAGCATTATCGTTGCTGGGAGTTTCTAGTCGTCTCTTATTGTTCGTTTGCATTGGGAGTTTCTGGGCGTGATTTCTGGTCTGGGCTTCTGGACTGTTCGTGACTTATGGGTTCCTGTTCGTCTTTGCTCGTCTCTTCTGGGTTTCTGCTCATGACTATCGTTCGGTGATCTACGGTTTGGTCGTGACCTTGATTCGTGATCTTTGTTCTTGTCTCCTGGGTTTCTGTTGTGAGCTACTATTGTTCGTTTCTTATTGTTCTGATCGTGACTTATTGTTCGGGAGCATTGTTCTGGGTTTCTGTTCGTGACTTACTATTCCGACTGTTGTCATCTGTTCGTGGCTTTCATCCTGCCAACCTTATCGTTCGTGGATTATTGTTCTTGATTAGTCGATTATTGTGGATCTCTGCAACCTGTGCTCGTCATTTTGGAGCATCTGGAGCATCTGCAACCTGTGTTCTTGATTAGTCGATTATTGTGGATCTCTGCAACCGTGGAGCGCCTTTTGGAGCATCTGGAGAATTTTGCTCGTGGATCATTGTTGGAACTGCTGTTCCTGGGTACTGCTCGGTGGCTTATTTTATTGTTCGCAGATTATCGTTCGTGGATTATTGTTCTTCAGCCTGTGTGTGGGATTATCGTTCTCGTTTGTGGATTATCGTTCTTCTGCCTGTGTGTGGGATTTCTGTGGGATTATTGTTCTCTCTTCACTCGGCCTTTGAGCGACTTTTCATCTGTCCGCATTGCTCCCAATGGCTGGGGAATTCCTTCAAATTGACTTCCCGCCTTTGAGCAATTCGGACTCCCTTCTGTGCAAGTCAACATCTGCGGCATCTGCATCTGCTCTTGCAGGGACAGCAGCTATTGCTGACCCTATAGGACCTGCTGTTCCTGCTCTTGCAAGAGTGGATCTGCTGCATTTGGCCTCCCCTACTCCTGGCAGCGAACTTACCCCAGCATGTCCTTCCGGTTTAGGAAATTTACAGCCTTCGTTGTCTGGTGAAGGTCGAGGTGGCAGCATCCCTGTTGGTGAAGCTTTATCTGGTGCTGGCATTTCTGTTTTCGCTGCTGTGCAGGTGCCTACTGCTAGCACGCATCAGCAGCCTTCAATTCCAAATACTGATATTGCGCCAGATGGCCTTGGGGCTCCTTCCTCCACTTTGGGTAATTCCCAGCAGTCTGATGTGTCTCCAGCTCTTGCCACGGCAGCTAAGGCTGTTGTAGCTGGGGTCCCAGCCCCTGCTGTTTCAACTTCCAGTAACACTATGCAGGCTTCTGCTTCTCTGGTAGCTTCTATGCAGCTCCCTGCCATACCCGAAAATGCTTGGTCTTCTTTGTTTGCTCCAGGTTCTCATGCTCGGCCCAAGCTTGACTACTTTGCACCTGAAGTTATTAATGGCCGGATCACAGTTAAGCCTCCTCCTGAGGTTGCTGCAGTGGGCTCTAGGCTTTGGAGCAACTGCCTTGTTGGCCACTTCCTTGACAAAATGCTTCCCTTTGCCGTGGTGAAGAGTTTGGTCGACCGAATCTGGGGTAAGCTGGGTAAAGTTCAAACATCTGTTGTGGGGGATGGCTTCTTCATTTTCTCCTTTGAGAACGCTCAGGTTCGTGAGAAGGTTCTTCATGCTGCCCCATGGCATCTAGGGGGTCGGCTCCTAATCCTTAAAAATTGGGAACCCAAAATGCAGCTAACCAAATCCCAACTGAGGAAGGTGCCAGTTTGGATCAAAATGTTTAATGTTCCTATGGAATACTGGACGTCTCCTGGCTTGAGCTACATTGCGAGTGGGGTGGGAAGGCCACTATGGTTAGATGAACCGACTGAAAAGCGATCCAAGTTGCAATTTGCTCGTGTTTGTGTGGAGGTGGACTTCAATTGCCTTTTCCCAACATGTATTTTCCTGGACACACCTGGAGAGGTTCTTGAAATCGAAATTGAATACTCATGGAAGCCACAGAAGTGTAATTCATGCTGTTCCTTTGGACATTCAGATGTTCACTGCCCAACGGTTAAAAAGAAATGGGTCCCTACTGGTAAAATTCTGAAGGAAGGTGTTGCCTCATCATTGGAGGAGGTGCCTCCAACAAGTTCTTCTCGTGAAGCCAGCCCCAATCCGCATGCCAATGTTGTGCCTTCATATGTTGAAACCTTACCTTCATTAGATGGGGTGTGGAAGTCCAGAAATAAGAAGGGCAAGGAGATTATTGCACTTGACCAAGTGGATTCCGGTAAGAGTGATGGAGATCCCATTGATCCAGATGTGCCAACTTCCCAGCCTCAATCTCAATCTGATAGTGTATTGACCATACCTCTTTCACAGCAAGGGAGCACTTTAGAGATTGTTTCGGAGCCTACTTGTGCTCAAAACTTGGTTGATGAAGTAATTACAGTTACCCCTAACAGATTTGAACCCCTTGTCCAAAGCAGTCTAGAGCCTAAAAGGAGCTCATCGTCCTCCAAGAAAAATAAGAAAAAAAAGAGAATCCTTGTTGATGAAGTGGCCATGAAGCATGCTAAAAGCAATCCAGTGGGTAAAAGCCTGGAATTAAGAGATGGGGGTGGGGGTGATCATGTGAATTATGCTTAACATTGCCATGTGGAATATTAGGGGTCTAAATAACCCCGAAAAGCAAATGGAAGTTCGAAATCTTATGCTATCCAAGAAGTTATGTCTTTTGGCAGTTGTAGAGACTAAGGTGAGGCAAGTCAATGCCCAAATTGTGAAAAGCCTCTTATCCGTTCATTGGGAGCTCATTACCAACTATGATCAAGCTTTGAAGGGTCGCATTTGGGTCTTGTTTAACCCTTCAGAAGTTAAAATTAATAAGTTGGACACTAGTGACCAACTTATCCATTGTTATGCAGATTTTATGGGAATGAATAAAGCATGCTTCATCACCTTTGTTTATGGTTCGAATGACGCCTTGGAAAGAAGGCATTTGTGGCGGCAATTGCAAAGATACTCTACACCCCATCCATGGATGCTTGTAGGGGATTTTAACTGCGTTAGATCAGCCAATGAAAAGACAGGAGGGCAACACATAAACAGATGTGCTACTGAGGAATTCAATGATTGTATTGATGCTTGTCAATTGGTGGAGCTCAAATCCAAAGGCTTCTTCTTCACATGGTCCAACCAAGGGGAAGGCCAAAGACGTATATCTTGCAGATTGGACCGTGCTCTTGTTAACTTGCCATGGCTTAGAGATCTTACCTCCTCAGAAGTTGAGGTACTTAATCCAGGCGTCTCTGACCATTGCCCACTATTGATTTCGGTTTTCCCTCAATGGCAGCAAGGTAAAAAACCTTTCAGATTCTTCAACTTCTGGACTGCTAGATCAGATTTCTATCCACTTGTCAAGGACGCATGGGAAGTTGAGGTGAATGGCTCACCAATGTTTAGAGTTGCTAAGAAGCTCCAAGCTGTCAAAATGAAGCTTAAGGGATGGAGTAAGCAAATGAGATTTGCTGAATTATCTTCTCAGGTACAGGAAGCCAGATCCAAGCTTGCTATTCTGCAAAAATCCATTCATGATGATCCCCAAAATGTAGCCCTAATGCAACAAGAGAGCACTTTGAAGAGGCACTTCCACTCTTTACTAAGGCTTGAGGAGTCTCAACTCAAACAAAAATCAAGGGTTCAATGGTTGGCCGAGGGTGACAAGAATTCCACTTTCTTCCACAATGCATTGATATCTAGAAGAGCAGCGAACAGTTTCTCATGTATCATGACAGAGGATGGTACCAAAATCACCGATCACAAAGAGATTTCCCAGCACATTGTCAAGCACTTCCAAGAATCCTTAGGGTCTGTTGTTGAGCACAACCACCATGACATGCCCACGTTTTCCAAAGTTTTATCTGAGGAACAGAAATGTTGTTTGATGGAGGAGGTTAAAGCGGATGAAATCAGGTCCACACTATTTTCATTAAAGGAGGATAAAGCGCCAGGTCCAGATGGCTTTACCCCTGCCTTCTTTAAAAGTTGTTGGGGGATAGTTGGAGACGATGTTTTGGAGGCAATCACGAGTTTCTTCAAGGAAGGCAAACTTCTTAAGCAGTGGAATGCTTCTGCCATATCATTGGTGCCTAAGTGCCGCAACCCAAGCAAGGTTACTGATTATCGACCTATCTCGTGTGTCAATACCTTGTACAAATGCATTGCCAAGATAATTGCGAATCGGCTTAAGGGAGTTGTTGGGGCAATTGTTGGAAGCTACCAATCAGCCTTCATCCCAGGTAGAGGTGCAGCTGAAAATGTTCTTCTTACCCATGAGTTACTTCACAACTACCACTTGAATGGGTCTCATATGAAATGTGCACTTAAGGTTGATATTCGTAAAGCCTTCGACTCGGTATCTTGGAGCAGCATTAGACAAATGTTGCATGCACTTCATTTTCCGGCCAATATGATTGCATGGATCATGGAGTGTGTTACCACCCCAGCCTTCTCCATCATGATCAATGGTAGCTTGTGTGGTTTCTTCAAAGGTGCAAAAGGTCTACGGCAAGGTGATCCTATGTCTCCCTACTTATTTGTCTTGGTAATGGAAGTTTTCAATATGGTGTTAAAGGAGCATACCAATCAAGGCTTCACCCACCACCATAGATGTGAGGCCATTGATCTCAAGCTCCTTTGCTTTGCAGATGACTTGTTCATCTTCTCTAAGGCTGACAGCTCCTCCATACAATGCATTCTCAAAGCACTTGATGGCTTTCATGAGATAACAGGACTATATGTTAATAAAGCCAAGAGTGCCATGTATCTAAGTGGTGTGGATGAGGACCAGAAACTTGACCTAAGCTCCATGGCTGGATTTCCTATTGGGCAGTTGCCGGTTAGGTACCTTGGGCTACCTCTTTTCACCTCTAAGCTCTCAAGGCGGGATTGTGAACCGCTTATTAATCAAGTCAAAGCTAGAACTCAATCTTGGAAAGGTAGAGCTCTTTCGTATGCTGGTAGGTTACTCCTCATAAAGTCGGTGCTCTTTTCTATCAAAGTTCATTGGCTTACTACCTTCATCATTCCCAAGGGTGTTCTTTCTGAATTGGAAACTATTATTAGGAGATTTTTATGGGCAGGACCTGATCTCAAAAAGAAAATGACTCCTATCAGTTGGGATATTGTTTGCATGCCACGGAAGGAAGGTGGACTTGGTCTTTTCAAGCTTTGCAAATGGAACAAGGCTGCAACCATGAAGCATATATGGCGAATCCTGAGTAATGAGGACTCCTTGTGGGTGCAGTGGGTTCACAAGTACTTGGTCAAGGACCGCAATTTCTGGAATCTTAATATACCAGCAACTTGTGCTTGGGCATGGAGGAAGATCCTTAGAACAAGACAAGATGTGGCTCACCTGGTGAAGAAGAAGATACACAATGGTATGTCTACTTCCCTATGGTATGATAATTGGCATCCTGAAGGTCCCCTATTTAACAGGTATGGTTACCGTCTAATCTATGACTCGGGCCTCTCCAACCGAGCCACGGTTAGTAGCATTATCTCAGGCCATAGTTGGGACCCTCCCTTGGCAGCATCTCCTGACCTAATCGAGGTGTGGAGTAAGCTCCATATGCTAAAGAATCCAATGCCAGATAGTGAAGATGTGCTGACTTGGATCCCCACCAACTCAGGTACGTTCGACATCAGTAGTGCTTATAAAAGTCTTGACACAATCCGTGTGAAGGTTCATTGGTACAGTTTGGTGTGGTTTCCAAATCACATACCGAAGCATGCATTTATCCTATGGCTCGCTGTCAACCAAAGACTCCTCACCAGGGACCGTCTACACAAGCTCCACATTATCGACCAAGCCTCATGCGTGCTATGTAGACGCACAGATGAGTCTCACTCTCATCTATTTTTTGCTTGCCAATATAGCTCTCAGATTTGGAACCGCATCCTTTCCAACAATTGTGTCAGTCGAGCACAGCGGTCTTGGTTACAAATAATACAATGGGCTTCATCTTTGCAAGTGGCTAGCCCACAAGCTCGGTTGTTATTCAACTTCTCTCTAGCAGCCACAGTTTATCACCTTTGGAGGGAAAGAAATCGCCGGGTGTTCAAAAATATCTACATGCCGTGGCAGGTCTTGGTTGAAACAATCATATCAGATGTTCGTGACAAAGCAAATCTGGAACGAGTCAAGCTTCCGGATAACTCACTTCATCGCCAACTCATCTCTAATTGGGATTTGAATTGGGAGTTCACCCCTTAGCCTCATTTCGCATTAGTGCTTCCTTATATGGCTGTTTGCCTCATTAGCATGAGGCTTTGTTTGCTTTACCTTGTATGGACGTCATTGTAGATATTTGTTTATTAATATAATCTTTGGACTTACCTTCCAAAAAAAAAAAAAAAAAAAAACCTTGTCTGGATTCAAGCACTTTGGAACAAGAGTAATGGAGGTGGTATTTACTTGCTTGAGCATTTTTCCTGAGATGAAGAAATTCTTGATTGCATTAGTTACATCCCTTCCCACAATTTGCCATGCCGATTTAAAGAACTTGGCTGTGAAACCATCCGGTCCTGGCGCCTTATCATCTTTTAGGGAGAATAGAGTTGCTTGAATCTCCTGGTCTGTGACTTCAGTGATAAGCATGTCAGCTTGCTCAGGGCTAACCTTTGAGTTAAATGGGGGGAGAACCACTTCCGCCTCGAGGTCACAGCTTCCCAAAAGATTTTTGAAATGTTGCACCACCATATTCTTGATTTCCACCGGATCGGTTACCTTGTTATCATTGTCATCCGTCATGCTAAAGATGCTATTGGATGATCTTCTAGCCACCAGATTATTGTGGAAGAACGCCGTATTCATGTCACCTTCTTTCATCCATAAGACCCTGGATTTTAATCTTGTTTGGGCTTCCTCATCCCTAAGACAATGCAGCAACTCATGCCTAATGGATCTTTCTTTGGCCTGCAATGAGTGATCATCAGGTTGTTGCTGTATGCACTGCTGCGTCCCTTCCAACTCCTGACGAAGAGACTGAACTTTACATGATAAGTCAGAAAATTTCTTTGCTTTACTCCAAGTTCTAAGTTTTACCTTGACCTCTTGGAGCTTCTTTACCACCTTGTACATGGGTGAACCAACAACTTCCTTTTTCCAGGCTTCAGAGACAATGTGGAGGAAGTCATCATGGCGAGTCTAGAAATTAAAAAACCTGAATGGTTTCATAAAGTGAGCGTCCAGATGATAGAGAGAAACAACTATAGGAGAGTGGTCCGAGATTCCCGTAATCATAAAAGCTGCTTCTGATTGGAGGAACTCATTCAACCATCCCATATTCACCAAGGCCCTGTCAAGCTTACATGATATTCTATTATGACCAACACTTTGATTACTCCAAGTGTGCAAGTTACCTTTTGCTTTAAGGTCAAGTAGACGGTTATGCTGCAAGAAGTTATTGAATTCTTCAGTTGGTTTGAGCTTGATGTCTTTGCCTCCATATTTTTCATCTGATCTTGTAACACAATTGAAGTCTCCCATTAGCAACCAAGGGAGGTCCGTGTAGGCATGAGTTAAATCCCTCCATAACTCCTTTCTTTCATCACTATTGTTCTCTCCATAAACAAAAGAAATGAAACAGAATTTGTGAGATGCCTTTAATTCAATGCCACAATGAATGAATTGGTTTGAAGCCGACAATCTATGCACCTTTACATGCATGGGGTTGAACATAATCCAGATCCTGCCTTTAAGAGCTTTTTTTTTTTTTTTGGAAGGTAAGTCCAAGTGATATTAATAAGGAAAAATATTTACAAGATAAGGCTCAAACCAAAAAAACCAAGGAAAACATGCCCCTTATAACATTGAGGCTCACAACATGCATGCATGGAACACAACCGAACATTACACAAGATCCCACTTAAGGTTCCAACTAGTGACAAGGTGACGATGTAGTGGTGAATCTGGGAGCATCACTCGATCAAGATTTGCTTTGTCTTGAACATCAGCAACTATGTTGGCCTCAACAAGTTGCCAAGGTACATAAGAGTTTGTGAAGATCCGACGGTTCCTCTCTCTCCATATATGGTACACAGCAGCTGCAAGGGACAACCTGAAAATGAATTGGGCGTGGTGACTACCCAGGCTCAAAGTCGAAGCCCAATGCACAAATTCCACCCACGGGCGGTTGACTCTAGTTACACCAGTACGTTGAAGGATAGGGTGCCAGATTTGGGAGCTAAACTGACACTCAAAAAACAGGTGTGCATGTGATTTCATGGTTAAGCCTACATAACACACAAGTTGCCTGAGTGGTAATGTTCCTCTTGCACAACCGGTCACGAGTAAGAAGCCTTTGATTCACTGCTAGCCATAGTGTAAAAGCTTGCTTGGGTATATGCTTGGGAAACCAGACCAACCCATTCCATTCCACTCGGTCTCTACCAATATCCAAACTCTTATATGCACTAGCAATATCAAACATACCTGACTTTGATGGCATCCATATCAGTACATCTTCACGGTCCGGGACTGGGTCCTTAAGTGCTGCAAGTTTAGACCAGACTTGAATTAAATCCAGCGATGCTGCAACCGGAGGGTCCCACTCATGACCAGAGATTATAGTGCTCACTGTAACCTGTCTTGGAAGCCCCGAATCATAGATCAGCCGATATCCATATGTAACAAATAATGGTCCATCCGGGTGCCAATTGTCATACCACAACGAGGTGCTCATGCCATTAAAAATTCTTACCTTTACCAGGTGAGCCATGTCCCGCCTAAGCTTAAGAATCTTCCTCCATGCCCATGAAGAGTTAGCCGGTGTGGTAAGGGTCCACAAATTTCGATCCTTAAGAAGATACTTATGCACCCATTTAACCCACATCGACTCACCCTTTAGCAAGATTTTCCATAGGAGCTTCATGGTTGCTGCCTTGTTCCATACATGCAAATTGAGAATGCCAAGCCCACCCTCATGTCTTGGAGTACATATAATTTTCCAACTGATAGGATTCATCTTGCGCTTGAGATCCGGCCCTGACCACAAGAAACTCCTGGATATCCTTTCCAATTCTGATATAACCCTTTTGGGGAGGACAAATGTAGATAGCCAGTGAACCTTAATAGAAAATAAAACGGCTTTTATGAGAGTGAGCTTACCCGCATAGGACAAACTCCTACCCTTCCACGATTGTGTCCTTGCCATTACTTGATTGATAAGTGGTTTACAATCCTTCCATGATAGCTTAGATGTGAAAAGGGGAAGGCCAAGATACTTAACTGGCAAGTCACCAATCGGAAACCCAGACAAGCTGCTTAACTCATCTTGCATGCTGTTATCCACTCCACTAAGATACATAGCACTCTTCTCCTTATTAATTTGTAGGCCTGTGAGTTGTTGGAATGCTTCAAGAGCTCTAAGAATACATTGAACTGAATCCCTGTCTGCTTTAGAGAAAATGAACAATAGAGAAAGCTTTATCATAATAGAGAAAATGAACTGCCTTTAAGAGCTTTATCATAATTTGCCACTAACTCCCAATGCTGATCGATTAAGCTTTTGATAAAATGGGCATTCACTTCCCTCACCTTCGTCTCCACAAGACACAATAGAGAAAGCTTGCTATTGCTAATCAAATTCCTCACTTCCCAATGTGCCTATAGTTCTCGTGTTTGGAGATTTCTATTGCACAAGAATGGACTTAGCGCCTCCCAACCTATCCCCCCGTGGAATCTCATTGTTGACTCTGGAACCTCTTGGTGCACTAAATCCATAGTTCATATCTTAAGAAAGCTGTCCTTATCTGCTGCTGTGTATCACATCTGGTGCGAGAGGAACCATAGAGTTTTCAAGAACTCGGCATTACCAGAAGAGGAACTGTGTAAGTTTATCATGCAAGACATTTCCTACAGGCTTACTGGGCGAACCTTTGTTCTCAAGGACAATGCTTTTCATAGGCAGATTGCCATGAATTGGGGGCTTAATTGTAACTTTTCTTAACCTCTTAGTGTTGGGGTAGTCTTCACTTGCGCTTTTCATCATGGTTCTCTAGTAAGGTGCTGATTGCCCCTTACTCTGTCTAGTGGGTATGCCCACCCTCTTCTTGTACATGTCTTTTCTTTTCTTTCTCTTATTAATGGAATTATTCTTACTTTCCAAAAAAAAAAAAAAAATTCCTCACTTCCCAATGCTTAGCTGGGTCATTTAGACCCCTTATATTCCATGTTGCGAAATTAATCATGATGGGATTGGGAGATGGTTTTGCTGCCCTTGGCGTGATGACCACTATTAGATGGAATGTTCTTAGCAAGCTTCATTGCCACCTCATCGACCAGCAATCTCTTTTTTCTACGCTGCTTCTTCTTGCCGGAGCTATCGTCATTTCGAGCCTTGCTCCTATCAAAACCAATATCATCATTTTTTTTTTTGGAAGGTAAGTCCAAATGATATTAATAAAAAAATATTTACAATGGTGAAAGATACAAGTTGAGAACAACAAAAGAACCCATAAAAGGGTAAACAAAGCCTACACTAGTAACCAAAACAGACTGACTCAGTCACCAAGGATGTGGGCACAGCTGCCTAGCGTAGAAGTTCCCATCGTAAGTGCCAATTACTGACGAGTTGTCTATGGATAGGTGAATCCGGTAAACTTATCCTCTCCATATTTGCTTTGGCACAAACATCCGAAATTGCCATTGCCTTCACAACTTGCCATGGCATATAGCTATTCTTGAATATCCGCCTATTCCTCTCCCTCCATATATGGTAGACCATAGCTGCTAGGGACAACTTGAATAACACTCGGACTTTGGCATGCCCCACTTGAAATGATGCTGCCCACTGGATAACTTCAGTCCATGTTCGGCTTGCCCTGTTCAAACAATTAAGCTGAAGAATAGCATTCCATATGTGCTTAGCATACTCACACTCGAAAAATAAGTGTGAGTGCGACTCATCACTTTGCCGGCAGAGCACACAAGTAGCTTGTTGGAGAATTCCCAACTTACTTAGTCGATCTCGAGTAAGGAGCCTTTGATTAATAGCTAACCATATGCTGAAGGCATGCTTGGGAATGTGGTTTGGGAACCATACCAGATCATGCCAACTCACTGTAGGCCGTTGACTGTGAAGGCTTTGGTAGGCGCTTTTGATATCAAACACACCTGATTTTGAAGGCACCCAAGTCATAACATCCTCCCCATCCGTAACTGGCTTCGGAAGGTGATCGAGCTTGGCCCAAACCTCAAGTAAATCCGGAGATGCAGCAATGGGAGGGTCCCAATCATCATCTGTGATTATACTACTCACCTTTGCTTGTCTTGGAAGGCCTGAATCATATATCAGTCGCTGTCCATACACAGTGTACAACGGTCCATCCGGGTGCAAAATTTTGGACAGGCCACTCGATCAGAAACCAATATCATCATGATTAGGAACCCCATCATCCTCGTCGGCAGTAAGGATTTCAAAACTGTTCTGACTCTCCACTCCTGTGGTACTTCCTCCCAAAAATGGTAGATGACAAGTGGGGCTTAAATGAGGAACTTCCAACATAGATGAGGCATCCAATTCCAACGGCAACCTTTGAGCATTATCACTTGCACACACAGCTGGTTCAAGGTTAGTGTCTGTTCGGACTCCATCATTACTACACGCACCTGCTTCCGGGGTAGATGTCATGGCAAGGGCCGAACTAACAACGACCTCCTTGCCCTTTGAAGTGATTATCCTCCATTGCTCTTCGCTGCCAACGGCCACCTTGGGCAGCACAGAGGCCGTCTCCTCTCCAGTAACATCATTATCACCAATTTTAGGAGGATCTTGGATAACTCTCCCAGTAGGCACCCAGGTCTTGCGGGGGGCGTGTGAGCAACGGCTCTCTAAGTGACCAAACGAGTTACAAGCAAGGCATTTTTGGGGCTTCCAATCGTATTCGATGTCGACCGTTATCTCCTCATCAATATCACCTTCAGTTCCTTGTACCTTGAGGTAAACATGGTTAGGGAATTCACATTCTAGGTCGATCTCAACACACACCCTTGCATAATTCAATCGAGTTTTCTTCTCAGTGGCGTTGTCAAGGTACAATGGTTTTCCAATCCCACTTGCCAAGAAACTCAGGCCGGCAGGGGTCCAGTATTCCATAGGGATATTGAACATCTTAATCCAAATTGGAATCTTTGAGAGAGTGGTTTTCTTCAGCTGCATGTTAGGCCTCCATTGCTGTAAAACCATCAAACGTCCAGCAAAGTGCCATGGCGCTTGATGAAGCACCTTGTCTCTAACACTTTCGCTAGCAAACCGAAAAATAAAGAAATCTTTACCAGCTGCTGAGACCTGGACATTGCCCTCTCTGCCCCACATCCGCTCAGCCAATCTACTCACAATGGTAAAAGGCAAGGATTTATCCAAGAAATGGCCAACTAAGCTACCTTCCCAGACCTTTGCTCCTTCAGATGCAACTTCAATCGGAGGAGTAACCATGATTTTTCCATCAACCAAGGTGGGGGGTAGAAGTGAAGTTTCGTTTTGGTGCAGTCCCTCTGCCCAAACAGGGATGACCAGCTTCTATCGCCAACATTGGGAGAAACAGACCGAGGTTCAGGTGGTTGACTTGTGCCTGAGTTTCCAACTTGAACCATAGGATAGAGCGGAGCGTTCTGCAATGGAGGAGTCTCACTTCCCAAGGTGTTTCCAGAAGTGGAAACAAGCTCAGGAGACCCAGGCCGCAGCCTGGGTCCACTCCTACAAACGTTAACAACTTCGCAATGCCCTTCAACTGTGCCTTCTGAACCTAGGACAGACATAGCAACTTCTGCCCCTGCTAATCTGAGCGTAGGTTCACTTTTTTCTCCTTCTGAATCTGTCCCTAATGGGAGGAGGACAGGCAATGCAGCAGCAGGCCTGGAGAGAGCAGAGACAGAAGGCTCAACCAAAGGGGATTTAGATATCCCCAAGGGCGGGAAAGAAGCATTTGAAGTGATGAGAGGACTATCTGCCATTGGGCGAGGCCTAAGCTTTCAACCGAAGAACCACCTGGAGCCCAGGCCAAACTAACGACAAACCATGAGCAACCGGGAGCCGCAGAGCTACGAACAGGAAACGAAACAAAGGAGCAGATGATACCACGAACAGGACCTTTACAAGCGCCTTAACCTTCACCCAAACAAGTGTGGCAAAGCCACAGAGCCACAAGCAGGGACCCAGAAGAAGAATAATCACCACAAATAATAATCGCCACGAACTATAAGCTCCACGAACGATAAAGACACGAAAAGTAATCTTCCCAAACGATAATCTCCACAAACAGTGGTCACCAGAAACGATAACCTTCGCAAAACGATAATCTCCGCTTGTGATGAGCCTTGCGAAGTCTTCCCAAACATATAATCTTTAGGACCCAAACAAGTACGCCAAAACGAACTTGGCAAGCACAGATGATAACACCTTCACGAACACGGACAAAACACAGAACAGAGGCTCCGAAAACTCCAAGCAAAGCACAGACAACAGGCACGAACACAGACAGAACTTAGAGCAATCCCCAAACAGAAAACAGGCAAACCAAGCATGAACAAATGCTCCGAGCACACGAACAAAGCTTCGAACACAGACAGAGGCCTCGGACCTGCTCAAACCCGGCCAAAAACCTGCAAGGAACCACAGCAGCAAGGAGACGAAGCCATGCACCCACTTCACCACAGACACTGCTGCCATGAACAAAGCACAGACCGCTGACCACAGACAGTAACTCCGTGCAATCCCCAAACAAAACGCAGACAAACCAAACAAACAACAGCGCCGCACAGACAACCGCTCCGCACAGGCAACAGCTCCGGCTATAGCTTCGCATAGATAACAGCTCCGCACACAGCCAAAAACTCCAAGCAAGCTCCGAACAAAACGCGGGCAAACCAAGCACGAACAAAAGCTCCGAGAGTACGAACAAAGCTTCGAACAAAGGTAATGAGAGGAAGGTGAGCAAGGTCAAGTGGGGGCATGTGTGTGCCTCATTCGACCAAGGTGGGTTGGGGGTGCTGAGTTTGCCCTTGTGGAACAAGTGTGCAGTCATGAGACAGACATGGTTGGTAGCCAGTAGAGCCGATAACCTATGGGTTGCATGGGTTACCACAAATCTGCTTAGACGACGGAATTTTTGGACGGTCCGGGTACCTTCAGCTGCATCTTGGGTATGGAGGAAGATTTTGAAGACAAGGAGTGTTGCTAGTAACTTCATCAAACACAGGATTAACAACGGAAGGGGTACATCTTTGTGGTTTGATAACTGGCACCCAGTGGGGCCGCTTGCTCAGGCCTATGGAACACGGTTGATCTATGACTCCGGCCTTCCTACAGCGGCTCTGGTGAGTGATATTCGGGATGGGGAGGAGTGGGACCTTCCAGTGGCGGTAACGGCAGATCTTCTAGAGGTATGGGCAAGAATTCATGAATTGCCTATTCCTTGTGCACGTGAAGAGGATAGAATCATATGGACAGCTTCGGACTCTGGATTGTTTGATATAAGCAGCACTTATAGGAAGCTTGATATTGGCCGTACCGCAGTATGTTGGAGTGGGTTGGTGTGGTACCCAAATCATATCCCCAGGCATGCTTTCATACTATGGATGGCTATTCGTCTTGCCGTATTGACCAAAGATAAACTTTTCAAGTGGGGACTTATTCAAGGGGCGACTTGTGTCCTATGTAGGAGGGAGGATGAGACCACCCAACACTTGTTCTTTGAGTGTAGCTACTCTAAAGCCATATGGAGGAAGTTTTTTTTTTTTGGAAAAAGTAAGATTCCATTAGAAAAGGAGGGAGAATGTACAAAGAAGTAGTGGTAGACCACTAGGACATTACATAACAACAGGCATCAAAGTGCACACTGAACCAAAACAGAACATATGAAATCGTGCTAGAGCTTCCATGTGCGTGCTAAACCAGTAGGAAGACATGCCAGACCATGCAAGGATTAACAAATATGGAAGTTGATATTCCATTGGAGTGCAACTTTCCTATGTATGTCGTTGTCCGTTAGTGGCATCGATAGGCTGTCAACTCTATAGGAGATGTCAAGCTCAATAAGTTTGCATATCTCATCCTTTGGCAAGGCTGAATTCTTGAAAATCCTGCGGTTCCGTTCACACCAAATGTGATAGACGACAGCACCTAAAGAAAGACGTCTCAACAGATGTAAAGGTGTCTTGGCATTCCAAGCACGAGAGACAAGTTGGATGATGGAGATCCATGAAGCTGATGCATAAGCCGAGTTCAAGCAGTTCTTCTTAATAAAGTGTTTCCATATGAAGTTGCTGTAGTCACAATGGAAGAATAAGTGCTCAATGGATTCATTGGTCTTACGGCATAGAACACAAACCGGGCTTTGGAGAATACCCCATCTGACGAGCCTGTCCTTGGTGAGGAGGGCGTTCCTGATTGCAAGCCATAGAATGAAGGCATGTCTAGGAATATTGAGAGGGAACCACACCAATTTCGACCAAGGAACAATGGGATGTGTAGCTTCCAGGGCTTTGTAGGTGCTGCGAGTGTCATAAGTGCCAGAAGGGGAAAGGGTCCAAATAATGCAGTCATTCTCATCAGGCTTAGGCCTTGGTAAGTCCTGGAGCCTAGACCAAACTTCCATCAGGTCAAATGAAGCCGCAACTGGGATGTCCCAATCAGAATCACAAATAATGTCGTAGACTAAGGCATCATCCGGAAGTCCAGAATCATAAATCAATCTACGGCCGAACCTTGGAAGGAGGGGACCGAGTGGATGCCAATTATCATGCCACAATGAGGAGTTCCTTCCATTGTGGATGGAGTGCTTTATGAAGGTGGCAGCAGGGTTCCTTTGCTTGAGGATTTTCCTCCACACCCAAGAAGCATTGGAAGGGATAGGAACACTCCAGAAGTTGCGGCCCCGAAGAAGGTTGGTGGTGACCCAAGAAACCCAAAGGTTTCCAGCCTTGCTACCCACGAGCCAGAGTTGTCTTAAAATGGCACATCTATTCCAAAGCTGGATGTTCAAGACACCCAGCCCACCTTGATCCTTAGGTGAGCATATCTGGTCCCAGCTAACTTTGTTGATTTTGGTGTCTTGACTAGAGCCTGACCAAATGAAATTTCTGCATATTCTCTCAATCTTGTAGATAACTTCCTTGGGCAAGATGAAGATAGACAACCAATAAACAGCAATAGAGAATAGGACAGATTTAACCAATACCAACCGACCTGCATAAGATAGGTGTCTCCCTTGCCATGAAGCAGTTCTGGCCGCCAGTTTTTGGATCAATGGCTCACAATCCCGAGCATATAGCCTAGTGGATATGAGTGGCACTCCCAAATATCTAATTGGAAGGTGACCCTCCGCAAAGCCCAACAACGTGATGATGTTATTCTTCACATGGGTTGGGATACCAGCAGAAAATAAGGCACTTTTGTCCCTGTTAACATGGAGCCCAGACAACTTGCTAAAGAGATCAAGAGCAGAACTAATGCATTGAACTGACCTGAGGACCCCATGTGCAAAGATAAGGAGATCGTCAGCAAAACAGAGCTGCTTGACAAGGGGCTGGGCACATTTGGGATGAGGCTTGAAGTGGGCAGATGTACAATCATTCAATACCTTATCAAACAATTCCATGACTAAGACGAACAAATAAGGTGACATAGGGTCCCCTTGCCTAAGCCCCTTGGCACCCTTGAAGAACCCTTCCATGCTGCCATTGATCATAATAGAGTAGGAGGTAGATCTGACACATTCCATGACCCATGAGATAAAACGATGGGGGAACCTGAAACCCTTGAGAACCTCTTCCAAGCACTTCCAGTCCACTGAGTCAAAGGCCTTTCTAATGTCAATCTTGAGAGCACACCTTGGAGTGCCTTTGTCGAGGTGATAATTCCTGAATAATTCATGGGTGATAAGCACATTGTCCACAATCCTTCTACCCGGAATGAAGGCCGATTGATGCTGCCCAACCAATCCCGCTATAACTTCCTTGAACCTGTTGGCAAGGATCTTGGAAATACATTTATAGATGATGTTGACACATGAAATGGGACGAAACTCATTAACTCTGGAAGGCTTACAGCATTTGGGGACAAGAGTGATGATGGCATGGTTCACCTGTTTAAGGAGTTTCCCAGAAGAGAAAAAAGATTTGATAGCAGCAGAAACGTCATGCCCCACCAAGTCCCAAGAAGACTTAAAGAAGGCAGCCGTGTAGCCGTCCGGGCCAGGTGCCTTGTCGTCCTTAAGAGAGAACATAGTTGACTTAATCTCATCATTAGTAATATCGGACTGCAGCTTTTGGATTTGGTCATAGGAAAGGCACCTGCTAAATGAAGGCTCAAAAGGAATCAGATGTGGGTCACTCTCACCCAACAACTTGGCAAAATGCTCAACAATATGCCTCCGAATGTGCTGCTGGGAACTAAGCTCCATACCCATGTCATCCTGGATCTTGAGAATAGAGTTAGTGGCACGCCTGAAAATCATGGAATTATAGAAGAATTTCGTACCTTGATCCCCCTCCTTAAGCCATTGGATCCGAGATTTTTGTCTAATTTGAGATTCTTCAACTCTCAAGAGAATAGCAAGGTCCTTTCGAATATTACCCTCCATGGCTGCAAGCTGCCTATCAGTAGGAGAGGCTTGCAACTGCCTTTGACATTGCTCAAGCTTGCCCTTAAGATCTTCCACTTTAGCCGATATTTGGGAAAATTGATTCAGTTTGCTCCATTCCTTCAGACGAACTTTCAACTTTTTAAGTTTGGAAACAAGTTGGAACATTGGTGTGCCAGACACTTGAGACCTCCAGACATCAGACACCATAGGCAGGAAGTCGTCCTTGGTGGTCCAGAAGTTAAAAAACTTAAAAGGCCGGTTATCTTTGATACTATCAGAACATATGGTGACAACAGTTGGGCAGTGATCAGATATACCTTGGGCAAGGAATTCCGTCTCAGAAGGATGGAATTGGCTAATCCATGCAAGGTTAACTAATACGCGGTCCAACTTACAAGATATCCGACTTTGACCAACACTCATGTTGCTCCAAGTGTGCACAAAGCCTTTGAAGTTCATCTCAATGAGATAACAGTCTTCAACACATGAATTAAAATCATGAACCAAGGTTGGACTAATTCGGTTGCCACCTATCTTCTCAGAAGCCTTCCGGACACAATTAAAATCACCAAGAAGCAGCCATGGCTGGTCAACTGAATTTAAGCGCAGGCTTCTCCATAAAGATCTTCGCTCCGAACCATCATTATCCCCGTAGACAAAGGAAATGAAACTGGATTTACCCAAGGTAAGGAAATCAACCCAACAGTGTATGATTTGATGAGAATCGTGTAACCTGTGAAGAGATATGACTGAGGGGTCAAAGCAGACCATAATGCGGCCCTTAAGAGCATGGTCATAATTTGATACCCAGCTCCAATTGGGACAAATCAGGTTCTTGATGAAATCGAAGTTAATCTTGCGGACTTTTGTCTCAACAAGGCAAAGCATGGACAATCTCTGAGAAGCAATTAGAGCCTTGACTTCCTTCTGCTTGGAGGGGTCGTTCAAGCCCCTAATGTTCCATGCAGCAATCTTAATCATGGGGTAGAGGGGAGAGAGAAGAGTCACTACGGTAGCACCTGGAGCTGAATGAGCATTGCGGGCAGCCTTCATTGCAACCTCGTCCACTAGGAGCCTCTTCCTGAACTTCTTTCGTTGCTTCTTAGATAAAGTCATCGGCCCCGCTTCGGAATCAGGAAGGTCCCGTAAGAGATCGAAATTGTTAGGAGTGGTAACATGCCCATCCATACCGAGATGGGGTGAGATAACCTCCGGAGTGGTAGCCTCCTTAGCAAGCAATTGATTCGGCTCAAGCAAACTGTTAGAACCACAGCACACGGAATTGTTCAGCTCCATCGATTCATGAGTCTCAACCAAGACGCCTTTCCCTTTTGACATGTGGTGCCATGCAATAGGTGAGTGGGAAATAATATGGTCAGGCACATCATTACGATCAGCAATTGGGGGATCAACAGAGTTGTGGACAATAGCAACATTCGAGCCCAGATCGTCAGTAGCAAGCATAGCATGAGATTGGTTAGTCTCGGGGGCAATAACTGGGAAAGGATCCGCTTGCTCAGGGATAACCTCTGCCGGGAGTTCAGATACTTCAGAGGTGGAATTGAAAATTCGCCCAGTGGGTCTCCATTCGGTAGCACGAACCTTGGAGCATCTATTCACAGCATGCCCAAAGACATTACAGACGTGGCATCTAATCGGCTTCCAACCATATTCAATCGTGATCTCAGACTCCAAATGACCTCCTCCACACTGTAGGAAGACCTTATCAGGGAAAGAACAACTCATGTCAACCTCAACACATACCCTGGCGAAGTTTAACTTTGTTCGGTTCTCAGTCATCTCGTCCAAGAACAGTGGTTTCCCAACACCACTAGCAATAGAACTAAGGCCATTTGGGGACCACAGCTGGAGAGGAACGTTGTGCATTTTTATCCATATCGGAATCTTGGAGAGCTGAGTTTTTTCAATCATGAAGTTATCTTCCCATTCTCTAATGATCATCAAACGGCCTGCCATGTACCACGGACCCTGCTGGAGAACTTTGCTTTTGACTGCCGAAGAAGAGAATTTGAGGATGAAGAAACCAGTGCCATAACTGGTAACCTCAACATGACCCCACATCCTGGCAGCCAATCTGCTCACAAACAGTAGAAGGAAGACCTCTGTCAAGGAAATAACCAATGAGGCAGTCCTTCCAAAGGAGGGCGCCTTGCTCGACAATCTCTGCAGGAGGAGAAATAATAATCCTGCCATCAACCATGGAGGGTTTGAAGAACGAGAGCTTGGGTTTGTCAGCAAACCCACTGGGAAATAGGTCAGTCCAAGCCTTTCCTTTTGTGGAAGAATTCAGAAGCCCTTTCTCGCTTGGCATGGAGGAATGAGATGAAGTGGAAACTGTGGTAAGACCAGGAGAGTCAGCAATAGCAGTGCCAGAAGCCTGACCCGAGGCTGCATGGGCAGGAGAGAGGGGCGGGAAATCAGTATTCGAATCCAATCGCCGATCCGGAGGATGAGGCCGATTAATCGGCTCACCAACAGACGTGGGCACATCGACGCCGGCAGCCGGACGGGGAAGCAACGGCCCCAAGTCACCATTCAGACGAACCTGAGAACCCATCGCAAACCAGAGAACCCACTAACCAATAACGAAGAAGCCTTGCATCAGTGGGGCTACAAAAACAACGAACAAGAGAACCCACAGTCTCCGCACGACAGACAGAGACCCCGTAACTCCACAGGCCGAGCGGCACCAGAAAACCCACAAGTAGAGCAGAAGAAAGCCACGAGCAGACGACAGATGGAACCCAGGCACTAAGAAACCCAGGAAGATAATCCACGAGAATAAAATGCACCAAAAACCTGATCACCAGAGAGACCCAATGAAATCCTCGTAGAGATGATCGACGAGTTAACAGCTAGCAATGGCAACGAACAATGGCTAATGAACATACGAGCAGCGCCTCACGAACATCCCAGACAGCACGGATCCAGCGCCAACGAAAACCAGAACCCTGCTTCTCACGAGTACCAGGACGATGAGCCCAGCAAC
Organism: Buxus sempervirens; assembly: GCA_947561395.2. Lineage (NCBI taxonomy): Eukaryota > Viridiplantae > Streptophyta > Magnoliopsida > Buxales > Buxaceae > Buxus > Buxus sempervirens. The sequence continues at coordinate 30,913,452 of OX387183.1, forward strand.
TCCAACACCGAGTCCAGCAACCCAGGACCTTGAGTCCAGCAACCAATACCAGAACCCTGCTTCTCACGAGAACCAGAACCTTGCAAGCAGCAGACCCCAGGACCACCGGAACCTAACGACCACCCGGACAAACCAAAACCATGCAAACAGCACCACCAGAACCACACGAGAAGCACCACTCAAGATGGTAGTTGGGACAGCTCCACCAGAACTGGAATACACCCAGAATCACCCGGACAGCACCACCAGAACCACCCGGACAGCACCACCGCAGCTCCCTACAGAACCTCACGAAGCACCACCAGAACTGGAACCAAACACCTCCCAGCAGCAGAACCTTGCGAAGACCAGAACCCTGCTTCTCACGAGCAAATACCAGCAACAGAACTCGACCACCACCAGAACACGATCACCACCTCACGAACACCAGCAAAGGTGAAGAGCACCACCTCCAAGCACCACCAGCACCAGCACACGAGCACCACCTCACGAGCACCACCAGCACCACCACACGAGCACCACCTCACGAGCACCACCTCACCACCTCACCATGCTGCCATTGCCTTTCAGAAAAGTTAGGTGGTAAACACATTATCCGTGGTATTACAGATGAGTTTAATGAATGCATTGATGAGGAGAAATTGCTTGCGATACTCAGGTTTACAATGGGAAGCTCTTATCCAGTGGGGCTCATTAAATTGGGTTTCTAATAATGCGATTAATTTACTTAGAAGGCTATCATTGGCAGCAACTGTGTATCATGTTTGGCTTGAGAGAAACAGGAGGATCTTCAAGAATGCGGCTCTACCTCATGGGGATGTTTGCAAGTTCATTTACCAAAATGTTTTATCACGTTTGCATGATACTAGTTTCACAGTTAAGGACAATGATGTCCATAGACAGGTCCTTGTTAATTGAGGTCTTAATTGGTTGTTAGTTTGATTACGTCTTTGGGGTCTTTGTGCATGCAATGTTTGTATATTGAGTACCCATAGTTTGTGGTGTTCCCGTGTGTACGGTTGGTTGGGTGATGTGGGCACCCTCTCTTGTACTTATTGCTTATCTTCTTAATGGAACTTACTTAACTTCCACACAAAAAAAAAGCTTCGAACACAGACGGAGACCTTGGATCTGCTCAAACCCAGACAAAATCCATCACGAAACCAGCAAGCACAATCCCGAACAAGAGCACCAGAACCCAACAACCAAAGATTCCCGAAATTGTCAGGGGACCACCAACGGAGGGAGAAATGCTCACGACCTCACGAACCGGAGGGAGTGATGCAGACGAGCAGACCAGACCAGATGGTCACGAACAGGCAAGGTTCAGATGGAACTTCAGATGGAGGTGGTGGAGGTTCAGATGGAACCTCACGAACCTGAAACTTGGCCTTCTGGGTGCAGAACTCTGCCCACTGCCGTCAATCTTCTCGGCTCTTACTACGTCTTCAATTCGATCCGCGGTCAAGATCAGGTCGTTGAAGTTCGATGTACTCTGCCCCAGCAGCAAAGTGAAGAACGGCTGCTCCAATGACGGGATAAACAATGACGTCATCTCTTGTTCCAGCAGCGGCGGCTACACTAACGCTGCCAATTCTTTCTAGCACTTGGCATACTCTCGCACTGATTCCTGACTCTTCTTAGTCAACCTCTGCAGTTCTGCCCTGGTCTGCATGATCTGACTATTCAGGCAGTACTGCTGGATAAAGACTGCTGCCAGGTCATTCCATGTTTTTATCTTAGCTTTGTCCATACTCAAGAACCAAGAATAAGCAGCCCCAGTTAACTACTTCTGAAAGAACTACACCATGATTCGTTCTTCCTTGGCGTACTGGCACATGTCGCCAGAATAAGACCTCAGATGGTTTAGTGGGCAACCCATGCCGTCAAACTGGTGCAACTCTGGGCATTTGAACTTGCCGGGAGCTGGATGTTAGAAAAGAAGCAGAGGTTTTCAAGCGTAGGCTCGCTTTGCACTGTACGGGGTTGGAGCTGTTTGAGAAGCTCTCTCATGGTGGCCAATTCTGCTTTGTTTTCTTCTCTTACTGTTGCCAATTTTCCCTCAAACTGCGCTTCCTGTGTTCCGTACTAGTCTTCGTCATCCTACCCCAGATGGATAGGTAAAAACTGATCCTGCTGTGGTAGGTGGAATGGAGTTGCTGGTGGTGGCGGTGCCACGGGAAGGGGATGTACTGGAGGCGGTGGTGGTGCCATCTCTGTTGGTGGCGGGAACTGCGGCTGCGGCTGGTGGGCGGCCAGCACTGCTGGGGGGACTTGCTTCAATTCCCTCAATTCTGCCATTAATTCCTGAATGACGGAACCCATGCTGTCGATCCTCTGTTGCATTTCATTGACCATTTGTGTATGGCTAGATTCTACCGGGTGTTGCCCTGGCGGTGTTTGCTCTCCTTGCTGATCCATATCGAGTCTTTTTCTCGATCTTAGCAGGTACGGACTTTTGGAAGCAATTTTGGTACCTGGTGAGACAATTTTTTTTTTTTGGAAAATAAGTCCAAGTAATATATTAAAGAAAGATATTTACAATGAAGAGTGAAAACGAAGTTGAAACCAACAAACTAGCCCATAAATGGCTGCCAATACCACACTACACTACTCTGAACGTAACAAGAATGACCCCACAAAGAACACAAGAGAAAATAGGTCCAGTGCTTATGGCATGCATTCCAAACTCAAGCTCCAATTGTTGATAAGCTGTCTATGTAAAGAAGAATTAGGTAGGTACACTCGCTCTGTGTTTGCCTTGATACATACATCAGATATTATGCTTAATTTCATGGCTTGCCATGGCAGATAGCTGTTCTTGAAGATCCTGCTATTCCTTTCCCTCCAAACATGGTAAACTGTCGCCGCAAGAGATATCTTAAAGAGTGCTCGGGCTTTTACATGACCCACTTTCAATGATGCTGCCCATTGAATAGTTTCCATCCAAGATCGGTTTACCCTGTTCAAGCAATTAAGATGAAGATCTAATTGATACGTTATTTAATTAGTATCATGCACCAGAATGTAATGTAACACTGGGCATTTGTACACCTGTTTGCTTTCATATATCAGATATAGCATGTGATATATATATATAATGTTCCATCAACGAATTTTCAATCGTGGATACATATGTATCCTTGACATACTGAAACGACTGCCATTATTGGTATTAAACCAATAGCGATTCATACAAGCTAAATCTTCTAATTGATAATTAGGCCAAAGAAAGCACTTTAATTTAATTAATTTTTTTTTATCTGTATCAAGATGTTTGTTCTCATCCAAAAATCGACCACAGTGCTTTACCTTATGGTTCCAAATTTGCTTAGTGTACTCACACTCAAAGAGTAGGTGTGTGTGGGACTCATCCCTTTGCCGGCATAGCACACAAGTGGCTTGTTGGGTAATTCCCAGTTTATAAAGACGATCACATGTAAGTAATCTTTGGTTAATAGCTAACCACAAAGTAAAAGCATGCTTGGGAATGTGCTTGGGGAACCATACTAAACCATACCATATGCATGAGGGGCGATGACTGTCAAGCCTTTGATATGCACTCTTAATGTCAAAGAAGCCTGATTTTGATGGAATCCAAGTGATTACATCCTCCACATCCGCAACTGGCTTTGGCAAAAGATCAAGCTTACCCCAAGCTTCAAGTAGATCAAGTGAAGCAGCAAGGGGAGGATCCCAATCGTCCTCAGTAATTATAGAGCTGACCTTAGCATGCCTAGGAAGACCCGAATCATAAATCAACCGCTGTCCATAGGCAATGTACAGAGGCCCATCAGGATGCCAATTATCATACCATAGAGACGAGCTCTTCCCATTATGGATCTTCTTCTTTACCAGTTGAGACATAACTTGCCTTGTTCTAAGTATCTTTCTCCATGCCCAAGAACAATTTGCTGGAATGTTGAGTGTCCAGAAGTTACGTTCCTTTATAAGGACTTTATGCACCCACTGAACCCACAAGAAATCATGGGAAGTTAGAATTCTCCAAGTATGCTTCATCACTGCCGCTTTGTTCCAAAGGCTTAGCTTAAATAGCCCAAGGCCCCCCTCCTGGCGTGGCATGCGAACAATGTCCCAGCTTATTGGATTCATTTTGTGTTTAAGCTGCGGCCCTGTCCAAAGGAACTTTTTACAAATCCCTTCCAAGTCATTAATCACACCTTTGGGAATGATAAATGTGGATAACCAGTGGACCTGAATAGAGAAAAGGACAGCTTTAATAAGAAGAAGCCTACCTGCATATGAGAGGCACCTCCCTTTCCATGATTGGGTTTTTGCCTTCACGTGGTTGATAAGTGGCTCACAATCCCTGGATGAAAGCTTGGAGGAGATGAGAGGCAGCCCAAGGTACTTCACCGGTAATCTTGCTAGCGGAACCCCCGTATGCAAACTCAAGTCTTCCCTTTGGGCTTCATCAATACCAGTTAGAAACATAGCACTCTTCTGTTTATTAACTTGTAGGCCTGTGAAGTCATGGAATTCATCAAGTGCTCTCAAAATGCAATCCAAGGATGACTTATCAGCTGCGGAGAACAAGAAAAGGTCATCAGCAAAGCACAAAAGTTTTAGACCAAGTGCTTCACATAGAGGATGGTGAGTAAAGCCTTGACTGATATGCTGAAGAAGCATCCTATTAAACACCTCCATCATCATCACGAACAGATAAGGTGACATGGGGTCACCTTGGTGCAACCCTTTTGCTCCTTTAAAAAACCCCACAAGACTACCATTGATCATGATTGAATACGCAGGAGTAGAGATACATTCCATAATCCAAGCACATAAGACATCTGGGAATCCCATTCCAGTGAGAATTGCCTTGATACTACTCCATGAAACTGAATCATAGGCCTTACGGAGATCAACCTTAAGAGCACACTTGCCATGCTGCCCCTCCAAGTGGTAATTATGAAGTAATTCATGAGTAAGGAGGACATTCTCCGCACTTCCTCGTCCAGGAATGAAGGCAGACTGATAGCCACCCACAAGCTCACCCACAACCCGTTTAAGCCGATTAGCAATGATCTTGGAGATGCATTTATAAAGCGTGTTAACACAGGAGATGGGCCTAAAGTCAGTCACGTTACTTGGATTCTGGCATTTAGGCACGAGAGTAATGGCTGTAGTATTCCATTGTTTGAGTAACTTTCCATCTTTGAAGAAACTAAGCACTGCCTCCACAACATCATTCCCCACTATATCCCAAGCAGCCTTGAAGAACGCCGGGGTAAACCCATTCGGCCCTGGAGCTTTGTCAACCTTCAGGGAGAAGAGAGTAGATTTTATTTCTTCGCAAGTTACCTCCTCCATCAAGCTTTTTCTTTGTTCAACCGAAACACATTGACCAAAATAAGGCATTGACATGGTGGTACAATTGATTGGCATTAGTGCAATTTTTACAAGAATTGATCGCACAGTCTATTTGATTGAATCTGTTTATTTATTGTTTTATTGATTTTTCTCATTTGACGTAATTGGACTAACTGATCTATTTTAGCTACCCTAGGGCAACAAGGGAAGAGAACCTAATTTCTGAAGGCTGGTTTATTTTAGATGCTCGCCAGCAGCTAGGAAAGAGACCCCTAATGAATTTTGAAGATTGATCTATTTTGGCTACCCTGAGACTACCGGGGAAGATAACCCTAATGAATTTTGAAGACTGGTCTATTTTGGCTGTTCTAAGACGACCGAGGAAGAGAACCCTAATGACCTAATCTATTTTAGCTACCCACAGGTAACTGGGGGAGAGAACCCTATTTTTCTGATAGCTAATTTTTTTAGAGTTGATCTATTTTAGTCGCTTAGGAGCGACTGGGAAAGAGAACCCGGTTCAACTGGTCTATTTCAGTTACCTGGGCAAGGGAAGCCTGGGGTTAAGCTGATCTATTTTAACCGTCTTGGCAAGGGAAGAGAACCTTCAATTCAAGGGGATTTTTTTTGAGCTCAATATCACAGGGTTGGGCCACGCATGGTCACACAGGGGGCTGAAACCAGCACTCAAGGTTGCCTTAACCAAATCCTGACTCACTCGTCGGCGGTTTCGGTGATACAAAGATTCGGCTAGTAGTACCTGGACGTTCCGCAGCCAATATCCGATTCAATCACCGGTGGCTTTGGTGTTACTAACAGGGATAGGCTATGCCAGGACGCTCCTCCACCAATATCCGACTCATCCGTCGGCGGTTTCGGTGCCCTAAGATTTCGGTTAGTAGTACTCAGACGCTCCACAGCCAATATCCGATTCAACACGGTTTACTAACACGGTTTCACAGCCCTAAGATTTCGGTTACTAACACGGTTTCATGGGCATTCCCTGTTGCTGTTCTATTATTGTTCATGGGCATTCCCTGTTGCTGTTCTCTCATTGTTCGTGGATGTTCCCTGTTGCTGTTCAAGTGAGTTCTTGTTTCTGGTTTGAGAGGTCGTCTGAAGAAGATTTTGCTTGGAGGGGACGCCTGGAGTTTTTCTTTGCTTAGCAGTAATGGATTTTGATTCGAATCAGGCTTTCCCGCCTCTGGGGACGCCTGTTTCTACTGCACCTCCAGCGAGTTTTGCGCCTATTCTTGCAGGAGTTGCAGAACCCGTTGACCACATTGCTTGTGAAACTGACAGGGGCACCTCTTCTCAGCCTATTTCGGGCATTGCCCAGCATTCTCAGTCCTTGTCTCAGCCAAATATGGCATGGTCCAATCTGTTCTCAGCAGGTAATCTGCCAAAGTCTCTTTTTTTTTTTTGGAAGGTAAGTCCAAAGTATATTAATAAAGAGAAATAATTACAATAAGTTCAGACAGAAACAAGGATACCCTATAGATAATAAGGTAACCAAAAAGATAACCTGCCCCTTATCTATGGGGGTACAAAGGAAACCCTGACCTAGGATATGAGCTCCCAACTTAGATCCCAATTAGAAACCAATTGGCGATGAAGAGGGGTGTCATGGATCTTCCTTCTTTCCAGATTTGCTTTATCCTGAACATCCGCAATAATTGCTGCAACCACATTCTGCCATGGTATGTATGAGTTGCTGAAAACTCGGCGGTTTCTTTCCCTCCAAATGTGATACACTGTGGCTGCCAATGAAACCTTAAGAATCATTCGAGAGTGAGAGCTGCCCAAACGCATGGAAGAAGCCCACTGCACTATTTCATCCCAAGTACGGGTTGCTCTATTTGCACAGTTCATAGAAAGGATATGGTGCCAAATCTGTGCACTATAATTGCACTCAAAAAATAGATGATAATGAGATTCCACCGTGCGTCTACATAGAACACAAGAAGCTTGGTGGACAACCCCAAGTCTAAGAAGACGATCTCTAGTAAGGAGCCTTTGATTAATAGCCATCCATAGCACAAAAGCATGCTTCGGAATGTGTTGAGGGAACCAAACCAATCTACACCAGTGAACCTGTGGGCGAGATGTGTCCAAGCTCTTATAAGTGCTATTAATATCAAACATACCTGACTTAGAAGGAGTCCACACCATCATGTCCTCACTATCCGGAGTTGGATTGCTTAATTGCTGAAGTTTGCTCCACACTTCAATCAGATCAAGCGAGGCTGCCACTGGGGGATCCCAATTGTGCTCCACTATTATACTACTAACCATAGCTTGGGTAGGGAGACCCGAATCATAGATCAAACGATGACCATAGGTAAAGAACAAGGGGCCATCTGGATGCCAATTATCATACCATAAGGAGGTAGTGCAGCCATTCTTTATCTTCTTCTTAATCCGTGAATGCGCATCAGGTCTTGCTTTGAGGATCTTCATCCATGCCCAAGAACAGCTTGCTGGTATGTTTATGGTCCAGAAGTTCCGATCCTTCACAAGATAAGTATGGACCCATTGCACCGACAAGGATTCACCAGGGCTCAATATTTTCCATATATGCTTCATTACTGCAGCTTTGTTCCATATGCTCAACTTGAACAAACCAAGCCCCCCTTCTTCACGTGGCATACACATAGTGTCCCAACTGATTGGTGTCATTTTCTTCTTGAGATCTGGACCAGCCCAAAGGAACCTCCTTGTAATCCTTTCCAACTCATTGAGAACACCTTTAGGAAGAATAAAAGTGCTTAGCCAATGTACCTTGATAGAGAACAACACTGACTTTATGAGTAAAAGCCTACCGGCATATGAAAGGCTCCTTCCTTTCCAAGATTGGGTCCTAGCTTTGACTTGCTCAATAAGTGGAAGACAATCCCTCCTTGAGAGCTTGGAGGTAATAAGAGGAATACCAAGATATTTAATTGGCAACTCACCCAAGGGGCACTCAGCCAATAAACTCAATTCAGATCGCTTAGATTGGTCCACTCCACTTAAGAACATAGAGCTCTTATTCTTGTTGATGCATAAGCCGGTAATTTGCTGGAATTCCTGGAGAGCCGAAATGATACATAGAATGGAGGAATTCTCAGCTTTGGAGAAGATGAAAAGATCGTCGGCAAAGCACAGTAACTTTAGATCAATAGCTTCATATCTATGATGGTGGTGAAACCCTTGCTTAGTGTGCTCTTTTAATACCATGCTGAATACCTCCATCACCAACACAAACAAGTAAGGTGACATAGGGTCCCCTTGGCGAAGCCCAACAGCACCTCTAAAGAAGCCACACATGGTGCCATTTATCATGATTGAGAAAGCTGGAGTTGTGACACATGCCATGATCCAAGTAACAACAAAAGGTGGGAATTGCATTGCATGTAGCATGTCTCTAATGCTGTCCCAGGAAACCGAGTCAAAAGCCTTACGAATATCCACCTTGAGAGCACATTTCTTGTGGTTACTGTCTAAGTGGTAGTTGCGCAGCAGTTCATGAGTCAGTAGAACATTCTCGGCAGCACCTCTTCCCGGTATGAACGCCGATTGATAGCGCCCAACTAACCCCCCAACCACTCCCTTAAGCCGATTAGCAATTATCTTAGCTATACATTTGTAGAGAGTGTTAACACAGGAGATAGGTCTAAAGTCAGTGACCTTGCTAGGATTCAGACACTTTGGCACTAAGGAAATAGCTGTGGTATTCCACTGTTTAAGCAACTCACCATCCTTGAAAAAACTGTGGATTGCCTCCAATACATCATCCCCTACAATAGCCCAACACTTCTTGAAGAAGGCAGGAGTAAAGCCATCCGGACTCGGCGCCTTCTCATCTTTTAAGGAAAAAAGAGTGGACTTGATTTCATCAAACCTAATCTCCTCCATCAAGATGGCTTTTTGTTCAAGGGTCAAGACCCTAGAGAATGATGGCATGGCATGATAATTCTGAACAGCAGCCGACCCCAAAGTAGTGTGGAAATGACTAACAAAGTCTAAGTTGGCTTTTCATAAGCCGGATCTAGTTGAAGGTAAGGTTATTGTCAAGCCTCCTCCTGAAGTTGCTGCTGAGGGAGCTAGGCTTTGGAGTGACTGTCTTGTGGGACATTTCTTGGATAAAAAACTTCCTCTTGCTGTGGTTAGAAGCTTGGCAAACCGTTTGTGGGGTAAGCTTGACCAGGTCCAGATGGTTGAGCTTGGTGATGGCTTTTTCATCTTCACTTTCTCCAATTCCCTTGTTCGTGATAGGGTGCTTCAGGCTGCTCCTTGGCACTTTAGAGGGAGATTACTTATTCTCAGAAATTGGGAGACCAACATGCAAATGGTCAAAACTCAGATGCAAAAGGTTCCCATTTGGGTTAAACTCTTTGATGTACCTATTGAGTATTGGACCCCATCTGGTCTAAGCTACATAGCTAGTGGGGTGGGACGTCCTCTATTGGATGAGTCAACTGAGAAGAGATTGAAGCTTCACTTTGCCCGTGTATGTGTGGAAATTGATACGGAATGCCAATTCCCCAACTCCATCTCTTTGGATACAGGCGAGGAAATCTTGGAAATTAAGGTTGATTATACATGGAAACCTCACAAATGTAATGCTTGTGTCACTTTCAGCCATTCAGAATTTAATTGTCCAAAGACGACCAAGAAGTGGGTTCCAACTGGGAGAGTGCTCAAAGATGTATTTGCTAGAGAAGACGATTGCCACCAAGACCATGATGCCGTTAATGCTGCTCCTGTAGGAGACATTTGTGGAAACCAAGCTCAATCCAAACAATGGCAGCGTATTAATGGCAAAGGGAAAGAGGTTGTTTGCAACGAAGGTGGGGGAACCATGTAACGCCTTGATGGAATGTTCACAGCATCAACCAATGGTGCTGCCAAACGAGCAAGACCAGCTTGTTGTGGGGGCCAATTGTACAGATTCTAATGTTGTTGAGGCCAGCTGCATGGAGCAAGGCCAGCATGTTATAGTGGTCGACAAAAGTGTGTCAAGTGTTGAGCATCCTGATAATTGTCAAGTAAGCATAACTCCAGAAACGGTAGAGAAGCATGGCTCGCATTCCCCACCTCCTTTGCAACAAGATCCCATATTCACGCAGTATGATCCCATATCCATTACTCCCAATCGGTTTGAACTGGCCGATTTGGATAATCAAGTCCATCATGTGAATTCATCTTCGTCCTCATCTCGAAAGAAGAATAAAAAGAAGAAGAAGCTGCTTGTGGATGAGATTTTTTTTTTTTTGGAAGATAAGTCCAAATGTATTAATGATAAAAAGATATATTTTTTTTTTGGAAAATAAGTCCAAGTAATATATTAAAGAAAGATATTTACAATGAAGAGTGAAAACGAAGTTGAAAACCAACAAACTAGCCCATAAATGGCTGCCAATAACACAAGAGAAATAGGTCCAGTGCTTATGGCATGCATTCCCAACTCAAGCTCCAATTGTTGATAAGCTGTCTATGTAGAGAAGAGTCAGGTAGGTACACTCGCTCTGTGTTGGCCTTGATACATATATCAGATATTATGCTTGATTTCACGACTTGCCATGGCAGATAGCTGTTCTTGAAGATCCTGCTATTCCTTTCCCTCCAAACATGGTACACTGTCGCCGCAAGAGATATCTTAAAGAGTGCTCGGGCTTTTAAATGACCCACTTTCAATGATGCTGCCCATTGAATTGTTTCCATCCAAGATCGGTTTACCCTGTTCAAGCAATTAAGATGAAGAATATGGTTCCAGATTTGCTTAGTGTACTCACACTCAAAGAATAGGTGTGTGTGGGACTCATCCCTTTGCCTGCATAGCACACAAGTGGCTTGTTGGGTAATTCCCAGTTTATAGAGACGATCACATGTAAGTAATCTTTGGTTAATAGCTAACCACAAAGTAAAAGCATGCTTGGGAATGTGCTTGGGGAACCATACTAAACCATACCATATGCATGAGGGGCGAGGACTGTCCAGCCTTTGATATGCACTCTTAATGTCAAAGAAGCCTGATTTTGATGGAGTCCAAGTGGTTACATCCTCCACATCCACAACTGGCTGTGGCAAGAGATCAAGCTTACCCCAAGCTTCAAGTAGATCAGGTGAAGCAGCAAGGGGAGGATCCCAGTCTTCCTCAGTAATTATAGAGCTGACCTTAGCATGCCTAGGAATAACCGAATCATAAATCAACCGCTGTCCATAGGCAATGTACAGAGGCCCATCAGGATGCCAATTATCATACCATAGAGACGAACTCTTCCCATTATGGATCTTCTTCTTGACCAGGTGAGACATAACTTGCCTTGTTCTAAGTATCTTTCTCCATGCCCAAGAACAATTTGCTGGAATGTTGAGTGTCCAGAAGTTACGTTCCTTTATAAGGAATTTGTGCACCCACCGAACCCACAAGGAATCATGGGAGGTCAGAATTCTCCAAGTATTCTTCATCAGTGCCGCTTTGTTCCAAAGGCTTAGCTTAAACAGCCCAAGGCCCCCCTCCTGGCGTGGCATGCGAACAATATCCCAGCTTGTTGGATTCATTCTGTGCTTAAGCTGCGGCCCTGTCCAAAGGAACTTTCTACAAATCCCTTCCAAGTCATTAATCACACCTTTGGGAATGATAAATGTGGATAACCAGTGGACCTGAATAGAGAAAAGGACAGATTTTATAAGAAGAAGCCTACCTGCATATGAGAGGCACCTCCCTTTCCAAGATTGGGTTTTTGCCTTCACGTGGTTGATAAGTGGCTCACAATCCCTGGATGAAAGCTTGGAGGAGATGAGAGGCAGCCCAAGGTACAAAATTGAGGCTCACAACATGCCCCTTGTCAGGATTCAGGCACTTTGGAACAAGAGTAATGGAGGTTGGGTTTTGGGGTTCTCTCGCCGGTGACTTTTCGTGGGTGTTCGTGGGTGACTGTTCGTCGGTGACTGTTCGTGGGTGTTCATGGGCTCTGTCGCCGGTGACTGTTTGTGGGTTCTCTCGCCGGTGACTGTTCGTGGGTGGTGCTCGTGACTGTTCGGGGTCCTCTCGCCGGCCTCTTCGGCTCGTGAGCAACTGGTGTTCGTGCCCCTGATGCTCGGGAGCATCTGCTGTGTGCACCTGGCGTGAGCAACTGGTTTGGGAGCAACTGATCCTGGTTCATGAGAACCACCTGGCGTTCGTGAGTAGCATCCGGTTGAGTTGGTGTGAAGCACCTGTATAGCAGCAGCAGTTTAAGAGCGGGGTTTCGGTGTGTGAAGGACTGTCTGGGTTCGTGCTGGTGAGTGCAAGCCTCTGTGCTTCTGGGCGTCATTGGGCAGATTGTGCGGGTTTCGACCGGTCGTCATTTGCATGGTTTCCTCACCGATGTGACCGGGTATCCTTGTCGAGTTAGTCGAGGCTATGGCTAGTACTGTCGGTGGGGATGACAATCTGATGTCGGGTATGCATGACAATGGAGTGAGTCAGGGTTCGGACCCCCGACCCAACGGGAGAGCTCCTAACTCAAATTTTGAATCTGAGTTCCCTCCGTTGGCTGAGGTGTCTAATGGTCAAACAGCAGCTGGCCTGCAGGCTGACATTACAGACGATCATACGAGGTTTGCTGGAGATAGGAACTTGCAGACTGACAATCTAGCTGATCATGCGAGGTGTGCGTCGGATGTTGATTCGTTACCAACCCGGGATAAGGCAGACGTGAACAGAGATGAGAGAAGGTCGACGTTTGCTGCGAATGGAAAGAACTGGGCCGACCTGTTTGGCAGCGTTGCCACCCAAAGAACCAGGTTAGCTTATCATTCACCGTCAGTGGTTGATGGTAGGGTTGTTGTGTGTCCACCTAAGGAAGTGGTAGATGAAGGTACCCGCCTGTGGAAGGGGTGTTTGGTCAGATATTTCTTGGATAGAAGCTTACCTTTCAATGTGGTCAAGAGCGTGGCGGGAAAGATGTGGGGCAAGGTTGATGTTATGACCATTGAAGACGGGTTTTTCTTGTTCAAATTTGCTGATCCGCAGCTGAAAGAGAAGGTGTTGATGCAGGGACCATGGTATATGGCGGGTCGATTATTGGTTATTAGAGAATGGGAACAAAACTTGATACTTGAGAGAGCTCAGTTATCAGTTATACCCATCTGGATTAAACTATTTAATGTGCCTCTTGAGCTTTGGACGCCTAATGGTTTAAGCTTCATAGCTAGCGGGGTTGGCAAGCCATTGTTTCTTGATGACCAGACGGAGAGGAGAATGAAGTTGGGGTATGCTCGTGTGTGTGTTGAGGTCGACACCAGTAGCTCATTTCCGAAGAAGATCCACATGGAATATGGGGAGGATAATCTATTAATATCATAAATTAGAGTTGAATATGGGTGGAAACCTGTGAGGTGTACATTGTGTGATGTGTTTGGGCATTCGGAAAGTAGATGTGGCCGGGTTCGAGCAAGGATCTGGAAGCCGACTGGAAGGGTGTTTAAATCGTTATCTGAAATTTCTCAAGCTACGGTAGAGGAGGAGCCTATTAATGTTGAAGCTGCCGTCAATGTATCCACAAGTATAACTGGTGGGGTAACCTGTCTGGAGGGGGATAATAGGCCTAACATGAACAATGAATGGAAATGTATGTCCAAAGGTAAGGAGGTGTGTGTGGAGACGGATAGCCCAGTAGTGGGTAAGACACCTTCGGAAGTGGTGGGTAATGTGATTGCTATTGCTGCTGGATCCTGCATGAGTAATGAACAAAGTCCGAACCTGAATGGGATTGCCACAGATGGGAGAGCTGAGCTGGGGGATTGCTCTAATAAGTTCCAAGCGTTGAGTGAAGACTTTATTCATACCACTGCTAGTAGTTCATCATCAAAAAAGCAAAGAAAGAAGAACAGGAGGAGACTCTTGGTCGATGAAATTGCCATGAGGGAGGCTGGCAAGCAAAATTTGGTTGTGGGTACTGGTTCAGATTGTATCTGGGGGGGTCAAGGTAACAAGACCCTTTCATGTTTAAAGTAGCTACATGGAATATTAGGGGTCTCAATGACCCCTCCAAGCAGAGGGAGGTGAAAAGGTTGGTGAGTGATCAGAAGCTATGTATCCTTTGCTTGGTAGAGACTAAGGTGAGAAGAGTTAATGCCGATTATGTTAAGAATAGTATTTGCCCGGACTGGGGGTGGATTGAGAACTACGATCAGGCTCTTCAAGGTCGTATTTGGGTTTGCTTTAATCCGGCAGTGGTGAAGGTGGCCAAAATCTTTGGGTCACATCAGGTGGTGCATTGCTATGTGGAGATTTTTGCTTGGGCTAAAGACTGCTTCATCTCGTTTGTGTATGGGGACAATAATGCTAATCAGAGAAGAATGTTGTGGAGGGATATGAAGCATCTCTGTACTGACAAGCCATGGTTGTTGGTGGGTGACTTTAATTGTGTTAGGAGGGAGTCTGATAAGGTTGGGGGAAGGCTGATCAATAGGACTGCTGTGAATGATTTTAATAAGTGTGTTGAAGAGTGTTTCTTGCTGGAGATGGGGTACAAGGGGTTTGTTTACACATGGAGTAATATGAGTGAAGGTATGAACAGAATTTCATGTAAGCTTGACAGATCATTCGTCAACCTGCAGTGGTTACACCAGTTTAATGTTTCGGAAACTGAATTCTTGGCCTCAGGTATCTCTGATCATTGTCCTTTATTGGTCACGGTCTGCCTTGACCATGTGAAGTATAATAAGCCCTTTAAGTTTTTCAATTTCTGGACAGGGAAGGAGGCATTCCTTCCAATGATTGAGGAAGTGTGGAGAGATGCCGTTTCAGGTTCTGCAATGTTTAAATTAGTGCATAAACTGAGAAAGACGAAAGTCCACTTAAAGGAATGGAGCTCACAGGAGAGGTTTGCTCATATATCAGCAAAAGTGGAGGAGGTGAGGAACAAGCTAGTGCAGTGCGGGTGGTGCTGGGCGTGAGGTGCTGGTGCTGGTGCTGGGCGTGTGGTGGTCGTGTGGTGCTGGTGCTGGTGCTGGTGGTCGTGTGGTGCTGGGCGTGTGGTGCTGGTGGTCGTGTGGTGCTGGTGTGGTGTTGGGTTGGTGCTGGCGGTCTGGCTCAGGCGGCATTCAGTGACACTTTGGTTCTGGTTCCAGTGGTCTTCTAAGGCAGCGTGTGGTCTGCCTTACGGTTCTGTGCGTGGCCGGGGATTACGGTTCGTGGAGGACGCATTTGGGCTGTGGTATCGGTTCGTGGACGTCGTCTGCAGTGGCTGTGGTTTACCGTGTGGTTTACCGTGTGTTCTGTGCTTGGTCGGGGTTTTCTGTGCGTGGCCGGGGAGTCCAGTTTCCCGTGGTTGGGGCTCTCCGTTCGTGGTTATCCTCTATCAGTCGGTTGCCGAGTTCCTGTTCGTGCTGTGGGGTTCTGCTGGCCTACTTCTGGACGTGGGTTTATGTTCGCGGCTGCTTAGTTTCGCTCCTTGTTGCTCCGGGGCTGCTCTGATTCGGTTTATCGTCGGGCAGTTTACCGTCTGGGATATTATTATCGTTGGGCAGATTTCGTCGGGCAGTTTATCGTCGGACAGATTATCGTCTGGGACAGTCTTTCGTTTTGGCAGTTTATTGATTCCGGGTGGTTCTGATTACCGTTTATTTTTGGTCTTCCATCGTCCTGTGAAGGTTGTCGGGCAGATTATCGTCGGGCAATCTATCGTCGGGGGTGGTGTTTCTTGCTGCGTTTGTCTGGTCTTCCATCGTCCTGGAACACTGTCATTGGCTTGATGGCGCTTCTGTATCTTATCTAAGATGGTCTCTCCATTGTCTTCGCCTGGTCAGCCTGCCGGGCCGGCTAGTGTGCTGGCTTCTGTTCCGGCAGGCGAGCCAATTACTCGGCGCGATGATGCCTTAGATCGCCGACTTTCCTTTAATTCGTTCCCGCCTCTATGCTCTTCGCCTGCTATCACTGCCTCGGGACAGTGTTCCAGCGGAAGCACGGCTGCTCCGCTCGGCTCTGTCTTGCAGGCGCATTGCAGTGGCCCAGGTCCTAGTTTGGGCGACTTATCTGTCCATCAGGTAGCTCCATATTCGAGTCATGCTAAGAATGGAAAGTCATGGTCTGAGCTTTTCCATGCTGAGATTTCAGATAAAGTCAAATTATCGTTTTATGCTCCAACGATTGTTGACGGCAAGGTTATGGTTACTCCTCCTCTTGAGGTTATTAACCAAGGTATTGACGTTTGGAAGGGCTGCCTTATTGGCTATTTCTTGGACAGAAGCCTCCCTCTGAATGTTATCAAAAAGTCTGGCACTTAAGATGTGGGGGAAGGTGGACATATTTAGCATTGATAACGGCTTCTTTCTCCTAAGATTTTCGTCTTCCTCAGTCAGAGACAAGGTTCTACACCAGGGGCCCTGGTACATGGCTGGTCGACTGATGGTCTTCAAGGAATGGGAGCCAAATCTTTCACTTGAAAAATCCCAACTTGCTAAGGTGCCAATATGGGTGAAATTGTTCAACGTTCCCCTGGAATTCTGGACACCTATGGGGCTAAGCTTCATTGCTAGTGGCATTGGTAAACCGTTGTATCTAGATGAGATGACAGAAAAACGATCCAAGTTGAGCTTTGCTCGAGTATGTGTCGAAGTGGATACTCAGTGTTCCTTCCCAGATAAAATTCATGTGCAGCATGGACCTGAGAACTCTACTTCAGTGATTCGAACTGAGTATGGTTGGAAACCTATCAAATGCAAGATCTGTGATGTATTCGGACACTCTGAATCCAGATGTAGTCGGGTACGGGCTAGGCAGTGGAGGCCAACAGGAAGGTGTTTCTCCTCTATTCAGGATATATCAGAACTTCCGGATGGAATTATTGTTGAAAGGAACTCTCAGGACCAGGCTGAGCGTCTTAATACTACTTCTGATCATGGAATAGAGTCCAATCAACCAAATGCGGGGGAGGTTGAGCCTGTGAACGTTGACAAGGCCGTTGAATCAGGAATGGGTGTTGAATCAGAGCCAGTAGGGGCTGTAGAGCTCGTGTATATGGACAAGACTGTTGAGACTGTTGAGATTGAGCCGGTTCGGGCGGTTGCAATTGAATCTGATGACAACGCCCATGTAGGAACAGTTGTGCATGTTGGTGATAAGCATGAAGAACCTGTGCATGTGGCGGATAAACCCGTGGGGTGTAGTTGGGATAATTCTCTTAATCACTCGGCCCCTGATGCTGCAGCTAGAACTCTTGATCACGTGGATCAATCCCAAGCTGGAATTGGAATGAGTCCCAACCAGTTCGACCTTCTCAATGAATTGCCATTTTCGTGCTTGAGTTCCAGCTCTCAATCAAAGAAGCAGCGTAAGAAGGCTAGGAAACGTCTTCTGGTGGATGAGATTGCAATGAAGGAGGCTAAGAATGCTTGCTTGGTACTTTCTTCTAAATCAGGAGTTCCCTGTGGTGATACTTCAGATATCCATCCCCCTCATGATTAAGCTGGCTACATGGAACATTAGGGGTCTGAACGACCCCTCTAAGCAAAGGGAAGTTATGAATTTGATTGTATCCCAACGGCTTACTATGCTATGTCTTGTGGAGACGAAGGTTCGAAGTGTGAATGCGGATTTTGTCCATAACTTATTATGCCCTACTTGGACCTGCATTACGAACTACGATCAGGCTTTGAAAGGGCGTATCTGGGTTTGCTATGACCCTTCAGTTATTTCTGTTTCCAAATTGTTTGCATCTCACCAGCTTATCCATTGCTGGGTCGAGTTTGTGGCCTCTAGAAAATCATCCCACATATCCTTTGTCTATGGGGATAATGATGCCATGGTTCGGAGAGATCTTTGGAGAGACCTACGTTTATGCTCTGTTGACAGCCCTTGGTTGCTGATTGGGGATTTTAATTGTGTTAGAAAAGATTCTGAAAAATTTGGAGGTAAGAAAATAAATTCGAGTGCCACTCATGACTTCAATTCTTGTATAAGTGACTGCTTTCTAATTGAAATGAATTATAAAGGATTCATGCACACTTGGAGCAATATGAGCTCTGGCCAAAGGCGCATTTCTTGTAAGCTCGATCGGGTTCTTGTCAATATTGCATGGATCAGCCAATTCAATCACTCTGAGATTGATTTCTTGCCTCCTGGTATTTCTGACCACAGTCCTGTTATTGTCTCCGTGGATCCAGTGATGCTGAAAAGTAACAGACCGTTCAAGTTCTTTAACTTTTGGACCTCCACAGATGATTTCCTGCCCTTGGTAGCTGAAGTCTGGCAAATGCCGGTTGCTGGTAAGCCTATGTTCCAGCTTTATACCAAGCTTAAAAAGTTAAAACTCAGACTAAAGGAGTGGAGTAGGCAGAAGCAATTCGCCCAAGCGACTTTCAAAGCGGTTGATATTAGGGAGAAACTTGAGCTGTGTCAGAAGGCTTTGCATTCTAATCCACTAGATTCTCACCTTTCCTCTTTGGAAAGGAGGCTCAGAAAGGACCTGGCAGAACTCTTGCGAGTTGAGGAAGCACAATACAGACAGAAATCCAGAATACAGTGGATGAAAGAAGGTGATCAGTGTACTAAGTTCTTCTTTAATTCTGTAGTGTTCAGACGCTCCCACAATTCCATATCTAGATTGTCTGACACTTCTGGAAGTGAGCTTACTGACCAGACTCAAATAAGGCAACATATTGTTTCCCACTTCTCCAAGTTGTTGGGTGAGAAGGATCTGTCTCTTGAGCCGTTTGAGGCTAATTTTAACCGCTTTCTTAGTCTTGACCAGATTCAAGGTCTGCAAGCAGATGTCACTATTGATGAGATCAAGTCCACAATGTTCGCCCTTAAGGATGAAAAGGCTCCAGGCCCAGATGGCTTCACCCCGGCATTTTTTAAGAAAGCATGGAGCTTAGTGGGAAAAGACGTCACTGATGCGATTAGATCCTTCTTTTTCTCAGGAAAGCTCCTGAAGCAGGTGAATCATTCTATCATCAGCCTTGTCCCCAAGAAAGGTAAGCCCTCTTTGATATCGGACTATCGGCCTATTTCGTGTGTTAACACTATATACAAATGTATTTCAAAGATCTTAGCAAACAGGATCAAAGCTGTTATTGGGCCGTTGGTTGGTATGCATCAGTCAGCTTTCATCCCGGATAGAAGTATGGTGGACAATATACTTCTTACTCATGAGCTTTTCAGAAGCTACCATCTCAATAAGGGCCCTCCCAGGTGTGCCCTCAAGATTGATATAAAAAAAGCCTTTGATTCCATTGACTGGCACTGTGTAGAGGAGGTTCTCAAAGGCTTCAAATTTCCTCCTAGGTTCATCTCTTGGATACTGGAATGTGTCTCTACCACATCGTTTTCAGTTATGATTAATGGTAGCATGGAGGGCTTCTTCAAGGGAGGCAAGGGACTTAGGCAAGGTGATCCCATCTCTCCTTACCTATTTGTCCTTGTTATGGAACTGTTTGACAAGATTTTGAAGGATAAGACAGCTGTGAACTTCAGGCCTCATCCCAAATGCTCAGAGCCGTCTATCAAGCAATTGTGTTTTGCTGATGACTTGTTTGTTTTCTCCCATGGGGACACCAGCTCCATTAATTGTGTCTCTTCTGCTTTAGCACTCTTTGGTAGGGTATCTGGTCTTCATGTCAACAAGGATAAAAGTGCAGTATTTATGGCTGGCATTTCTGATAGGGTTAAATGTGAGATCTTGCAGACACTGGGGTTCATGGAAGGGCATATTCCGGTGAAGTATTTGGGGCTGCCTCTTATCTCGTTTCGCCTGTCGGCTAGGGACTGTGAGCCTCTTCTCCAAAAGCTTGCATCTCGTACCCAGTCCTGGCAGGGTAGACATTTGTCATATGCAGGTCATCTTTTGCTTATTAAGTCTGTCTTGTTTTCCACGGCGGTTTTTTGGATGTCTGTCTACATTCTTCCCAAGGAAGTAATCTACAAGATGGAGAAAATCTGCAGGCATTTCTTATGGGCTGGAAATGGGCAACATGCTAAGCAATCTAAGGTCAAGTGGGACCTTGTCTGTTCGCCTATTGAACAAGGAGGTTTGGGGGTATTGAACATCCGCCTTTGGAATAAGTGTGTTGTGCTAAGGCAAACATGGCTTGTGGGTAGCAAGGCTGCCAACCTTTGGGTAACCTGGGTTAATAGCAACCTCCTTCGTGGAAGAAATTTCTGGAGTGTTCCTATTCCTACCTCGGCCTCTTGGGTTTGGAGGAAAACTCTTAAGCATAGAGAGATTGTTTCCAGATATACAAAGCACATAATCAATAATGGGAGGAAAACTTCTATATGGTACGACCATTGGCATCCTCTTGGTCCTTTAGCTGCAAGATTTGGCAGGAGATTGATCTATGATTCAGGGCTTCTAGATGATGCATCGGTCCATGATCTTATCATCAATGGCGTTTGGGACTCTCCAATTCCAACATCCTTTGACCTGATAGGTGTCTGGGAAAGGCTCCAGGATTTGCCTAGGCCTAACCCAAATATGGATGACAGGATTATCTGGTCTCTCACCCCATCTGGTCTTTTCAGTATCAGGGCTACTTATAAAGCTCTTGAACCCACTCGGCCTTCATGTCCCTGGGCGGGATTAGTCTGGTTCCCATGCAATATACCCAGGCATGCATTTGTGACATGGCTTGCCATAAGGAGTGCGCTTCTTACTATGGATAGACTTCTAAAATGGGGCACAATTCAGAATGCCGCATGTGTGCTTTGTCGTCAAGGTAATGAATCAAACCCCCACCTTTTTTTCCAATGTGCCTATAGTTCTCGTGTTTGGAGATTTCTATTGCACAAGAATGGACTTAACGCCTCCCAACCTATCCCCCCGTGGAATCTCATTGTTGATTCCGGAACCTCTTGGTGCACTAAATCCATAGTTCATATCTTAAGAAAGCTGTCTTTATCCGCTGCTGTGTATCACATCTGGTGCGAGAGGAACCGTAGAGTTTTCAAGAACTCGGCATTACCTGAAGAGGAACTGTGTAAGTTTATCATGCAGGACATTTCCTACAGGCTTGCTGGCCGAATCTTTGTTCTCAAGGACAATGCTTTTCATAGGCAGATTGCCATGAATTGGGGGCTTAATTGTAACTTTTCTTAACCTCTTAGTGTTGGGGTTGTCTTCACTTGCGCTTTTCATCATGGTTCTCTAGTAAGGTGCTGATTGCCCCTTGCTCTGTCTGGTGGGTATGCCCACCCTCTGCTTGTACATGTTTTTACTTTTCTTTCTCTTATTAATGGAAATATTCTTACTTTCCAAAAAAAAAAAAAAAAAGCTAGTGCAGTGCCAGAAGGAGTTGCAGGTTTCTCCCAATGAACCCATATTGGGTTCGTTGGAAAGGAGATGGAGAAAGGAGCTGTCCATGCTTCTTAGGGATGAGGAGGCTCAAATTCATCAGAAATCACGTATTCAATGGCTGAAGGAGGGAGATCAAAACACACAGTTTTTCCTCAACTCCCTTAAGGTGAGGCAGTCCTTGAATAAGATTATCACTTTGGCGAATGATGAGGGGCAGTTGTTTTTTTTTTTTTGGAAGGTAAGTCCAAATGTATTATTGATAGAAAGATATATACAATGATAAGCCCAAACAGGTTGAGGCCAACCAAAGCCCCTTGAAGAGAGGAGGCATTACAAGACCAAACAGTGGGCATACCCACCTAAACCATGAAACAAATCAGAAAATGACCCTAAATGGGAACAAAGCTGTCAAACTAAACAAGAGAGACAGCTTACAAGAAAGGCAATAAGCTCAACATCCTAAGCGCCAGTTTAAGCCCCAGCAATCAACTACTTGCCTGCTTCTTGGAGAATCTGGTATCATAAGGTTCCTATTTTCCAATCTGGATTGTACGTCCCACTTTATATGTTGCATGACAACATGTGGAGGCAAGTAGCTAGTCTTGAACACACGTCTATTACGTTCCATCCAGATGTGATAAACAACAGCTCCCAGTGAGACTCTTGCTATTGGCAAAGTTGGGTCAGCCCCCACAAATCTGGTTTGCGCCCATTCAATAGTTTGAGGCCATGATCTGGGATGATAGGAGAATCCATTCCATGAGAGTACCTGTTGCCATATGGCTTTGCTGTATGTGCAAGAGAAAAAGAGATGGTTAATGTTCTCAACTTCGCATCTACAAAGAACACATACTTGATGACGAATGATCCCCCATTTTGCTAGCCTTTCCTTAGTTAAAAGCTTCTGGTGGATAGCTAACCATAGCATAAAGGAATGTTTGGGGATTGAAGGAGACGACCAAACCAAGTGAACCCAAGGTACAGTGGGCCGAGATGCAGCCATAGTCGTGTAGGCGCTCTTGATGTCAAAAATACCTGAGTTTGATGGAGCCCATAATGCTACATCATCCCGATTGATATCAAGAGGAGGTAGATGAGATAAACCGGCCCAAATGTCCATTAAGTCAATGGTCACAGCAGCAGGTACATTCCATTGACCATCTTGAACAATCATGTCAACCAAGGCAGTTTTGGGAAGTCCAGAGTCATAGATAATTCTGGTGCCAAACTTTGTAACTAAAGGCCCCTGTGGATGCCAGTTGTCATACCATAAGAGTGTTGATCTTCCATTATACACCCTCTTTTTGATAAGACGGGCAGCTATAGGCCTTGCTTTCAAGATTTTTTTCCATGCCCAAGAGCCTCCAGGTGGAATTGGCATGTCCCAGAATATGTGATGTCTGATTAGGTGATGGTGAGCCCACTTAGCCCATAAATGGGGAGCTTGAGTAGCAATAAGCCACACATATCTTAGAATAGCACTTTTGTTCCAGATCTGCAAATTGAACAAACCAAGGCCACCCTCATGCTTTGGAGAGCATGCAAGGTCCCAACTAATTGGAACAATTTTTTTGAGCATAACTGGGGGCCGGACCAAAGAAATCTCATGCATATAGATTCAAGTTCCTTAAGAACTCTTTTAGGAAGAATGAAGGATGTGAGCCAGTGAACATTAATGGAAAAGAGAACGGATTTAACAAGGGCTAACCTGCCGGCATAGGAGAGGGACCTACCCTTCCAAGATTGCGCTTTTGCTTTGACATGGTTGATGAGTGGGTCACAGTCTCTTTTTGATAGTCTTGACGAAATCAATGGTAGGCCCAAATACTTCACTGGAAGTGTAGCCAATTGGAATCCTGTTGCCACAATAAGACTATTCACTGTGTCATCATCAACTCCTGAAACAAACAAGCAACTTTTGAGCCTATTGACACAAAGGCCCGAGAGGAGCTCAAACTCTTTAAGTGCAACCATTAACCGGGTAACCGATGATGTATCACCATAAGAGAACAAGAACAAATCATCTGCGAAGCAAAGTATCTTAGTGTTAGTTCCTTGGCATCTGGGGTGATACTTAAAGCTTTGTGATGTGCTTCTTTCCACAACCATGTACAAGAGTTCCATCACGAGGACAAAAAGATACGGTGACATTGGGTCTCCCTGTCTGATCCCTTTCTTGCTTTGGAAGAAGCCCTCCATGCTGCCATTGATCAAGAGAGAGAAGGAGGGAGTGGTCACACATTCCATAATCCAACTAGTGAACTTCAAGGGAAAATTCATGCCTTGCATAACTGCCTTGATAGTACTCCAAGCAATAGTGTCAAAAGCCTTTCGCAAATCCACTTTAAGGGCACACTTCTTCTGAGGCTTCGTTAAGTGATAGTTATGAAGGAGTTCATGAGAAAGCAAGACATTGTCTGCTATAGTTCTGCCAGGGATAAACGCAGACTGGTAATCACCAACAAGATCAGAGATAACTCCCTTCAACCTGTTTGCCAAAATCTTGCAGATACATTTGTATAAAGTGTTAACACAAGAAATGGGCCTTAAGTCCTCCACCTTGCTAGGATTCATACCTTTAGGGATTAGTGTAATGGCCGTACAGTTCATTTGCTTCAAAAGTTTGCCTGAAGAGAAGAAGTCACTTATAGCTTTCATACAGTCCTCCCCCACAATCTCCCAAGCCCTCTTAAAGAAAAGAGGTGTGAAACCATCCGGCCCAGGGGCTTTGTTGTCCTTGAGAGAGAAAAGTGTTGCTTTAATTTCATCATTAGACACATCAAGCTCAAGCTGCTGTTGTTGACTTGAATTGAGTTTACGCATAAACTCCGTAAGATGTACCCCATCATCACAGCTAGTAAGCTGGTCATGGCCAAGCAAATGGTGGTAGTGGTTCAAGAGCATTTGCTTTATGATCATTGGATCATCTTCCTTGGATCCATCATCCTTGTACAAGCTCAAAATGCTGTTTCTAGCTCTTCTTGCCATGAGCGAATGGTGAAAGAAAGTTGTATTAGCATCACCCTCCTTTATCCACTGGATCCTGGATTTTTGCCTGGTTTGTGCTTCTTCATCCTTGAGGGCTTGTCTCAATGCCTCCATAGTATCTTTCTCTGCTCTTGCAAGGGCAATGTTAGACGGATAGAGTTGTAGCTGTTTTTGGCAATCCTCTAGATTACGTCTAAGCTGTTGGATTTGCATAGATAATTGGGAGAAATGCTTTTGACGACTCCATGCTTTGAGCTTCAGCTTCACGGCCTTAAGCTTATTTACGACCTGAAACATAGGGGAGCCTTTCACTTTAATTTTCCAAGCATCAGCAACAAGGGGCAGAAAATCATCATGATCCACCCAGAAATTAAAAAATCTGAAGGGTCTAGATGATGAAGAGATAGCTGGGTACAACGCCACCACAATAGGGCTATGATCAGAAATAGTAGGTGGTAGCACCTCAGCTTCAGATAAAGTGAACTCGTGAAGCCAAGCCAAGTTGACAAGAGCTCGATCAAGCCTGCATGCAATTCTTCTAGTGCCCTCACTACGGTTACTCCAAGAATGAATAAAACCCTTGAATTTCATGTCTGTGCACCCCACATCATCAATGAATTCATTAAAATCCCCAACGGCTCTAGGATGAATGGGTTTACCTCCTTGCTTTTCAGCTGCAAACCGAACACAGTTGAAATCACCAATAAGTAGCCATGGATGAGTAGTAGAACAGGTTTTAAGATCACTCCATAGCGCACATCTTTGCCTATAGTCATTGCTTCCGTAGACGAATGAGACAAAGAAGTGTTTATTAAGGTTAATGACCTCAATCGAGCAATGAATAAGTTGGTCAGTAGACACCAACTTAGAGATCGCCACATCCACAGGATCAAACAGTATCCATATTCTCCCTTTCAGCGCCTCACTGTAATTAGTAATCAGCTCCCAGTGTGGAGCAATGAGATTTTTTATAAACCCTGCATTCACTTCCCTTATCTTAGTCTCAACCAAGCATATAAGCTTAAGATTGTGAGCTCTAATCAAGTACTTGATTTCGAGCTGCTTGGCGGGGTCATTAAGGCCCCGAATATTCCACATGGCGCTTTTAAACATGAGGAGAGGCCTGCCCTCCACCCACGCAGACCTCGTCTGAAGCACATGATTTCCCTTGAATTCTAGCATGTTTCATGGCATATTCATCAACCAAGATATCCTTTTTCACTTTCTTTCTTTTGGTCTTTGATTTCTTCCTTGTTGAGGTAACCTCCGAAGTGCCTTGTGAGTCAGTTCCCAAGCAATCAAAACGATTTGGGCTCTCGATTTCTGAATTGCTTGAGTTAAAGGAGGGTGCTTGCCCAGTCTCACCATTGTCGGTTGAAGCATGGGGTTCCTCATGAACGTTCTGCGACGAAATGATTCCATTCGAAGTGTGAGGCACCTCATTGGCCACCCTTGCAGCATGCATTGGCAATTCACACAAGCCTGAAATATCAGGTTCAACTAATATTTGTTTGCCCTTGGACTTGACAACCTCCCAATTCTTGGCAGGAATCTCTTCACATAGTGGTTCTCCATGGGAGCTGCTGCTAGGTTCGTTAGAGCAGTTCTCTTTGCAGATATCATCAAGTGGAACAAGTCTACCAGTAGGCACCCAAACTTTTGAACAATCAAGCTTCCTGCACTTGGCTTCATCATGGCCAAAAATTTTGCAATGCATGCACTTGGACGGCTTCCATGGGTATTCAACATCCACTTGAAGAGTTACTTCTTCATTCTGAGTATTTTTACTGTTAAGGAATAGAGCATGGGGAAATAAACAGTCAATGTCCACTTCAATGCATACTCTTGCAAAGTTGAGCCTAGATTTGCTCTCCGTAGCTTCA
The DNA here is from genome assembly GCA_947561395.2 of Buxus sempervirens. Taxonomy (NCBI): domain Eukaryota; kingdom Viridiplantae; phylum Streptophyta; class Magnoliopsida; order Buxales; family Buxaceae; genus Buxus; species Buxus sempervirens. The sequence goes on from OX387183.1 coordinate 30,939,922, forward strand.
TCAAGATACAAGGGCTTGCCAATTCCACTTGCTAAAAAACTCAGGCCTGAGGAGGTCCAGAATTCCATAGGAACATTACGAAATTTAACCCAAATGGGAAGCTTACATAGCTGGGTTTTTTCAAGCTGCATATTGGGTTCCCATTCCTTGATAATGAATAATCTCCCAGCAAAGTGCCAAGGGGCTTCCTTAAGAACCCGGTCTCTAGATGTTGCATTGGAGAACCGGAAGATAAAGAATCCATTCCCAGATTCAGAGACATGTACACCACCGTCTCCCCCCATAATCGTTCAGCAAGGTTTTTAACAACTGGAAATGGCAGAGATTTCTCCAGAAAATAACCAATAAGACTGTTTTCCCATAGTTTCCTGCCTTCATCAACCACTTCAGGAGGAGGGTTTATCATGATTTTACCATCGACCACTTCAGGAGGATGAAATGAGAGCTTGGACCTTGGGGAAGGCTTTTGCCCAAATAAGGAAGACCATGCTTTAGAACCTGATCTGCCTGCAGCCTTTGCAGGCATAGAAGTCGTTTTCACAGATCCAGCAATAACCGGCTCCTCCCCTGCATGGTCCTTAGAAAGACGATTTACAGTAGAACTTCTGGGATCCTCGGACAGGCTCTCAACAACAGCAGGCAAAGCAGTTCTATTTTCGTGCAAGAGTGTCTGTACCTCATTCGAAGGTTGCCAATTTTCATCCAAAACTGGCGCACCAGCAGGCATGACAGATATGGCAGAAGACAAAAATGGCAGACCAGTCGCAGTGTTAGACTTTTGCTTAGATGCGTTAGCATGACCCAGCGGCGGGAAGTCCAAATTCGAACCAACTATGTTAGCCATTCAGATGAGATGGAGAACCGGTCCTTCTCACAAACGACCAATGAGTGAACCAGCGACAGAAGTCACAATTAGAGCACGAATAGAGCACGATTAGAGACCTCGAGCAAAAAACCACGAACAGAAGTCACAGACGGCCAATAACCACCAATAGACCACGAACAGACGGCCAATACCACCAACAGAAGCCAAGAATAACCCGAGGTAATCAAATACGAGCAGCATCCACGAACAGAACTCCACGAACAGACGGCCTCGAACAGAACTCCCACGAACAAGAATACCCACGAACAGAACTCCCACAAACGATAATAAGGAGCAGACGTGATTAAGAACTCCCACGAGAGCCTGTACCCGTTGCTTGGTGAACCAGGATCACATCCGAAGCTATATTGTTGAGCATTTTAGGAATTTATTGGGTGTTCGGAGTGCTACAAGAGAGCCTGTACCCGTTGCTTTCCAAAGAACATTATCCAGTCAGCAGATGGGAAGGTTGGAGTAGCTGGTCACGGATGAGGAGATAGAACGCACAATGTTCATGCTCAAGGATGACAAAGCACCAGGGCCGGATGGATTTACAGCTTGCTTCTTCAAGAAATCATGGAAGGTGGTGGGTAAGGATGTTATTGCTGCTGTAAGGTCGTTCTTCTCTTCCGGGAGGTTACTTAAGCAGATGAATCATTCTATGATCACGTTGGTGCTGAAGAAAGGTAAGCCTTCAACAATTGGTGAATTCAGGCCCATCTCATGTGTTAACACAATCTATAAGTGTATCTCTAAGCTGCTGGCAAATAGGCTTAAGGAGGTGGTGGGCGATTTGGTAGGACCGTACCAAACGGCATTTATCTCGGGAAGAAGAATGGTTGATAATATTCTAATTACTCATGAGCTGCTCAAAGACTACCACTTGAATAGGGGCACGCCACGGTGTGCTTTTAAGGAGGACATTAGAAAGACGTATGATTCTGTGCACTGGAGTTGTGTTGAGGAGGTGCTAAATGGATATGGATTTCCTACCAGGTTCATTTCTTGGATAATGGAATGTGTTACTACGACATCTTACTCGGTTATGGTGAATGGGAGTATGGAGGGTTTCTTTAATGGACAGAGGGGACTTAGACAAGGTGATCCTCTACCACCTTACCTATTCGTGCTGCTAATGGAAGTGTTTGATGCTACCTTGAAGGAAAGTACAGAGGAAGGATTTAAACTTCATCCCAGGTGCTCACAACCACTTATTAAGCAATTGTGTTTTGCGGATGATCTCTTTATCTTCTCTTATGGGGATACCAGGTCTGCTCAATGTATAGCACAGGCGTTAAGACAATTTGAGGCAGTTTCTGGCTTGTCAGTTAACAAGGACAAGAGTGAGGTGTTCATGGCTGTAGTTCCAGATCACACCAAACAGGAAATTCTACATGTGTTAGGCTTCAAGGAGGGCTCCTTACCTGTGAGGTACTTGGGAGTACCATTGATATCATCCAGGCTGTCTACTAGGGATTGTGAACCACTGATTCAGAAAGTGCAAGCACATGTGGCTTCATGGAGATGTAAAGCTTTATCATACGCTGGTAGCCTAATGTTAATAAGGTCAGTCTTGTTCTCTATGACTGTTCAATGGTTATCGGTGTACATCCTTCCTAAGGAGGTCATCTATAAGGTGGAAAGAATGTGTAGACAGTTCCTTTGGGCAGGTACAGGTGATGGGCGCAAGGTGAGCAAGGTCAAGTGGGGGCATGTGTGTGCCTCATTCGACCAAGGTGGGTTGGGGGTGCTGAATTTGCCCTTGTGGAACAAGTGTGCAGTTATGAGACAGACGTGGTTGGTAGCCAGTAGAGCTGATAATCTATGGGTTGCATGGGTTACCACAAACCTGCTTAGACGACGGAATTTTTGGACGATCCAGGTACCTTCAGCTACATCTTGGGTATGGAGGAAGATTTTGAAGACAAGGAGTGTTGCTAGTAACTTCATCAAACACAGGATTAATAACGGAAGGGGTACATCTTTGTGGTATGATAACTGGCACCCAGTTGGGCCGCTTGCCCAGGCCTATGGAACACGGTTGATCTACGATTCCGGCCTTCCGACAGCGGCTTTGGTGAGTGATATTCGGGATGGGGAGGAGTGGGACCTTCCAGTGGCGGTAACGGCAGATCTTCTAGAGGTATGGGCAAGAATTCATGAATTACCTATTCCTTGTGCAGGTGAAGAGGATAGAATCATATGGACGGCTTCGGACTCTGGATTGTTTGATATAAGCAGCACCTATAGGAAGCTTGATACTGGCCATACCGCAGTATGTTGGAGTAGGTTGGTGTGGTACCCAAATAATATTCCCAGGCACGCTTTCATATTATGGATGGCAATCCGTCTTGCCGTATTGACCAAAGATAAACTTCTCAAGTGGGGACTTATTCAAGGGGCGACATGTGTTCTATGTAGGAGGGAGGACGAGACCACCCAACACTTGTTCTTTGAGTGTAGCTACTCTAAAGCCATGTGGAGAAAGTTGATGAGGAGAAATTGCTTGCGATACTCAGGTCTACAATGGGAAGCTCTTATACAGTGGGGCTCACTAAATTGGGTTTCTAATAATCCGATTAATTTACTTAGAAGGCTATCATTGGCAGCAACTGTGTATCATGTTTGGCTTGAGAGAAACAGGAGGATCTTCAAGAATGCGGCTCTACCTCATGGGGATGTTTGCAAGTTCATTTACCAAGATGTTTTATCACGTTTGTATGGTACTAGTTTCACAGTTAAGGACAATGATGTCCATAGACAGGTCCTTGGTAATTGGGGTCTTAATTGGTTGTTAGTTTGATAACGTCTTTGGGGTCTTTGTGCATGCAATGTTTGTGTATTGAGTACCCATAGTTTGTGGTGTTCCCGTGTGTACGGTTGGTTGGGTGATGTGGGCACCCTCTCTTGTACATATTGCTTATCTTCTTAATGGAACTTACTTAATTTCCAAAAAAAAAAATTATATGCCCAAACAGGTTGAGGCCAACCAAAGCCCCTTGGAGAGGGGAGGCATTACAAGACCAAACAGTGGGCATACCCACCTAAACCATGAAACAAATCAGAGAATGACCCTAATGGGAACAAAGCTGTCAAACTAAACAAGAGAGACAGATTACAAGAGAGGCAGTAAGCTCAACATCCTAAGCGCCAGTTTAAACCCTAGCAATCAACAAACTTGCCTGCTTCTTGGAGAATCTGGGATCATAAGGTTCCTATTTTCCAATCTGGATTGCACGTCCCACTTTATATGTTGCATGACAACATGTGGAGGCAAGTAGCTAGTCTTGAACACACGTCTATTACGTTCCATCCAGATGTGATAAACAGCAGCTCCTAGTGAGACTCTTGCTATTGGCAAAGTTGGGTCAACCCCCACAAATCTGGTTTGCGCCCATTCAATTGTTTGAGGGCATGATCTGGGATGATAGGAGAATCCATTCCATGAGAGTACCTGTTGCCATATGGCTTTGCTGTATGTGCAAGAGAAAAAGAGATGGTTAATGTTCTCAACTTCGCATCTACAAAGAACACATACTTGATGACGAATGATCCCCCATTTTGCTAGCCTTTCCTTAGTTAAAAGCTTCTGATGGATAGCTAACCATAGCATAAAGGAATGTTTGGGGATTGAAGGAGACAACCAAACCAAGTGAACCCAAGGGACAGTGGGCCAAGATGCATCCATAGTCGTGTAAGCGCTCTTTATGTCAAAAATACCTGAGTTGGTTGGAGCCCATAATGCTACATCATCCCAATTGATATCAAGAGGAGGTAGATCAGATAAACCGGCCCAAATGTCCATGGTTGCCTCAATCATCTCCAATGATCATTGGGACGTGTAGTGGGTGCTGGTGGTGGTGCTCGTGGGTGCTGGTGGTGGTGCTCGTGCGTGCTAGTGGGTGCTGGTTGGTGATGCTCGTGGGTGCTGGTGTGGTGCTGGTGGTGCTCGTGGGCGCTGGTAGGTGCTAGTGAGGTGCTGGTGGTGCTCGTGAAGGTTGGTGGTGAGGGCTGCTGTTTAGTTCGTGTGGGGAGCTGGCTCTTGCCGGCATTATCGACTTGGGGGTGCTGGTGGTGCTCGTGGGTGCTGGTGGTACTCGTGGGTGCCGGCATTTTTCAACTTGGGGCTGGTGAGGTTCGCCGGATATATTTGCTCGTGGAGTTTAGTGCGTGGTGGGTTGCTCGCGGATTTGCTCGTGGGGTTTCAGATTTCCTGTCGTGGTGGAGTCGCTGGAGTTGCTGGAGTTGTTCGTGAGGTGGTGTTCGTCTGATTCGTGAGGTGGGCCTGTGGCTTTGGTTCGTGCGTTCTTGTTCGCTTTGTTCTTGCCGGCGAGCTCGGACTCCGGCAGTGGGGTGTCAGCTGGCATTTCGGTAGGCAAGGCTCTCAGCATCCTGGGATTATCGGGTTTTCGGCAGGCTTCCGTTATCTGGGTTTCGGCAGGTCTTTGTTCTCAGGTTTTCGCCTTGCAGGCTTTGGTTCTGGGTTTTGGCAGTCTTTGGTTCTTAGGGTCCTCGGTACCTAGTCTTCGGTTCGTGGGAGCTCAGTTGGTCTGGGGCTGTAGTGTGCGAAGCTTGTGCGTTCTTCTCTGCATGTCTTCGCATGGCGTTTTTGTTTTCTGAGACTGCTTTGTGTTGCTACTGCCTGTGATGGAACAAGCTTCCCCTGTTCCGGCCTCTTCCCGGTGGCCTGTAGCTCCGGCTCTTGCTCCGGCGGGTGTTGCTTCTCTCGAGGCCATGTTCCAGCCTCTGTGTCCCTCCTCTTGCTCAGTCCTTCGGCAGGGATGCAGCGGAAATGGCGCTGTTCCGGCTGGCTCTGACCTGCTGGATCATGTCAGTTCTCCAGTTCCTCGTTCTGGTATGCCTCTTGTGCATGGAGTTTCGGTGAACTCACCCCATTCTCTTTTGGGAAAACCTTGGTCTGACCTATTCCTTAACGAGATTGCTAGTAGGTCTAAGCTCTCGTTTTTTGCTCCTGAGATAATTGATGGCAAGGTAGTGGTCTCTCCTCCTTTAGAAGTGGTGAATGAGGGTATCCATTTATGGAAAGAGTGCCTCATAGGATACTTCATGGACCGTAGCCTTCCCCTTAACGTCATTAAGTCCTTGGCTCTTAAGATGTGGGGGAAAGTGGAGATATCAAGTATTGAAAATGGGTTCTACCTACTCAGATTCTCGTCCAATTCTGTGAGAGATAAGGTGCTGCTCCAAGGGCCCTGGTACATGGCCGGGCGTTTGTTTGTAATCAAGGAGTGGGAACCCAACCTATCTCTTGAAAAATCTCAACTCTCTAAAGTTCCAATTTGGGTCAAGCTTTTCAATGTTCCTCTTGAGCTCTGGACCCCTACAGGGTTAAGCTTCATTGCTAGTGGCATTGGCAAGCCACTGTTCCTCGATGAGATGACGGAGAAGAGAGCCAAGCTCAGCTATGCTCGGGTTTGTGTGGAAGTCGACACCAATTGTTCTTATCCTGATAGTATTTATATTCATCATGGTGCCAACAATGCAAGGACGGTTATCTCTACTGAGTTCGGCTGGAAACCAATCAAATGTAAGATATGTGAGGTCTTTGGTCACTCCAATTCAAGATGTTCCAAGGTAAGGGCTAGAGAATGGCGGCCCACCGGGAGAAAATTCACATCGATCCTTGATGTTTCTGAATTTTCTGCTGCTCCACATGTTGGGGAGCAACTCCAAGATCAGTCGACTTTTTCTGATACACTACCTGGGGCTCCGGTTGCTCCAATGGCACCTGTCAATGAACAGGTGGACCGTGTTGAACAAGCTGCTGCACAAGCTGTTGTTCAAGTGGCTCATGTTAATCGTGAGAAGCAAGTTGCTCCAATGCCACCTGCGGATGACTGTGTGGAGCTTGGGGATTCAATGGATCATGTTGACCGTGTTAACCGTGTCGAACTGGTGGACCGTGTTATACTTGTTGGGGAACCTGTGAAAGCTGTTAAGACGGTGGAGCTTGAGCACGTTGTTATGCCTGCTAGGGATGTTCATGAGATGTGTGAAGGTTTGCTTCAATGAAGGTTGCTCGTGGTGAAGGATTGGTGAAGGTTGCTCGTGGTGAAGGTTGCCGCTCGCCCGCCGGCTGGCGCCGGCGACCTCGGTTCTCCGGCAGGTGTTCGCCGGAGATATCTGTTTGCGGTTTCCAGGTCTGTTCGTGGGCTTTTTGTTCTTGGGGTTCCAGGTTTCGTTCGCGGCTGTGTAGTGCTTGAGGTTTCCAGGTCTGTTCGTGGTGCTTGCGGGATTTCTGTCCGTTGCTGTGGCGTTTGGTATGATTGTGGTGGAACGTTTGCAAGGCACACTCTCCTTTCGTGTGCTATTGTTCGTGAAGGGTTACTATTCGTCAAGGCGTTATTGTTCGGGCTCGTGTTCTCATTTATCTCTTGTGGGATCTGGGTCGCATCTGTTCTGAGACCTTCGGTTCATCTGGTCTCAGTTCCGTTTTTGGTCTCAGTTCCGTCGCGGTCTCCTTTGGCAGTGGGACTCAGGTTCTGGTTTTCGATTCGTGGAGGGCTCTTTGGCATGTGGGATTCTGTTTCAGGTTTTTGTTCGTGGAGTATCAGTTTCTAGCTTCCTGTTCATCAAGTGGGTTTCAGTTTCTAGTGGCTGTTCGTGGAGTGCGACTCAGTTTCTAGTGGCTCTCTCGCAAGTGCGACTCAGTTTCTGTTCTCTGTTCATGGATTATCAGATTCTGGTTACTGTTCATCAAGGAGTTTCAGCCTGCTCTCCGGTTTTTGTTTCTGAGTTTCAGTCCGTGGACGTGAGTTGTATTTGCTCGGGGTTACTTGTGTACTGCTTTGCTCGGTTTGCTCCGGAAGTTTTCAGTTCTCAGATTGGTCAGCTTATCGTTTCGTGAAGGCTATCGTTTTTGTGTTCTGTGTTATTGCATGTGGGTACTGTTCTGTGAGGCGACTATCAGACTTCCGCTTCGTGAAGACTATCAGTTCTTTTGCTCTCAATCAGTTCGTGGGGAGATATTCATTTGCTCTCAATCAGCGTGACTGTGGAGGGATTCGCCTGGTCGTATCACAGTGGGACTGTGTTGGCAATTGGTTGGTGTTGTGAAGGGACTGTGTCGCCGCCTGCTCCCCAGACAGCTTCTCCGGGGGGTCTGTTCTTCGGGCTCTCTGTTCTCCGGCATCTTCCTGACCCGATGGTTTAGCTCATGGCTGGGTCAACCACTTCCTCCGGGTCATTGGGCTTGCAACCGAATTCTGACTTCCCGTCCTTGCCATCAAGAATGGAGCCACCTGTTGCTGTTGCAACTGAGCAGGCCCTGTTACCTGCGACGGGCTCAGTCTTGGCTGCCGTGCAGAGCCTGCAACCTGCGACCAGTCCTGATTTTGCTGCAGCTCAGAGCCTGCAACCTGCGACCAGTCCAGAATTTGAAGGTTTGCAGCCTGATTTCCTTAATACAAGCGAGCAAGCGGGTCCGGCTAGTCCTGCTGTTCCTGGAAACGATGATATCTCTCCATCTCCAGCTGTGGAACTTCAAAGCCAACAAACTCTGGCCCTTACACACTCGCTGCTGCCTCCAGGACGTGCCACCTCATTGGAGAGAGGTGGCCATGCTTCACGGGTTCAAGGAACTGCAGCTGGGACAAGGAGGCCTTCCCAACCGCCTGCTGGCCATTCTTCTGGAGGTCAACCCAAAGCCTGGACATCTCTCTTTGGCCAGCGTAGCCCTTCCAATGTGAAGCTTACCTATCACCCTCCATCCCGGGTGGATGGGAGAGTTGTTGTATCTCCACCCATTGTTGTAGCTGAAGAAGGTATCCGGGCATGGGAAGGCAGCCTTGTAGGCTATTTTCTGGACAAAAAGCTTCCTCTCAATGTTGTGAAAAGCTTAGCCAATAGAATGTGGGGCAGAGAAGGTAGTGTTCAGGTGTCTCTTGCAGGGAATGAATTCTTCATATTTAAATTCATGAATACCGATGTGCGTGATAAAGTCCTCCACCAAGCCCCTTGGCACTTCGCTGGTAGGCTGATGGTGCTCCAACAATGGCAACCACACATGCAAATGCGCAAGGCTACGATCTCTAAAGTCCCAATTTGGATTAAGATGCATAACGTTCCCATGGAATATTGGACGTATGAGGGGTTGAGCTTCTTGGCCAGTGGTGTTGGAAAGCCTTTGTACATGGATACAGCTACTGAGAACAAATCCAAATTAAACTATGTTAGAATCTGTGTCGAAATTGACTATGAGAGTGAGTACCCACAACAAGTGTACCTCAATATACATGGAGCTGAGGGAGAAGTCGATGACACAATCATGATTGATGTTGAATATGAATGGAAGCCAGCAAAGTGCAGCCATTGTCGGGTATTTGGGCACTTGGAAAGTCGTTGTACTAATGCTCCCCGAAAAGCTTGGGTGCCTTCTGGGAGAATTATCAAGGATAGTAATGATGTAAGCGGTATCACTATGGCCACTAGCTTAAGTGACGCTTGCACTACCTCTCCCACAGCTTCTACGATGGAGAATGTACAGAACGAAAGGGAATCTATGCAAGTTCCTCTTGATGGTTGGACCAAAGTTGCTTCCAAGGGCAAGCATGTATTGTGCACTGAAGTCGAGGAGCCAAGTGGAGCCCATGATACACCAGAGGATCAGGTACAGAATAGTGCTTTGAGTGTGGGACGGTCATGCCCTTCTACTGTCAATGTTCTCCCAAACGAAGACACACTCAATGAAGAGGTCTTGGATGGGAACATTCGATGCCATCACATTATTAACCCCAGCATGCCTTTGGAAACAATAGCTGCAGATGTGAACCCTCAAGTGGCCGTGCATGACCCAAATCCGCAAGTCCTTGACCGAGTAAGTTCAACACCTTTGATGGAGACCACCATTAACATCACCCCTAATAGGTTCGTAATACCCGAATCTGATATGCAAAGTAACCAAAAGAGCTCCTCCTCCTCTTCACGAAGGAAGAACAACAAGAAGAAAAAGAAATTACTTGTGGATGAGATAGCCATGAAGCATGCGAAAATGCAACCAGTGGAAATGCGACTGGAGGGGAACAAAGGTGAGACAAGGTACTCTACCCCATGATCAGTTTTGCCATGTGGAATATCAGGGGCCTCAATGGTCCCGAAAAACAGACGGAAGTGCGAAATCTAATACGAGCAAGAAAGTTATCTATGATTGCTATTGTTGAAACAAAGATTAGGAGCATCAATGCTCAAGTTGTCAAGAATATAATTGCTCCCAACTGGGAACTTATTGCAAACTATGAGAGCGCTTTGAAAGGCCGTATCTGGATTCTGTACAACCTTGTTGAGCTTAGACTAACGAAGGTTGACAGTAGTGACCAGTTTGTTCATTGCCATGTTGAGATGGTAAGTCCACAAAAAGCTTGTTTCCTCACAGTTGTGTATGGCTCCAATGATGCAACCGAGCGGAGACTCTTATGGAGGCAGCTTCCCATGCTATCATCTTCACACCCATGGATTCTCATGGGGGATTTTAATTGTGTTCGTACCTCGGCTGAAAAGATGGGAGGTAAGCAGATTCACCATGGACATACGGAGGAATTTAATGATTGTATTGATGATTGTGAGGTTGTTGAACTCAAGCATAAAGGGTTATTTTTTACATGGGCAAATCAGAGTGAGGGCCACAGACGAATCTCATGCAGGCTTGACCGTGTCCTTGTCAATCTCGCCTGGCTTCACTCCATGGTTCCATCAGAAGCACACGTTTTGAGTCCAAGCATTTCTGATCACTCTCCACTATTAGTCTCACTGTTCTCCCCATGGAATCAAGGTAAGAAACCTTTCAGGTTTTTTAATTACTGGGTCCAGAGGCCGGACTTTCTTTCCCTTGTTGAGGAGGCCTGGAGCACAGAAGTATTTGGCTCTCCAATGTTTCAGGTCTCTAAGAAGCTATTGGCCGTGAAGAATAGACTTAAAGAATGGAGCAAGCGTATGAACTTTGCTCAAGTTTCCTCCCAAGTTCACCAGGTCAGGTTGCATCTTGATAAGGTCCAGGTGGATTTGCACAATGATCCCCAAAATGTCAGCCTTGTGCATCAACAGAAGTCCTTAAGGCAGCAATTATCTTCTCTTCTAAAGTGTGAGGAATCACAACTCAGGCAAAAATCTAGAATCCAATGGTTGGCGGAAGGGGACAATAACTCCACTTTCTTTCACAATACCTTGAAAGCAAGAAGGGCCAGCAATAACATCTCTACAATTCTTGATGAAGATGGACTTCTGCTAACCAAGCAAAGTGAGGTATCCGAACACATTGTCAAGCACTTTGAGACTTTGCTAGGTTCGGCTGAGACCAGCAGCCACCATGCTATGCCTTCCTTTCTCTCAACCTTATCCCATGATCATCAATCACAGCTTCTGGAGGAGGTTACCCATGAGGAGATCAAGGCCACTCTCTTTGGTCTAAAGGATGATAAAGCTCCAGGTCCTGACGGTTTTACCCCCCTTTTCTTTAAGAAGTGTTGGGAAATTGTAGGTGGTGATATTGTTGCGGCAATACTCAGTTTTTTCAAAGATGGCAGCTTGCTAAAACAGTGGAACACCACAGCCATCTCTCTAGTGCCCAAATGCCCTAATCCAAGTAAGGTTACTGACTTCAGGCCAATCTCTTGTGTTAACACCCTCTATAAATGCATCTCAAAAGTACTTGCTAATAGGCTCAAAAGGGTTGTTGGTGATATTGTTGGGAATTATCAGTCTGCATTCATTCCAGGGAGATGTATTGCTGAAAATGTTCTTCTTGCTCATGAGCTTTTGCACAACTATCACCTTCATGGCCCGCATAAGAAGTGTGCTCTCAAAATCGACCTTAGAAAAGCTTTTGACTCCGTTTCTTGGAAGAGCATCAGGGAAATGCTGATTGCTGTGCATGTCCCACTGAAGTTTGTGAACTGGATAATGGAATGTGTGACCACGCCTTCCTTCTCCATCATGCTCAATGGTTCTCTTTTTGGATTCTTCAAGGGCGCAAAAGGCCTACGACAAGGGGATCCCATATCACCATACCTTTTTGTCTTGGTCATGGAAGTGTTTCATATGATATTGCAGAGGAGCACTAATCACGGTTTTGCTTACCACCATAGATGCGAGGTCATAGGCCTTAAGATGCTGTGCTTTGCGGATGATCTTTTCATCTTCTCTAAGGCGGACACTAGTTCCCTACAGTGCATCCTTAACTCTCTCCATGACTTCCACCATCTGACAGGCCTTCAGCTTAACAAGCAAAAAAGTTCCATGTTCCTTAGTGGCATGGATCAAGAAACCAAGGCTGTCCTTGCCTCATTCTCAGGTATTTCCCTTGGTGATTTGCCAGTTAAATATCTTGGCCTCCCTCTTTTTACCTCTAAGCTCTCTTGGAAGGATTGTGAGCCACTTATCAACCAAGTTAAGTTGAAGACCCAATCCTGGAAGGGTAGAAGCCTCTCCTATGCGGGTAAGTTAACTCTCATCAAGGCTGTACTGTTCTCTATCAAGGCACATTGGCTCTCCACTTTCATTATTCCTAAAAAGGTTATACTTGATTTGGAGAGGATCACCAGAAGATTCTTGTGGTCGGGACCGGATCTTAGGCGTAAGATGAATCCTATAAGCTGGAAAATCATATGCACTCCAAAAAATGAGGGTGGCCTTGGTCTTTTCCAACTAAGCACATGGAATAGAGCCGCAACAATGAAGCACATTTGGAAAATTCTGTCCAAGGGTAATTCCTTATGGGTTAGATGGGTCCAGAGTTATCTCGTTAAGGATCGTAATTTCTGGACTTTAAACCTTCCAGGCAACTCATCTTGGGCATGGAGAAAGATCCTTAAGTTGAGGCAGGGAATGGCCCACCTCATAAAAAAGAAGATTCATAATGGCCTTGACACCTCCTTGTGGTATGACAATTGGCACCCGGTTGGGCCCTTGTTCAATACTTATGGTTACCGGTTGATCTATGATTCAGGTCTTACAAGCCAAGCAAAGGTGAGCAGCATTATCTCTGGTGATTCATGGGACCCTCCCGTTGCAGGTTCCCCTGATTTAATTGAAGCATGGAGCAGGCTTGGTGAACTCCCGAACCCCATCCCTCACCTTGATGATGTCTTGCTATGGACACCTTCTAAGTCAGGTATATTTGATATCTCCAGTGCATATAAGAGCTTACTTAGCCGAGGGAATCAGGTTCCTTGGTACAAGATCGTTTGGTTTCCAAAGCGTATACCCAAGCATACCTTTATTCTATGGCTAGCAGTGAACCAGAGGTTGCTTACCAAAGATCGACTTCACAAGAGAGGCATTGTCCCCAATACTACATGTGTGCTTTGCAGGCAACACGCAGAATCCCACCAGCACTTGTTCTTTGAGTGCACATATAGTGCCCATATATGGAACCGTATAATGCAGTGTAATGGAGTTGCAAGAACCAACCGCACTTGGGAGGACCTAGTACAATGGGCATCGTCCATAAAGCTAGGTAGCATCCATGCTCTTCTCATCTTCAGGTTATCACTTGCAGCAAGTGTTTATCATATTTGGAGAGAAAGAAACCGAAGGGTGTTCAAGAATAGTTACATGCCATGGGAGCTGTTGTGTTCCACCATTATCATGGATGTTCAAGACAAGGCTAATTTGGAACGTGCAGTTCTTACTGATTCCTCTCTCCACCGCCACCTCCTTGCTCATTGGAACTTGACTTGGGACCTCGTTAGGTGATGCTCGGGCTCGACTTGTAATTGTTTGGGGTCTTCTGACTTGTGTTGGTTTCTTGTTCCGCTTTTTTAGGCGGTTTGTTTGCACCTCATTGTAATTACCTTTTATTTTGAATATATTCTTTGGACTTACCTTCCAAAAAAAAAAAGTTGGAGTCGTAGGAAATATGGAATCGTTTTCTCCTGTTGGGGATCGTAGGAATCAAGTGGAAGCTACTTTGCATGTTGAGGATACCAATTTCGCATGGACAAATGTAACCAAAGGTAAGCAAGGAGCATCGTTGGGTTCCAATGACTATGGTTCTACGCCTATCTCGATGCATTCAACTTTTGACCGCTCATCCCAGGCCCGACAAGTTGGTATTGGGATGAGTCACAACCAGTTTGATCTGCTGGAAGAGATGCCTTACATGTACACGAGTTCTAATTCTCTATCGAAGAAGCAGCGTAAGAGAGCTAAGAAACGTTTGCTGGTGGATGAGATTGCAATGAAGGAGGCCAAAAATGCAAACTCGTCTCTGTCCTCCATTTCAGATGTCTCCTGCCGTGGTTCTAAATCATACCTTTCTCTCCATGATCAAGCTCGCAACATGGAACATTAGGGGTCTGAATGACCCCTCTAAGCAGCGAGAGGTTATACACCTTGTCGCATCTCATAGGCTTAACATGCTATGTCTTGTGGAGACGAAAGTTCGTAGAGTGAATGCTGATTTTGTTCAAAGATTAATTTGCCCATCTTGGACATGTATTTCTAACTATGATCATGCATTGAAAGGGCGTATCTGGGTTTGCTATGATCCCTCGGCTATTTATGTTTCTAAAGTGTTTGAATCTCACCAGCTTATTCATTGTTGGGTTCAGTTTGTGGCCTCTGGTAAAACATCCTACTTATCCTTTGTCTATGGGGATAATGACGCCTTGGTTCGGAGAGATCTTTGGAGAAGCCTACGCCTATGTTCAGTGGACAGCCCTTGGTTGTTGATTGGGGACTTTAATTGTGTTAGAAAGGAATCTGAAAAAGTCGGAGGTAAGAAAATTAACAAGGTCTCTACTCAGGACTTCAACTCTTGCATTAGAGACTGCTTTCTGATTGAAATGAATTATAAAGGCTTTTTGCACACTTGGAGCAATATGAGTGCTGGTCATAGGCGCATCTCATGTAAATTGGATCGCGTTCTCGTTAATATTGCTTGGATCAATCAATTTAACCATTCTGAGATTGAATTTCTATATCCTGGAATCTCTGATCACTGTCCTGTTCTTGTCTCAGTCGACCCAGAAATTAAGTTCTTTAATTTCTGGACTTCCTCAGATGAGTTCCTGCCTTTGGTTGCTGATGTTTGGAGAACGCCGGTTGCTGGTAAACCCATGTTTCAACTTAGTACCAAGCTTAAGAAATTAAAGCTCAGCTTGAAGGTGTGGAGTAGGCAGAAGCAATTTGCCCAAGCTTCAAGCAAAGTTGTTGATGTTCGGGATAAGCTTGAGCTTTGTTAGAAGGCCTTGCATTCCAACCCTTCAGATTCCCACCTCTCTTCCATTGAAGGTAAGCTCAGAAAGGACTTGACAGATCTCTTGCGTATTGAGGAAGCTCAATACCGGCAGAAATCCAGAATACAGTGGTTGAAAGAGGGAGACCGGAATTCTAAGTTCTTTTTCAACTCTGTTATCTTCAGACGTGCCTACAATTCTATATCCAATTTGCTTGACCATAATGGCAGGGAACTTATTGACCAAGCACAGATAAGGCAGCACATTGTTTCACACTTTTCTAGTTTGTTGGGTGAGAAAGATTCCTCTCTTGAGCCCTTTGAGGCTAATTTTGACCGTTTCCTTAGCCATGACCAGATTCAAATGTTGCAAGCAGCTGTCACGGAGGATGAGATCAAGTCCACAATGTTCTCTCTCAAGGATGAGAAGGCGCCAGGTCCCGATGGCTACACCCCAGCATTTTTTAAGAAAGCATGGGACCTTGTTGGGAAAGATGTCACAAATGCCATTCAATCTTTCTTTTCCTTAGGAAAACTTTTGAAGCAGGTGAATCACTCCTTAATCAGTCTTGTGCCTAAGAAGGGTAAGCCTTCTATAATCTCTGATTATCGTCCCATATCCTGTGTTAACACTATATATAAGTGCATTTCGAAGATCTTGGCCAACAGATTTAAAGCTGTAATTGATTCCTTGGTTGGCATGCACCAGTCGGCCTTCATTCCTGATAGAAGGATTGTGGACAATATTCTCTTAACCCATGAGCTCCTCAGAAACTACCACCTCAATAAGGGCTCTCCCAGATGTGCACTCAAGATTGACTTAAAGAAAGCCTTCGACTCCATTGATTGGCATTGTGTTGAAGAGGTTCTCAAAGGTTTCAAGTTCCCACCTCGATTTATTTCCTGGGTCATGGAATGTGTCTCTACCACATCATTTTCAGTTATGATCAATGGTAGTATGGAGGGTTTCTTCAAGGGGGGCAAGGGCCTCAGGCAAGGTGACCCCATTTCGCCCTACTTATTTGTCTTGGTTATGGAGCTATTTGACAAGGTTTTGAAGGATAAGACAGCTGTGATTTTCAGGCCTCACCCTAAGTGCATTGAGCCGGCTATTAAGCAACTTTGCTTTGCTGATGACCTTTTTGTTTTCTCTCATGGAGACATCGATTCCATTAACTGTGTATCTTCAGCTCTTGCACATTTTGGCAGGTTATCCGAGTTGCTTGTTAATAAGGAGAAAAGTGTCGTGTTCTTGGCCGGCATTACTGACAACGTGAAATATGATATCCTGCAGAACCTGGGTTTCACGGAAGGTCATCTACCTGTTAAGTATTTGGGGCTGCCCCTCATCTCTTCTCGTTTGACTACTAGTGATTGTGAGCCACTTCTCCAAAAGCTTACATCTCGCACCCAGTCCTGGCAAGGTAGGCATCTGTCATATGCTGGTCGCCTATTGCTGGTCAAATCAGCCCTGTTCTCTATTGCAGTGTATTGGATGTCTGTCTACATTCTTCCCAAGGAAGTTCTCTACAAGATGGAGAAAATTTGCAGGCACTTCTTATGGTCTGGAAATGGCCAAGAGGCTAAGATTTCAAAGGTCAGATGGGACCATGTCTGTTCCCCTATCGACCAAGGAGGTTTGGGCATCTTGAACATTCACCTATGGAACAAGTGTGCTGTGTTAAGACAAGCTTGGCTTGTGGGAAGTAAAGCTGCCAACCTGTGGGTCTCCTGGGTTAATTGCAACCTTCTTCGTGGAAGAAACTTTTGGAAAATACCGATCCCTTCCACAGCTTCTTGGGTTTGGAGGAAAACTCTTAAGCAGAGAGATACTGTGGCCAGATATACAAAGCATATAATTAACAATGGGAGAAGTACCTCAATTTGGTATGATCATTGGCATCCTCATGGTCCTTTAGTTGTAAGATTTGGCAGGAGATTGATCTATGATTCAGGATTCCCAGATGATGCTACGGTCCAAGATCTTATCATCAGAGGCGAATGGGATCCCCCCATTGCTACTTCCTTGGACTTGATTGATGTTTGGGCAAGACTTCAGGATCTGCCAAGGCCTAACCCCAGCATGGAAGACAGGGTTATCTGGACCCTCTCTCACTCTGGACTGTTCAGTATCAAAACCACTTACAAAGAGTTGGAGATTAGCCGACCACCTTTACCTTGGGCAAAGTTATTATGGTTTTCATGTAATATACCCAGGCATGCGTTTGTGACATGGCTTGCCATAAGGAATGCTCTACTCACTAAGGATAGGCTTCTCAGATGGGGTACCATTCAGAATGCGGTTTGCGTGCTTTGCCGTAAAGGTAATGAATCAACCCCCCACCTTTACTTCCAATGCGATTACAGCTCTCATATTTGGAGATTTCTTTTGAACAAGAATGGTCTTAATGCCTCTAATCCAATACCCCCGTGGAACCTCATTGTTGAGGAAGGTACCTCATGGTGCTCCAAGTCTGCTCTTCATCTCCTAAGAAGGCTCTCTTTATCCGCAGCTGTGTACCACATATGGTGTGAAAGAAATCGTAGAGTTTTCAAGAACTATGCCTTGCCTGAGCACGAGGTGTGTAAGTTCATTATTCAGGATATCTCATACAGACTTGCTGGACGTCAGTTTGTTCTCAGGGACAGTGCTTACCATAGGCAGATTGCCTTCAACTGGGACCTTAAGTGTAACTTTACCTAATGTTGTGTTCGGTCTTCTTTTCTTTGGGTTTTTGTTTCATGTTTCTCTAGAAAGAAGCTGATTGCTTCTTCGTTTGTTTGGTGGGTATGCCCTACCTCGGCCTCTTGGGTTTGGAGGAAAACTCTTAAGCATAGAGAGATTGTTTCCAGATATACAAAGCACATAATCAATAATGGGAGGAAAACTTCTATATGGTACGACCATTGGCATCCTCTTGGTCCTTTAGCTGCAAGATTTGGCAGGAGATTGATCTATGATTCAGGGCTTCCAGATGATGCATCGGTCCATGATCTTATCATCAATGGCGTTTGGGACTCTCCAATTCCAACATCCTTTGACCTGATAGGTGTCTGGGAAAGGCTCCAGGATTTGCCTAGGCCTAACCCAAATATGGATGACAGGATTATCTGGTCTCTCACCCCATCTGGTCTTTTCAGTATCAGGGCTACTTATAAAGCTCTTGAACCTACTCGGCCTTCATGTCCCTGGGCGGGATTAGTCTGGTTCCCATGCAATATACCCAGGCATGCATTTGTGACATGGCTTGCCATAAGGAGTGCGCTTCTTACTATGGATAGACTTCTAAAATGGGGCACAATTCAGAATGCCGCATGTGTGCTTTGTCGTCAAGGTAATGAATCAAACCCCCACCTTTTTTTCCAATGTGCCTATAGTTCTCGTGTTTGGAGATTTCTATTGCACAAGAATGGACTTAACGCCTCCCAACCTATCCCCCCTGTGGAATCTCATTGTTGATTCCGGAACCTCTTGGTGCACTAAATCCATAGTTCATATCTTAAGAAAGCTGTCTTTATCCGCTGCTGTGTATCACATCTGGTGCGAGAGGAACCGTAGAGTTTTCAAGAACTCGGCATTACCTAAAGAGGAACTGTGTAAGTTTATCATGCAGGACATTTCCTACAGGCTTGCTGGCCGAATCTTTGTTCTCAAGGACAATGCTTTTCATAGGCAGATTGCCATGAATTGGGGGCTTAATTGTAACTTTTCTTAACCTCTTAGTGTTGGGGTAGTCTTCACTTGCGCTTTTCATCATGGTTCTCTAGTAAGGTGCTGATTGCCCCTTGCTCTGTCTGGTGGGTATGCCCACCCTCTGCTTGTACATGTTTTTACTTTTCTTTCTCTTATTAATGGAAATATTCTTACTTTCCAAAAAAAAAAATATCGTCCCCAGATTTTATCAACAATAGACTTTACAGAC
The DNA here is from genome assembly GCA_947561395.2 of Buxus sempervirens. NCBI lineage: Eukaryota > Viridiplantae > Streptophyta > Magnoliopsida > Buxales > Buxaceae > Buxus > Buxus sempervirens. The sequence continues at coordinate 30,958,901 of OX387183.1, forward strand.
ACTGAGTATGCTATTCCTAGATCTCCTTTCCATTAGTGTATTGAAAAAGAACGCATTATTGGAGTCCCCCTCATTCAACCATTGCACCCTGGATCTCCCATGTTCGTAGTGGTTCAGAAGTTAAAGAGAGCTAAGGATGCTCTTAAGGCTTGGAGTAAGAGTGAGCAGTTTGCAGACATTTCATCCAAGATTAAGGTCATCCAGGATGAGCTGAAGGAGTGTCAGAAGTTGTTACAACAAAGATGGGACGATGAAGGACTTGGGCAACGGGAGAAACAGCTACAAACCAATTTATCAAATGCTCTTAGAATTGAGGAGGCTCAACTTAGACAGAAGCCCAGGATCCAATGGCTTAAGGAAGGTGATCAAAATTCAGGTTTTTTTCATAATACAATAGCTTCGAGAAGATCAAGGAACAATATTTACAGCATTGATGATGAACATGGTAGGAGGGTGACAGACCCGGAATTGGTTCAAAGCACAATTCTAAAGTATCTCAAGAACTCAATGGGAGTGACGGATCAGGTGGGGGGTCCGATGCCTGAGTTTGACCGGAAGTTAAGCGAAGAACAGGCTAGTGCTTTGATTGATGTGGTAAATGCAGATGAAATAAAGGCCACGTTTTTTGAATTGAAGGATGACAAAGCGCCTGGCCCGGATGGTTTTACCCCGTTGTTTTTTAAAAAAGCATGGAGCATTGTTGGTAGTGACGTGGTGAAAGCTATACAAAGCTTCTTCAGGTGTGGTAGAATGCTGAAGCAGATTAATTGCACATCAATCTCGCTCATCCCAAAGTGCAGAAACCCATCTAAGGTCAGTGATTTTCGACCTATTTCATGTGTCAATACTATCTATAAATGCATTGCTAAAATCATAGCAAACCGAATGAAGAGGGTAATTGAAAATCTGGTGGGTGACTACCAATCAGCATTTGTTCCTGGAAGGAATATAGTGGACAATATCTTGTTATCTCATGAGCTACTTCACAATTATCATGTGGCATGCAATAAAGAGAAGGTTGCTGTCAAGGTTGATTTGAGGAAAGCTTATGACACAGTCTCCTGGAGATGCATTCTATCAATCCTTCATGGGATGAATTTTCCAAGCATGTTTATCAATTGGATTGAACAGTGTATATCTACCCCGAGGTTCTCTTTATTAATAAATGGGAGTATGGTTGGATTCTTTTCAAGTGCCAGGGGAGTTCGCCAAGGAGATCCAATTTCTCCGTACTTGTTTGTGCTGACAATGGAGTTGTTCAATATGCTCATCAAAGAGGAGACGAGAGTAGGGTTTACACATCATGCTAGATGTGAGCAACAAGATATTACACATCTGTGCTTCGCGGATGACCTGCTTATGTTTGTACAAGCCGATACTTCATCCATTCAATGTCTCAATGCAGCATTACAGAGGTTGAATAGATTGGCGGGCCTCCAGGTGAATAGTGAGAAGAGTAGCATCTTTGTGAGTGGAGTGGAGGAGGAGAAGAAACGTGAGATTGCCAATCAGTTGGGCTTTCAGTTAGCGCAGTTACCAGTACGATACTTGGGACTCCCTCTTATTTCCACCAGATTATCAGCAAAAGATTGTGAGCCGCTGATTATTAGTGTCAGATCGAAGACACAATCGTGGAAAGGAAGGGCGTTATCATATGCAGGGAGGATGACATTGGTAAAGGCAGTGTTGTTTGGCATTCAAGTTTATTGGCTTTCGGTCTTCAGTCTTCCTAAGAAGGTGATTAATGAGCTGGAGAAAATCTGCAGAGACTTCTTATGGGCAGGTCCTGAAATGAAGAGGAAGGTCATTCCTGTGTGTTGGGATGTTGTATGCACGCCAAAGGAGGAGGGTGGTTTGGGATTCATGAAGCTGCATGTGTGGAATAAAAGTGCCATTTTGAGGCTCATATGGTTGATAGTAAGTGGGGCATCGAGCCTATGGTTGAGATGGGTGAGGGCTTATCTTGTCAAGGACAGGAACTTCTGGGCGTTAAAAATTCCAGCCAGAGGGTCGTGGGTGTGGAGGAAAACGTTAAAGCTCAGAAATATTGCGGCTCCGCTTATTAGAAAGAGAATTAATAATGGGAGAGACATGTCAATATGGTTTGATAATTGGCACCCAATGGGTCCACTTTACAGGAGGTTTGGAAGGAGAGTGAGCTACGACTCGGGCATACCACTCCATGCACCTGTTTGTAGTATTGTTAGAAATACGGATTGGGATGTTCCACTATCTGTGACTATGGACCTAATGGAGATTTGGGGTAGACTGCATGAGCTACCAAGACCAGACCCTCATAAGGATGACCAAGTGGTATGGGTTCCAGCTCAATCAGGAATATTTAGTATAAAGAGTGCCTATAAGGCACTTGGCGGGAGTGGACACCAGATTAAGTGGAACAAATTAATATGGCATAGCATGGCAATCCCAAGGCACTCTTTCATCTCATGGATGGCGATTAGAGGTAGGCTCCTAACCAAGAATCAACTATTTGAATGGGGGGTAATCCAATCAGCAATATGTATTCTTTGTAGGCAGCAGAATGAAACACAACACCATCTCTTCTTTGAGTGTGAGTATAGTGAAGCAATTTGGCATGGTCTTCTTTACTTGAATGGAGCTCCACAGGTTACTCGATCGTGGCCTAGTTGTATTGAATGGCTCGAGAACAGGTATGCTGGTTCGTCTTTTACACAGGTACTCATGAAGTTATCTTTTGCAGCTGCTATCTACAACATTTGGATTGAAAGGAACTGGAGAACCTTCAAAAATAGTTACCTCCCTCACCATGAGGTACTCAAGCATATTTTGAATGACATTAGACAGAAGATGAAGCATAGCAAGGTACAAGTCCGGAATAACCCACGTGATCACCACATTCTTAACAATTGGGATCTGCATGCTTTAGCACCCACGGTGTCACAAGGGTAATGTTCGCTGTTGGGGGTTGTGATGTGAATTTATGTGGATGATTTTTTGTTGTACGTGTATGTGAGTTGAGCGTTGGCTCTGGTTGCGTGTACCTCAGTGTGGGGTAACGTCTCTCTTTTGTACATTCTTTCCATCTTTTATTTAATATTATTACTTACCGTTCAAAAAAAAAATTTTCTCTAGGTCCCATGTGAGAATACATGGTGACGATTTTTAGAAGATACCTTGCTTCTTTTGTCTTTGTCCATTGCTTCAATTTTGGAGACCTTTCGCTCCTTGATTCTTCAATTTGGGAGACATCTTGCTCCTATTGTTTTCGTCTATTTTCTTTTCTTCTTCTCTTCTTCTCTTTTTTTCTTTTTTTTTTTTTTTTGAGGTTGTTTCTACCAATCTCCGACTCACCTGTCGGTGGCTTTGACATCACAAAGTTTTGGCTATGCAGGGACATTCCTTCACGAATTTCCAACTCATCCGTCGATGGCTTCGATATTACAAACTTTGGTTTATGCCATTCCTCCACCAATCTCTGACTCATCCGTCGGCTGCTTTGGCATCAATTTCTTCCACGTCCAATGTGTGAATAGACTGCGATGGTTCTTTCTTTTGTGTCCCATGTGTGAATACATCATGATGACTTTCTTTTGGTCCCCACGTGTGACTACATAGTGACAACTTTTCTTTGCATCAGCGTGTGAATACGCTGTGATGGCTTTTCCCCGTCCCATGTGTGAATACGCGGTGACGGTCCTTTTTATGTCATCAATGTGTGAATACATCGTGATGACTTTCTTTTGCTCCCCATGTGTGACTAGATGGTGACGACTTTTCTTTGCATCAACGTGTGAATACTCCATGATGGCTTTTCCATGTCCCATGTGTAAATACACGGTGACGGTTTTTTTTATCAGCGTATGAATACGCCATGATGACTTTTCCGCATCCCATGTGTGAATACACGGTGACGGTTTTTTTGCATCAACGTGTGAATACGCCATGATGACTTTTCCGCATCCCATGTGTGATAGTTTTTTGCATCAGCGTGTGAATACGCCATGATGACTTTTCCGCATCCCATGTGTGAATACACGGTGACGGTTTTTTGCATCAGCGTGTGAATACGCCATGATGACTTTTCTGCATCCCATGTGTGAATACACGGTGACGGTTTTTCTTTGCATTAGCGTGTGAATACGCCATGATGACTTTTCCGCATCCCATGTGTGAATACACGGTGACGGTTTTTGCATCAGCGTGTGAATACGCCATGATGACTTTTCCTGTCTGTCTCTAGTTCTGTAAGTACATGTAAAAGTTTAAGTGAATCAGAATTTGTTTATCATCAAAATTATGTGCAAATTCAAGCAATTTCTTCTTCTTATTTTTTATAGAAATCTTTTGGAAGTTCACCAAATGTTTGGAGTTTTTCTTTTGAAATGGGTCCATGGCAAGACCAGTAATCTTTGGGTCAATGACCTGACACTCTCATTTAGACTTAGGAAATTGTGCTTCTCGGCACTCCCTATAAGGGTCTCAACACTTTTTGCCTTCAATAGCATGCCCTAGGTAGGAATGAGGGGGATTGTTTTGGTTCAAGGGGTTTCTTTGGCATTGCCCTCTCCCAGTTCTTTTAACTCTCTCTTGTTTTTTCTTTTTCCCACCCTTGGTTAGGGGTTGTGGAATGTTTTTTCTCTCATTGGTTCCCTCATTCGGGTTCGGTGCCTTGCCCCAGTCTGAGGGTCCTATCAATTTTTACGGATCATGATCCAATGATCAGAGAGGACTTATTAGTAGGACGAAATGTAGGCTTTGGTTCCAGTATTTAGAAATGAAGGATAAACAGGCTCAAACCCTATATAGCTTTATTCTATGGGTAACCATTATGCTTAGCCAAAGTTCTTCTTTGTCCTTTTTTTTTTGTTGATTCTGTCATTGCCAGTTTGTCCAAGATTCAGTGTTACATTCTCTGTAATCAGAAAGGGCTTCACAATAGGACGAAATGTAGGCTAGGTTCAAGGGTCCAGAAGAAATGATATGAGGGCTCAAAATTGATGAACGGGGTAAGAGCCATGTCCTGTCCACTTCTCTTGTTAGGGCTTGCTTCATCCTTTGTTCCTTCAACTTTGCGTTTCAACTTTGATTAGCTTCTTCTCCTTTTTCCATCTTTGTTCTTTTCTTTCTTTCCCTTCTTTCTTGGGTCTTTTGCCCCAATTCTTAATTCTTGCTCTCGGGGTTTGCCCCGGCTTTTGTGTGTGTGTGTGTGTGTGTTTTTTTTCTTTTCTTTCAAGGGATTGCCCTAGTTCTTTTTTCAAATTCTTGCTTTTTGGGGTTCTTCCCATTCCTCCTTTCTGCCCCCTTTGTTCTTAGGGTGCTTTTCGCTTTGCCCTATCTTCACCTTCGTCCTTTTTGTGTCTTCCAATTGCACGAAGCTTCATGCCCTAGTTTTGAAGAAGAGACATGGTAGGTTTAATGAAGGAATTGTTAGGCTCAAAGTGTTTTGCTAGGGTTTCATCTTGTGCCAGATGATTTTTGGAAAAGATCAAGAATGGCCTTTTATCCTTTCACAGAGAATGTAACACTCACTTATATTTGCACAATTAATTGGCTCAAGAGCCATTTTCATTTTTGTTCATTTTTTGTATTTTCTTCTTCTTTTTTTTTTTTTTTGCCTTTTTTTTCACTTTGCCCCAGTTTTGGGTGGCTAGACATAACGTGGGTTAGAAATGAGACGATCAAGCTCAACACGTTTGACTAGCGAAATTTATTTGAAGTGCCTCGACCAAAAAATGGCCTCTCATCATTTCATTGGGGTCATTGATCCAGTATCATGTTAGTGGCCCGAGACTGGTATGGGCACCTTGCCCCTACTTTTTTTCTCTCATATCACAGCTTGCCCCTGTGTTTGGCAAGTTAGGGTTGAGATGTGGTGCTTGGAGGATCCTTTGGCCATGTCGTGACCCACATAGTTTGTGCTGTTTGGCACATTCCATCTGTCAAATTTGATTGTTCGGGTTTGTCCCGAGATCACAGTCCTGCCTTGGTGTGTTCCAACACTTTAGTGGTTTTCCAAAAGATTTCATGAGTTTGCAAAACAAACATGTTATCAAGTTCAGAATTAACAAACTTGCTTGGGAATTGTAGTGCATGCAACATCTCCCTAAGCATGTAATCTGTGTTGGGATGCAATTCCTTTGTAGAAGCTGCTTCCATATCTTCCAACTGTAGGTGTTATCAATAAGCATGTAATCTGTATTTTGTGAGGTGCTGGTGGTGCTGTGCTCGTGAGGTGGTGGTGGTGCTCGTGTGATAGTGCCGGTGGTGCTCGTGAGGTGGTGGTGCTCGTGTGATGGTGCTGGTGGTGCTGTGCTCGTGAGGTGGTGCTTGTGAGGTGCTACTGGTTGTGGTGGGGCTCGTGAGGCACTGCTGCTTGTGCTGTGCGTGAGGTGGTGGTGAGGTTCAGCTCGCGTCAGGACGAAGGTTATTCAGCGTGTTGACTTGGGCGACTCTCGCCGGTTTACTGCCGGACGTCACTCTTCCGACCGTTGTTCTGCCGTTTTGTCGGCTGCTATTCTACCAGCCGTCTTTCTGAGTTTGCGGAGGTTCCGGTCAAAGCAGGCTTCTGGGCGATACTGGTGTGGCCGTGCTGCGCTGGTCGTGCTGGTGTGGTCGTTCTGTGTTGCATGAGACTGGGAAGGTGTGCGGATGAGACTGGGAAGGTTGTGTTCGTGCAGGTGTGCTTGGCCGAGTTGGGCAGTTCTTCGGTTTTCAGCCTGGACAGATTATCGTTTTTTGAAGACTATCGTTCTGCGGTTTGCACGTAAGGTCTGAGACAGTCGTGCTGCTGTGTGTACTCCGGTGGAGCTCGTGCGGTGAAGGTGGGCGTGTGACTGTTCTGCGAGCGTGGTCGTCGTGTGGTTGCGACGTCGTCTTGTGAAGGTGGTGTGAAGGTGGTTGGGCTGCTGTGGTGCGACAGTTATCATGCTACTGTGGTAAGAAGGGGTGGAAGTTGTGCTTCTGCGCCACGGTGGTAGCGCTGCTGTGGTTGTGCTGCTGGGGTGAAAGTTGTTGTTGTTGAGAAGCTGTGCTTCTGTGGTGTGAAGGCGGGTTCTGGGCTGCTGCTTCGTATGGTCAGGAGTGCTCTGTTGCTTGGGGCTCATGGCGGATGAGGACTTCCCCCCCTTGGCTGCGGGCGGTGAAGACGATGGATCCAGGCCTCAACCCAGTTCAGGTGCCTTACCCGAGGATTCAAATTTTAATCAACCCGCGCAAGCTTCGTGGAGGGCTCTGTTTGGAGCTGACTGTTTGCGCCAGAGGCTTACGTTTTACGAGCCGGCCACAGTCGACGGGCGAATCATCATCAACCCTCCTCCCGAAGTTGCAGACCAAGGCTGTGCCGCCTGGCAAGCCTGTTTAGTAGGCCATTTCCTGGATAGGAAACTGCCTCTGTCCATTGTGAGGGCATATGCGAACAGATGGTGGAGTAGGGAAGGGAAAGTTAATGTTACTGCTAATGCGACAGGCTTCTTCTTCTGCAAGTTTCCCTCAGTCCAGGAAAAGGAAAGGGTGCTCGATGCAGGGCCTTACCATATAGCAGGCCGACTTTTTGTGCTTAAATCGTGGGAGCCAAAAATGGCTCTGACGAAGGAAGACCTTGCTAGAGTGCCTCTGTGGGTAAAGCTGTTTAATATTCCTACTGAATATTGGACAACTCAAGGGATGAGCTATGTCGCCAGTGGTATTGGGCAGCCTCTGTTCATGGATGATGCAACTGAGACCCACTCCAAGCTGTCATATGCAAGGGTGTGTGTGGAAGTAGATATCAACTGCTCTTTTCTGGAGACAATACATCTCAACCTTGGTGATCGGCTGCAAGAGGTTAGGGTTGAGTACCCATGGAAACCCGTGAAGTGTAAGGTGTGTAACTTGTTCGGTCACTCAGATCAAAGGTGCTCGAAGAAGAAATCAAGAAGATGGGAAGCTACAGGTAGGATGTTTGATGTTATCCCTTCGGTGGGCGATGGGGAGGCAGAAATTCCTTCGGAGGAAAGTGATAGTACCCGACAGCATGGTACTAAGTCGGGGGATTCTCTTGACATAGTCACTGAAGAAGGAAGCATGGGCCCCTTGCAACTGAAGGAAGGAACATTGGTGGCAGTGTTAAATGATGTAGTGGAAACTTCTCCCTTGGCGGAAGCAAATGAGGAGCAGTGGCAAGTTGTTGTACATGGGCGTAAGGCTAACCACACATGTACGGGGGATGTTAACAAATGTGCACCATCGATTGGAGGTTGTGGAGAATTGGGAGATGACGTTTCAGTTGTTCCATTAACAGTGCATGATTGCCCACCAGTGGCATCGGAGGAGGGAAATAAAACAGTGGTTTCAGAGAATGCATTTGGGCTTCTGGATGGAGAAGTAGAGACATCGATCCAGCTAGTAGGATCAGCATCATCTAAAAAGAAGCAAAAGAGGAAATCAAAGCAGAGGATATTGGTGGATGAGGTTGCAATGAAGCATGCAAAGGGTCAAGGGCAGAACAGTAAGAATGGACTAGTGGTGAGCCCAATGGAGAAGAGCATGAAATATGCTCAAAACTTTTCTTCCCTCATCTCTCAATGATCAAGATTGGAATGTGGAATATACGGGGTCTCAATGACCCTGCTAAACACTACGAGGTGAAGAATCTGATTCTAACTCAACATCTTGATATGCTATGTCTAGTTGAAACAAAAGTGAGGGAGGTGAATGCTGCTGTAGTTAAAAGCTTAATAAGCCCTCAGTGGGACTTGCTAGCAAACTATGATAGAGCATTGAAGGGGCGTATCTGGATCTTGTTTAATAACTCAGTTTTCAGAGTGCAAAGCTTATTTAGATCGGACCAAGTTATACACTGTTATGTTGAATTGCTGCATTCACAGAAGTATGCATTCATGTCATTTGTATACGCAGCAAATGATCAAGTGGAGAGGCGTGTATTGTGGGAAGACCTCACTAATATGTTTACTACTAGGCCTTGGATGATGATTGGGGATTTTAATTGTGTGAGGAATTCCTCGGAGAAGGTGGGTGGGAAGCACATTAATCTGCAAGCGACGGACGAGTTCAACAGATTCATTGATAGATGTGAGTGCATGGAGCTTGCTTACAAGGGCCAATTCTATTCGTGGAATAATAAAAGTGTAGGAGGCCGAAGGATCTCTTGTAAATTGGATCGAGTTTTGGTCAACCTTGGCTGGTTACAAGAGTTTAAATTCTCTAAAGCTGATTTTATGCTACCAGGAATATCTGACCATAGCCCGTCTATAGTGTCCCTGATGCCGCAGTATATGGGACCAGCTAAGCCTTTTCGGTTCTTCAACTTTTGGACGGAACATGCTGAGTTTCTTACATTGGTTGACCAAATATGGAAGGTGCAAGTATATGGGTCCCCAATGTTCATTGTCGCTAAGAAGCTTAAGTTGGTCAAAGGAGCATTACGAGAATGGAGCACTAAAATGAGATTTACAAATATATCCACTAAAGTGCAGCAGCTTAGAAGAGAGCTGCAGGAGTGTCAAGCTGAGCTACAAAGGTATCCACAGGATAATGATCTTGGTGAGAAAGAGAAGCGGTTAACGGGGGAGATGAGGAATGCGCTACGCATTGAGGAAGCCCAATTAAGGCAGAAGTCCAGAATTCAATGGTTGCAGGGAGGGGATCAGAATTCGACATTTTTTCACAACTCCATTGTGGCAAGAAGAGCCAGGAACACTATATGCAGCCTGTATGATGATGGGGGAGCTAAGATTGATGACCCCAACCGAATCAAAGAGATGGCACTTGCTTACTACAAGAACCTGTTAGGAGTGCATGCCCATGTTGAATCCCAGTTACCAGCCTTTGACAGGAGACTTAGTCAGGAGCAAGCAAGTATGCTGGCTGGTGAAGTCACGGATGATGAAGTCAAGAATGCGTTCTTTAGCCTCAAAGACAACAAGGCGCCTGGACCGGATGGATTCACCCCATTGTTTTTTAAGAAAGCATGGCATGTTGTTGGTAAGGATGTTACACTAGCAATAAAAAGCTTCTTCACGTCTGGTAAAATCTTGAAGCAACTTAATTGCTCTTCAATCACTTTGGTGCCAAAAGGTAAGAACCCATCCACAATGGCAGACTATAGACCGATATCTTGTGTTAACTCTGTTTATAAGTGTATTGCTAAAATCATAGCAAACAGGATGAAGCTAGTGATTGCGGACTTGATTGGGGAGTATCAGTCGGCCTTTATTCCAGGAAGAGCAATTACAGACAATATTCGGCTATCCCATGAGCTTGTTCATAACTACCATAGCAAAGGCATCAGCCCGAGATGCGCTATCAAGGTGGACTTGAGGAAGGCATTTGACACTGTGTCGTGGAACTGCATTATCAAGGTAATGGAAGGCATGAATTTTCCCCCAAAGTTCATTGCGTGGGTCCAACAATGTATATCTACCCCTATGTTCTCCATTATGCTTAATGGCGGTATGGTGGGATTTTTTCCAAGCTCGAGGGGAATCCGACAAGGTGATCCCATATCACCCTATCTGTTTACATTGGTAATGGAATTGCTGCATATGCTTGTGAAGGAGGCGACTAGGGAAGGGTTTAAGTTTCATAGCAGGTGTGAGAGACATGGCATAAAACACTTGTCATTTGCTGACGATCTACTAATGTTTTGTAATGGAGATCTGGTGTCGGTTGCGTGCTTTAATAGTGCACTACAGGAGTTTCAGGAGTGCTCGGGGTTGGAAGTGAACAAGTCAAAGAGCCTAATGTTTATTGCTGGTCTTGATGAACATGCAAAGCAACAAAGTAAGTACCACTATATTCCTGTTTCTTGGTGTGTCCTTAACCATACAGTCCTTCTGTTTCAGTTGAGCTTCCAAGTTTCTGTCAAGCAAAGTAAGTACCACTAGTGCGTAGGGCGTCTTGGAGCTGGGGCGTCTTGGGTGACTCTTGCCGGCATTCTGCTGGCCAGCGTTTTCGTGCAAGTTTCTGGGTTCGTGTGGACGAAGCATCTGGTTCATCATGGAGCGCTGAGTTCATGGAGATCTGGATATGGATAGACTCTCGGCTTGGAGCTAGGGTCGTCTTGGAGCTAGGGCGTAGGTTTCGTGGTTTCGTGGAGCTAGGGCGTAGGTTTCGTGGACGAAGCATTTTGCCGGCCAGCGTTTTCGTGGTTTCTGGCCGTAGGTTTCTGGCCGGCGTCTTGGTGTGGGATTCAAGCTCGTGGTTTCTGGCCGTAGGTTTCAAGTTCGTGGGTTTCAAGCTTGTGGTTTCTGGCCGTGGGTTTCAAGCTTGTGGTTTCCAGCTGTGGGATTCAAGTTCGTGGTTTCTGGCCGTTGGCTTCAAGCTCGTGGTTTCTGGCCGTAAGTTTCTGGGTCCGTGTTCGTGTGGAGGAAGCATCTGGTTCGTCATGGAGCGCTGAGTTCTTGGAGATCTGAGTTCTTGCAGATCTGAGTTCTTGCAGCAAGAGTACCACTTGCATTTGGAGGGCGTCTTGGGTCGTCTTGGAGCTAGGGCGTCTTGGGTGACTCTTGCCGGCATTCTGCCGGCCAGCGTTTTCGTGCAAGTTTCTGGGTCCGTGTTCGTGTGGACGAAGCATCTGGTTCATCATGGAGCGCTGAGTTCATGGAGATCTGAGTTCGTGCAGCAAGAGTACCACTAGCTTTTGGAGGTCTGAGATCTTTGTTCTGTGCATGCATGGAGGTCTGAATGGTTCTGGTCGTATTCAAGCAAGCAGGTTCGTGATTGTTAGTGAGCAGCATCTGTGGGATTCCAGTTTTGCGTTTCCAGTTCGAGGTGTATCAAGCTCAGCTGGTGCTACAAGGTTCTGCGTCTCTGTCTTCTGTGACTGTGGTTGTGTGGTCTGTGGTGGCTTTCGGAACTTGTTTTGATGGTTGGCTCATGGTTCCCTGGAGTTTTGGTGGTCGTGTGTTCGTGGCTGTTCGGGAAGTTTGGTGTTCTTCTCGTGTGTGGTTTCTTGATCTGGAGATAAATCTGGAGTTTGGTGTTTGACTGGTGGTGGTGTGTTTGCGCCGGGAGTTTGTCTCTGTGTTGTTGGTTGCTTTGGGTTCGTTTCTCTGGGTTCGCTTTGGTGTGATTCGTCTTTGGGTTTGCATCTGTTTGGGTTGGTGCTGGGTCTGCGAGGTTCCTTGCCCGTGCGTTGGAGTGCTTCGTGCTTTCGGAGATTGGTCTGCTGCTGCGGCTGTGCGGTGGAGTGCTCGGTGCTCTTGGAGGTTGGTGCTTGGTGCCACCGGATCTTGTCCCGGAGTTTGCATCGTGGGTGCTGGGTTCGTGAGGCTGTGCTTGGATGGTTGTGTGTTTCCTGGTGCTGGTTTCTTGAGGTCTTTTGCCTGTGTTCGTGCTGGTGTCGTGAGATCTTCTTCCTGTGTTCGTATGTTGCCGGATTCGTGAGAGTTCCTGTGTTCGTGCTGGTCATTCCTGGTGCTGTTTTGTGACAGCTTCTGTTTCTGGGTTTTTGCTGGTTTCGTGAGAGTTCCGACCTCTGTTCGTGAATTGGTGTTAAGCTCTGGGGTTTTGTGGTTGGTCCTTCTTAGCTCGGACTGTGGGAGTCGCATGTGGTTGTTTGCCGTTTCTGCTCGGGGTGTTGTGCTGCAGTATAGTCTGGGTCTGGAGCGGTGGAGCTGCCTTGCGACGGTATCATCTCTGCTGGTGCCGGAGCTCCTTGGTTGACCATGGCGGATGCTGTTGACCATTTCCCGCCCTTGGGTCGCTCAAATGGGATGTCTACGGATGTGGGCGAGCAGGTCATAGTCCGGGGTTCCTCTTTTGGTAATGGACCTTCTTTTTTTTTTTTTTTTTTGGAAAGTAAGTCCAAAGTATATTAGGAAACAAAATATGTACAATGAAAGCTCAAGCAGCATCACAATGACGCACAGGAAAAGGGAAAAAATAAGAAGAAAACAACAAGGCCCCTAGGGCACAAACACAACAACCTGTCTAGAAAGACACAAGGCCACAAGTGACAAGGAGAAACAAGAGCAAAGTCCTAAACAAACTTCCAGTTAAGGCCCCAGTTGCCAACAACCTGTCTAGCCCTTGGTGTGTCCTGTATGCAATGGACCTTCTTTTGGTAATGGGGCAGAAGGGATTTCTGCAGTTGATGCTGCTACCTCTGGTGTTTCCGTTTTGGGTGGAGCTGAGACTCCGTCAGGTGGTGTACCATCGGGGCTCGCCCCTTCTGGTGGACTAAAAGCATGGTCCTCGCTTTTTGGGGTTAGTGGGACGTCAAGATTGAAGCTCCATTATTCCCCTCCTACGATAGTTGATGGTAAGATCTTGATATCACCTCCTGCAGAGGTCATGTCTGATGGTGTAAAAGTGTGGGAAGGTAGCCTTGTGGGGCACTTTCTGGACAAGTCTCTTCCTCTTAATGTGGTATCTCGAATGGCAAATCGCTTGTGGGGGAGAAATGGAAACGTCCAGGTGTCTTTGGCAGGTAAGGACTTCTTTATCTTCCGGTTTGCCAATTCAGATGTGCGAGATATGGTGCTGCAGCAAGGGCCTTGGCACTTCGGAGGTAGACTTATGGTTCTACAACAGTGGAGGCTGAATATGCAATTGCAAAAAAAGGCATTATCCAAAATTCCCATTTGGATTAAGATGTTCAACATCCCCATGGAATATTGGACGCCGGCGGGACTCAGTTTCCTTGCTAGTGGGGTGGGGAAGCCGTTGTACCTTGATGATGCCACAGAGAAGAGGTCTAGGCTTAACTACGCAAGGGTGTGTGTAGAGATTGATATCGATTGTGAGTACCCGAAGCAGGTTTTTCTCATGACCCAGGGGGATGATATTTCTAGTGAGGAGGAGATAACAGTTGATATTGAGTATGACTGGAGATCGGCTAAGTGCACTTTATGCCAGGTGTTTGGGCACTTGGAAAATAGATGTTCTAAAGCTCCAAAGAAAGTATGGGTACCTACGGGAAGGTCGTTACCTGTTGAAGAAGGAGGAGAATCTATTGGGGTTGATGGTATCATTGATCATGAAAGGCCAGCTGTAGGGGGTGAGACTGAGCAAGCCGTGTGTGATCAAGTGTTGCATGATCAGACCCATGACGGGTCATTGAACCAACCATGGATGATGGTTCAGTCAAAGGGCAAGCAAGTGAGTGAAGGCAGATGTGGGGGTAGCCTGGAAATGGGTGAGTTGAATGCAATGCCAGAAAGGGACAAGTCTGTTAATAGCACGCATACCTTTGTTTCAGGGGTTCATGATTCTCAAGAAGGAGTTGAGAACCAAGGTAGTGAAGGTAATGAGGTTCCTAAGGTGAGCCCCAACCAATTCCAAGCTTTGGGATCAGAGGAAATCCTTCATGAAGCCTCATCTTCATCTTCAAAAAAGAAGCAAAGAAGGAAGGGTAAGAAGCCAATCTTGGTTGATGAAATGGCTATGCGGCAAGCGAAAGGACATAATAATGTGGTGAACGTTGCTGGTTCCGGAGGTGCTTTATCCATTTAGTCTTCCCCCCATGTTTAAGTTCGCCGTATGGAACATTAGGGGTCTCAATGACCCTGCAAAGCAAGGGGAAGTAAGGAAGTTGATTCACAACCAAAAGTTGAGCTTCATATGTTTGGTGGAGACGAAGGTAAGAGAAATTAATGCAATGATGATAAAGAACCTTGTGTGTCCTATGTGGGACATGTTAACAAACTATAGTGCTGCTCTCAAAGGGCGAATCTGGGTGCTTTATGACTCTCAGCAGGTGAAACTATGGAGGATGGCCCAGTCTGACCAAGTCATTCATTGCCATGTGGAAAATGTGAGTTCAAGGGAGATGTTTCACTTATCCTGTGTGTATGCTGATAATGATGCTAGTCTCAGAAATAACTTGTGGAGTGATCTGCAATCATTTACTACAAACCTTCCATGGATGATAGTTGGTGATTTCAACTGTGTTCGTTATCCATCAGAGAAGATAGGGGGTAAGCAGATTAATAAACGGGCCACAGAGGAGTTCAACAAGTGTATTGATTTGTGTGGATGTTTTGACTTGAAGTTCAAGGGTAATTTGCATTCATGGACGAACTGCAGTAGTGGTGGGCGACGAATTTGCTCTAAGCTGGATAGGGCCTTGGTTAACTCATCTTGGCTTTCTGAATTCAACTGCTCAGAGGCTGATTTCTTGAATGAGGGAATATCTGACCATTGTCCTATAGTGGTTACTATATTCCAGCGGCGGTTGGGGGGTGGTGTACCTTTCCGGTTCTTTAATTTTTGGACTAAGTATGATGAGTTCATGCCGCTTGTTGCTGAGGTATGGGCGACACATGTTAGGGGCTCCCCAATGTTCATTGTTACAAGTAAGCTCAAGTTGTTAAAGGCAAAGCTCAAGCAATGGAGTAGAGAAAAGAAATTCAAAGATATATCCAATCATGTGCAAGCCATTCGCAGTGAGCTTAAGGATTGTCAAGACAAACTGCATGCTAATCCACTTGACTGTGACCTGGCTCAACAAGATTATGCTCTTAGAGATAGTTTGGCCAAGGCTATCCGTGATGAGGAGGCTCAACTAAGACAAAAATCCAGGGTACAATGGTTGAAGGAGGGGGACTCCAATAATGCATTCTTCTTCAATACTCTAATGGAAAGGAGATCCAGGAATAGCATCCTTAGTGTTTGTACAGAGGAGGGGCAGAAAATCACTGAGCCGGAAGGAGTTAAGGTACAGTTTCTTAACTATTACAAGGAGTTGCTTTGTGGAGGCCAGAGTTCAGTCTCCTGTCAGTTACCCAGGTTTAAAAGAACCCTTAACTTGGGGCAATGGGAGATGTTAAATAAAGATGTGTCTAATGAGGAAATTAGAGATACTATGTTTGCTCTCAAGGATGACAAGTTGCCTGGCCCTGATGGGTTTACTGCCTGTTTTTTCAAGAAAACATGGAGCATCATTGGAGAGGAGTGTATGGCAGCAGTAAGGAGTTTCTTCCAATCGGGTAAGTTGCTTAAGCAAATGAACTGTTCATCACTAACTCTTGTACCAAAGATTGTGAACCCAGCGAAGGTTGGTGATTATCGACCAATCTCTTGTGTGAATACATTATACAAGTGCATAGCAAAGCTCCTGGCTAACATATTGAAGGGTGTTGTGGGTGACTTAGTGGGGGACTATCAGTCAGCCTTCATCCCTGGAAGAAGACTTGTGGACAATGTGCTGCTCACTCATGAGATTATGAATAACTACCATCTTAAAAGCAACCATCAGAAATGTGCAATCAAGGTGGATCTTAGGAAGGCCTTTGACACGATTGATTGGGGATGTATTAAAGCTACCCTCCAAGGTATGAATTTCCCCCCGAATTTCATTTCATGGATAATGGAGTGTGTATCTACTCCGTATTTCTCTATATTGCTGAATGGCAGCCTGGTGGGGTTCTTCAAAAGCACTAAAGGTTTACGGCAAGGGGACCCTCTATCCCCGTTTTTATTTGTGCTTGTGATGGAGCTTTGTCATGTCATCCTTGAAGAGAAAACGGTAGTGCAGTTCAAGCATCATTTCAGGTGCCGTGACCCAAATGTGAAGATGCTGTGCTTTGCAGATGATCTGTTCTTCTTCTCTCATGGAGACCCCACATCTGTTGCTTGTACAGTTGAGGCCTTGAAATTGTTTTCCGAAGTATCGGGTCTTCATGTTAATAAGGACAAGAGCGTAATCTTCGCTAGCGGTGTGGATGAGAACACGTTAGATCTGGTAAAACAGGTAGCTGAGTTCTCAATTGCTGATTTGCCGGTGAATTACTTGGGGCTGCCATTAATCTCTACAAAGTTAACACCTGCCCATTGCAAACCTCTTATTGAAAGAATTAAGGCTAGGACCCACAATTGGAGGGGTCGCTTCTTGTCATATGCTGGTAGGCTGTTACTTATCAAGTCCATCCTCTTTTCCATCAAGGTCCAATGGCTGTCCACCTTCATTCTTCCCAAGAAGGTGATTAAGGAGCTTGAGAGTATATGTAGGAAATTCCTATGGTCAGGTTCAGAGATGAGGGGAAAGAAAATATCTCCAGTTAATTGGACTATTGTGTGTTCGCCAAAAAATCAAGGTGGTCTTGGGTTATTCAACCTGCAGCTGTGGAACAAGAGTGCAATAATGAGGTATGTATGGCTTATTGTGACTAAATCCTCGAATTTGTGGGTCTTGTGGGTGCAGAGACATCTCATCAAGGATAGAAATTTTTGGGCATTACGATGCCCCAATGGTTGCTCGTGGGTTTGGCGAAAAGTTCTCCAAATCAGAGAGCATGCAGTCAACCTCATCAAGAAAAGGGTGTTCAATGGCAGGAGTACTTCATTGTGGTATGATAACTGGCATCCTGCCAACAGTTGGAGCTACAGAAAGGAGCTACAGACCTGCCAACAGTTGCTGTTTGCCAATCCTCAATCTGAGGATCTAAGCTGTAAGGAGAAGCTTCTAACTAAGCGGCTTGCTTCAGAATCTCTTAATCATGAATCCCAAATCAGGCAAAAATCTCGTATTCAATGGCTACGGGAAGGTGACACCAACACAAGCTTTTTTCATAAATCACTAATTGGTCGTCAAGCTATAAATCGCATTATATCTGCCTATGATGAGAATGGAAACAAGCTAACAGATTGGGGTAAGGTCAAGAACTTATTTGAACAGCATTATATTGATCTTCTAGGTACGAGAAGGCCACAAGATGGAGCAAGCCAGCATGAGATATCTGATTTGATACAAAGAAATCTTGATCCAAGAAATGTAGCTGATCTCATTGCACATATCTCGGAGGAGGAGATTAGAAGCACAATGTTCAATCTTAAGGAAGACAAGGCTCCCGGTCCGGATGGTTTCACTGCCAAATTTTTTCAGAAAGCATGGCACATAGTAAGTAAAGATGTAGTGTCTGCGGTTCAAAGTTTCTTCTTGGATGGCAAAATCCTAAAACAGATGAACAATACCATCATTTCCTTGGTGCCCAAGATCCCGAACCCATCAAAAGTGGGAGATTACCGTCCAATATCTTGTGTAAACACAGTTTACAAGTGCATCTCAAAGCTTCTTGCAAATAGGCTTAAGAAAGTCATTGATGGACTTGTGGGACCACATCAGAGTGCCTTCATACCAGGTAGACGTATTTCTGATAATGTCATGATTACACAAGAGCTTCTCCATAACTATCATCTGAATAAGGGTACCCCAAGATGTGCTCTCAAGATTGACATTATGAAGGCATATGATTCAGTAAATTGGGATGTTATCCCAATGATATTGAGAGCCATGAACTTTCCGGAAAAGTTTATAAGTTGGGTCATGGAATGCATTTCAACGCCTAGCTACTCTTTAAACATGAATGGAAGCCTAGTTGGATTCTTCAAGGGAGCAAGAGGACTTCGACAAGGTGACCCTCTCTCACCTTATATCTTTGTGCTTATCATGGAACTATTTATGGGCATCTTACTAAGACATGCAGGCCAAGATTTTAAATATCATCCTAAATGCCAAAAGTTGGGCATTAAGGCTCTTTGCTTCGCCGATGACTTAATGATCTTCTCTAAAGGTGAGCTCAAATCTATCCAAAGTATACTCAGGTGCTTGGATATGTTTGGAACCTACTCAGGGCTAAAGATAAATCGAGGCAAAAGTCAGCTGTTCTGTTGTGCTGTCCCAATAGAGACCCAGGAAATGATTGTACAAAGCAGCCAAGTTCCTCTCGGCTCCCTACCAATAAGGTACTTGGGTCTTCCACTTATTACCTCCAGATTAAAAGCTAGGGATTGTGAGGTGTTGCTTCAACGTATGAAGGCAAAGGTACATTCTTGGAAAGCTAGATTTTTGTCATATGCTGGAAGAGTCCAACTCATAAAATCGGTCCTTTTCTCAACTTATGTATACTGGTTATCCTCCTTTCTTTTACCTAAAGGAGTTCTTTTGGAGATTGTGTAGGTGCTTCCTATGGTCAGGGCCGGATCTGAAAAAGAAAATGAACCCAATAAGTTGGAGCAAGATATGTCTTCCGAAGGATGAGGGTGGACTTGGCTTGATCAACATCCACAAGTGGAATGCAGCAGCAATAACTCAATACTTGTGGAGGATTGTCAAGGCAGACGGCTCACTATGGTATGAGTGGACTAATCAAAACCACTTAAAAGGAAGGAGTATTTGGCAAGTACCACAACCAGCAAACCCTACTTGGCAATGGAGGAAAATCTTGAAACAAAGAAGCCACTTCTTTCATCATCTTCATTATCGTATTGGCAATGGAGAGCTCACATGGCTTTGGTTTGATAATTGGCTCCCAATGGGATCTATATTTCAGAATTTTGGAAGAAGAATTATCTATGACTCTGGTCTCCCCTTGAATGCAAAAGTTTCATCAATAATATATGAAGGTTCCTGGGACCCTCCTCCAACCAACACCCATGAGTTAAATGAAGTTTGGAGCCATCTTAACTCCCTCCCAAGCCCTGACATATCACAAGAAGACAAGGTATGTTGCTTGTACTCTACAACAGGTGTTTACAGTGTCAAAGAAGCCTATGAAGCCATGAGAGAAGCATCCCCAAAAGTTTCTTGGGCAGATTTAGTGTGGTTCCCTAATAACATTCCAAGGCACTCTTTTCTACTTTGGATGGCTGTCCATCGAAGATTACTCACACAAGATTTGCTCCTTACTCGGAACATCATTAGTCAATCCAAATGTGTGTTATGCCAAGCTAGCACCGAGAATGTGGACCATCTCTTCTTCGGTTGCAACTACTCTCAAAAGGTATGGAGAAGTCTTCTAAGGAAGAGTTGCATCATTAGGAATCCATTACAATGGGAGTTGGAGCTGAATTGGGCAATGCAGAATTTTAAAGGTAAAAACTTGGTTGCTATACTTAAAAAGTCTTCTCTTGCAGCAACTGTATATCATCTATGGAGGGAAAGAAATAGGCGAATCTTTCAAAACAAGGCAATGCCAAGTGACAGCTTGACATCAATTATTGTTGAGGATATTAGGAGCAAGTATGGGGCTTTGGGGGGTAAGTTAAAAGACACCGCTATGAACAGAGAAGTTTGTGATAATTGGGGAGTCTACCCTACTCTCATTTTGTAATTCTCCTCTCAGTTGTATGGTGTGATAGCCATTGTTCCCAGTAGGGTTGTTCTAATGTAATTTGTTTACATTGTATTAGGTGGGTATGCCCACCTTGGTCTTGTAAAGCAGCTCCCTTTACTAATGGAATTCTTACTTACTTTCCAAAAAAAAAAAATAACTGGCATCCTCATGGACCGTTGGTAGCAAGGTATGGGTTGAGAGTTATTTATGACTCGGAACTTCTCAGATCTGATTGTGTTGATGCTATCATTGAAAACAATGACTGGAACATCCCAGTCTCTGTTTCTCCAGATCTCTTGGAAATATGGAGTCATTTGAATGAGCTCCCAGACCTGAACAGTGAACGACAAGACCGAACCATCTGGTGCCCTACTAACTCAGACACATTTCAGCTGGCCTCAGCTTACAAAGCCTTGGAGGAGGACAAGCCAGTAGTCCCATGGTATCACTTGGTGTGGTTTGCAGGCCACATTCCTAGGCATGCACTCATTCTTTGGTTCGCTATGCACCGAAGACTTCTCACGAAGGAGAGATTGGCAAAATGGGGAGTGATTAATCAGGTTGCGTGCGTGTTATGTAGAAGGTGTGATGAAGACCAACAACATCTTTTGTTCCAGTGTGAGTATAGTTCGAAAATTTGGCAGCAAGTCATGCGTATGAATGCTATTGCCACGTCTAACCGGCCTTGGGATGAGGTTGCATTATGGGCAGCAAGGAGGTTCATGGGTAAGTCCCCTACTATAAGACTTGCCAAACTATCATTTGCAGCTCTAGTGTATCATGTCTGGATTGAAAGAAACCGACATGTGTTCAAGAATAGCTATCTCCCTCCAGAAGCGGTTGCCAACTTTATTGTTACAGATGTCAAAGCTGTTTGCTGTAACCGGAGTATTGTGGTTAAAGATTCACCACGCAATCGGCAGATTGTTCATGATTGGGGCCTTGATTGGCAAGTGCGTATCTAGCTTGTCTGCTGGGTAGTTGATACTGGTGGACTCAACGTCATCGGGGCTTCCTCACCCCATGTGTTTGGTTGATGATGTTTTTTTTTTTTGATCTATTTTCTGTTTTGTTCTGGCACTCGTTGAGTTTGCTAGTGTTTCCTTGTAGGTTTATGTATATTGCCATGCGTCTGGGTGTTGCCTCCACCTTGGACGCTTGATTTGGCTCATTGTATATTTTTGTTTATTAATGCAATTTTGAATTAACGTTCAAAAAAAAAAAAAAAAACAAATGTCAATGGAAGCTGGGATCCCGCTTGGAGACCTTCCTGTAAGGTACCTGGGCTTGCCCCTCATTTCATCTCAGTTGTCTATCTTGGAGTGTGAACCGCTCATCAACAATGTTAAAAATCGGATTCAGGCTTGGAAGGGGCGTGCCCTATCATATGCAGGTAGACTTACACTTATCAAGGCCGTCCTATTCTCTATCAAAGTCTACTGGCTATCCGTCTTCATGATTCCTAAAAGGGTGATACTTGAGCTGGAAAGGCTGTGCAGACTGTTTCTTTGGGCTGGCCCGGACATGAAGAGGAAAGTTGTGCCAGTATGTTGGGATGTAGTGTGCTCTCCAAAATCCGAGGGCGGCCTTGGGCTGTTCAAGATTCACATATGGAACAAGTGTGCTTTATTAAAGACCATCTGGGACATTGTAAGTGGAGCAAACTTGTTATGGCTTAGATGGGCGCGGAGTTATCTGGTTAAAGACCGGAATTTTTGGACATTAAACATACCAGCTGCTGGGTCTTGGATTTGGAAGAAGACACTAAAGCTAAGGGAGCTAGCACAACGGTTAATAAAGATAAGGGTTTATAGTGGCACTAACACCTCACTATGGTTTGATCACTGGCACCCTTTGGGACCACTCTTCAACAGATATGGGAGCCGGATTATCTACGACTCTGGACTCAGTGTAGAAGCAACAGTAGAGGCCATTATCACGGATGGTGTATGGGATCCACCTCCTACAGTCACCATAGACTTGCTTGAGGTGTGGGAGAAACTGCATGTTCTACCTGGCCTTGACCAAGGAAGGATTGACACGCCCGTCTGGGTGCCTTCTAATTCGGGCAACTATGACATCAAGAGTTGCTATCAGTTCATGGAGGGGGAACGTCAACAAAAGTCATGGAGCAAACTCATTTGGCACCCACTAGCGATCCCACGTCATTCCTTCATTGCGTGGGTAGCAATACATGGAAGACTCTTGACAAAAGCCCAGTTGGTGGAGTGGAATGTAATATCATCGGCTAAGTGCATCCTGTGTAGAAGGTACGATGAGACACAACACCACTTATTCTTCCAATGCGAGTATAGCCATGAGGAGTGGAAACAATTACTTCGGCTCAATTGTGCATCACAAGTTCAACGACCATGGCATGACATCTTGGATTGGATGGGGCAGCAATTTGTAGGCAACTCCTTTCGGCACATAGCAATCAAGTTGTCTTTTGCAGCAACTGTGTATCATATATGGAGGGAGCGGAGCAGGAGAACATTCAACAATAGCTACTTACCGCACTAGGTGGTTGTTAACCACATTATTCATGACGTCAGGGACAAGCTCACCATGGCAAATGTAAGGCTAATGGCAACCCCTTTGGAGCAGCAGGTGATGAGCAACTGGAATGTGTAGGTGTGTTTTTTGGTGTACGATGGGGCTTTATTTCTGATATGTATGGTATAGGTGACACGGAGTGTTGAGTAGGTGTATTTGTGAGCTTCGTCTCAGGTAGCTTAGCCACATGGTGTGGCGAAGCTCTCTTCATGTACATTCTTCCCCACTTTTATATTATTTCTACTTATCTTGCAAAAAAAAAAAAAATGAAAAGAAAGGATAAACAAAAAAAGAGCAACAAGCTATGCAAGGGGTGGTCGATGCGAATCAGCGTTCTTGGAATTCAGTTGCATATCCCGAGATTTTTTTCCTTCTTTTTTTTTTTCTCTTTCTTCTTTTTTTTTCTTTTTTTTATATTATTATTATTTTTTAATCCAACGGAGGATCAATCTTGAGCTCCCCGGCTTCCAAAAGGTCTTGAATTGCATGGCGAAGACTCCAACATTCGTCAGTATCATGCCCCGAAGCTCCTTTATGGTAACCGCATGTCTTGGATGGGTCATACCTTCTACTTGCTGGTGCCCTTGGATTTGGTGGAACCTGCTTCAGGTGTCCTTGAAATAAGGTGGGAAACAATTCTGCCAGGGTATATGGAAGCTGCGTAAACTCACGGTTCTTTCTTTCTTCCTTGGTCAAAGGCTTCTTTCGCCGAACCGGGGTGACGCTGGCATGGGGGTGATCGCTCCCTCTCTTGCACTTAGCAGATCGGACATGTTTGACCGTTCCCTCATATCCTATGTCTTCTATTCTTCCTTGGGAGGATTCTGTCATGGAAGCTCCTACCCTTCCAACCCTAACCGCATCTTCGTTCCTGTCTGCCATCATGATTAGGTCAGTGAAGTTCGCAGCACATTGTCCCAATAGCATTGTGAAATACGGTTGCCCCAGCGAGGATATGAACAAGGAAGTCCACTCTTGTTCAAGAAGAGGTAGTTGCACCACGTTGGCTAGTCCCATCCACCTTCTAGCATAGTCTCTCACAAACTCGCTGTTCCTTTTTGACAACCTCTGCAATTCCGCTCGGGTTTGAATCATCTGGCTGTTCAAACGGTACCGTTGGATGAACATGGCAGCAAGGTCATTCCATGTCTTGACCTTCTGCTTATCCAGACTTAGGAACCAAGAGTGTACTGCCCCAGTTAGGGAGTTCTGGAATAATTGGACCATAATCTTCTCATCCTTTGCATATTGGCACATGTCGCCAACGTATGACCGCAAGTGCATCAGAGGGCAGCCAGTGCCGTTGAAACTATGCAGTTCAGGACATCGGAATTTCACTGGCAATTGGATGTCTAGGAAGAGACAAAGGCTCTCCAAAATGGTTTCCTCTTCTACTGGGTTGGGCTGGGATTGCTTCAAAAGTTCTTCTTTCATTGCGGCCATTTGGGCCTCATTATCTTTCCTCATTGCTGTCAAAATTTCCTCAAGCCGGGCCTCCCGTGCCCTATTTCGGTCTTGCTCTTCCTGCCCCAGTTGGACAGGCACAAATGGTTCCCGTTGTGGAGGATGGATGGGAATTGCTGCCGGGTGTAGGAATGGAGTGTCCCGAGGTGGCGAGTGTGGTGCCATGGGTGCTGGCTAAGGTGGTTGCCCCTGCTGGATTTCTGACATTCGAATCTCCGTGGCATGCATCATGCCCACTCGTTGGCGTAGATCCGTTATGATTGGCTACTCTTTGGCCCTTTGCTGTGATGATGATGGATTTGGGGCCTCGATGTAAAGCTGAAGCATACAGCAAAGGATGAGCAAATTAAAGACACGCCACTGAACAGGGAAATCTGCGAAAATTGGGGTATCTACCCAACTTTCATCATTTAGGCCTCATATGGTATTTTGTGAAGTGTTCCCCTACTCTTATGTAATCAATAGTTGATTTCTTCAGTCTCTTTGACTGTTGGAGTCGCTCCTTGTTTGTTTAAGGGGGGTTTATTCCCTCTATGCTTGTACATTTTGTATCTCTTTTGATATTCAACACTTCTTACTTTCCAAAAAAAGAATGCAGAGCTATGAATGGTGCTCTCAATGTGAAATATCCGAACTGTACATGTTCATCAGAAATTTTGATCAGTCCCTTTTTCTAGTTGTGCATGAGGTGTCGTGTGTGACGAGATCATTACACCATGAGTGAGGCTCTTGTGCCATGCTTGGCAAAAACAAACACAAAGCGGTTCATGCATGAAAATCACGACTTGACAAAACAATACTGCAAAGAGTCGTATCCTACATTGCCTTCCTCCACCCTAGTTGCTGAGGAGTCTTTAACCAACAATTCCAGCCACCTCGATGTTGAGGAAGCTGGCCGTTGCCATGTGTCTCAGGCCCCTAACCACACCCATGTTATCCAAGGCAATTCTGGGCATGAGATGCCAACCCACCCGGTTGAGGAATCTCCTAACAGGTTTGAACCTTTGTTGGCTCTTAACCACAGCGATTCAATCATCTCTTCCTCTTCCTCAAAGAAGAAACAGCGTAAGAAAATGAAGCGGCAGTTGCTTGTGGATGAGGTCGCTATGAAGAATGCCAAATCAGCAGGTAGCAACGTTGCTGGAGTTTCCCTTCGAATTACCACCTCCCAATGATTAAGATTGGCTCTTGGAATATCAGGGGTCTCAACGACCCAGCAAAGCAGAAGGAAGTAAGGAACTTGATCACCTCTCACAGGTTGGAAATCATCTGTTTAGTGGAATCTAAGGTTAGGGAAATAAACTCCCAGGTTATTCGTAATCTGATTTGCCCTTCTTGAGCGCTCATCACAAACTATTCTAAGGCTCTTAAGGGCCATATTTGGGTGTTGTACAATCCAGCAATAATTGATATTAATGTATTGGGCTCTTCCGATCAATTCATTCACTGCAGTGCTGTGTTAACCTCTCTTCAGAAGTCTTTCTATTTCACTGCAATTTATGCCTCAAATGACAGCAGAGAAAGAACATTCTTGTGGAATGACCTGAAAGTATGGAATCCTTCATTCCCATGGCTTTTAGTGGGTGACTTCAACTGCATTCGAGGCCATTCAGAAAAAGTGGGAGGTAAACACATCAGTCGGGCATCTACTGATGATTTTAACAGCTTCATTGAATTTTGCGAGCTCTCTGATCTGAAAAGCAAAGGACTTAATTTCACTTGGAGTAATCAAGGTGATGGACCCGGCAGAATCATGGTTAAGCTTGACCGAGCTCTTAATTTCCCTTGGTTGACTGAGTTTGCTTCTTCTGAAGTTGAAACTTTCCCCCCTGGAATTTCTGATCATTCCCCCCTTATCATCTCCATCTACCTGCCCATTCAGCCCAAGAAGCACCCTTTCAGATTCTTCAACTTTTGGGCCTCTCATGAGGATTTCTTACTGCTGGTTGAAGATGCTTGGAGCACTCCAATTTCTGGTACTCCTATGTTTATTGTTGTAAGGAAGCTCAAGATTCTAAAAAACAAGCTTAAGGAATGGAGCAAGAAGAAGGATTTTGCTGGCATATCATCCAAATTCCAAGAGCTGAAATCTCTATTGGCCGATTGTCAGACCATGATTCAGTCTTCCCCCCATGACATTGCACTAGCTGGCAAAGAGAAGGAGCTCCGTTCTCTACTTTTCTCTGCCCTTCGTATTGAGGAATCTCAGCTCTGTAGTAAATCGAGAGTTCAATGGCTCCAAGAAGGTGATCAGAATTCTAGTTATTTTCACAAAATGCTTGTATCAAGGCGTTCCCACAATAGCATATTCTCCATCTCCAATGATCAAGGTGAGAAGCTATCTGACCCCGCTTTAATTGAAGAATGCATTACTCACTTCTATAGGAGTTTGCTGGGTGAGGCTTCGGCACCCTCCATCACCCCTATGCCTGCTACCCTCCCTTCCCTATCAGAAGATCACATGAGCAGCTTGGCTATGCCGGTCTCAGATGAAGAGATTAAAAGCACCCTTTTCAGTCTTAAAGATGACAAGGCACCTGGCCCCGACGGGTTCACAACCCTCTTCTTCAAATCGGCTTGGTCTGTGGTGGGTTCAGATGTGCTTCATGCTATCAGAAGCTTCTTCACCTCCAGCCAGCTGCTCAAAGAGATGAATTGTACAGCAGTAACACTAGTTCCTAAATGCAAGAATCCTTCTCAAGTTGGTGATTATAGGCCTATTTCATGTGTCAACACTCTTTACAAATGCATTTCCAAAATTTTGGCAAATAGGCTCAAAGCGGTGGCAGGTGACCTTGTGGGAGGTTATCAGTCGGCATTTATTGGGGGCAGAAACATAGCAGAGAATTAATGGCTTGTGTAGAGGGTGCCAGATCATGGAGATCCAAATCCCCCCTTCATCTACTTCGACGCCTATCTTTGTCTGCTGCCGTGTACCACATTTGGTGTGAGAGAAACCGCAGGGTCTTCAAAAATGCAGCTCTGCCTGAAGAGGAGATATGTAAGGTCATTATCCAGGACATCTCTTACAGAATTAATGGCTTATCATTTATCCTTAAGGATAACAGCTATCATAGGCAGATTGTGCTGCAATGGGGCCTTACTTGTAGGTTTGTGTAGAGCTAGCCTCCATCATTGTTCTGGGTATCAGGGTCTGTTATTTATTGTGTTATGTTTTGGGTACAACTTGCCTGTCTCTTTAGCAAGTTGCTAGCAGAGACTCGCCCTGGTTAGTGGGTATGCCCACTTGTTGCTTGTACATATTTCCTTCTTCAATCTATCTCACTTAATTTCCAAAAAAAAAAAAACATAGCAGAGAATATTCTCTTGGCGCATGAACTCCTTCATGGTTACCACCTTAAAAGAGGTACTACTAATTGCACGGTAAAAGTTGACTTGCGGAAGGCCTTTGACTCCGTTTCTTGGAGTTGTATTCAAAGAACCTTAGAAGCAATGAAGTTCCCACCAGTTTTTTCTAAATGGATCATGGAATGCATCTCCTCACCTTCTTACTCGATAATGATTAATGGAAGCTTGTGTGGCTTCTTCAAAGGAGCAAAGGGCCTAAGGCAGGGAGATCCTATCTCGCCATATCTCTTTGTCCTTGTCATGGAGGTTTTCAATCGTGTTCTTCATGAAGAAACGACTATTGGGTTCAGCTACCACTCTAAATGCAAAAAGAATAACATCAAGCTTCTCAGTTTTGCCGATGATCTGCTACTGTTTTCTAATGGGGACCAAAGTTCAATCCATTGCTTTGCTTCTGCCTTGCAAAGATTCTCTCTACTTTCGGGCATGGAGGTCAACAAGGGCAAAAGTCATGTTTTTTTCTCGGGTTGTGATGACGTAGCCGCCACCCTTGCAAGATCAATTGGTTTTCAGCATGGGTCTTTGCATATACGATATCTTGGACTCCCACTTCTCACTACCAAGCTCACGGCCAAGGACTGTGATCCCCTCATTAGCCGCATCCAAGCTAAGATGCAAGCCTGACAATGTCGTAGCTTATCCTATGCAGGTCGCCTTCTCCTTGTCAGATCAGTGCTTTTCTCAATTAAGGTACATTGGCTCTCCACTTTCATTTTTCCAAAAAGTATCCTTGCTATCCTCAATAGACTTTGCAAAAGATTCTTATGGTCTGGCCCTAGCCTTGACAAGAAATTGTCCCCTGTTAATTGGGAGGTGGTTTGCTCCCCCAAATCTGATGGTGGCCTTGGCTTGCTCAACCTTGTACTATGGAACAAAGCTGCTATATTGAAGCACATTTGGCGCATTGCTAACAAGAATTCTAGTTTGTGGACTGAGTGGGTTCACTCTACTCTTTTAAGGAACCGTAGCCTATGGTCAGTTCCTATCCCATCTAGATGCTCTTGGTGTTGGAGAAAGATATTGCAAGCAAGACATACTGCCTCCCTCCACATCAAATCGAAGATCCACAACGGGAGAAGCACCTACCTTTGGTTTGACAACTGGCACCCAGATGGTCCATTGTTCCAACACTACAATCCTAGAGTTGTGTATGACTCCGGCCTTGGCAAAGAAGCAACCGTGGGCAGCATTATAAATGGCACAGCCTGGGACGTTCCCCCTTCATTTACCATTGACCTTATGCAGATTTGGGGACGACTCCATGAATTGCCTCCACCTGATCCAAATCGTGAAGACATGGTTAGTTGGTCTCCCTCTAAATCAGGTCAATTCACCATTAAATCTGCCTACTTCGTCTTGCATCAAGCTCGGCCTCCTAGGAGCTGGAGCAAACTATTGTGGTTCCAATGGCACGTCCCAAAATTTTCTATCATTGCTTGGATGGCCATCCAGCACAAATTACTCACTAGAGACAGATTGAAGGATTGGGGTATCACCAAGGACCATGCATGTGTTCTTTGTAGAAGGGAAGCTGAATCTCATGATCACTTGTTCTTCAATTGTGAGTATAGTAGTACAATATGGTCTACTCTCCTATCAATGAATTGCTTACCTACAGGAACAAGAAGCTGGAATGATTGGATATCTTGGGCCACAACAAGCTTCTCCCACCAAGGGCCTATCTCTAACTTGGCAAAGTTGTCTCTCACTACTGCGATGTACCAAATTTGGAGGGAACGCAATAGCCGGATCTTTCAAAACTGTTATTTTTTTTTTTTTTTGGAACTCAGGGTATCCGGGCCCGCTTACGCTCAACCGACTAATCCCTGAGGGCCCATGCAAGACCCTACAACCCACATGGCCCAGGGTTCTTCATAATATTGTTGCTCAACCGCTTTCAAAACTGTTATCACCCCCATGCATGGGTTCTTCATAATATTGTGGCTGATATACTTGGCAAACTCTCCACTACTAAGGTAGTGTTGGTGGACACTCCTCACCATAGGCAAATCGTTCATAGATGGGGACTTTCTTGGCGGATTTTGTAATGAATGTCATCTATTAGTCTCGTTGTTCTTTTTTGTTACCAACATATAGTTGGGTGCCTTAGGGCTGCTTGAACCTCTATTGTACACATTTATTATCATTAATGCACTTTTGGACTTAACTTCCAAAAAAAAAAAATACTGCAAAGAGTGTGTAACAATGCCCCGGCCAATCAGAAATTCCTTCTGGGAATTGTGCAGTAAAAAAACTTGCAATTTGATCTTTCAGTGATCTGAGACTCTGGGGACCATACCGTATTTGACGGTTTTCAAAAATTGTGCAACACATGTTTTATGAGTGGAAATCCTTGAAAAATTATGTCGCAAGGATTAAACCTCAAAATCCGTGCCTTGATCGGCAGCGATTGTAAAATCCTTTGAAATCATGTAATGGCAAATGAATTATAAAAATCGGGAAACGCATTCTAGACGGCCCGTATCGTGCCATGACCAGCATGGAGAATGTACGCCACAAGAAGGACAATTTGTTTTTCGTCTATATGGCTAACTCAATATACCACAGATGACAGCTTATTGCGCGTCGCAAGAGACGGTGTTTATGTCGTGGAAGACAATTCAATGTGTGCGCGCCTATCTCCGGTATCGTGCTGGGTAAAAATGGGAAATTGGAGTCGCCACCGCCTAATGGGGTGCAGGCAGACACCTGGGTGCCTAAGTTTGTCTATTTGGTCTGCGGCTTGAGATTCTAAACAAGTTCTCGGTTACAGTCTGGGGAAGTCCGTAGACACCCCGGTCCGCCCCATCAAGTAACGGGTCTCATAGGTTTCCCTGGTTTGAGTCAACTTTGGTCTTTCACTCGCCCGATTCCTATTCCAGCATGTACATTTGGCTAAGTCTGGCGGGACCGCCAAAGTGGTGTGGGTCCCTTTACTTGATTTTATCTTCTTAGCTTAAAGCGAAGTGAGTCTGACTAGGTGGACCCCGTTGAAGGGCCCACAGATCCCTTGGTGGGCCAAGTGTGGCCCACATATTCCTTGGTGGGCCTTAGTCTAAGCCTGAGAGGCCCTTTGGATTTTGTTTTGATGCATTGATTTTATTTTGAAGCTCAAGTTTGATTATTTAATGATTTTCATACTAAAAAGGGCCGGGATGGCCTTCGGGCCTCTGGGTGGCCCCAACAGTTGTTTGCCAAATGGTTAAGGATTATCTTGCTTAAGTTTCCAAAATGGGCCGGGCCTTGGGCTTGGGGCCCTTTACCTGGGCATGGGCTTGAAACCCCAAGACTTCCCTTGCTCGGTTTTGTGGGCTTAGTTGGCCCGACAGGCCCTACCCATGGTACGGTAAAGGGCATTTTCGGGTTTTTCAAAAATATAAGCAATTCGGCATCAATAAGGGGGTGCGCTAACCTCAGGCGTTAGGCGCGAGGTCAGCGCAAACCCGGCGGACCGAAAACAGCGAAAAAAGGCACCCCGTGCGCGCTCGGCACGAGCTCGGCGGACGCAAAAATGCTCAGCGCGAGCTAAGCACGAGCCTCGCGCGAGCTCAGCGCGAGCTCAGTGCATGCTCTTGACGAAAATCGAACTTCTGTTTTTTTTTAAACTCAATGTTTGGCTTGATTTTCAAGCCCTGTAACCACTTTCTGGCAATCCTTAGACCCCTAGAAGACCTTCGAACACCACTTGAAATTAATTTAAGCTACCCTATATCACAACTCAAGATCTCCTCGCACACACCCCAAATCCGAAAACCAACCAAACAGAACATGACTAACGAAGAAGGGAATCGGGGTACATGGGATGAGATTACCATGGGGGAACATGCTCCGCCCTCCAATCAGACAAGCAATGGCAGTAAACAAAATGCTAGAGCAGAATGGGAAGCCTGGTTTATATATATATTAAACAAAAGAACAAAGGGAGCTCACCTTGGTTTCAGACCTTTGTAGAGTATGCGGGAGGATTCCTTGGAGTGCATGAGCAGCTGCCGGAGCCTCCTTCTTCTCGCACCAACAGCAAGTCTCCTTCGGGTTTGTCGAGGAAGAAGAGGAAGGGAGAGGCCAAGGGTGGAAAGGCTTCAAGTGATGTGGGGTGGTTGGGGAAGCAAGGAGTGGCAAAGGAAGCTGGGTTCCGTAACTGGAACTGAGCAAGGAAGGGAATGACGAGGTTTGTCGCCGGCGACCAAGGGATCGACGAGGGAAGAGCCGAACCAGGAAAAGAAGCCTCTGGAAAAAAGAGCCGAACCAGCACACCCAAATCACCGAACCCCTTCGCAAGAAAGGGGCTGCGGTATTTATAGATGAGCAAATGGGGTATCCACCGAGCTTGCGCGAACTGGCGCCGAGCGCTTTTCGCTCAGCGCGAGTGACACAATCATTGAAAACCAATAAATGCGGCCGCGGATTTGTCCGAAAAATCTGAATTTTAAGATTTAGTCCCTGGGATATTTTGATTTAATCCGATATTCTTGGATATTTGCAAATTTAGTCCCTGAGATATTTGGGATGTTTGGATATTTACGGATTTGATCCCCAGGATATTTTCTTGCGCAAGTTGCCACGTGTGCAGCTTTTGCCATGTGTGCAGTTTTGCCAGTTTTGCTGCTCGGAAACTTTGACAGCTCATATCTCCTTCATCTGAACTCCGATTCTGGCAAACTCAGTCGCGTTAGAATCGTATTGGAGCCCTCTATCCAATGGCATGGGGTTAAGCACCTGGATTGGAGTTTAGCAGAAAGTCAACTTTCAGCT
Source organism: Buxus sempervirens (assembly GCA_947561395.2). Classification (NCBI taxonomy): domain Eukaryota; kingdom Viridiplantae; phylum Streptophyta; class Magnoliopsida; order Buxales; family Buxaceae; genus Buxus; species Buxus sempervirens. The sequence continues at coordinate 30,991,078 of OX387183.1, forward strand.
CCCCCTCAAGTTTGACCGGCTCATAGATCCTTCGTCCGGACTTCGATTCCAGCAAACTCAATTGCGTTGGAACCGTGCCGAGATTCTCTATCCAATGAGATTAAGCAAGGTGGTCAATTATCACTTGATCAAAAGTCAACTTTTTGTCCCCTTAGGGTTTTGACTTTTCTGCTGTCTCTTAGCACATTTTTTTGTTTTCTTCTTTTTGGTTTGATCAAAATTTGGGTGCTTACACAATGTAGGCCCGGAGGCCACTTCATTGTGTGCTTTGAAAAGCAACTTTGATGTGGGCCTCGGAAGGCGATTTGATGTATGCCTGGAGGCGATTTGATGTACGCTCAAAGGCGATTTGATGTACGCCCAGAGGCGATTTGATGTATGCCTGGAGGTGATTTGATGTACGCTCAGAGGCAATTTGATGTATGCCTGGAGGCGATTCTGGTTTTGGAAATTCTTTTGTGCATCTTTGAAAGCGGCTTCGCCAAAAGCATTTGTGCAAATGATCTCGAAGTGCGTGCACTCGATGTATAGACAGGCATATGCACAAGTAAAGTGAAAGTCAAGTATTATTACCATTCTGAAAATCTATGTTAATACACAATTATCAAAACACCTAAAAGTGTGTGCATAGTCCTAAAAAGGTTGGTGCCCATCAAGGCACGACTCCTAGACATACTTGTGTAAGGAAGCACATCCAAGTCCTGATCAGCCTTTTGTCTTTCATCTATTCTTTCATCGGCTTTCGGTGTCAGACCACAGCGAAAATTACAACTTGCCATCGAGGGCGAAAATGTACAATATTTACGAAAATCTGCAAAGAATTTATCTTTCGGGTTGTCGAGAGCCCAAAAGAAGGGTACAAATTACTTCCAAGGCGGGTAAGCCAAAATTCCTAGATCTAGGGTTTTCTGCCCTTGTTCTGATCTGGCATGCTTCCATCTGTTTTATCTGATCTGGCCGGTTTTCATCTGCTCTAAAAGACCAATCCGGACTTAAAGTGCTTCTAGCGGACTCAATGGGTCAAGGCCCACGGGTCACAGGACTCAATGCATGGATCTGGGGAGGTTCCCCTGATCAAGGTTAGGTTAGTTTCCTAAATTAGGGCTAAGGTAGCCCATGATCTAGGGTTTACTCATTTTGATGCAAAAAGCGGGGGTTGCTGCCCCTGATGGACTCTTGGGTTTTATTCCAGTTTTACTCCTCTTGTATTCATCATTCACAACACAATCACCCTCACATGCACAACGCGTGGTTCATTCAGAAACGTTAGGTGGGGAAGGATACCCAGCCCGAGACATAAGCCTACAAGGGTCTGGACCAGTACTGGATCCTCGCGTGCCACGGCAAGAAACCTATGGTGCTAATGGACTCTAGAAAACTGGGGGGATAGGTTTACCTTGCTTTCCCCGGCAAGCCACGGGAGCGTAGGTGCTAATACCATCCCAAAGATCAATTCATAGGAATAAGAAGGGTAGACTGCTAGAGAGATCTAAGTCTTGGTAAAGAAGATGCAATATTTGCTCTCATTTATTCAGGGTCGGATCATTCATGCAGCCTCCCTCATGCGTGTCACCTCACGCAGTTTATCACAAAAAACAGGAAAAGAAAAATCCATCCACGATGTGGTGGTGCGCCCGTGTGTGCAGTTGGGCTGCGTGCTGTGTCTAATCGGATGAGTTTTGTCTAGATTTAGTTGATAAAGGAATTTTTACCGTCTTTCCTTGTAAGGTGCAGAATGGCACGCAATACGAAGTTCCGGGAGAGTCCCCAGGTAAGTGGAAGGGTCACAATGGTCCCATTAAAAACCACTTACCTCAGGCGATTATCATGTCCGTTTGTCAGGACTCCCCAGAATACGTAGTTACGCGTATTCTACGTTTTACTAAAAAGATAGTAAAGACCCTAAAATTGACTAAATCCCTCTTGTGTTAACTCATTCTAACCAAGGGTTCTATCAGGTTGAGAGTCCCCAGTGGAGTCGCCAGGCTGTGCGAGGTGAAATCGCACGACAGGGCGCACGGATTCTCGTGCGTGCCTCCGGGAGGGTAAAATGGTAATTTGGAGTCACCACTGCATGATGGGGTGCAGGCGGACACCTGGGTGCCTAAGATGGTCTATTGGGCTGGTCTGTGGCTTGAAATTTTAAGTAAGGTCACTGTTGCGGTCCGGGGAAGTCCGTAGACACCCTAGTCCACCCCGTCGGTTGACGGGTCCCATAGATTTCCTAGTTTGAGTCAACTCACTGATTTCTCACCCGATTCCTAATCCAGCATGCAATTTGGTTAAGTCTGGTGGGACCACCTAAATGGTGTGGATCCTTTTAATTGATTTTATCTTGCTTAATTAATGTGAACTGGGTCTGATTGGGTGGGCCCCATTGGAAGGCCCACGGATGCCTTGATGGGCTTGGTTAAGCCCACATGTCCCCTGGTGGGCCTCGGACTAAGCTTGGGAGGCCTTTTGGGCTTTGGTTAAATGAGTGGATTTTATTTTAGGGTTTAGATTTGAAGATTTTATTTTTGGTGGGTCAGATTGGTTTGTGCCACACAAGTGTTGCCATGTATTTTAGTTTATCTTTGATTTAGTTTTCAACATGGGCTAGACATTGGGCTCAGGGCCCGTAGTCTAGACTTGGGCTGGAAAGCCCAAGGTTTTCTGGAAATTAGGGTTTGAACCCTCACTTGTTTGGTTAGTGGGCTTGGCGGACCCGGTAGGCCTTTGCCCATGGTCTCGGCCCACTTAGTTTAATTGATTAAGTTGCTTAACTTGCTCATTTACATGCAAAAAGGGTTCATTGGGCATGGTGGGCCCCGTTAGAAGGCCCACTGTGTATCCGGTTCGACCAGAGATCCAAGCCTACTGGTTTGTTTGGTTTAGTTAAAATGGATCAACAATATGGCAAAAGACCAAAAACAACAATTTGGATTTTCTGTAATGTAGCCGACCTAGGTTGTCAGCTACAAACAAAAACATATGTAGCCTACCTGAGTTGTCGGCTACAAACAGGGGCATGCTGATCCAACCTGAGTTGTCGGATCAACCTAAAAAGGGCTTTTTATGGGCTTTTCCAAGTGGGCTTGGTTTCAAGGCTTCTTGGGGCATGTCAACAATTGTGTGGGCCCCTATGTGGGCCCACAGTGGTTCTGGGGATTGGGGAATAACCCACTCTTTTTTTTTTTTTTTTTGGAAAAAGTAAGGAATAATATTAAGAAGAAAAGGGAAAACAATACATGGGGACGTGGGCAATGACCACGTTCAAGCAACTACATAGAGGAATGCAAAAATTTGATTACATGGTGAAGTCTCCAATTGTCAACAATTTTCCTATTACGATCCGAGTCTTTGCTCAATAAATTGTGGTGGAGAAGCCGAGCTTGGACATCGAATCGAATGTAAGTAAATATCTCTTAAGCCGGTAGGTAGCTGTTCTTGAATATCCTTCTATTCCGCTCCTTCCAGATGTGATAGACTGCTGCCCCTAGTGAAAGCTTAAAGATGATGGAGGTGGGTTTTGAAGAAGTACCTTTCCTTGTTGCCCAAGGTATTAGATTATCCCATCTACGCTTCACTCTCTTAAGACAGTTAGCTTGGAGGATTGAGTGCCATACCTGCCAGCTGTAACTGCATTCAAAGAACAAGTGGTGAAGATTCTCACTTCCCATTCTACATAGAATACACGTTTGCTGATTTGTTGTTCCCCACTTGCTAAGCTTGTCAAGAGTAAGTAAACCCTTATTGAGAGACATCCAAAGAATGAATGCATGCCTTGGAATGTTAAGGGGGAACCAAACAAGCCTATGCCAAGGGACAATGTGACGTTCATGATGGATGAATCTGTAGGTGCTTGCAATGTCAAACCCACCTGATTTTGATGTAATCCACACAATCTTGTCTTCACGAGTAGCATCAGGCTTTGGTAAACTAGAGAGTTTGCTCCATAAATCCAACAAATCAGCCGTAACTGAAAGAGGTGGTGACCAATCATTACCTTCAATTATGGAAGCTACATCTGCAGAGATTGGTAGACCCGAGTCATATACAACTCGGTTGCCAAGTCTTGGAACAATTGGTCCATCCGGATGCCAGTTATCGTACCAAAGTGATGTGCCTACTCCATTGAGAATCTTTACCTTTAGAAGAGTTGCAGCAATTGGCCTTGCATGCAAAATGTTCCTCCAAATCCAAGTGCACGTTGATGGGCACTTTAAAGCCCAAAAGTTTCTGTCCTTGACCAGGTAGCTACGGGTCCATCTGACCCACAAAGATGGGGAATTGTTGACGATCATCCATATGTACTTGAAGGCAGCAGCTGAATTCCATGTTTGTAGGTTCTTAACCCCAAGTCCTCCTTGAGTCTTTGGCGCGCAAACAACCTTCCAACTAATTGGACAAACTTTCTTGTTTGATTTCTGCCCGGCCCAAAGGAAAGTTCTACATTCCTTTTGAATGGCTTTAGAGACTGATTTGGGGAGAGTGAAAACTGATTGCCAATGTACCGTGATAGAGAGCAATACTGAATTGATGAGGGTGAGCCGTCCCGCATAAGAGAGGTTACGATTGCTCCATGAATGGAGTCGGGCTTTGATTGTTGTGAGAAGAGGATCACAATCTTTTTGGGAAAGCCTGGATCAGAGGAGCGGCAAACCTAAATACTTGATGGGAAGGTGTCCAACTTTGAGACCAAACCTGGTGCAAAGCGTTTCTTTTGAGCTCTCGTCCATTCCAGCAAGGAAGAGGGAGGCTTTATCCTTGTTGACTTTAAGACCTGCTATCGCCTGAAGCTTCTCAAGCGCCTCCATACAGCATTCAATAGATTCCAGTTTCCCACTAGAGAAAAGCATTAAGTCATCTGCAAAACTGAGGACTTTAATTTTATGCTTGGAGCATTTGGGGTAGAACTCAAAGGCAGCCTTGCTTGTGGTAACCTGAAGAATAGCGTTAAAAAGCTCCATGATTAGCACAATGATGTAGGGTGAGAGTGGGTCACCTTGTCTTAAACCTTTTGCACCACGAAAGAAGCCATTCATTCGGCCGTTGATCAAAATCGAGTAGGAGGGTGTAGAAATACACTCCATTACCCAGTGGATCATTCGAGGCGGGAACCCCATATCATTTAACACCTTCCTTACACAGTCCCAAGACACCGAGTCAAAAGCCTTACTCAGATCCACCTTTATAGCACACCTAGGGGGTCCTTTGTTTAGGTGGGAATTGTGAAGCAATTCGTGAGTTAACATGATGTTTTCTGCTATTGATCTGCCAGGAATGAATGCTGCTTGGTAGTCACCAACAAGGTCAGCAATAATCTTCTTAAATCTGTTTGCAATGATTTTTGAAATGCACTTGTAGAGAGTGTTAACACAAGCAATAGGTCTGAAATCTGTAACCTTACCAAGATTTGGGCACTTAGGGACCAACGTTAAGGAGGTTGCATTCACTTGCTTGAGAAGCTTCCCTTGCTGGAAAAAAGATAGAATTGCCTCTACCACATCAGGGCCAACAATCTCCCAGGCTCTCTTGAAGAAAACCGGGGTGAAACCATCAGGGCCAGGCGCCTTGTCATCCTTAAGAGCAAAAAGAGTTGAGATCACCTCTTCCCTGGAGACATCTTCATCCATAGATTGGTAGTGGGCATCAGACAGCATAAGAGGCATCTTGGGGAAGAGGTTTAAGTCAACCTTGGATGGCATCCCCAGGAGCTTAGAAAAGTGGGAAGTGAACATGCTGCAAATGGATGAAGGATCAGTAATCTTGGAGCCATCTTCATCAACAATACTCAAGATTTTATTTGCTGCCCTCCTAGAAATCAGTTGGTTGTGGAAAAAAGCGGAGTTATGATCTCCTTCCTTTAACCAAGAAATGCGAGCTTTTTGGCGAAGTTGTCCTTCCTCAATTCTAAGAGCCTTGATTAGATTTGATCTAGAGATTCTTTCTTGACCAGCAGAAATAGCATCATTGGGGTTGTCGTGGCATTGCTTTTGAAGGGCCGCAACATCAGCCCGGAGGAGAAGAACTTTGTCAAAGATATCAGCAAAGTTTTCACGCTTACTCCATGCTTTGAGACATTTCTTAACATTCTGAAGCTTCTTCACAACACAGAACATAGGATGCCTAGGGACGTGAACCTTCCATGCGTCAGCTACCAGTGGTAAAAACTGGTCATGAAGCGTCCAATGATTACAGAATCTAAATGGCTTTGCTCCCCTCTGATGATCTGGATAGATGGTTACAATAATGGGACAATGATCGGAAATACCCGGGTTGAGAAAATCTGCTTCAGAGGCCATGAATTGCATAAGCCAGCCTTTATTAACTAGAGCTCTGTCCAGTTTACATGTGATCTTCCTTGTTCCAATGCTTCTATTGCTCCAAGAATGATGAAAACCCTTATATTTCAGATCCGATAAAGCACATGTTTGGATACACTTGTTAAATTCCTCGGATGGTTGCCGTTTGATGCTCTTGCCACCACATTTCTCCAACGGATTTCGGACACAGTTAAAGTCACCTATAACCATCCAAGGGTGATCAATAGCATTGGCAATCATGTCTTGCCAAAGTAAGGACCGCTCCTTATGGTCATTTGACCCATATACACATGACAAGAAACAGACCTTCTCCAAGGAAGGGAATTCAACAAGACAGTGGATAATCTGATCTGAAAGGAATACTGGAGTCACCTTTAGTACATTATTGTCATACAGTAACCATATCCTCCCCTTGATTGAACTGCCATAGTTAGCAATGAGGCTCCAATGGGGGGTGAGCAAGGTCTTCACTAAGTGAGTGTTCACCTCCCGAACCTTCGTTTCAATCAAACAAATGCAACATAATCTCTGTGTTACTATTAATTCCTGAACCTCCCTTTGTTTTGCAGGGTCATTGAGACCCCGAATGTTCCATGCTGCAACTTTAAGCATGGAAAAGATTACTGTTCCCCCTTCTATGAGATCCCTTAGGATCTCCATTACTACTCTTGGTTTTTGCTTGCTTCATGGAATAACCCACTCTTGACCATTTCCAAGTATATTTGGAACCAAGGAGAGGGGAAGGAGGCTAGGGGCCTTGCCCCAAGCCCTTGGCAGCTAGGCCATGCATTCCACTTAACAAACACTTAAATAAAACCTCACATAACAGCAACTAATCATCAAAACAACAACTAAACCTTCTAAGGCACCTATCTCTGTCTGCTGCTGTGTACCATATATATATATATATTTTTTTGGAAGGTAAGTCCAAAGTGTATTAATTAAATAGAAATTTACAATGAGGTGCCATCCTGGTTTAAACCAACCAGTGCCTTAAAGCAAGACAAACAAATACAAGAGCCCCAACCGTGGGTAGAAAACAAATGTGGTAGACAACCACACCTAATGAAAGCAAGTACAACTAGACTAGCTTAGTGAACCAGTTCCCATGCCAATCTCCAGTTGTTCACGAGCTGCCTATGGAAAGGTGTGTCTGGTAGTCGCACACGATCCATATTGGCTTTTGTATGAATGTCAGAGATGATAGCATTCTCAAGTACTTGCCATGGAAGATAGGAATTTTGGAAGATCCGCCTATTTCTTTCTCTCCAAATATGGTATACCGCGGCTGCCAATGAAAGATGGAGTAGTGAACGTGCTTGGGCATTTCCCACCCGAAGTGTTGCAATCCATTACACAAGGTCCCTCCAAGGCTGGGTTGGACTGTGAACACAATTAAGTGACATGATACGACTCCAGATTTCCCTAGAGTAATCACAATCAAAGAATAGATGATCGTGAGACTCATCTCTTCGTCTACAGAAGACACACTTGGGCTGTTGCACAATTCCCATTCTATGAAGCCGATCACATGTGAGAAGCCTTTGGTTTATGGCTAGCCACAAAAGGAAAGCATGTTTTGGGATGTGGTTGTGGAACCATACCAAGTCATGCCACACAACTGAGGCCCTTCGAACTTGTAAGCTTTGGTAGGCACTACTGATGCTAAAGAACCCTGTCTTTGAAGGTACCCAAAGCAAAACATCATCAATATCAGCTATTGGCTTGGGAAGCTGGTCAAGTTTGTCCCATACCTCAAGCAAATCAAGGGACACAGCAACTGGCGGGTCCCAATCATCTCCTGCAATAATAGCACTCACCTTGGCGTTGCTTGGAAGCCCAGAATCATAAATAAGTCGTTGGCCATAGGTTGAGTACAAAGGACCATCAGGATGCCAGTTGTCATACCATAACGATGTTTGTTGGCCACTATGGATCTTCCTCTTAACCTGCAAAGCCATATAAGACCGTGTTCGAAGCACTTTTCTCCATGCCCAAGAGCAAATTGATGGTATGTTAAGAGACCAGAAATTGCGGTCCTTTATGAGGTACTTGTGCACCCATCTAACCCATAGGGATTCATGGGAGGAGAGAATCTTCCATGCGTGCTTCATGGTGGCAGCTTTGTTCCATGTGCATAGGTTAAACAAACCAAGGCCCCCCTCCTTGCGTGGCGTGCAAACTACATCCCAACTTATGGGATTCATTTTATGCTTGAGCTGCGGTCCTGTCCAAAGGAATCTTCTACATATCTTTCCAAGTTCATCAATCACTCCTTTAGGTAAGATAAAAGATGACATCCAGTGGACTTTGATAGAAAAGAGAACAGCTTTAATGAGCAAGAGTTTACCCGCATACGAGAGGCATCTTCCCTTCCATGATTGCGCCTTCATCCTGATTTGGTTGATGAGAGGTTCACAGTCTCTCCGAGTGAGCTTTGTAGAGAGTAGGGGAAGTCCAAGATATTTCACCGGCAGCTTGCCAAGGGGAAAACCTGTGTATAAGCTCAATTCTTTCTGGTGGTTCTCATCAACCCCACTTAAGAACATGGCACTTTTTTGATTATTCACATGCAAACCTGTAAGACTTTGGAAGACGTGGAGGGCTTTCTTGAAGCAATCCAATGAGTCTTTATTAGCAGCACAGAAAAGGAAGAGATCATCTGCAAAGCATAGAAGTTTCAGGCCTACTGCTTCACATCTAAAGTGGTAGGAAAAGCCCTGGAGTGTATGTTGCTGTAGGACCATGTTGAAGACCTCCATCATCATCACAAACAAATAAGGTGATATAGGATCACCCTGGCGAAGACCCCTTGCTCCCTTAAAGAAACCCATGAGGCAGCCATTGATCATAACTGAAAAAGCTGGTGTAGATACACACTCCATAATCCAAATGACAAAGCGGGTTGGAAATCCCATTCCAATGAGCATTTTCTTGATACTACTCCAAGAGATGGAATCAAAGGCTTTGCGAAGGTCCACTTTCAATGCACATTTTTTGTGGATGCTACCCAAGTGGTAATTGTGGAGTAATTCATGGGTGAGGAGAACATTTTCTGCACTACATCTTCGTGGTATGAAGGCCGACTGATAGTCACCCACCAGGTCCCCAACAACTCTCTTCAGCCGGTTAGCTAAAATCTTGGAGATACATTTGTAGAGAGTATTGACACAAGAAATGGGTCTGAAATCAAAAACCTTACTTGGATTGTGGCATTTGGGCACCAGAGTAATAGCCGAAGTGTTCCATTGCTTTAGCAACTTGCCAGAATTGAAGAAACTTAGAATTGCTTGGACGACGTCATTTCCCACAATATCCCACGCTTTCTTAAAGAATGCCGGGGTGAACCCATCTGGTCCTGGGGCCTTAGCATCTTTCAAGGAAAAGAGAGTAGCTTTTACCTCTTCAGAAGTTACCTCCTCCTACAAGCTCTCCCCTTGCTCAACAGTTACCCGTGAATCAAACTCAGGCATCTCCATTGTGCTAGTATCATGCCTTGCCCCTAAGGTGGTCTGAAAATACTGTATAATGTGGTTGGACACCTCAGCTGGGTCACACAATTTCTGTCCCTCGTCAGTCATTATACTAGATACCGTATTGGCTGCCCTTCTAGTGATCAAGGAGTTATGGAAGAAAGCCGAATTCCTATCACCTTCCGCAAGCCATTGCACCCGTGATTTCTGCTTTAGTTGGGACTCTTCTTGGCGAAGGCTTAGAGATAATTGGTGCCTGAGGGATTTCTCTTGTTGGAACAAGTCACTACTATGTGGGTCATCATGCAAGCACTTCTGGACTTCAGCTAGATGTGTCCTCAACTCATGTATCTGTGAAGTTATATCTGCAAATTTCAATCTCTTGCTCCATTCCCTTAGCTTGGCTTTGACTGATTGCAACTTCTTTGTCACTTTGTACATTGGGGTACCAGAAACGTCCACTGTCCATGCCTCATCAACAAGCTGAAGGAAATCCGGGTGAGAGGCCCAAAAGTTAAAGAATCTAAAAGGTTTCCTACCTTGTTGCCTTTGAGGAAAGATTGTGACCAATAAGGGAGAGTGGTCCGAGATGCCAGGATTAATAACTTCAACCTCAGAAGGGCTGAAGCTAGCATGCCAGGGGAGGTTGACCAGCACTCGATCAAGTCTACATGCTATTCTTTGCTGGCCTTCACTCCGGTTACACCATGTATGAGAGAACCCTTTGGCCCTTAGCTCAACCAGGCCACATGCATCCACACAATCATTGAAATCCTCTGTAGCTCTTGTGTTGATATGGTTGCCCCCATGCTTCTCATCTGAAGTTCTAACACAATTAAAATCACCCAAAACTATCCATGGCTGTGTTGAAGAGGATATTATTAGGTGTCTCCACAGTTGGCGCCTTTCCAACGCCTCATTCGATCCATACACAACAGTCAAGAAACAGCTCTTGTTTACACTAAAGATTTCTGCCAAGCAGTGGATATGTTGATTACTACTTTGAACTTTGGAAATCCTTATTTCATGAGGATTAAAAAGTATCCAAATGCGTCCTTTGAGAGCACAATCATAGTTGGTGATAAGTTCCCAATGAGGAGAAATTAAGTTCTTGACGAGTTGGGCATTCACCTGTCTCACCTTGGTTTCCACAATAGCTAACGCACTAAGCTTTTTCATTGTTATAAGACTCCTTATCTCACACTGTTTGTCAGGGCTGTTCAAACCCCTAATGTTCCACATTGCTATATTAATCATGGGAAAGTGCTTGGATGTCGTCCTTGCTCAGAACTGAGTCACCATGTTTGAAGCCCTTTGCATGCTTCATTGCAATCTCATCAACCAAAAGCCGTTTCTTTCTCTTATGCTTCTTCTTAGATGATGATTTGGAGGGCACACTGCCTTTACATGACTGCTGCGACTGCTCAAGTAAATCAAATCTGTTTGGGGTTACTAGAATGGGGTCATGGCCTTCTGGAGAAGCTACAGCAATTGGCATTGGTTCAGGTGGGAGATCAACACAGTTGCCATCATTTCCTTGTTGGGTTATAGGCTCTAGAACATGCTGTTGGTCCGTGGAATTACTAGTCTCACCCCTATGATGGGGCACTGCAGGTGGAGTAGTAGAAGCTTGATGATGGAGTTCACTGGATTTTCCTTTGCGGTCAACTATCACCCATTGCTCAACCGGATCAGGTACAACTGTGTCTTCTTGAACTTGAGCTTGGTTTGTCTCCACATGCACCTTATCAACATTTTCCTCAACATGTGGATCATCATTAAGTATTCTCCCTGTGGGCACCCAAACTTTAGTTGTGTTAGGACATTTAGAATCCAAGTGACCAAATACCTTGCACGCATTACACTTTTGTGGTTTCCAGTCATAGTCAATGTCAATTTCAAGCTCGTCCTCAAGGGTACTTAGGCGGATAGATGATGGATAAGTGCAATCGGTGTCCACCTCAACACAAATACGGGCATAATGCAATTTGGTTCTCTTCTCAGTTGGCTCATCAAGCCAAAGTGGCCTGCCGACTCCACTAGCAATATAACTTAGTCCACTTGGGGTCCAATACTCCATTGGTACGTTGAAGAACTTAACCCAAATAGGGATCTTCCCCAGCTGTGATTTAATCATTTGCATGTTTGGTTCCCATCTTCTTAGGATCATTAAACGTCCCGCCAGGTGCCAAGGAGCATCATGCAACACCTTGTCTCTCATTTGAGAGTTGGCAAATGAAAAGATGAAGAACCCATCCCCAACCTCAGCCACTTGGACGGACCCAAATTTCCCCCATAATTTGTTGACGATGTTCTTCACTACAGACAGTGGGAGTTTCTTGTCAAGAAAGTGGCCTACCAAGCATTCACTCCATATTTTGGCACCTTCTGCAGCCACCGCAGGAGGTGGCTTCACAGTAACTGAGCCGTTAGCAACATCTAGAGCATGATATTGCAGCTTGGTTCTTGCAATAGGATGGGTATTGAATAAGGCTGCCCAGGTGTTATCCATTGAAGGGACTTTGTTCCCCAAGCCTTGGATTCCCGAGTTGCTAGGACTGCCCGAAATGTAGTGTTCCGGAGAGGGTGCCTTTTCCATGCAAGCAACAGGAGTGTTACGGTATATGCCGTTGGGAGCACCCGAATTGGCAAGTTCAGAGGTAACAGCTACACTTGCAGGCTGTAGAAGGGCGTCAGGTTCTGAAAGAGGAGCCTGGTCATCCGCTGCAGCAGCAGTAGGTGCTACAGGGCACCCCAATGGTGGAAAGTCACGACTTGAGAAGGGGATTCCAGAAGAGGAAATAGCCGGCTCCCTTGAGAAAGCAATTCCAGGCTGCCTACGTGCAGAAGCACCTTCTGCCCCTTCTGCCCCTTCTGAATCGATGACAGGCTGAGCATCTACAGACCTGGAAAAAGCATCGCTGGCTGAGTCAACCAAGGGGGAGCCAGAAATCCCTATAGGCGTGGAGATCACATGCGGATTGATGAGCGGGCTATCAGTCATTGGACGAGAGTCAATCCCTCCAACCGGAGAACCACCGGAAACTACCTGCAACCCATGCACATCCGGCGAGCACCAGGATCCAGGGAATAACACCGCAACTGAATCTTCACGAATCCTCGACCAAGCACAGAAATTTGAAACTTCACGAACGCACGAACAAGAACAGCAATGACGAATCCACGAAAGATACCACAACTGAATCTCCCCAGGTCCACGAACAAGAACACCACAGATTGCTCAGAACAGCGGTAGGAACTCAGGTGGTCTCGGACAGTGCTCAGAACACGAGCAGAAACCGTCGCGGTCGCGAAATGATAACCACGAGCAATGCTCACGAACTCCGAACACAGAACCCACGAGAAAATAAGCGTGGTCACAAACAATACTCACGAACCACGAGCAGAAATGGTAGACCACTAGTAGAACTACTGATCCACACCAGAAAAACCTCGAGCAATGCTCCAAGGTCTCGCTCAGTGCACAACAACGATAATCCACGAACAATGCTCACTAACTTAACAGTAATGCTTGATGAACATAACTCACTAACTTAAATCCACGAGTCATAAATCAACAAGCAAAATCCTCCAGAGAAGCCACGAGCAGAAGTGATAGTCACAAGAAATGATAATCGCTAGAGATGAGATACAGCTCCCCAATGATAATCACGAACTTGCAAAAATAATCCCCGGACGATAATCTGCAGAAGCTCCACGTCGCAAATAACGTAAATCAGAGCAGAACCAGGGAGCAGCCTTCACCCTGCAACCTTAGTTCACAACAAATCACTGAACCATGGAGCAGCCTTCGTCCTGCAACCTTCGCCCAGAAACCTTCGCCCAGAGACCTTCGCCCAAGCCAAACCTTCAACCAGAACCCCACTGTAAGATACCCACTGCCAGAGTCCCACTGGAACCTTCGCCCAGTTACCCACTGCAAAAACCCACTGCGAAACCCACTGCCAGAATCCCACTGGAACCTTCGCCCAGAAACCCACAGCGAGAACCTAACCCAGACACTCACGAACTGAAGCCTTTGTCCACTGATAGAAACCCCCTGCAAGAAACCACGGCCATATATGGTGTGAGAGAAAGAAGCTGATCTCATTGCACATATCTCGGAGGAAGAGATTAGAAGCACAATGTTCAATCTTAAGGAAGACAAGGCTCCCGGTCCGGATGGTTTCACTGCCAAATTTTTTCAGAAAGCATGGCACATAGTAAGTAAAGATGTAGTGTCTGCGGTTCAAAGTTTCTTCTTGGATGGCAAAATCCTAAAACAGATGAACAATACCATCATTTCCTTGGTGCCCAAGATCCCGAACCCATCAAAAGTGGGAGATTACCGTCCAATATCTTGTGTAAACACAGTTTACAAGTGCATCTCAAAGCTTCTTGCAAATAGGCTTAAGAAAGTCATTGATGGACTTGTGGGACCACATCAGAGTGCCTTCATACCAGGTAGACGTATTTCTGATAATGTCATGATTACACAAGAGCTTCTCCATAACTATCATCTGAATAAGGGTACCCCAAGATGTGCTCTCAAGATTGACATTATGAAGGCATATGATTCAGTAAATTGGGATGTTATCCCAATGATATTGAGAGCCATGAACTTTCCGGAAAAGCTTATAAGTTGGGTCATGGAATGCATTTCAACGCCTAGCTACTCTTTAAACATGAATGGAAGCCTAGTTGGATTCTTCAAGGGAGCAAGAGGACTTCGACAAGGTGACCCTTTCTCACCTTATATATTTGTGCTTATCATGGAACTATTTATGGGCATCTTACTAAGACATGCAGGCCAAGATTTTAAATATCATCCTAAATGCCAAAAGTTGGGCATTAAGGCTCTTTGCTTCACCGATGACTTAATGATCTTCTCTAAAGGTGAGCTCAAATCTATCCAAAGTATACTCAGGTGCTTGGATATGTTTGGAACCTACTCAGGGCTAAAGATAAATCGAGGCAAAAGTCAGCTGTTCTGTTGTGCTGTCCCAATAGAGACCCAGGAAATGATTGTACAAAGCAGCCAAGTTCCTCTCGGCTCCCTACCAATAAGGTACTTGGGTCTTCCACTTATTACCTCCAGATTAAAAGCTAGGGATTGTGAGGTGTTGCTTCAACGTATGAAGGCAAAGGTACATTCTTGGAAAGCTAGATTTTTGTCATATGCTGGAAGAGTCCAACTCATAAAATCGGTCCTTTTCTCAACTTCTGTATACTGGTTATCCTCCTTTCTTTTACCTAAAGGAGTTCTTTTGGAGATTGAGAGATTGTGTAGGTGCTTCCTATGGTCAGGGCCGGATCTGAAAAAGAAAATGAACCCAATAAGTTGGAGCAAGATATGTCTTCCGAAGGATGAGGGTGGACTTGGCTTGATCAACATCCACAAGTGGAATGCAGCAGCAATAACTCAATACTTGTGGAGGATTGTCAAGGCAGACGGCTCACTATGGTATGAGTGGACTAATCAAAACCACTTAAAAGGAAGGAGTATTTGGCAAGTACCACAACCAGCAAACCCTACTTGGCAATGGAGGAAAATCTTGAAACAAAGAAGCCACTTCTTTCATCATCTTCATTATCGTATTGGCAATGGAGAGCTCACATGGCTTTGGTTTGATAATTGGCTCCCAATGGGATCTATATTTCAGAATTTTGGAAGAAGAATTATCTATGACTCTGGTCTCCCCTTGAATGCAAAAGTTTCATCAATAATATATGAAGGTTCCTGGGACCCTCCTCCAACCAACACCCATGAGTTAAATGAAGTTTGGAGCCATCTTAACTCCCTCCCAAGCCCTGACATATCACAAGAAGACAAGGTATGTTGCTTGTACTCTACAACAGGTGTTTACAGTGTCAAAGAAGCCTATGAAGCCATGAGAGAAGCATCCCCAAAAGTTTCTTGGGCAGATTTAGTGTGGTTCCCTAATAACATTCCAAGGCACTCTTTTCTACTTTGGATGGCTGTCCATCGAAGATTACTCACACAAGATTTGCTCCTTACTCGGAACATCATTAGTCAATCCAAATGTGTGTTATGTCAAGCTAGCACTGAGAATGTGGACCATCTCTTCTTCGGTTGCAACTACTCTCAAAAGGTATGGAGAAGTCTTCTAAGGAAGAGTTGCATCATTAGGAATCCATTACAATGGGAGTTGGAGCTGAATTGGGCAATGCAGAATTTTAAAGGTAAAAACTTGGTTGCTATACTTAAAAAGTCTTCTCTTGCAGCAACTGTATATCATCTATGGAGGGAAAGAAATAGGCGAATCTTTCAAAACAAGGCAATCCCAAGTGACAGCTTGACATCAATTATTGTTGAGGATATTAGGAGCAAGTATGGGGCTTTGGGGGGTAAGTTAAAAGACACCGCTATGAACAGAGAAGTTTGTGATAATTGGGGAGTCTAACCTACTCTCATTTTGTAATTCTCCTCTCAGTTGTATGGTGTTGTAAAACCCGGAATTTTTAAGAGATTTTAATTAAGGGTAAATAGGGGATTAAAGGATTTAATGAGATTAATTAAGTCAAATTTTTAAAAGAAAAGGTGGTATGGTTTGTTTTGGGTCTAGTGATTCTGGTTTGATTATGGTGGATCGGTTTAGTTCAAGTGAATCAGTTTAAGTGATCGAATTCAGTTTAGTTGGGTTGGGTGTAAATTTTTATATAGGTTTAAGTGGGTTTAGTTGGGTTCATATGGGTTATTTAAGTGAGTTTATGTGATTTATTTAAGTGGGTTGGTTTAATTGGTTAGTTGGGTTTAATTTCAGTGGTTTGGTTTATTGGATTAAGTGGAGCGGTTTAGTTAATTTAGTAGATAACTTGAATTTATTTGGGTTAATTGGGTAAATTGGTCCGGTTCAATTGGGTTCGGATTAGTCAATCTGGTTTATGTGTACAAAGGGAGTTTAATTGGTTTAATTAGGTTTAGTTGGGTTAAGTGGTTTATTTAAATAGGTTCAATTGGACCGGTCTGGTTGGTTTGGTCGATTCGGTTAACCGGGTCATATATATATATAAGAAAGCCCTTTTACCAAGAGAACCGGAAGGGTTCTATTTCATTTTGTGAAGGAAGAACCGGAGGGGTTCTTTCAGTTCGTCTCTTGTTGGAGAAGCCGCAGGGAGAAAGGGGTTTGAGGTGAGCGAGGAGCGCCGAGAAGACGAGGAGAATAAGGAGAGAGGAAGAAGAAGAAGATGCCGACCAAGGTAAGTAGTTTTTTTATACTGTTCTTGTTTTCTCACGATTTCAGAAGGTGAGTTGATTTTCTAGATGCTGAATCTCATGTATAAGTTCAACTATCAAGCTTAATATTCAGTTTAATGTAATGATAGAAGATTTTAGTTGGTTTTAAGTGAAATAGATTGTTGGGGTGATCAAGCAAAACCTTTGAAATTCACGGAACCGACTGGTTCGCTGTTCGCGATGGGGGAGATGAAGTTTTGAAAATATTTAAAGTTTGGTGCAAAACATTAATAGTAAATAGAAATTGATGTATTATTTTAGAAAGTAATTACATTTTAGCGTAAAACTTCTACTGTATTAATAAATTAGTACACCGAACCTAAATAATTACTTTTTAGTTTAGATTTTAGTTAGATTCAACAAATAAGTTCAAACCCCAAATAAATAATTACATTTTAGTTACATTTGGAAAGAAAAATCAAAATTCAAAGAAAAAGTGTTTAAAAATGGATTTTTGGATTTGTAACTTAATTTAAAAATAAGATAATGGCAATTTAATAATAGTAAAGAGAAAACTAATAGTTGAGATGCAATCTGGCATATTACATGAACAAAATTTTAGAAAAATAATAGTTGAAATAAAAAGGGTTGGTAGTTTGGTTGTGATATATTTTTCTCCATGTACCTGGAGAGTCAATTTGAGATGCCCATGTATTGGGTAGATGCTTTATTACTGTGTACTCTGAGAGGCCCCGTGTACTCGGGATGTTCTAGTTGAGATTAGAACGAGTTGTGTTAATTATATTTTCATGGTTGGTTTCGATTTTAGAACTTAGTAGGCATAGCGCTATATGGATCCATGTAGGAGCTAGGTAGTGGAAGGGATTTTTCTTTGCTAGTTGTAATTCCCTGTCCACGCACGCGTGTTCCACTGTGTACTCAGTGAGGCCTGATCGTGTACTCGGCTGGCTGCGGCTATTCATTCATTTTATCGTGTACTCGGACCCTGTTTGGGTAGTTCTTGCCAATCCATTACTGTACTGGGTGGGTTCTCCCGCAATAAGACGATGATCGTGTACTCGGCTTCGCACCTAAGCCGGGAGGTGGCATAGTGGACATTGTGATTACCCTGGTTAAAGACAGTCTTACGTCATGAGTCCTGCTATGGTTTGTTAAGTTATTCTGGTTACTTTGTGTTTATTGATATATTATTGTGGAATTATTCTGGTTATTCGTTTATTTTCGATTGATGCATATTTTAATCCGAATCATATTTTAGAAATGGTAAAATGTTTATGAGCATGCATAGACTACTTACTGGGATATTCGTATCTCAGACCGTTTGTTTTGTTTTGTTTTGTTTTCAGATTCTGGTAAGGTCGACACCTGCGGGTATATGCGAGGTTCATGTGAGTTAGCCTTGGTTATTGTATTTATTGTTGAGCTTGGGTTATAGTGCACTCTGTTTATCCAGTATTGTTTTATTCATGTTTTTCCTTCACTCTGATTTTGCTATCCTGGGTTTTATATTAACCTTCGGAGATAAGTTACGGTTTCTCTACGTAACTTGGATCCGGGGCGTTACAGTGTGATAGCCATTGTTCCCAGTAGGGTTGTTCTAATGTAATTTGTTTACATTGTATTAGGTGGGTATGCCCACCTTCGTCTTGTAAAGCAGCTCCCTTTACTAATGGAATTCTTACTTACTTTCCAAAAAAAAAACAACTAAACATCATCTAACATCACGTAGCAGCAACTAAAGATCACATAATAAACACTTTTTAGATATGCTTAAACTACAGTGTAAGTGTATGTGTGTGATCAAGTACATATACAAAGGATGTGTGATTAAGTAAGAACCTAGCATGCTACCTTCATTTACATATGTGTGCTGGACATGGCATACTTGGAGGGGTGGTGGAGCATGCCGGAATAGTGTGGAAATGGTGACAAAGAGTGGGGGATGGGGGGCATGCTTGGGGTACACAAAACAGTAGAAAGGAAGAGGGAGAAGGAACATGGTATGGGGATTCAAGTGGGTGTGTATTAGAGGTTCCTAGAGAGGGGAGAGAGACTATGCATTTCACCTTAAAGTAAAAGCCGAAAACACCCTGGAAGGAGGGGGTACGGGGAACATACATTTCAAGATAGTCATGTGGAGAGTTTTACCTCAAGCAAGCATGCTTTATAACACCCATAACACCAAAAAAAGCAAGCCTTAATGTAAAGAAAAAAAAAGCCATTAAGAAGAAAGGATAATGGGGGGTTTAAAGGGGGTACAATAGCTGAGAAGGGAGAAGGGAACATGCTCCCTTATTCAAATAAAAAACAGTAACTAAGAGATCTTTAAAACTTGTGAAAAGTAACCTCTCACCCTCCCTTTTAGTTGGTTGAACACCTCACCTTACCGTGGGATTTTACCACTTTAATGGTGACATGAGAAGTAGAAGGGAAGAGGAAGAAAACAAGGGCATACTCAAGAAGAAGAAGAGAATATCATACAAGGTTTAAAGTAACCTAACATGTTCCAAATGAGCTCATTCTCCTATATGTTAAACAAGACACCAAAGGAAACCTTACCTTGGGGTCCTAAGTCGTTTCTTGGAGTGTATGGAGCTCCCTTGAAGCACCAAAGTGGCTGGAGCTTCTCTTTCCCCAGCACCAACAGCAGCTCTTGGTCTCCTTCAAGTTTCAAGGTGATGGAGATCAAGAAGGAGATCAGAAAAGATGGGTAGAGTAGTCTTGAAGGTGAGTTTGGGGGGTGTTAAGGAAGGGTTGAGAGTGTTGGAGATGCGGGATTAGCTTAGGAGATGGAAGAAATGGAGGAGAGAGGTGGGAGAGATTTTTTTTTTTTTGGAAGTTAAGTCCAAAGTATATTAATAGAGAAAAATAATTACAATAGGCTCAGACAGCACCACGGATACCCTGTACACACTAAGGTAACCATAGAAACCACCTCTTACCCACGGGATACAGCAGGAACCTTATTCTAGGCTAAAAACCCCACCTTCTCATAAACATACAATACATTAAAGAGATATACAAGATGCTATAGCCCAGAGAACTGAAACGATGATGTGAGACCCCAATTTTCAACGACCTTCCTATTGTGGTCAGTATCCTTAACTGTGAACCTGGAGTTGGACAACCTTGCTTGGACATCAAATCGAATATGATTACTCACCTCTTGAGCTGGCAAGTAACTATTCTTGAAGCACCTCCTGTTCCTTTCCCTCCAAATGTGATATACCGATGCTGCCAATGATAACTTCAAGATGGTATTGATTGGATTTGCTTTAGAACATCTTCTTCCCATCCACTCGATCAACCTGGTCCATCTTCGATTGGTTCTAAGCTTGCAATTTGTTTGGAGCATACTTTTCCACACCTGCCAACTGTAACTACATATGAAGAAAAGATGGTGAAGAGATTCATTAGCACGTCTACACAACACACATGATGATTGGGAGACCACTCCCCACTTCTGAAGTTTTTCAAGTGTGAGTAGGCCGTTATTAATCGCCATCCATAAAATCATAGCATGCCGCGGAATGTTCAACGGAAACCACACTACCTTCTTCCATGGAACCCGGTGAAGTGATGGAAGCATGTAGTTGTAAGTACTCGCAATGTCAAACACACCTGATTTAGACGCTGTCCATACCACCCTATCCTCCCTTGAGTCATTAGGTTTTGGTAGTAAACATAATTTGCTCCATACCTCCATGAGCTCTATGGTGACAGCTGGGGGAACTGACCACTCATTATGCTCGATAATACTACTCACCGGTGCTGAAATATGTAGGCCTGAATCATAAACAATTCGATGCCCATACCTTGGGACAATTGGACCATCTGGATGCCAATTATCATACCAAAGCGAAGTGTCGACACCATTGTAAACTCTAGCCTTCAGAATGTCTGCAGCATGGCATCTAGCTTTTAAAATCTTCCTCCAGATCCATGTACACCTTGACGGGCATTGTATTGCCCAAAAATTCCTGTCTCTTATGAGGTAGCTTCGAGTCCATTTCACCCAAAGTGATTGTGACTTGTTGACAATTGCCCATATATACTTTAGAATGGCCGCCTTGTTCCAGATATGCAAACTTTTTACCCCAAGCCCACCTTGGTCTTTTGGTGCACAAATAACATTCCAAGCTATAGAGCATACCTTTTTTGATGAGTTCTGCCCAGCCCACAAAAAGTGACGACACTCCTTTTGAATCTCATTGGAAACACATTTGGGAATGACGAATATTGAAAGCCAATATACTGCAATGGAGAATAGAACCGAGTTTATGAGTGTGAGCCTTCCCGCATAAGATAGGTTGCTGTTCTTCCAAGATTGGATTCTCATTTTTATGCGAGACACCAATGGCTCACAGTCCCTTGGGGTTAGCTTAGAAGACAGTAACGGCAGCCCCAAGTACTTAATAGGGAGAGTTCCAAGCTTCAACCCAAATCTAGCACTTAGAAAATTCTTTATACTATCATCCATACCGGCCAGGAACATGGTAGTTTTGTCATTGTTTACTTTGAGACCTGAAGTGATATGGAGTTTCTGCAATGCTTCCATGCAACATTCAATAGAACCTTCATCACCAGCAGAAAAGATTATTAAATCATCCGCAAAACTTACCAATTTGATGTTCAACTTGGAGCACTTGGGGAAGAACTTGAAAGCTGGTTTGATAGTGCTCTCTTGAAGAATAGCATTAAACATTTCCATGATGAGAAAAAAGATATATGGGGACATAGAGTCACCTTGTCTCAAGCCCTTAGCACCTTTGAAGAAACCATTCATACCGCCATTAATCATTATCGAGTACGATGTAGTCGATATGCATTCCATCACCCACCCAATGAACTTATGCGGAAAACCAAGCACAGAGAGCGTTTTCCTTACACATTTCCACGATACTGAATCATAAGCTTTGCTAATATCAACCTTAATAGCACATCTCGGCATGCCTTTGTTTAGATGATTGCTATGAAGTAGCTCATGGGTTAACAAAATATTATCAGCAATCGACCTTCCCGGAATAAAAGCAGCTTGGTATTCTCCAACAATATCACCAATGATTATCTTGAATCTGTTAGCAATGATTTTCGAAATACACTTATAAAGAGTATTCACACAAGAAATGGGTCTGAAGTCAGATACCTTAGCTGGATTAAGGCACTTGGGGACAAGAGTAATGGTAGTTGAATTAACTTGCTTCAGTAATTTACCATCCTTGAAGAAGCTAAGAATAGCTTCTATCACATCCGACCCTACAATCGCCCAAGCTTTCTTAAAGAAAGCAGCCGTGAAGAATGGAGAGACAAAAATGAGCTAACCCCTTTCATACGTATGGGGCTTGGGGTTTTTATTATAGGTGGATGATGAATGGGTGCATGGGAGAGAGATGAGACATGGAGGATGCCCATGGGAGGGAGAGAGAGAGAGAGAGAGAGAGAGAGAGAGAGAGAGAGAGATTCATGCATGGGATTGCTTAGGGATGAAGAAAAGTGCTTGGAGGTAGGTCCCACATGAGTCATGAAAGAGAGAGAGAGATTCATGATGGTGGTGCATGATGCATGCTCATGGGGGGGAAAGAGAGAGAGAGAGAGAGAGAGAGAGAGAGAGAGAGAGAGAGAGTTGCATGATGAGGTGATGTACATGGGGGGGGAGAGAGAGAGAGAGAGAGAGAGAGAGAGAGAGAGAGAGAGAGAGAGAGAGAGAGAGAGAGAGAGAGAAAGAGTGTTGCATGATGAGGTGATGTACATGGGGGACATGCCTTTATGAAGGAGAGAGAGAGAGAGGGAAAGAAGATGTGGGGAATTAAGAATGTGGAGGATGAGTTATGGAGGAGAGAGAGGGAGAGAAAGATGTGGTGGGGAATTAAGCATGTGGGGGTGATTTTCTTGGTAATTGCAGATTAGTCCTTAATCTATTTTCACATCAACTCGATATTTACAGATTCGTCCCCAGGTAACTACAGACATGCCATCAGATATTTTTAACTGTCATGATATTTTACGGTTTTGCCCCCAGACACCTTTTTCTGCTGTTTTTGCCAAGTAGGTAGTTTTTAGGGTTTCTTGTTTTGCTCATAACTTATTACCCGGGACTCCAATTCGAGCAAACTCAGTTGCATTGGAATCTTGTCAGGATGACCTGTTCACTGGGACAAGTTTGGGCAACTGTTTTGGGGTTTAGCAGAAAGTCAATTTCTACTCCCCTCAAGTTTGACCGGCTCATAGATCCTTCATCCGAACTTCGATTCCAGCAAACTCCGTTGCGTTGGAACCGTGTCGAGATTCTCTATCCATTGAGATAAATCAAAGTATCCAATTATCACTGGATCAAAAAGTCAACTTTTCATCCCTTAGGGTTTGACTTTCCGTCTAGGGTTTGCATTTTCGGCTCTTCCGAGAGCGCAAAAATGAGGTGCTTACACATACCACTAGGGTGAAGGAACATGCTAGACAGTAAATGACTAGAGGGAAAAAAGGGAGCATGTAATACCAACATAAAGTAGCAACCTATCCTACAGCATGCACATTACACAGCACCTCGAGTACACTAATAACACAAAACAGCAAGCAAAACTTCCCAAGCACAAACCATAATACATGAATACATCAAGGCCGGTGGTCGTTAAGTGAGGAAGGAGAGAAGAGACTTGCGGTCACCTCCCAGCAGCAACTCAAATCGATCATGGCAAGAGGTTATAGGTTAAGGCATGCATCATAAAGGCCACAGCAAAGATTGTCACTCACCATGCATTTCTCATGGCACACCCAGCATCCAAAGAAAACAGCATATCAAAGTGGGGAGGAGAGCCAATGTAAGAAAGGATGAGGGGGGGATCACATGGGGTACAATGGATGATCCAGCATGAGGGAACATGCTCCCTCTTAAAGGAAACGAAACATGCAAACTAATGACTAAAAGGAATACCCAAAAGTATATGAAAGAGATCTCTCCTCCTCCCTCAAGACCATACGTGGGGTCTCTCTTATCTTAAGAGGATTCCATGCCATGAAAATGAGAACAAGCACACATGCAAACCACTTTGAAAACTCATTTGGAGCATGGGAGGAACAAACTCATGAAACATCATGAAATGCATTCATTTTTACATATGTGGCATAAAGTGCAATGGGGAACAATACCTTGGGGGCTTTGAAGCCCTTGTATAGTGTGGAGGTTCCCTTTGAAGCAAAAACAGTTGCTGAAGCAGCTTCTTCCCAAACACCAAGTTCCTCCTCCAAGCTCTTGTTTAGTGGAGATGAAGAAGAAGAGGGAAGGAACGGGTAGAATAGTCCTAGAAGGTTGTTTGGGTGGCTTGGGAGGCAAAGAGGGCAAAAGGGAAGGATTTCGGATCAAGGGCAGTGAGGGAGAAGCAGTGGAGATCAGCCAGGAATGACCAACCCCTGTCCCATGTTCGGATTTT
Organism: Buxus sempervirens; assembly: GCA_947561395.2. NCBI lineage: Eukaryota > Viridiplantae > Streptophyta > Magnoliopsida > Buxales > Buxaceae > Buxus > Buxus sempervirens. Next base: position 31,015,502 of record OX387183.1, read on the forward strand.
GTTTTTATAGAAAACTGGGACAAAACCGCATACTCAGTGCGGTTTGGTAAAAAATGAACAGTAACCGCACATACTGTGCGGTTCGGTCAAAACCGCAGGGTATGTGCGGTTTTGGCCATGCCTTTTCAGCAATGATTAGGGGACAAAAAAAAAAGGAATTATTATATGCTAGGGGAAGAATTGGCGTCGATTATCGCCTTGGATGTTAGAGGGAAAGCTAACTTGGAGCGTGTAGTTCTTCCAGACTCACCTCTCCACCGTCATCTTGTTGATAGTTGGGACTTACATTGGGAACTTGTAAGGTGACGATTGTGTATTCTTGTGATGTGCTCTGATTCTACAAGGAGCACAATGGGTTGTCTTGTTTGATCTATCATTGTACAAATCTTTTATTTTAATATATCACTTTGGACTTACCTTCCAAAAAAAAATGATTAGGGGACAAACTCGCGCAGGCACAGACTGACAAAACATGCAACCGCACTGTAAGTGCGGTTACTTTTTGCACGCCGCTTTCGCTAATTGGCTGGCGCGAACGGTGGCCGAAAAAATCAACCGCACCCCATATCGCAACCGCATATTGTGTTTTTCTCTCCCCTTTTTTGGTTGAGTTGACAGTTGAGGCAACTCAACCGTCCACTTGGACGAATTAGACTTCCTCAATTATTATTATTTCCCATTTATCTTAATTAGTTTAATTAAGATATTAAACTTCGACTGATTTGCCCCTGGGACTGCTTTGCTCATATCTTTTCCATCCGAGCACCGATTCCTGCAAACTTAAGTGCGTTGGAACCGTGTTGGGATTCTCTACTCCTTGGGATAGGGTATGGCAATCAACTATCACTTGATCAAAGGGTCAACTTTTGCCCCCCCCCCCCCTCAGGGTTTGACTTTTCAGCTAGAGTGGGGGTTTTCAACACTTCTGGGGGTGCAAAAATGAGGTACTTACAGTGTCAACTACACATAAAATCAGTGTAGCCGACATCCCTGGTCAGCTACAAACAAAGCCTTGTTGATTCGACCTGAGTTGTCGGATCAACACACAAAATAGGTTTTTCCGGATTTTTCAAAGGGGCTTGGGTTTCCGGGCTCCTTGGGGTGTTCCAGCAGCTGTGTAGGCCCCTGGGTGGGCCCACAGTGGTTTAGAGAGGTGGGATACCCCTCCTTGGTCTCATTTTGGGGTTAACCTTAACAAAGAGACAGAGGTCAAGTACCTCTGTTTGGATTCTTTCTAATTAACAGAAACAACAATCCACATATACCCTTATATACAAAAGAAGGAAATCGACTAAAGCATGCTTTATTGGACATTTACCACATCAAAAGGTGTATGTGTGTGTTTAATGCACTTAAGAGCTAAAAACAAAATTACACACATGCAAAGCTGGACCAAATAAGAACCTACATGCTCGCATAGACCTAACATAAGTGTGCATGCATAAATCGCACACGGCAGGGCACACGGATTCTCATGCATGCCTCCAAATGGGTAAAATGGGAAAGTTGGAGTCGCCACCGCCTGATGGGGTGCAGGCGGACACCTGGGTACCTTAGCTTGTCTATTGGGCTGGTCTGCGGCTTGAGATTCTAGGTAGGGTTTCGGTTACAGTCCGGGGAAGTCCGTAGACACCCTGGTCTGCCCCCTCAGTTGACGGGTCCCATAGGTTTCTCCTAGTTTTGAGTCAATTCATTGGTTCCTCACCCGATTCCTAATCCAACATACAATTTGGTTAAGTCTGGCGAGACCACTTGAGTGGTGTGGGTCCCTTTGATTGAATTTACCTTGTTTAATTAAGTGGACTTAGTCTGATTAGGTGGGCCCTGTTGGAAGGCCCACGGTATCCTTGGTGGGCTCGGTTAAGCCCGCATACCCCTGGTGGGCCTCCGTCTAAGACTGGGAGGCCCTTTGGGCTTGGGTTTAGTTTAGTTTGATTGCTTTTGCTTTAGGGTTAAAGTTGAAATTTAAGTGATTTTCATGCAAGGTGGGCCGGGGTTGGTGTGTGGGCCCATTGGGCAGGCCCACAGTAGTAGCCAAGTAATTTATTTGGATTTTATCTTCTTTAAGTTTCCCAAAGCAGGCTAGACCTTGGGCTTGGGGCCCCTTGGTCTAGACTTGGACCGGGTGGTCCATGGTTCGATGGGTTAAGGTGGTGGACCCTATCCAGTTGGGTTAATGGGCTTAGTAAGCCCGATAGGCCCGCGCCCGCAGTCATGACCAAACCATTCCTATACTAAGCCTACATGCTTCTTCTTTGGGCTTTGGTGGGCCTCATGGGGTTTGGCCCATTTAGTTTATTTTAATTATCTTGTTTATTTTCAAAAGTGATTTTGGGCTGGGTGGGCCCCGTTGGAAGGCCCACCAAAGGATCCAATTGAGCTTGGGAGCCCATGTGCCATTTTGGTTCAACCGGTTCGGCTTAAACATCACAACAAATCAACCAACACTCAAAAAATCAGGTTTTTTTTTTTTTTTTTTTTTTGCAAATTTTGAAGGTAACCGAAAATTAATTTCGGTTATACCTGAATTTTAGGTTTAACCGAACTTCAGGAATTGCCCATAACCGACCTGTGATTTCGGGCAACCTGCAGAAATACAAATTTTCACATTTTTAACAGAAAATCAAACCCTAAGGCTAGTGAGCATGTAAGAGGTCTCTGTGGGCCCCTGTGTGGGCCCACAGTGGTCCGGATGAGGCCATTTGGCTCTCTTTCTTGGATGTTCAAAACCTAATCACCAAGGGAATGGGTGGGGGTTCCCTTCCCTCCTTCTTTCTCTTGTAATGGACAGCACTAAAACAGGGATCAAGCATCCCTGCTTTGGTCTTTGGCTCCCAAGAAAAGGAACAAAATCCGTGCACATAGAAGGACACCAAACCAAGACTAAACACGTTTTTCAAAACATGATTTGGATCATATGAGAAAATAAGCAACCTAAGAGTAAAAATCTGATTTCCATGGCATGCCTACCTCACCTCCTAAACAGCAACCTACTTAAAGTGACCAAGCATGCTTCTAGCAAATGAAAATACATGCAAGCACATCAGGATACACATGCCAAGGGGTCGGCTCCTCATGTTCACGAAACAGTGACTAACAAAGATAGAAGCCTCAATGAGAACATGTGCAAACAGTTGCAAATCGAGGCGATTCTATAACCCTAAAATCATGGCATGCATGCTTGAAACTCTAATGAACAACAAAAGGATATTATGCACTCACATGATAACAACTAGGCATGCATCTCATGTATTCTATCGTGTCAACATCATCTCACCAAATTTAACGAAATAGCACTTAAAGAAGGGAAGAGAAAGGGACTTGCATGGGGGATACATGAGATTCACATAAGAGGAACATGCTCCTCTTTTTAATGACAATCAAAACAATAAAGAAACCATCACAACAATGGAAGTATGGTGTTGCAATAACCACTTTAAAACAACCAAAATACTCTCTAGCCTCTTTTTATACTATCGGTAGCTTACCTTTCTTGTCGGGTGGGCATAACCATCCATCAAGTGAGCATGAGAAGATGATAACAATGTCAAGAGGACATTCACATGGGGAGCAACATGATCTTATAGCATGCTTGAAAACGAACATGCTCCAAATGAGCTAAGATTTATATATATTGAATAAAATTTGGTGGGGAGACATACCTTGAGGTTGGAAGTTTCCTAAGGTGGTGGTGGAGTCCTCTTGAAGCTCCCATAGCACTTGAGCTCCCCTCCAACTCCAGCAAGTCCTCCAAAGCTCTCCTTCCAAGTGTTGGGAATGAAGAAGGAGGGGGTGGGAAGGGATTTAGACTGGTTAGGGTAGGGTTTTTGGTGTTTTGGAAGGGTGGAAGAGGTAGAGAAGGGAGGTACGAGTAGGGTGGGGTGGGGGAAAATTTCAGCAAGCAGCAACCCCAAGCCAAATGGCTGGGGTTGCTATTTATAGCCAAGCAAAAAGTAACCAAAATTTATTTTCGGTTACATTGATTTGTAGTATAACCGAAAATAAATTTCGGTTACACCAATCTTATTTGTAACCGAAATTTAATTTCGGTTACTTTTGCACTTGATTAACAATTAATTTCTGTCAGATACGGAATAGAGAATCTGTCGGGCGATTTTTGATTTCACTTTATGAACTGAAATTTATTTTTGGTTATTCTGCTAATATTTTTTATATTTACAGATTGCCCCCTGGATTTGACCGATTTGACACTAGAGATATTTGCAGATTGCCCCTGCACAATTTTGGATTAAACCCTGAGATATTTTGCAGATTTTGGATATTTACGGATTGCCCCTCAAGATATTTTCCTGTGTTTCTCGCCACGTGTGCAGTTTCTTTGCCACGTGTGCAGTTTCCGGCATTGTTGCCCGGAAACTTCAACTGCTCATATCTTCTTCATCTGGACTCCGATTTGAGCAAACTCAGTTGCGTTAGAACCGTATCGGAGTCCTCTATTTAATGGGGTAGGGTTAAGCACCTGATTCGGGGTTTAGCAGAAAGTCAATTTCTGCTCCCCCTCAAGTTTGACCGACCTGCAGATCCTTCATCCAGGCTCTGATTCCAGCAAACTCAGTTGCATTGGAACCATGTCGGGATCCTCTATCCATTGAGATAAATCAAGGTGGCCAATTACCACTTGATCAAAAAGTCAACTTTTGCCCCTTTAGGGTTTGACTTTCCAGCTAGGGTTTGCATTCCCGACACTTCCGGGAGTGCAAAAACGAGGTGCTTACAATAAGATTCTACATGATATTGCACTTGCAAGCAAAGAGAAGGAGCTCCGCTCTCTTCTTTTCTCTGCCCTCCGTATTGAAGAATCTCAGCTACGCACTAAGTCAAGAGTGCAATGGCTTCAAGAAGGTGATCACAACTCTAGTTATTTCCACAAAATGCTTGTTTCAAGGCGTTCTCACAATAGCATTTTGTCCATCACAAATGATCAAGGTGAGAAGCTTTCTGACCCCGCTTTAATTGAAGATTGCATTACCCACTTCTACAGGAGCTTGTTGGGTGAAGCTTCGGAGCCCTCCACCTCCCCTATGCCTTCTACCCTTCCTTCCCTATCAGAAGATCACATAAGCAGCCTGGCTATGCCGGTCTCAAATGAAGAGATTAAAAATACCCTTTTCAGCCTTAATGATGACAAGGCACCTGGCCCTGATAGGTTCTCTGCCCTCTTCCTCAAAGCGGCTTGGCCTGTGGTGGGTTCAGATGTGCTCCATGCTATCAGAAGCTTCTTCACCTCTAGCCAACTGCTCAAGGAGATGAATTGCACAGCAGTAACGCTTGTCCCTAAATGCAAGAACCCTTCTCAAGTTGGAGATTACAGACCTATCTCATGCGTCAACACCCTCTACAAGTGCATTTCCAAAATCTTGGCAAATAGGCTCAAAGCGGTGACAGGTGACCTCGTGGGAGGTTATCAGTCGGCATTCATTGGGGGCAGAAACATAGCAGAGAACATTCTCTTGGCGCATGAACTTCTTCATGGTTACCACCTTAAAAGAGGTACTGCCAATTGCACTGTAAAAGTTGACTTGCGGAAGGCCTTTGATTCCGTTTCATGGAGTTGTGTACAAAGAACCTTAGAAGCAATGAAGTTTCCACCAATTTTCTCTAAATGGATCATGGAATGCATCTCCTCACCTTCTTACTCAATAATGATTAATGGAAGCTTGTGTGGCTTCTTCAAAGGAGCAAAAGGCCTACGGCAGGGAGATCCTATATCGCCCTACCTTTTTGTCCTTGTCATGGAAGTCTTCAATTGTGTTCTCCATGAAGAAACAGCTATTGGGTTCAGTTTCCACTCTAAATGCAGAAAGAATAACATCAAACTTCTCAGTTTTGCCGATGATCTACTATTGTTTTCTAAGGGGGACCCGAGTTCTATCAATTGTTTTGCTAGTGCCTTGAAAAGATTTTCTCTCCTCTCGGGCATGGAGGTCAATAAGGGCAAAAGTCATGTTTTCTTCTCGGGTTGTGATGATGTAGTTGCCACCCTTGCAAGATCGATTGGTTTCCAAGTTGGAACTTTGCCTATACGTTATCTTGGACTCCCTCTTCTCACCACCAAGCTCACGGCCAAGGATTGTGATCCCCTCATTAGCCGCATACAAGCAAAGATGCAAGCCTGGCAATGTCGTAGCTTATCATATGCAGGTCGCCTTCTCCTTGTAAAATCAGTGCTTTTCTCAATCAAGGTACATTGGCTCTCCACTTTCATTCTTCCAAAAAGTATCCTTGCTATCCTCAATAGACTTTGCAGAAGATTCTTATGGTCTGGCCCCAGTCTCGACAAGAAGATGTCCCCTGTTAATTGGGAAGTAGTTTGTTCTCCCAAATCTGATGGAGGCCTTGGCTTGTTCAATATTGTACTATGGAACAAAGCAGCTATTTTGGTGCTAAGAGAATGGGAACCGAATATGAGCCTAAAACAGCAAGACTTGGAAAAAATACCCATTTGGGTTAAACTATTTAATGTCCCGACTGAATTTTGGACGGTCAAGGGCATGAGCTATGTGGCAAGTGGGGTGGGTCGGCCTCTCTTCATGGATGATGCAACCGAGAATCATACTAAGCTATCTTATGCTAGGGTGTTCGTGGAGGTGGATACAAGTTGTGATTATCCTGAATCCATGTTGTTGAACTTGGGAGTAAGGATGGAGGAGATCCGAGTGGAATACACCTGGAGGCCGGCAGTATGTGCGTCATGCAAGGTGTTTGGCCACTCAACCAATAGGTGCCCAAGGAAAGTGGCTAAGCAGTGGAGGCCAACAGGCAAGTTATTTGATCGATTACCTACTGTTGATGCAAGGGAGGAACACCAACAGCAGCAAGGTGGAGGAGATGGAACGCCTTGTGGAATGGAGGTAAATGCGAGTGGGCCGGAAGTTGAGGGTGAAGCCACAGATATTGTTGGCGGTGTGGAGGTTGAATCTGGGGAACAATGACAGCTTGTAACACATAAGGCCAAGTCACGGTACAATGGGGAAGGTGAGGTAGTGGATCACGTGGAGGATAAGGGGGACGATGGGTCCGAGAGGAGTGGTCAAGTTGACATCCAAGTTGGCGTAGGTGAGGTGGCATGTTGTCTAACTCCTAATTCTCATGGGGGAGTCGGTGGGAGTGCTGTGGAGAATGAGACAAACCCGTTCAGTATGCTATCAGCGATGGAGGAAGGAAACCCGAGTGAGTCATCATCACGAAGGAAGCAGAAGAAGAAGAACAAGAAGAGAATTTTTGTGGACGAAATCGCAATGAAGCAGAATAAGATGCAAGGAAAGAATTCTGGTGGGCAGGGGGAGGTAGCGGCTTCCATGGGTTCGGATCAATCACCATTATCCCAATGATCAAGGTGGGTTCGTGGAATATAAGGGGTCTCAATGATCCCTCTAAACAGCAGGAAGTAAAGCACTTAATTGAAAACCAAGGACTGAATTTACTGTGTTTGGTGGAAACAAAAGTTAGGGAAGTAAACGCCCATGCAATAAAAAATAGAATTTGCGCAAGGTGGGATCTCCTATCCAATTATGGAAGGGCATTAAAAGGAAGGATCTGGATTCTCTATGATAGTGAGGTCATGAAGGTTACTCCGGTAGCCAGGTCGGATCAGTTTATCCACTGTTTAGTGGAAATCATGGGTTCGCAACAGCGGGCGATGATGTCCTTCGTCTACGCTTCGAATGATCAAGTTGAGCGAAGATTTCTATGGAGTGAGCTGCGGGCATACCAAACGGAGTCACCATGGATGTTGTTGGGGGACTTTAATTGTGTTAGGAGCTCTTCAGAAAAGCAAGGTGGAAGACATATTAATGTGCAGGAGGCAGATGAGTTCAATACCTTCATTGATAGGTGTGAGTGTACAGATTTGAAGTTTAAGGGCCAGCTTCTTTCTTGGAACAATAGGAGTTGTGGGAACAACCGGATTGCATGTAAGTTGGATAGAGCACTGGTTAACATGGGATGGCTTCATGAATTTAGTGCTTCGGAGGCTGAGTTCATGCCACAGTCTATCTCGGACCATAGCCCAATCATTGTGTCACTGTATCCTCCAAGGCTGGGTCAAGGTAAGCCATTTAGATTCTTTAATGTTTGGACGGAACATGAAGATTTTATGCATATTGTGGCCCAAGTATGGAATACCCAGATTTCTGGAACGCCCATGTTCATTGTGGTTCAAAAATTGAAAAGGGTGAAGGATGCGCTTAAGATGTGGAATAAGAATGAGCGGTTTTCGGATATTTCATCGAAAATCAAAGATATTCGTTATGAATTGATGGAATGTCAGAAACTCTTACAACAAAGATGGGATGATGAAGGGCTTGGGCAGCGAGAGAAGATTCTTCAAAATAACCTATCCGATGCTCTTAGGCAGAAGTCCAGGATACAATGGCTCAAAGATGGGGGGACCAGAATTCAAGTTTTTTCCATAATACGATAGCTACAAGAAGGGCAACAAATAATATCTACAGCATTGATAATGAGCATGGAAGGAGGGTGACAGAACCTGCATTGGTACAAAGTACAATATTGAAGTACTTCCAAAGTTCTATGGGTGCAGTGGACCAAGTGGGGGATCAGTTTCCTGAGTTTGACCGGAAGTTAAGTCCTGAACAGGCAAGGGCGTTAATGGAGGTTGTGAATGAGGATGAAATAAAGACCACTTTATTCGATTTGAAGGATGACAAAGCGCCAGGACCGGATGGATTTACTCCTGTATTCTTTAAGGAAGCATGGAGCATTGTCGGGACTGAGGTGGTGAAAGCTATACAAAGCTTCTTCATATCTGGCAAAATCTTGAAGCAGATTAATTGCACTTCAGTGTCACTAATCCCAAAGTGCAGAAATCCATCTAAGGTGAGTGATTTTAGACCCATATCATGTGTTAATACTATATATAAATGCATATCTAAAATCATGGCAAATCGGATGAAGAGGGTGATTGGTGATTTGGTGGGCGATTACCAATCGGCTTTTGTACCGGGAAGGAACATTGTGGATAATATTTTGCTATCTCACGAGCTATTGCACCGATACCATGGGCCAAGCAACCAAGAGATGGTAGCTGTAAAAGTTGACCTCAGGAAAGCTTATGACACGGTCTCCTGGAGATGTATACTAGCAATTCTTCACAAGATGAATTTCCCGGTGATGTTTATCAATTGGATTGAGCATTTCAACTCCAAGGTTCTCTATAATCATAAATGGGAGTATGGTTGGATTCTTCTCAAGTGCTAGGGGGGTTCGACAAGGAGACCCAATATCTCCATACTTGTTTGTGTTGACAATGGAGATGTTCAATATGATACTCAAGGAGGAGACTCGACAAGGGTTTACGCACCATGCTAGATGTGAGGCACTGGATATAAAACAGCTATGCTTTGCAGATGACTTGCTTATGTTTGCACATGCCGATTCATCATCAATTCAATGTTTAAAGACAGCACTCCAAAGGTTGAATAGATTGGCGGGACTCCAAGTTAATAGTGAGACGAGTACTATTTTTGTAAGTGGAGTTGAGGAGGAGAAGAAGCAAGATATTGCAAGTCAGTTGGGGTTTCAGTTAGCTCAATTGCCGGTACGATACTTGGGCCTACCTCTTATTTCTACAAGATTATCAATAGCTGACTGTGAACCACTACTTAATAGTCTCAGATCCAAGACCCAATCGTGGAAAGGAAGGGCACTATCATATGCAGGGAGGATGACACTGGTGAAGACAGTTCTGTTTGGAATTCAAGTCTACTGGCTTTCAGTGTTTAGCATTCCTAAGAAGGTGATCAATGAGTTGGAAAGAATTTGCAGAAACTTCTTATGGGCAGGCCCTGCTATGAAAAGGAAGGTCATTTCGGTATGTTGGGATGTTGTGTGCACACCAAAGGAGGAGGGTGGATTGGGGTTTGTCAAACTCCATGAATGGAATAAAGGTGCGATAATGCGGCTAATATGGTTGATTGCAAGTGGGGCATCTAGTCTTTGGTTGAAGTGGGTGAGGACTTACCTTGTCAAGGACCGGAACTTTTGGGCGTTAAAGGTCCCCGCTAGAGGATCGAGGGTTTGGAGGAAAGTATTACAGCTTAGAAGTGCCGCTGCTCCTCTAGTTAGAAAGGGGATTAATAATGGGAGGGACACGTCATTATGGTTTGATAATTGGCACCCAATGGGACCATTGTATAGCAGGTTTGGCAGGAGAGTAAGCTATGATTCGGGTATCCCACTCCATGCTGCAGTAAGTAGTATTGTAGGAGAGGGGGAGTGGGATGTGCCTCCATCAATAACCATGGACCTTATGGAGATTTGGGGAAGACTTCATGAACTACCAAGACCAGATCCTCAAAAGGAGGATCAAACGATATGGGTGCCTGCTCAATCAGGAATGTTTAGTACGAAGAGTGCATATCAGGCAATGGTCGGGATTGGACAACCAGTTCAATGGAAGACACTACTTTGGCACAGCTTGGCCATTCCTAGGCATTCTTTTATTGCATGGTTGGCGATAAGAGGCAAAATCCTAACCAAGAATCAACTCTTGGAGTGGGGGGGTTATACAGTCAGCCACGTGTGTCCTATGTAGACAGGTTAATGAGACGCAGCACCATCTATTCTTCGAGTGTCACTATAGTGAAGCAATTTGGCATAATCTTCTTTATATGAATGGGTCTCCGCAGGTGACGCGTCAGTGGCCTGATAATGTTGCATGGCTAGAGAACACATGTGCTGGATCTTCCTTAGAACAGGTACTTATGAAATTATCCTTTGCAGCTGCCATCTATAACATCTGGATTGAAAGAAACAGGAGGACCTTCAATAGTAGCTATATTCCTCACCAAGAGGTGTTGAGCCATATAGTGAATGATATTAGAGGGAAATTGAAGTACAGCAAAGTAAGGGTACAAAGTAACCCACGTGACCACCAACTGGCAAGAAACTGGGACCTAAATTGCTTAGGAGCTGTAGTGAGGCATAGGTGAGAGGTTCGTGTTGGGGATGGATGGATTAGAATGTATCTGTTTTCTTGGTTGTTCTTGTTGTGAGCCTTGGCTCTTGTACCTTGCACCACAGTGTGGGTGAGGGTCCCTTGTATATTCTGTCTTTCTTTTAATTTACTTAATTTTCAAAAAAAAAGAAAAAAAAGCTATTTTGAAGCATATATGGCGCATTGTTAACAGGAATTCCAGTCTGTGGACTGAGTGGGTGCACTCTACTCTTTTACGGAATCGTAGCCTTTGGTCAGTGCCAATCCCATCTAGCTGCTCATGGTGTTGGAGGAAAATCTTGCAAGCAAGGCATAATGCATCTCACTTCATCAAATCGAAAATTCACAATGGGAGAAGCACCTTCCTTTGGTTTGACAACTGGCACCCAGATGGACCTTTGCTCCATCATTACAATCCAAGAGTGGTGTATGACTCCGGCCTTGGCAGGGAAGCTACTGTGGACAGCATTATTAATGGGACAGCTTGGGATGTCCCCCCTTCAGTAACCATAGACCTTATGCAGATTTGGGGTCGACTCCATGAATTGCCACCACCAGATCCAACTTGTGAAGACATGGTTAGCTGGTCCCCCTCTAAATCAAGGCAATTCACCACTAAATCTGCCTACTTAGTCTTTTTTTTTTTTTTTGGAAAGTAAGAAAGATTCCATTAATAAGAGAAAGAAAAGGAAATACATGTACAAGCAGAGGGTGGGCATACCCACCAGACTGAGCAAGGGGCAATCAGCACCTTACTAGAAAATGTATCTCAGTGGTGTGGGCTATGATCTGGAAACTGAGCTGAGTTCCTTTTCTGGAATTCCTCTTGGAGAACTGCCGGTTAGATACCTGGGTCTTCCTCTTTTTACTTCCAAGCTTTCAACGAGAGACTGCGACACTCTCATTAACCATGTTCGGTCCAAAGCCCAATCTTGGAAGGGACGTTGCCTCTCTTATGCGGGTAAACTAACTCTCATCAAAGCTGTGTTATTTTCTATTAAGGTTCATTGGCTATCCACTTTTATCATTCCTAAAGGAGTCATATCAGAATTGGAAAAGATTTCTAGGAGATTGCTTTGGTCGGGACCTGATCTTAAACAGAAAATGAATCCCATAAGCTGGAAAATCATATGTGCTCCAAAAAAGGAGGGTGGCCTCGGGTTACTTAACTTGTGCACATGGAATAAAGCGGCAACAATGAAGCATATATGGAAAATTCTGGTCATGGACAGCTCCCTTTGGGTTAGATGGGTTCACAATTATCTCATTAAAGACCGGAACTTCTGGACTTTAAGTGTGCCCACAAATTCATCATGGTCATGGAGAAAGATCCTTAAGTTACGGTATGGAATGGCTCACCTAATAAAAAGGAAGATTTACAATGGTTACAGCACCTCCTTGTGGTACGATAATTGGCATCCTGAGGGGCCCCTTTTCAGTAAGTATGGTAATCGCTTGATCTATGATTCTGGTCTCACATCTCATGCCATGGTTAACAGCATAATATCCGGTTACTCATGGGATCCTCCTATAGCGGCATCTCCAGATTTAATTGAAGTCTGGAGTAGACTCCAAGAGCTGCCAAACCCGTCACCTGATCATGATGATGTAGTGGTGTGGACCCCCACAAAATCAGGTATCTTTGACATTTCTAGTGCTTACAAGCACCTTCATACCCATGGGAGCCAAGTCACTTGGTATGGTCTCGTTTGGTTCTCCAAGCACATCCCTAAGCATGCTTTTATACTGTGGGTTGCAGTAAACCAAAGGTTACTAACCAAAGACCGGTTGCACAAAAGGGGCATTGTTAACAATACTTCTTGTGTGCTATGTAGAGCTCATGACGAATCCCACTCGCATTTGTTTTTTGAGTGCTCTTATAGTACCCATGTGTGGAACAATGTTTTGGCTCGTAATGGAGTGACAAGGACACATCGTTCATGGGCGGACATTGTGCAATGGGCTGCATCTCTGAACCTTGGTAGCCCCCAAGCCATCCTCATATTCAAGCTCTCTCTTGCAGCAAGTGTTTACCACATATGGCGGGAAAGAAACAGAAGGGTGTTCCGGAATTCATATTTGCCGTGGGAACAGTTGGTATCACTTATCGCTCTTGATGTTAGAGGCAAGGCTAACTTGAAGCGTGTGACTGTCCCAGATTCCCCTCTCCATCGCCATCTTGTTGATAGTTGGGATTTAGACTGGGATCTTGTAAGGTGACGATTGGGTATTTTTGCAATCTCTAGTGTTCATGTCATGTGCCCTGATTCTTTAAGGAGCACATTGGGTTGCCTTGTTTGACCTCTCATTGTACAAATCATTATTTTATATACTACTTTGGACTTACCTTCCAAAAAAAAAAAAAAAAGCACCTTACTAGAGAACCATGATGAATAAGCGCAGAAGGAATACTACCCCAACACTAAGAGGTTAAGAAAAGTTACAATTAAGCCCCCAATTCATGGCAATCTGCCTATGAAAAGCATTGTCCTTGAGAACAAAGGTTCGGCCAGCAAGCCTGTAAGAAATGTCCTGCATGATAAACTTACACAGTTCCTCTTCAGGTAATGCCGAATTCTTGAAAACTCTACGGTTCCTCTCACACCAGATGTGGTACACAGCAGCAGACAAAGACAGCTTTCTTAAGATATGAATAATGGATTTAGTGCACCAAGAGGTTCCGGAATCAACAATGAGATTCCACGGGGGAATAGGTTGGGAGGCGTTAAGTCCATTCTTGTTCAAGAGAAATCTCCAAACGCGAGAACTGTAGGCACATTGGAAAAAAAGATGGGGCTTTGATTCATTACCTTGACGACAGAACACACATGCGGCATTCTGAATTGTACCCCATTTGAGAAGTCTATCCATAGTAAGAAGCGCACTCCTTATGGCAAGCCATGTCACAAATGCGTGCCTGGGGATACTGCATGGGAACCAGATTAATCCCGCCCAGGGAAATGAAGGCCGGCTAGGTTCTAAAGCTTTATAAGTGGCCCTGATACTGAAAAGACCAGATTGGGTCAGAGTCCAAATAATCCTGTCATCCATATTTGGGTTAGGCCTAGGCAAATATTGAAGCCTTTCCCAGACACCAATCAGGTCAAAGGAGGTTGGAATTGGGGAGTCCCAAACACCATTGATAATAAGATCATGGACCGATGCATCATCTGGAAGCCCTGAATCATAGATCAATCTCCTGCCAAATCTTGCAGCTAAAGGACCAAGAGGATGCCAATGGTCGTACCATATAGAAGTATTCCTCCCATTATTGATTATGTGCTTTGTATATCTGGAAACAATCTCTCTATGCTTAAGAGTTTTCCTCCAAACCCAAGAAGCCGAGGTAGGAATAGGAACACTCCAGAAATTTCTTCCACGTAGAAGGTTGCTATTGACCCAGGATACCCAAAGATTGGCAGCCTTGCTACCCACAAGCCAAGTTTGCCTTAGCACGGCACACTTATTTCAAAGGCGGATGTTCAATACCCCCAAACCTCCTTGTTCAATAGGCGAACAGACAAGGTCCCACTTGACCTTAGATTGCTTAGCATGTTGCCCATTTCCAGACCATAAGAAGTGCCTGCAGATTTTCTCCATCTTGTAGATTACTTCCTTGGGAAGAATGTAGACAGACATCCAAAAACCGCTGTGGAGAACAAGACAGACTTAATAAGCAAGAGACGACCTGCATATGACAAATGTCTACCTTGCCAGGACTGGGTACGAGATGTAAGCTTTTGGAGAAGAGGCTCACAGTCCCTAGCCGACAGGCGAGACGAGATAAGAGGCAGCCCCAAATACTTCACCGGAATATGCCCTTCCATGAACCCCAGTGTCTTATAACAATGAAAAAGCTTAGTGCGTTAGCTATTGTGGAAACCAAGGTGAGACAGGTGAATGCCCAGCTCGTCAAGAACTTAATTTCTCCTCATTGGGAACTTATTACCAACTATGATTGTGCTCTCAAAGGACGCATTTGGATACTTTTTAATCCTCATGAAATAAGGATTTCCAAAGTTCAAAGTAGCAATCAACATATCCACTGCTTGGCAGAGATCATTAGTGTAAACAAGAGCTGTTTCTTGACTGTTGTGTATGGATCGAATGAGGCGTTGGAAAGGCGCCAACTGTGGAGACACATAATAATATCCTCTTCAACACAGCCATGGATAATTTTGGGTGATTTTAATTGTGTTAGAACTTCAAACGAGAAGCATGGGGGCAACCATATCAACACAAGAGCTACAGAGGATTTCAATGATTGTGTGGATGCATGTGGCCTAGTTGAGCTAAGGGCCAAAGGGTTCTCTCATACATGGTGTAACCGGAGTGAAGGCCAGCAAAGAATAGCATGTAGACTTGATCGAGTGCTGGTCAACCTCCCCTGGCATGCTAGCTTCAGCCCTTCTGAGGTTGAAGTTATTAATCCTGGCATCTCGGATCACTCTCCCTTATTGGTCACAATCTTCCCTCAAAGGCAACAAGGTAAGAAACCTTTTAGATTCTTTAACTTTTGGGCCTCTCACCCGGATTTTCTTCAGCTTGTTGATGAGGCATGGTCAGTGGACGTTTCTGGTACCCCAATGTACAAAGTGACAAAGAAGTTGCAATCAGTCAAAGCCAAGCTAAGGGAATGGAGCAAGAGATTGAAATTTGCAGATATAACTTCGCAGGTTCATGAGTTGAGGACACATCTAGCTGAAGTTCAGAAGTGCTTGCATGATGACCCACATAGTAGTGCCTTGTTCCATCAAGAGAAATCCCTCAGGCACCAATTATCTCTAAGCCTTCGCCAAGAAGAGTCCCAACTAAGGCAGAAATCACGGGTGCAATGGCTTGCGGAAGGTGATAGGAATTCGGCTTTCTTCCATAACTCCTTGATCTCTAGAAGGGCAGCCAATACAGTATCTAGTATAATGACTGATGAGGGGCAGAAATTGTGTGACCCAGCTGAGGTGTCCAACCACATTATACAGTATTTTCAGACCACCTTAGGGGTAAGGCACGATACTAGCACAATGGAGATGCCTGAGTTTGATTCACGAGTAACTGTTGAGCAAGGGGAGAGCTTGAAGGAGGAGGTAACTTCTGAAGAGGTAAAAGCTACTCTCTTTTCCTTGAAAGATGACAAGGCCCCAGGACCAGATGGGTTCACCCCGGCATTCTTTAAGAAAGCGTGGGATATTGTGGGAAATGACGTCGTCCAAGCAATTCTAAGTTTCTTCACTTTTGGCAAGTTGTTAAAGCAATGGAACACTTCGGCTATTACTCTGGTGCCCAAATGCCACAATCTAAGTAAGGTTTCATATTTCAGACCAATCTCTTGTGTTAATACTCTCTACAAATGTATCTCTAAGATTTTAGCTAACCGGCTGAAGAGAGTGGTTGGGGACCTGGTGGGTGACTATCAGTCGGCCTTCATACCACGAAGATGTAGTGCAGAAAATGTTCTCCCCACGCATGAATTACTCCACAATTACCACTTGAGTAGCATCCACAAAAAATGTGCATTGAAAGTGGACCTTCGCAAAGCCTTTGATTCCATCTCTTGGAGTAGTATCAAGAAAATGCTCATTGGAATGGGATTTCCAACCCGCTTTGTCACTTGGATTATGGAGTGTGTATCTACACCAGCTTTTTCAATTATGATCAATGGCTGCCTCATGGGTTTCTTTAAGGGAGCAAGAGGTCTTCGCCAGGGTGATCCTATGTCACCTTATTTGTTTGTGATGATGATGGAGGTCTTCAATATGGTCCTACAGCAACATACACTCCGGGGCTTCTCCTACCACTTTAGATGTGAAGCAGTAGGCCTGAAACTTCTATGCTTTGCAGATGATCTCTTCCTTTTCTGTGCTGCTAATAAAGACTCACTGGATTGCTTGAAGAAAGCTCTCCATGACTTCCAAAGTCTTACAGGTTTGCATGTGAATAATCAAAAGAGTGCCATGTTCTTAAGTGGGGTTGATGAGAACCACCAGGAAGAATTGAGCCTATACACAGGTTTTCCCCTTGGCAAGCTACCGGTGAAATATCTTGGACTTCCCCTACTCTCTACAAAGCTCACTCGAAGAGACTGTGAACCTCTCATCAACCAAATCAAGATGAAGGCACAATCATGGAAGGGAAGATGCCTCTCGTATGCGGGTAAACTCTTGCTCATTAAAGCTGTTCTCTTTTCTATCAAAGTCCATTGGATGTCATCTTTTATCTTACCTAAAGGAGTGATTGATGAGCTTGGAAAGATATGTAGAAGATTCCTTTGGACAGGGCCGCAGCTCAAGCATAAAATGAATCCCATAAGTTGGGATGTAGTTTGCACGCCACGCAAGGAGGGGGGCCTTGGGTTGTTTAACCTATGCACATGGAACAAAGCTGCCACCATGAAGCACGCATGGAAGATTCTCTCCTCCCATGACTCCCTATGGGTTAGATGGGTGCACAAGTACCTTGTAAAGGACCGCAATTTCTGGACTCTTAACATACCATCAATTTGCTCTTGGGCATGGAGAAAAGTACTTCGAACACGGTCTTATATGGCTTCGCAGGTTAAGAGGAAGATTCATAGTGGCCAACAAACATCGTTATGGTATGACAACTGGCATCCTGATGGTCCTTTGTACTCAACCTATGGCCAACGACTTATTTATGATTCTGGGCTTCCAAGCAACGCCAAGGTAAGTGCTATTATTTCAGGAGATGATTGGGACCCACCAGTTGCTGTGTCCCCTAATTTGCTTGAGGTATGGGACAAACTTGACCAGCTTCCCAAGCCAATAGCTGATATTGATGATGTTTTGCTTTGGGTACCTTCAAAGACAGGGTTCTTTAGCATCAGTACTGCCTACCAAAGCTTACAAGTTCGAAGGGCCTCAGTTGTGTGGCATGACTTGGTATGGTTCCACAACCACATCCCAAAACATGCTTTCCTTTTGTGGCTGGCCATAAACCAAAGGCTTCTCACATGTGATCGGCTTCATAGAATGGGAATTGTGCAACACCCCAAGTGTGTCTTCTGTAGACGAAGAGAGGAATCTCATGACCATCTATTTTTTGATTGTGATTACTCTAGGGAAATCTGGAGTCGTATCATGTCACTTAATTGTGTTCACAGTCCAACCCAGCCTTGGAGGGACCTTGTGCAATGGATTGCAACACTTCGGGTGGGAAATGCCAAAGCACGTTCACTTCTCCATCTTTCATTGGCAGCCGCGGTGTACCATATTTGGAGAGAAAGAAATAGGCGGATCTTCCAAAATTCCTATCTTCCATGGCAAGTACTTGAGAACGCTATCATCTCTGACATTCATACAAAAGCCAATATGGATCGAGTGCGACTACCAGACACACCTTTTCATAGGCAGCTCATGAGCAACTGGAGATTGGCATGGGAACTGGCCCACTAAGCTAGTCTAGTTGTACTTGCTTTCATTAGGTGTTGTTGTCTACCACATTTGCTTCTACCCACGGTTGGGGCTCTTGTATTTGTTTGTCTTGCTTTAAGGCACTGGTTGGTTTAAACCAGGATGGCACCTCATTGTAAATTTCTATTTCATTAATACACTTTGGACTTACCTTCCAAAAAAAAAAAAAAGATTTCACATTTAACCCTATCAGAAATGCCAGCCATGAACACTGCACTTTTATCTTTGTTAACGTGAAGACCAGATACCCTGCCGAAAAGTGCTAAAGCAGAAGAGACACAATTAATGGAACTGGTGTCCCCATGGGAGAAAACAAACAAGTCATCAGCAAAACACAATTGCTTGATAGACGGCTCTGAGCATTTGGGATGAGGCCTGAAGTTCACAGCTGTCTTATCCTTCAAAATCTTGTCAAACAGTTCCATAACAAGGACAAATAGGTAAGGAGAGATGGGGTCACCTTGCCTAAGTCCCTTGCCCCCCTTGAAGAAGCCCTCCATGCTACCGTTGATCATAACTGAAAACGATGTGGTAGAGACACATTCCAGTATCCAAGAGATGAACCGAGGAGGAAATTTGAAGCCTTTGAGAACCTCCTCTACACAATGCCAGTCAATGGAATCAAAGGCTTTTTTTATATCAATCTTGAGGGCACACCTGGGAGGGCCCTTATTGAGATGGTAGCTTCTGAATAGCTCATGAGTAAGAAGTATATTGTCCACCATACTTCTATCCGGGATGAAAGCCGACTGATGCATACCAACCAAAGGCCCAATTACAGCTTTGATCCTGTTTGCTAAGATCTTTGAAATACATTTGTATATAGTGTTAACACACGAAATAGGCCGATAATCCGATATCAAGGAGGGCTTACCTTTCTTGGGGACAAGGCTGATGATAGAATGATTCACCTGCTTCAGGAGCTTTCCTGAGAAAAAGAAGGATCTAATCGCATCAGTGACGTCTTTTCCCATTAAGTTCCATGCTTTCTTAAAAAATGCCGGGGTGAAGCCATCTGGGCCTGGAGCCTTTTCATCCTTAAGGGAGAACATTGTGGTCTTGATCTCATCATTAGTGACATCTGCTTGCAGCCCTTGGATCTGATCAAGACTAAGAAAGCGGTTAAAATTAGCCTCAAACGGCTCAAGGGACAGATCCTTCTCACCCAACAACTTGGAAAAGTGGGAAACAATGTGCTGCCTTATTTGAGTCTGGTCAGTAAGCTCACTTACATCCCACTCGGCCTCCTAGGAGCTGGAGCAAACTATTGTGGTTCCAATGGTATGTCCCGAAATTCTCCTTCATTACTTGGATGGCCATCCAACACAAATTACTCACTAGAGATAGATTGAAGCATTGGGGTATCACCCAGGACCAAGTATGTGTGCTTTGCAGAAGGGAAGCCGAATCCCATGACCACTTGTTCTTTAATTGTGAGTATAGTACCACAATATGGGCTACTCTCCTATCAATGAATTGCTTATCTACAGGTACAAGAAGCTGGACAGATTGGATTTCTTGGGCTACAACAACCTTCTCACACCAAGGGCCTATCACAAACTTGGCAAAGTTGTCATTCACTACTGCGGTGTACCAGATTTGGAGGGAACGCAATAGCCGGATCTTTCAGAACTGTTATCACCCCCATGCATGGGTTCTCCACAATATCGTGGATGCTATACTTGGCAAACTCTCCTCCACCAAGGTCGTGCTTGTGGACACTCTCAACCATAGGCAAATAGTTCATAGATGGGGACTTACTTGGCGACTTTTGTAATGAATGTCATCTACTAGTTTCTTTTTCCTGCTTGTTGCCAACTTATAGTTGGGTGCCTTAGGGCTGCTGGAATCTTTATTGTACAAATTTTTATTCATTAATGCACTTTTGGATTTACCTTCCAAAAAAAAAAGATTCTACATACTTTAAGGGATGATGAACAAAGAAGGGATCTCATGCATTCTTAAACAACGGTGAAATCATGTGCGAATAAGAAAGTAAAATCCGGCATGCATGACACTTATTCACATTTACATGGCTTATTCTTTTAGCCGGAAAAAGAAGAAAGGAGATCTAAAGAAGGGGTTAGGGGGGTTAATCAAAGGGATACATGAGATATGAGCAAAGGGGAACAACCTCCCCTAATGACATGAAAGCAAAGCAACAAATATACCAGAGGAAAAATAGCGACCTTACGGCATTTAAAAAACAAACCTAGAGAACTATCCTCCTCCCTTTGATGTACTCGAAATGCTCTCCTTACCTTAGGAGAGCGACATCATCGTGGTGGTGTGAAAAAGTGATGAAAATGGAAGAGAAGAGCATCACAACCATTCCAACAACAAGTATACAATATACAAGGAAATCTCACATGCTTCAAATCTTGCTATATTCACATATGTTAAATAAAATTGTACAAAGAAGCTTACCTTGAGTTTAAAAGTATGTTTGGGGTGTGCTTCACCTTCTTTTGGACCGAGATGGCACTCGGACAGCACCTCCTTCACTCCAAGAGATCTCCTAGGCCTCCTTGAGCAAAAAATGGGGAAGCAGAGAGTAGGAAGGGTTTAGAAGGCTTGGGATGGGGTTTGGGGTGCTTGGGAAGGATGGAGAGGGTAGAGAGGGGAGGTGCGAACAGGGTAGAGTGGGGGCAAGGTTCGGCCAGCAGCCAAGAGGAGCCAACCCCGGAAATGGGGGGGGGGGGGCTGCTGGCCTTTGATATAGCCAGCATTTTGTATCCTACCTAAATGGTCGGATACACCGAGTTTTGTGTGTATCCGACCATGTAGGTCGGATACACTGCCTTTTGTTTGTATCCAACATAAAATGTCGAATACAAACATAATCATTGCAAAAATTGAATTCCTACTAAAAATCTGTCAGAAAATCTTGCGAGATTTTGGAAAAAATCTTTTGTATCCGGCATATTATGTCGGATACAAAGAAATCCGGCATTTTTCATCGGATCAAAAAGGCGAATTTTTTATATTTGCAGATTGCCCCTGCGCATTTTTAGATTAATCCCTGAAATATTTTGCAGATTTTGGATATTTACAGATTGCCCCCTGAGATATTTTCCTGCTCTCCTGCCACGTGTGCAGCTCTTTTGCCACATGTGCAATTTCTGGCACTGCTGCCCTAGAACTTCAACTGCTCATATCTTCTTCATCTGGACTCCGACTTGAGCAAACTCAGTTGCGTTAGAACCATATCGGACTCCTCTATCATTGGGGTAGGATTAAGCAGCTGATTTGGGGTTTAGAAAAAAGTCAATTTTTGCTCCCCCTCAAGTTTGACTGACCTACAGATCCTTCATCCGGACTCCGATTCCAGCAAATTCAGTTGCGTTGGAACCGTGTCGGGATTCTCTATCCACTGAGATAAAGCAAGGTAGTAAATTATCACTTGATCAAAAAGTCAACTATTTGTCCCCTCGGGGTTTGACTTTTCAACTAGGGTTTGTATTTCCGGCACTTCTGGGGTGCAAAAATGAGGTGCTAACACTAGGCTTGGGGCCCGCAGTTCCGATTTGGGCTTGAAAGCCCAAGTTCCTTGAAGTCAGGGTTTAAACCCTTACTTGGTTCGGTTAGTGGGCTTGGCGGGCCCGGTAGGCCGTAGCCCTTGGTCTCGGCCAAACCATGCTAAGTTAATTCATCATGCTACAATCAGGCTTTTGGGTGGGCCGCGTTGGGTTTGGCCCGCTCAGCTTAGTTGATTAACTTGTTTAACTCATTCACATGCATAAGGGTTTATTGGGCTTGGTGGGCCCAGTTAGAAGGCCCACAAGTGTTTCGGGTTGGACCGGTGGTCCATGTCTCATGTTGGGTTTCCGAGTGACCCGAAAACCTTTCCAGTTTACAAGGGGAATAAGATGAAATTGGATTTCCAGGTGGTGTATCCAAAATTAGTTTTCGGATACACCAAATATACAGTATAGCCGACATTAAATTTCGGCTACACAATGAGACATGCTGATCCGACCTGAGTTGTCGGATTAGCTTGAAATAGCCTTTTTTTCAAGCTTTTCAGATGGGGTGGCTTTATTTGGGCTCCTTAATGGGTTCCAAGGTTTGGTGGGCCTTTAGAAAAGCCCACATAGGTTCTGGAGATGGGGAATCCCCCATCTTTGGTCTCTTTTGGTAGTTTCTACAGCAAGGAAAGGTGGGGCGATGCAAGGGAGGTTGCCTCCTATTCTTGGGTCACCTACAGTAGCCGAACAGGGACCATGTCACCCCTGTTTTGATCTCTTAATGTATGCCTAACAGCAAGTATAGCAGATCAAGAAAAAGCCTACGGTCAAGAACCTAGAACATGCTCCAACAAATGACCAAGACATGCATACTCATACTTTATCCAGGGGGGAACAGCAGCTCATGCATGCACTCAAACAAGTAAGATTCAAGTGAAAAGTCACTCGGTTTGTTTCCCAAATCAAGGAAACTCATGCATGCACTCACGACAACCAAGCAACAAAGCATGTCATGCATGTACCAATAAAAAGTGACTAAGAAAACCTGCTGCATGTGCCCATAACAGTAGCCTTCAAAGGAGATTAAGCATGTCATTCATGCACGGCTCTACTAAGCTAATGTTTGGGAGGATTTAGGGTTTCTAAACCTGCTGGGATAGCAACCCCTGGAGGGGCTTGGGGGGCATAATAGTAGCACGACTGGGGATCCCATTAGTGCACCAGAAAAACAGAAATTAAGAGGGCCGGGGAGGGCTGTTGGTGGTGGAGGTTGCATCTTCCCTTTTCGATCATGCATACCCATAAAACAGGGACCAGGGTGTCCCTATCTGGTCTCGAAGGTTCAACAAACAGCAAGCATAATTGGTGATACAAGTAAAACACAAAAGATACTTAAAGCATGCTCCATGACATGAAATGTGCATGCATGTTTCCATGTGCATCGTGTACGGGGGGCAGCAAACACTTGGGCTCAAATTTATGCAAAGTGGGGAGGGTAGCAGGAATTGACCTAGCATGCTGCTATGGAGGGGACAAGTTCATGCACTTGGTGTGTGCAAGTGTGCAAGCATGTCATACCATGGTGTTAGAAGTGAGTAATCAGCATGTCATAGAAGAACAAAACAGCAACTAAAGGGGCGGCAAGACTCAGTTGGTGGTCGGGAAACAGCCTAAAGATGATGTGGGGGAGGGGAGCTTTCATGCATAGTACTTTGACACCACCACATCTCATGTGGGCACAAGCCAAAGGGTGAGCGAAAGTCTGCTGCAGAAGGAGGAAACAGCAACTGTTTGGGATGTTAGCATGCTACCAAGGGGCTGGGAAAAGTGGGAAGACGGGGTAGGGAAGCATGGCCATGGGATCCTTTTTCCCTGGTATGAGCACCACAGGCCTGGTGTGCAAATCAATTTTACTAAAAAGGAAATGGGGTGCTGCTGCTGCCGCCAACAGCAACCCCAAGAGTACCTCACATGCCTACTAGTTTAGCATAAAAAAAGAGAGAGATCATGCTCATATTCAAAGGAGCATGCTCCATACTCAATAAACATACCAACACATGCAAACATATACATTTCACCATCATTAACCATGCTCAAGACAACAACTTATTTGATGGAAAAGCAAACCAACAAGAAGGGTGGAGAGGGGGGATTACGTTGGGGTACATTGGAGTGGAAAGAAAACTGAGAAGGAACAGGCTCCACCTTTAAATAAATGAGATGGAAACTTAACCCAACAGCAACTGAAAACCATGGTATCCCAATGTTGAGGCAGTCTAATGCACAACCGAATTGTACCTCAGATAAGACTATGGTATCCCAGATCGGCAATGACACAATTAATGGGCTGGTTCCTTGTATGGAACCTGGAAGCGGTGTTCCTTTAGTGGATGATAGAATTTCAGTTACTCCGAACAGGTTTGCAGTGCTTGACCATGATAACCACACAGTTAAAGGGAGTTCTTCATCTTCAAGGAAGAAAATTAAGAAGAAGAAACGAATCCTAGTTGACGAGGTGGCAATGAAGCATGCCAAGAATCCTTTGGAGGATAAGAATCCTACATCCAAGGAAGGGAACGGGGGGGTTCATAATACTCATGTTTAATATTGCTGTGTGGAATATTAGGGGCTTAAATAGCCCCGATAAGCAAATGGAAATTCGTAATCTGATTTCGTCAAAAAAGGTTAGCATTGTGGCCATATTGGAGACTAAGGTGAGACAAGTTAACGCTCAAGTGGTGAAGAGTTTGATTTCCCCTCATTGGACTCTCATTGCAAACTATGAATGTGCTTTAAAGGGCCGAATCTGGATTTTGTTTAATCCTATGGATGTGAAAGTTAGTAAATTGGACAGTAGTGACCAGCTTATACATTGCTATGTTGAAATTCTTGGTATTCAAAAGGTGTGCTTACTAACCTTCGTCTATGGTTTGAATGAGGCATCTGAGAGAAGGTTATTGTGGAGGCAGCTCCAGCACTGTTCCTCAAACCAGCTTGGCTTCTCATTGGAGACTTTAACTGCGTCCGCTCGCCTCTTGAAAAGAATGGAGGTAAGCAAGTCAACAGAGGTGCAATGGAGGATTTTAATGACTGTATCGAGACTTGTGAGCTTCTTGATCTCAAGTCTAAAGGGTTATCTCTCACATGGTCTAACCGAAGTGAAGGTCATAGAAGGATTTCATGTAAGCTTGATCGGGCTCTGGTTAATTTGGCTTGGCTAAGGGATTTCTCCCAGTCTGAAGTGGAGGTGCTTAGTCCAAGAATTTCAGACCATTGTCCACTTATAATCTCTATCTTCCCACAATGGCAGCAAGGTAAGAAACCTTGCTGCCATTGTGGGATTTTATTGATGGAGCAATGGTCCATGCCTGAACCTCCATGCCTGAACCTCGCCATCCTCCATGCCTGAACCTCGCCTGATCTTTGCCTGAAGCTCCATCTCTACCTCCTCCATCTCCACCTTCACCATCTCCACCTTCTTTCCCCACCCCCACCTACTTTTTCCCACCATCTCCATCTCCATCTCCGCCCTCTTCTTCACCTGCTCAAGAAGTGTTCGTGATTGTCCGTGTACAAGAAGGCAAGCATGCTTGGGTTCGTGTAAGCAAGCTATTGCAGAAGTTCGTGACTCTCATCAGCAAGCTGTGTTCGTGGGACTTCTGGTACTCGAGCCTCCATCTGTTCCTGGTGATTTCGGTCGTGGTGTTCCACGATCTGTTCGTAGTGTTATCATTCTCTGTCCGTGGGATTTCTGGCCGTGGGTTAGCAATTTCTAGCCGTCTTTTTTTCTGGTCGGGCGTTCTCTGTTCGTGAGATTTCTGGCCGTCTGTTTCTGGCTGTCATTCGTGGTGTTCCACGATCTGTTCGTAGTGTTATCATTCTCTGTTCGTGGGATTTCTGGCCGTGGGTTAGCAATTTCTGGACGTCTTTTTTCTGTTCGGGCGTTCTCTGTTCGTGAGATTTCTGGCCGTGGGTTAGCGATCTCTGGCCGTCTTTATCATTCTCTGTTCGTGAGACTTCTGGCCGTGGGTTTTCTGTCCGTCGGTTACCAAGTTCATGGTTGTTGGATCCGTGAGTCTGGTTCGTATCTGGTCGGGCTGTAGGATCCGTGAGCCAGTGTTCGTTGCATGCTGGCGAAGGAGCAGTGCCTGTGGGGTCTCTATTGCTTCTGGATTTCTGGTCTTCTGTTTGTGGGATTTGTTCGTGGTGCTTCTGGATTTCGGATTTCGGATCTGGTTTTCTATTGCTTCTGGATTTCTGGTCTTCTGGTTTTCTGTTTGTTTGGGCTTCCATTATCAGTTTGTGGTGCTTCTGGGTTCCATTATTTGTTCGTGGACTTCTCCTGAAGATAGCTTCCAAGTTGTTTGTTATATAACTTCTGAAGATATTTTCGGAATTCGGATCTGGTTTTCTATAACTTCTGGATTTCTGGTCTTCTGGTTTGGGCTTCCGTTATCAGTTCGTGGTGCTTCTGGGTTCCATTATTAGTTCGTGGACTTTTGGGTTCCATTATTAGTTCTGGATTTCTATATCTTTCAAGTGTTCGTGGATTTCCATTTCTGCTCGTGGAGACAAACGAGACAGTTGTGGATTATCACGTCTGCTTTGATTATTGTGTGGGATTATTTATTTGTCCATGAATAATTGTTCGTGACTTCCTGCCCATGGTCTTTCTGTTCTTGGATTTTCTGGTTGTGGATTATCTTCTCCATCACTTTTGCTCGGGGATTCCTGGAGTTTCTGTTCGTGGATTTCTGCATGTTGTGGACTATCCCGTTTGCTCGTTGATTATTGTTGACTTCTGGTCGTGTTCACCTGTTCGTGGTTTCTCTGCTCGTGATTATTGTGTGCGATTATTCTGGTCATGGATCTTCTGTTCGTGGATTCTCCTTGCTTTGGTGCCTGTTCGTGCATGCTTCTTGATCTTCAGCTTGCCGGCTTCATCGACCGTGCTCGTTGAAGTCTGGTTCCTCCGGTGCTCTAGTTTCCGGCAGTCCTCATGCATTTGGCTTCATCGGGTTTGT
Organism: Buxus sempervirens; assembly: GCA_947561395.2. Taxonomy (NCBI): domain Eukaryota; kingdom Viridiplantae; phylum Streptophyta; class Magnoliopsida; order Buxales; family Buxaceae; genus Buxus; species Buxus sempervirens. Next base: position 31,042,398 of record OX387183.1, read on the forward strand.
CTGGGTCGACCGGGATGGATGGGTCTTGTGGTCCTGAGACCAATTTGGATTTCCCGCCCCTCCTTTTGCGCAATGAGTCAAATATTGCGGCTGAGTTGGGCCTGCAACATATGACCTCTTCTTCTGACCTTGCTGCTGCGCAGCACCTGCAACCTGAGTTTGCAGCATCGCAGGTCCTGCAACCTGCGGCAAACCCTTCTGAGTTGGCTTTGGAACAGCCTATGCTACATGCGGCAATTTCTCCTGCGCCCATTGTCTGGGTTCTGATCATTTGCCGCAGGTGCCTGGAGCACAAGGTGACAAGGCCGTTCCTCATGTTATGCCTTCTCCTTCTTCCATTGGTCAAGCAAAATCATGGTCGTCTCTTTTTGGGCAGCGAGATGCTTCCATCTCCAAATTGCAGTTCTTCCCACCGTCTATTGTTGATGGAAGAATATTTGTAAGTCCTCCTCCTGACGTGGTGGCTGAAGGGGTAAGGCAGTGGGAGGATTGCCTTGTTGGATACTTTATGGACAGGAAATTACCAGTCTCTGTAGTTGCCAAGATAGCTGATCGTTTGTGGGGTAGACATGGTAATGTTCAAGTCTCAGTTGCTGGGAATGATTTCTTCATTTTTCGGTTTGCCAACTCAGATGTAAAAGACAAGATCTTGCACCACGCACCTTGGTTTTTTGCTGGGAGGCTCATGGTGCTCCAGCAATGGAAACCATGCATGCAGCTGAAGAAAGCAACGGTTACAAAACTTCCTATTTGGATTAAGCTTTATAATGTTCCTATGGAATACTGGACACCGGCAGGGATAAGTTGCTTGGCAAGTGGTGTGGGGAAGCCGTTATATCTTGACGAAGCCACTGCAAAGAAAGCAAGATTGAATTATGCAAGGGTTTGCGTCGAAATTGATATTGATAGTGAGTTCCCACAGCATGTTTATCTCAATATTCAAGGGGCAGAATATGGGGACGAGGATGTCATCACGGTGGATATTGACTATGATTGGAAGCCCACTAAGTGTAGCCAATGTAATGTGTTTGGACACATGGTATCCCGGTGCCCTAAAGCTCCAGCTAGAAGATGGATCCCTACGGGCAGACGTGTTCAAGAAAGCAGTGGTAATCAGCAAGTTGACGGCAACATTGTGGAGTCGGGGAACTCGAATGGGATTGAGAAAGATGATATGTTACAAAAGGAAGTGTCCATGGTCAGGGATGAGAATGTTTGTCAAAACAAGGAACCACAAGACGAACAACCCAACGCATGGCAGTTAGTGAAGGCTAAAGGTACGTTTGCTCCCAAGATGTTGAAATGCAAGGTGAGCCGTCGGGCATAAGTCCCTTGAATTATCATGCCAACATGGAAATGCAAGGTGAGCAGTCGGGTGATGCGATAGTGGGAGACCATGTCATTCCTCCTGGGGGCCCAACAAATAATGGAGATAACACCATTTCCCACTAAGGGATCGACTCCGAGCCAGTTCGGCAACCCCGTGCTCTAAGCTTGGTTGGCGTTGCCGATGAAGTAATCTCTACTACTCCCAACAGATTTGAATCTCTTGTCCATGACAGCCAAGAGCCTGAGAGAAGCTCATCATCTTCCAAGAGAAATAAGAAGAAGAAACTCCTTGTTGACGAAGTGGCTATGAAGCATGCTAAAAAGAATCCAGTGGGTAAAAGCCTGGAAATAAGAGTTGGGGGTGGGGGTGATCAGGTGGCTCATGTTTAATATTGCCATGTGGAATATTAGGGGACTTAATAACCCCGAAAAGCAAACCGAAGTTAGAAATCTTATGGTGTCCAATAAGTTAAGTCTTTTGGCAGTTGTGGAGACTAAAGTAAGGCAAGTTAATGCCCAAGTTGTGAAAAGCCTCATTGCCTCCCATTGGGAACTCATTACCAACTATGACCAAGCTTTGAAGGGCCGGATTTGGATCTTGTTTAATCCTATGGAAGTTAAGATTAATAAGTTGGACACTAGTGACCAACTTATCCATTGCTATGCTGATTTTTTGGTGATGCAAAAAGCATGCTTCATCACCTTTGTTTATGGTTCGAATGAGGTCTTGGAGAGAAGGCATTTGTGGCGGCAGTTACAAAGCTACTCAACACCTCATCCATGGATGCTTGTAGGGGACTTTAACTGTGTTAGATCAGCAAATGAAAAGTCAGGAGGCAAGCAGATTAACCGGTGTGCCACAGAGGAATTCAATGATTGTATTGATGCTTGTCATTTGGTGGAGCTTAAATCCAAAGGATTCTTCTTCACATGGTCTAATCAAGGTGAAGGCCAAAGAAGAATACTTTGCAGATTGGACCGTGTTCTTGTTAACTTGCCTTGGCTTAGAGATCTTCCCTCCTCTGAAGTTGAGGTACTTAACCCAGGTGTCTCAGATCATTGCCCGTTGCTGATTTCGATCTTTCCCCAATGGGAGCAAGGTAAAAAGCCTTTCAAATTTTTTAACTTTTGGACGGCTAGACCAGATTTCCTTCCTCTTGTCCAGGAGGCATGGGGAGTTGAGGTGAATGGCTCACCAATGTTCCGAGTTACTAAGAAGCTTCAAGCTGTAAAAATGAAGCTCAAGGGTTGGAGTAAACAAATGAGATTTGCTGAGTTGTCATCTCAGGTTCAGGAAATCAGAGCAAAACTTGCAGTCCTACAGAAAAGCCTTCATGATGATCCCCAAAATGTTGCCCTAGTACACCAAGATAGCACTTTGAGGAGGCATTTCAACTCTATTTTGAGATATGAGGAGTCTCAACTCAAGCAAAAATCAAGGGTTCAATGGTTGGCGGAGGGTGATAAGAACTCCTCTTTCTTTCACAATGCCTTGACATCAAGAAGAGCAATGAACAATTTCTCATGTATTATGACAGAGGAGGGTACCAAAATCACTGATCACAAAGAGATTTCCCAGCATATTGTTGAGCACTTTCAGATATCATTGGGGTCAACTGTTGAGCAGAACTACCCTGACATGCCCACGTTCTCTAAAGTTCTATCTGAGGAGCAGAAATGTTCTTTGATGGAGGAGGTTACATTTGAAGAAATCAAATCCACACTATTCTCTTTAAAGGATGACAAGGCGCCAGGCCCAGATGGGTTTACTCCTGCCTTCTTTAAAAGTTGTTGGAACATAGTTGGGGATGATGTATTGGCGGCAATCACAAGTTTCTTCAAGGAAGGCAAGCTTCTAAAGCAGTGGAATACTACAGCCATATCGTTGGTGCCCAAGTGTCATAACCCAAGCAAGGTTGCTGATTATAGGCCTATCTCCTGTGTCAATACCTTATACAAATGCATATCCAAGATAATCGCTAATCGGCTTAAGGGAGTTGTTGGGAATCTTGTTGGGAGTTACCAATCAGCCTTCTTACCAGGTAGAGGGGCAGCAGAGAATGTCCTACTTACTCATGAGCTTCTCCATAACTATTATCTGCATGGGTCCCATAAGAAATGTGCACTCAAGGTTGATATTCGTAAAGCCTTTGACTCAGTATCTTGGAGCAGCATTAGACATATGTTGCATGCATTGCAATTTCCGGCTATTATGGTTTCATGGATCATGGAGTGTGTCTCCACCCCAGCCTTCTCCATTATGTTAAATGGTAGCATGTCTGGTTTTTTCAAAGGTGCAAAAGGTCTACGACAAGGTGATCCTATGTCTCCCTACTTATTTGTCTTGGTAATGGAAGTTTTCAATATGGTGTTGAAGGAGAATACCAACCATGGCTTCTCCTACCATCATAGATGTGAGGCTATTGGTATCAAGCTTCTTTGCTTTGCAGATGACTTGTTCATCTTCTCTAAAGCTGATGATTCCTCCTTACAATGTATTCTTAAAGCACTTGGAGACTTCCACGAGATAACAGGACTATATGTCAACAAAGCCAAGAGTGCCATGTATCTAAGTGGTGTGGATGAAGTCCAAAAACGTGATTTAAGCTTCTTGTCTGGGTTCCCTATTGGGGAGTTGCCGGTTAAATACCTTGGTCTTCCTCTTTTTTCCTCCAAGCTCTCAAGGATGGATTGTGAACCTCTTATTAAGCAAGTCAAGGCAAGAACTCAATCTTGGAAAGGTAGAGCTCTCTCGTATGCTGGTAGGTTAACACTCATAAAGTCGGTGCTTTTCTCTATCAAAGTTCATTGGCTGACCACCTTTATCATTCCCAAAGGTGTTCTCTCTGAATTGGAAACTATCATTAGGAGATTTCTATGGGCAGGGCCAGATCTCAAAAAGAAAATGACTCCCATTAGTTGGGATACTGTTTGCATGCCAAGAAAAGAAGGTGGACTCGGCCTCTTCAAGCTTTGTAAATGGAATAAAGCTGCAATCATGAAGCATTTATGGCGAATCCTTAGGAATGAGAACTCCTTGTGGGTGCAGTGGGTTCATAAATACTTGGTCAAGGACCGTAATTTCTGGATTATCAATATACCAGGAACTAGCACTTGGGCATGGAGGAAAATTCTTAGAACAAGACAAGATATGGCACATTTGGTGAAGAAGAGGATATTCAATGGTTCGTCCACGTCCCTATGGTATGATAATTGGCACCCTGATGGTCCCTTGTTTAGCAGGTATGGTTATCGTCTAATCTATGATTCGGGCTTAACCGCCCGAGCCACGGTTAGTAGCATAATCTTAGGTCACACTTGGGACCCTCCCGTGGCTACATCTCCTGATTTAATTGAGGTGTGGAGTAAGCTTCACCAGCTAAAGCACCCAATGTCTGATAGGGAAGATGTGTTGATTTGGATCCCCACCAACTCAGGTATGTTTGATATCAACAGTGCATATAAAAGTCTTGACGCTATACGTGCACAAGTTCATTGGTATAGTTTGGTGTGGTTTTCACAACACCTACCAAAACATGCATTTGTTCTATGGCTCGCTGTCAACCAACGACTCCTTACCCGGGATCGTCTTCACAAATTGCATATTATTGACCAAGCAACCTGCGTGCTATGTAGAAGCGTCGATGAGTCTCACACCCACTTGTTCTTTGAATGCCACTATAGCTCTCAAATTTGGAATCACATCCTTTCCAACAATTGTGTGAATAGAGCGCAGCGGACTTGGGTACAAGTAATTCAATGGGCTTCATCTTTGCAAGTTCCTAGCCCACAAGCTCGGATGTTATTCAAGCTTTCTCTAGCAGCCACAGTCTATCACCTTTGGAGGGAGAGAAACCGCCGGGTCTTCAGAAACATCTATATGCCGTGGCAGGTCTTGGTTGCAGCAATCGTATCGGATGTCCGTGATAGAGCAAATCTGGAACGAGTAAAGCTTCTGGATACTTCCCTTCATCGCCAACTCATCTCTAATTGGGACTTGAATTGGGAGTTTCTCCCTTAGTTCTACCATCCTCCCGTGCTTTTATTTGTATGGTCGGTTGCCTCATTAATTGGAGGCTTGTTTTGCATTTGTATGGTTGGTTGCCTCAACAATAGGAGGCTTGTTTGCTTTATCTTGTTCAGACGCCATTGTAGATATTTCTTTTATTAATTAAAACTTTGGACTTACCTTCCAAAAAAAAAAAAAGGTAAGAAACCTTTTAAGTTCTTTAATTTTTGGGCTTCCAGGCCTGAGTTCTTATCTCTAGTTGAAGAAGCATGGGCAATTGAGGTTCATGGCACTCCGATGTTTCGGGTTTCAAAGAAGTTACTGGCAGTTAAGGCTAAGTTAAGGGAGTGGAGCAAGCAAATGAGATTTGCAGATTTGTCCTCTCAAGTTCGTGAAGCCCGGTTAAAGCTTGCTGATTTGCAGCAGAAACTTCATGATGATCCCATGAATTCAGACCTTTTTCAGGAGGAGAATAGTTCAAGAAGACATTTATCCTCTTTGCTAAGGTGTGAAGAGTCTCAAATAAGGCAAAAATCAAGGGTGCAATGGTTAGTAGAGGGGGACAAAAATTCTGCATTCTTTCATAACACTATGACTTCCAGACGCGCAATCAATAATATTTCATGTATTATGACTGAGGATGGGTCCAAGCTAATTGAACAGAAGGATATTTCGGAACACATAGTGAGCCACTTCCACTCCACTTTGGGCGCGGCTGCTGCTGCTCCAACTTATTGTGCCATGCCATCATTCCTTCGTGTTTTGAATGAAGAGCAAAAATCCAGCTTGAAGGATGAGGTTCAATTTGAAGAGGTCAAATCCACTCTTTTCTCCTTAAAGGAGGACAAGGCTCCGGGTCCGGATGGTTTCTCCCCTTCTTTCTTTAAGAAGTGTTGGGGTATAGTAGGGGATGATGTAATGGAGGCCATCCTAAGCTTTTTCAAGGATGGCAAAATGCTCAAGCAATGGAATAATACAGCAATATCCTTAGTGCCAAAGTGTTCGAACCCCACTAAGGTTGTTGATTATAGACCCATTTCCTGTGTCAACACTCTCTACAAATGCATAGCAAAGATAATTGCTAACAGGCTCAAGAGAGTTGTGGGGGTTATCAATCCGCTTTCCTTCCTGGGAGAGGTGCAGCTGAGAATGTACTCTTAACACATGAGCTACTACATAATTACCACTTGGAGGGTACTCACAAGAAATGTGCTCTTAAGGTAGATATCCGTAAGGCCTTTGATTCGGTTTCTTGGAACAGCATCAAGCATATGTTACATGCCTTTCAATTCCCTCCTATTGTTGTGTCTTGGATCATGGAATGCGTTACAACCCCGGCCTTCTCAATCATGATCAATGGCAGCCTCTGTGGTTTCTTCAAGGGTGCTGTAGGTCTTCGCCAAGGTGACCCTATGTCACCCTACTTGTTTGTGCTGGTCATGGAGGTATTCAACATGGTGCTAAAGGAGAATACTAGGCAAGGTTTCTCCTACCATCAGAAATGCGAAGCCATTGATCTCAAGCTATTGTGCTTTGCTGATGACCTGTTCATTTTCTCCAAAGCCGACATCTCTTCCATTTTATGTATCTCCGCTGCTCTCCAGGAGTTCCAGCATCTAACTGGCTTATGTGTTAACAAAAGTAAGAGTTCCATGTTTTTAAGTGGGGTGGATCAGGCCACGAGAGCTGAATTGAGCATGTTGTCTGGGTTTCCATTGGGTGAGCTGCCGGTTAAGTACCTAGGCATTCCGCTTATTACGTCTAAACTCATATGGAGGGACTGCCTACCACTTATTGAACAAGTCAAATCTAGGACTCAAGCTTGGAAAGGAAGAAGTCTTTCGTATGCAGGCAGGCTTCTACTCATTAAATCTGTGCTCTTCTCCATCAAGGTACACTGGCTAACCACTTTTATTATTCCTAAAGGTGTTCTTATGGAATTGGAAAGGATCTCAAGGAGGTTCTTATGGTCGGGTCCAGAACTCAAGCGGAAAATGACCCCAATTAGTTGGGACATTGTTTGTAGACCACGTGAGGAAGGTGGACTGGGTTTGTTTAAGTTGAGCCTTTGGAACAAAGCCGCAGTTATGAAGCACGTATGGAAAATTTTAAGCTTTAGTGAATCCTTGTGGGTACAATGGGTGCATAAGTACCTTGTGAAGGATCGGAACTTCTGGACCATAAATATACCAGCGGGTTGTTCTTGGGCATGGCGTAAGATACTCAAGACAGCGGGTCTCCCTCTTATTACTTCCAGATTAAAAGCAAGGGATTGCGAGGTGTTGCTCCAACGAATGAAGTATAAGGTGCAAGCCTGGAAAGCTAGATTCTTGTCCTATGCTGGGCGAGTCCAACTCATTAAATCGGTTCTTTTCTCAACCTCTGTCTACTGGTTATCCTCCTTTATTCTTCCTAAAGGAGTCCTTTTGGAGCTAGAAAGGCTATGCAGGTGCTTCCTTTGGTCTGGGCCAGATTTGAAAAAGAAAATTAATCCAATAAGTTGGAGCAAAGTATGCCTCCCGAAGGATGAGGGAGGTTTGGGCCTCATCAACTTACACAAGTGGAATGCAGCAGCCATATCTCAATATTTGTGGAGAATTGTCAAGGCTGATGGTTCTTTATGGTACGAGTGGACGACTCAAAACCACCTTAAAGGAAGAAGCATTTGGCAGGTACAACAACCAGCATCTCCTTCGTGGCAATGGAGGAAAATCTTAAAGCAAAGAAGCCACCTTCTCAACCATATTCACTATCGGATTGGCAATGGAGAGTTCACTTGGCTATGGTTTGATAATTGGCTCCCAATAGGGTCTATATTTCAGAGATTTGGAACAAGAATTATCTATGACTCAGGACTGCCCCTCAATGCTAAAGTCTCTTCAATAATTTTTGAAGGTTCCTGGGATCCTCCCCCTGCCATCTCCCATGAATTAAATGAAGTTTGGAGCTATCTTAACTCCCTCCCAAGGCCGGACATGTCACAAGAGGATAAGGTATGTTGCTTGTATTCTACTACAGGTGATTACAAAGTCAAGCAAGCATATGAAGCCTTGAGAGATGCATCTCCCAAGGTTGCTTGGGCAGACTTAGTGTGGTATCCTAATAACATCCCTAGGCATGCCTTTATTCTTTGGATGGTAATCCACCGTAGCTTGCCCACACAAGACTTATTGCTTCGTCGTGGCATCATCAACCATTCCAAATGTGTGCTTTGCCAAGCTAGCTCGGAGAACGTGGATCATCTTTTCTTTGGTTGCTGCTACTCAAATAAGGTATGGAAAAGTTTATTAAGAAAGAGTTGCATTTCCAGGAATCCATTGCAATGGGAGTTGGAACTAAACTGGGCAATCCAGAATTTCAAAGGTAAAAACCTTATTGCTATGCTTAAGAAGTCTTCTCTTGCCGCCACGGTCTATCATATTTGGAGAGAAAGAAATAGGCGATTGTTTCAAAATAAGGCGATGCCTAGTGAAAACCTTACTTCGCTTATTATTGAGGACATAAGGAGTAAGTATGGGGCCTTCGTGGGTAAATTAAAGGACACTCCTAGCAACAGAGAAGTTTGTGATACCTGGGGAGTCTACCCCTCTTTCATTTTGTAATGTATCTCTTGCTTTCTGTCTCTCTTGTTTAGTTTGACAGTTTTTGTTCCCTTTAGGGTCGGCATCTGCTTTGTTCCAGTTTAGGTGGGTATGCCCACTGTTTGGTCTTGTAATGCCTCCCCTCTCTAAGGGGATTTGGTTGGTCTCAACCTCTTTGGGCATCTCATTGTATATATCTTTTTATCATTAATACATTTGGACTTATCTTCCAAAAAAAAAAAAAGATAGGAGATATGTACAATCAAGGCAATGCCCACAAGGAGACTAAACAAGTCTCCAACAAGCTAAAAAAAAAAAAAAAAAAGAACCTACTCAAAGTTGTAACATGATTACAATAAAGACCAATGAAGGTCCCAATTGCTAACAATTTGCCTGTTCAAACTTGAGTCTTGGAGAACCACTTTGTCAAGTCCACACTTGAGTTGTATCTCAAATTTTATTTGGTGAAGGATCCAATCATGTGGGTGATAACTGTTTTTGAAGATACGCCTGTTCCTTTCAGCCCATATGTTATAAATTGCAGCTCCCAGAGAGAGCTTGAACAGGTAGTTAGTTTTTGAAGATTCCACGAAAGCATTCGAAGCCCAATCAACCAAATCCCTCCAGGAACTTCCACCTCCACCTCCATCTCGCCTGAACCTCCACCTCCATCTCCATCTCCATCTCACCTCCATCTCGCCTGAACCTCCACCTCCATCTCCATCTCGCCTGAACTTCCACCTCCATTTTCATTTCGCCTTCTCCCCCCTCCATCCACCTGTGTTCGTGAGGTGTGCCATCTGCGTTCGTGAGGTGTGCCATCTGCTGTGTGCACGGTGCAAGGTTCATCTGCTCGTGGTTTATTGCATCTGCTCGTGGGTTTTTTGCTTCTGCTCGTGGTTTATCGCTTCTGCTCGTGCGTTTCAAGGTCGTGAAGGTCTGCTGGTTCGTGAGGTTCAGGTCGTTGGTTCCGGCCAGCTCTCGTTCGCCGGCTCTTGCTGGCGACCTTGTTCTCCGGCAGTAAGGTTTATTTGCTCGTGGAGTTATTGCGCGTGGATTGCTAGAGTTTACCGGCATTTTTTGTTCGTGGGTGTTCAAGGATCTGTCTTTTATCGTTCGTGGCTGTCGTGACTATCTGATTACTACCTGATTACTATCGTTCGTGGGTCTGATTATTATCGTTCGTGGATCTGATTATTATCGTTCGTCGATCTGATTACTATCGTTCGTGGATCTGATTATTATCGTTCGTGGATCTGAGTTCTATCGTTCGTGGCTGTCGTGACTATCTGATTTCTGATTATTTTCGTTCGTGGCTGTCTGCAACAAGTTTTCTGGGCGTTTGTCTCTACTTGGGAGCCCGCTTCTGGCCGTCATTTCTGGCTCCCTTCCAGTGGTTCGGGTTTTATGTGGACCAGTTTATCATCAGTTCTGTATCTGGAGCTTATTGGCTTGTGGGATATCATCTTCTCGTTGGTTTTTTCAAGCTCAGAAAGCTCAGAATCCGTGGAGCAAATTTTCGTGGAGAATATATTCGTGGAACATCTTTGTTTTTGAGCAACTATTACCAGCAGTTGTCCAAGCTCAAAAATCTCAGAAGCCTATATCTGGGGCTTATTGGTTTATTGGTTTATTGGTTCGTGGGTTATCTTTTATTCGTGGAGAAATTTTTTTCGTGGAGCCCTTGTTCCAGACCTGTCTTTCTCCCGTATTGTTTCTGGGTATCATTGTTCGTCAGATTTCTACTTCCCGTGGGTTCCAGCATTTCCAACTCCTGTCCATCGGGGTTATCTCCAGCTTTTGTTGGTGTGATTTTACAGCTTCTGTTCGTGTTTCTTACAGCCTCGTGTATTACCTTCTTTTCTGATCTGTATGGAGCCTTCGTGCCTTGCTTAGCTTGCCTGTCCGCCATGAACGACATTCAAGCTTCGATCTCTGATTTCCCGCCTTTGGCTTCCTCGGTTAATCCCGTTGACCAAGTTAATTTGCCTCCTGCTCATCCCAGCAATGACATTAGGGCCTGGTCTACCCTTTTTGGGAAAGCCTCGGCATCCAAGGCGAAATTGCATTACCATGAGCCCCTGCTGTCTGACGGTCAAATCCTGATCTCCCCTCCCTCTTCTGTCGTTGAGCTGGGATCCAGGCTTTGGGAAGGCAGCCTCATTGGGCATTTCCTTGATAGGAAACTGCCATTGCATGCTGTCAAAAGCATCGTGGACAGGCTTTGGAACAAATTTGGCTCAACACATGTATCTGAAGTGAGCAATGGTTTTTTTATCTTTCGTTTCTCTTCATCCCAGGCGAGAGACAAAGTGTTGCAAGGGGGCCCCTGGCACCTGGCAGGAAGACTTCTAATTCTTCAACAGTGGGAACCTAACATCCAATTTGAGAAGTGCAAGTTATCTACAGTGCCCGTATGGATTAAACTTCTGAATATTCCTATGGAATATTGGACTGAAGAGGGCCTAAGCTGGATTGCTAGTGGAGTGGGCACTCCGATTTGCCTTGATGAAATGACCGAGAAGAAGCTCAAGCTCCATTATGCCCGTGTTTGTGTGGAGGTAGGAGTGGACTGTACATTCCCGGATCAGGTCTTCATTAAGGCACCGGGTTCATCTGAACTCCTTCAGATCGATGTTGATTACTCTTGGAAGCCCCTTAAATGCTCTTCTTGCCAACTATTCGGTCACACTGATTCCAAGTGTAGCCTCTCCAAGCAGTGGGTTCCCAAAGAAGTCGCTGCCAACCAAGATTCTTCAGCTGTCGAAAGTGTGGCACCAGTTGCTACACAAGTTATTGATCCTTCTGTCCAACTACCATTCAGTTCTACTTGTGATGGTGTTGCGACTGAGCTGCCACCAGTGGATGCCCACGTGTGGACTCCGGTTAACCGCAAGGGCAAGGAAATTGTTCACCCCAGTCCGCCTCCCTGCCTTGGTGAATCTTCAGGGCCTCTCTCTCAGGATAATTCTGAACCTTTACTGCCTCCTGCCTCCAACCTAGTTGCTGAGGGGGATTTGATCACCAATGCCAGCCACCTTGTCAATGAGGAAACTGTAAAATGCCATGACTCTCCAGCCCCCAACCACTCCCAAGATACCCAAGGTACTTCTGGGCATGAGATGCCAACCCCCCCGGTTGAGGAATCCCCTAACAGGTTTGAACCTTTATTGGCTCTTAACCATAGCGATTTGATCACCTCATCATCTTCCTCAAAGAAGAAACAACGTAAGAAAATGAAGCGGCACTTACTTGTGGATGAAGTCGCTATGAAAAACGCCAAATTAGCAGGTAGCAATGTTGCTGGAGTGCCCCTTCGAATTTCCACCTCCCAATGATTAAGATCGGCTCATGGAATATCAGGGGTCTTAATGACCCAGCAAAGCAGAAGGAAGTCAGGAACTTGATCTCATCTCACAGGTTGGACATCATCTGTTTAGTGGAAACTAAGGTTAGGGAAATAAATTCCCAGGTTACTCGTAATCTGATTTGCCCTTCTTGAGCACTTATCACAAATTATTCTAAGGCTCTTAAGGGCCGTATTTGGGTATTGTACAACCCAGCATTAGTTGCTATCAATGTATTGGGCTCTTCCGACCAATTCATTCACTGCAGTGCCGTGTTATCTTCCCTTCAGAAGTCTTTCTTCTTTACTGCAATTTATGCCTCAAATGACAGCAGAGAAATAACCTTCTTGTGGAATGACCTGAAATCATGGAATCCTTCTTTCCCATGGCTTTTAGTGGGTGACTTCAACTGTGTTCGAGGCCATTCAGAAAAATCGGGAGGTAAACATATCAGTCGTGCTTCTACTGATGATTTTAACAACTTCATTGAATTTTGCGAGCTCTTTGATCTGAAAAGCAAAGGACTAAATTTTACTTGGAGTAATCAAGGTGAAGGCCCCGGCAGAATCATGGTTAAGCTTGATCGTGCTCTTATCAATTTCCCATGGTTGACTGAGTTTGCTACTTCTGAAGTTGAAACTTTTCCCCCTGGAATTTCTGACCATTCCCCCCTTATCATCTCCATCTTCCCGCCCACTCATCCCATGAAGCGCCCTTTCAGATTTTTCAACTTTTGGGCATCTCATGAGGAGTTCTTACCGCTGGTTGAAGATGCCTGGAGTACTCCAATTTCTGGAGTACTCCGATGTTTATTGTTGTTAGGAAGCTCAAGCTTCTCAAATGCAAGCTTAAGGATTGGAGCAAGAAGAAGGCTTTTGCTGGCATTTCGTCCAAAGTCCAAGAGCTGAAATCCCTTTTGGCCGACTGTCAAACCATGATCCAGGTCTCCCCCCATGATATCGCACTAGCTTGCAAAGAGAAGGAGCTCCGATCTCTTCTTCTTTCTGCCCTCCGTATTGAGGAATCTCAACTCCGCAGTAAATCAAGAGTGCAATGGCTTCAAGAAGGTGATCAGAACTCTAGTTATTTTCTCAAAATGCTTGTTTCAAGGCGTTCTCACAATAGCATTTTGTCCATCTCCAATGATCAAGGTCAGAAGCTTTCCGAACCCTCCCTAATTGAAGATTGCATTACTCGTTTCTATAGGAACTTGCTGGGTGAAGCTTCAGCGCCCTCCACCTCCCATATGCCTTCTACCCTCCCATACCTTTCAGATGACCACATAAGCAGCCTAGCCATGACTGTCTCAGATGAAGAGATTAAAAGTACCCTTTTTAGTCTTAAAGATGACAAGGCACCTGGACCTGATGGGTTCACTGCCCTCTTCTTCAAATCGGCTTGGTCTGTGGTGGGTTCAGACGTGCTCCATGCCATCAGAAGCTTCTTCACCTCTAGCCAACTGCTCAAAGAGATGAATTGCACAGCAGTAACGCTAGTTCCTAAATGCAAGAACCCTTCTCAAGTTGGTGATTACAGACCTATTTCATGTGTCAACACTCTCTACAAGTGCATCTCCAAAATCTTGGCAAATAGGCTCAAAGCGGTGACAGGTGACCTTGTGGGAGGTTATCAGTCGGCATTCATTGGGGGCAGAAACATAGCAGAGAATATTCTCTTGGCGCATGAACTTCTTCATGGTTACCACCTTAAAAGAGGTACTGCCAATTGCACTATAAAAGTTGACTTGCGGAAGGCCTTTGACTCCGTCTCTTGGAGTTGTGTTCAAAGAACCTTAGAAGCAATGAAGTTTCCACCAATTTTCTCCAAATGGATCATGGTATGCATCTCCTCACCTTCTTACTCAATAATGATTAATGGAAACTTGTGTGGCTTCTTCAAAGGAGCAAAGGGTCTACGACAGGGAGATCCTATATCGCCATACCTCTTTGTCCTTGTCATGGAAATATTCAATCGTGTTCTTCATGAAGAAACTTCTATTGGGTTCAGTTACCACTCTAAATGCAAAAAGAATAACATCAAGCTACTCAGTTTTGCCGATGATCTGTTACTGTTTTCTAAGGGAGACCAGAGTTCAGTCAATTGTTTTGCTTGTGCCTTGAAAAGATTTTCTCTGCTTTCGGGCATGGAGGTCAACAAGGGTAAAAGTCATGTCTTTTTCTCGGGCTGTGATGATGTAGCAGCCACCTTGGCAAGATCGATCGGTTTTCAGCTCGGATCTCTGCCCATTCGTTATCTTGGACTACCACTTCTCACCACCAAGCTTACAGCCAAGGACTGTGATCCCCTCATTAGCCGCATTCAAGCAAAGATGCAAGCTTGGCAATGTCGTAGCTTATCCTATGCAGGTCGCCTTCTCCTTGTAAGATCGGTGCTTTTCTCAATCAAGGTACATTGGCTCTCCACTTTCATTCTTCCAAAAAGTATCCTTGTTATCCTCACTAGACTTTGCAAAAGATTCCTATGGTCTGGCCCTAGCCTTGACAAGAAGATGTCACCTGTTCATTGGGAAGTGGTCTGCTCCCCCAAATCTGATGGAGGCCTTGGCTTGCTCAATCTTGTACTTTGGAACAAAGCAGCTATTTTGAAGCACATCTGGCGCATTGTTAACATGAATTCCAGTTTGTGGACTGAGTGGGTACACTCTACTCTTTTAAGGAATCGTAGCCTATGGTCAGTACCTATCCCATCTAGTTGTTCATGGTGTTGGAGGAAAATCTTGCAAGCACGACATATTGCCTCTCTCCACATCAAATCGAAGATTCACAATGGGAAAAGCACCTTCCTATGGTTTGACAATTGGCATCCAGATGGACCATTGCTCCATCATTACAATCCAAGAGTTGTGTATGACTCCGGCCTTGGTAAGGAAGCAACAGTGGACAGCATTATTAATGGGACAGCTTGGGACGTTCCTCCTTCCATTACCATAGACCTTATGCAGATTTGGGGACGACTCCATGAATTGACACCGCCTGACCCAACTCGTGATGACATGGTTAGTTGGTCTCCCTCTAAATCAGGTATTTTCACCATCAAATCTGCCTACTTTGTCTTACAACCCATGCGGCCTCCTAGGAGCTGGAGCAAGCTTCTGTGGTTCCAATGGCACGTCCCGAAATTTTCCTTCATTGCTTGGATGGCCTTCCAACGCAAATTACTCACTAGAGACAGATTGAAGCATTGGGGTATCACCAAGGACCATGTATGCGTTCTTTGTAGAAGGGAAGCCGAAACCCACGACCACTTGTTCTTTAATTGTGAGTATAGTAGCACAATATGGTCTACTCTTCTATCAATGAATTGCTTATCTACAGGAACAAGAAGCTGGAACGATTGGATCTCTTGGGCCACAACCAGCTTCTCCCACCAAGGGCCTATCACAAACTTGGCAAAGTTGTCTCTCACTACTGCGGTGTACCAGATTTGGAGAGAACGCAATAACCGGATCTTCCAAAACTGTTATCATCCCCATGCTTGGGTTACCCACAACATCGTAGCTGATATACTTGGCAAGCTCTCATCCACTAAGGTCGTACTGGTTGACACTCCTAGCCATAGGCAAATTGTTCATAGATGGGGACTATCTTGGCGGTTTTTGTAATGTCACTTTTTAGTCGCTTGTATCTGTTTGCTGCCAACTTATAGTTGGGTGCCTTAGGGCTGTTTGAAACTCTATTGTACACATTTATTTTCATTAATACACTTTTGGACTTACCTTCCAAAAAAAAAAAACCAAATCCCTCCATGGCCTATTGATTCTGGAGATACAAGAAAGCCTTAGAAGACCTTCCCATATGTGACGGCTGAACTCACATTCAAAGAATAGGTGCTGGTGAGATTCTCCATGAAGTCGGCATAACACACATATAGTATCTTGAGTGACTCTAAGCCTTGATAGCTTGTCTCTTGTTAATAGCCTTTCATGAAAGGCCATCCATGATATGAAGGAGTGCTTTGGTATATTACCTGAAAACCATATCAATCTCATCCATCTAACCTTAGGCCGAGGAGCGTCAAGTGAGTTGTATGCACTCTTGATGTCACATGAGTCAGAGTTTGATGGAACCCAAATAGTCTTGTCTTCACGGCTACTATCTGGTTTTGGTAACTCATGGAGTCTACCCCACACTTCAAGTAAATCAGCGGAAATGGATAGAGGAACGTCTCAAGCATCATCCTCAATAATAGCCGAGACCTTTGCATCAAGAGGGAGACCAGAGTCATATGCGAATCTTTGGCCATAGCGATGGAGGAGGGGGCCTTGTGGATGCCAGTTGTCATACCAAAGGGAGGTTGAGTCTCCATTGTAGATGCGTTTGTAGATCAAGTTGACTGCCCAAGCCCTTGACTTTAGAATCTTCCTCCATATCCAGGAGCAAGAACATGGAGTTTTGAGAGCCCAGAAGTTGTGATTCTTGATATGATTGGCGTGAATCCATGTGCTCCATAAGGAATGAGAGTTGCTTGCAATAGCCCAGACATGCTTCAGGATGGCTGCCTTATTCCATATATCTAGTTTGGTTATTCCCAAGCCTCCACTTTCTTTTGGTTCACAGACCCAGTCCCAACTTATGGGAATCATTTTCTTTGACACTGAGTTACCAGACCATAGGAAATTTCTACATATTCGGTTCAGCTCTCTGATTACTGCTTTAGGAACAATGAATATAGACAACCAGTGCACAGATAAGGAGAACAAAACAGTCTTGATGAGAAGAAGCTTACCTGCATAAGAGAGGGCCTTGGAGCACCAAGACTTTGTTCTTGCTTGCACTCGTCTTAGCAAGGGATCGCAATCCTTGATTGAGAGCTTGGAGGAAATAAGAGGAACTCCAAGGTATCTTATTGGAAGGGATCCAAGTGGGTAGCCGGCAGCAGCAGCAAGGTCCTCTTTTGAAGGATCTAGGAGCCCAGAAATGAAAAGATGACTCTTGGATCGGTTGACATGAAGGCCAGATATAATACCAAATGTGTCTAAAGCTGATGAGAAGCAATTCAAGGATTGCAAGTCTCCATGAGAGAAGAGAAGAAGGTCATCAGCAAAGCTAAGCATTTTGAGGTTCAAACTCGCACATTTGGAGTGAAATCTGAACCCGGTACTTGTTGATTCCTGAAGAACATTGTAGAAAACCTCCATGATCAACACGAAAAGGTAAGGAGATAAAGGATCTCCTTGACGCAGGCCTTTAGCACCTTTGAAGAATCCAACAAGGCTGCCATTAATCAAGAGAGAGAACGCTGGGGTTGAGATTCATTCCATGATCCATGTAATGAATTTGTGAGGGAACTTAAGCTTCAACAAAGTGTCTTGGATGCAGGCCCAAGAAATTGAATCAAATGCCTTGCTCAAATCCACCTTTAGAGTGCAATTGATCTTACTTTGCTTTGAGTGGTACTTGTGAAGAAGCTCGTGAGCAAGAAGTACATTATCCGCCATGCTTCGGCCAGGAATAAATGCGGATTGGTAATTACCAACAAGATTGTCCACCACCATCTTTAATCTGTTTGCAAGGATCTTGGAGATACATTTATACAAAGTATTTACACAAGATATTGGTCTGAAGTCTGTTACCTTTGAAGGGTTGTCACATTTCGGCACCAAAGTAATGGAGGTGGTATTTAGTTGCTTGAGGAGTTTTCCACCAGCAAAGAAGCTACTAATAGCTTCAAGTACATCTGAACCGACCACATCCCAAGCTTTCTTGAAGAAAAGGGGGGTGAATCCATCGGGGCCTGGAGCCTTGTCATCCTTTAATGAGAACAAAGTATCCTTTATTTCTTCATGGGATACATCCCTTTGTAAATCTTGGGATTGAGAGTCATCCACTGACCTAGATAAGTGAGGAATGGGATGGCTAGAGATGGGATTCGGCTGACCAAGGAGAAGTTTGTAGTGATCAAGGAACATCTCCTTTAAAAGTGCCTGATTCGAGATTTTTTGTCCTTCATCGTTGTACAAACAAAGGATAGAATTTGCTGATCTCCTTGCTATAAGGGTGTTGAAAAAATACTTAGAATTCTGATCTCCTTCCTTGAGCCATTGTACTCTCGATTTGGCTCTCAGCTGGGCTTCTTCAATTCTCATAGCTGGAGCAAGCTCAGATCTGATTTGGTTCTCTTTCCTTGCATAATCAATATTACCTGCAGAGTCATGAAGCTGCCTTTGACAAGTAGCAAGCTGGTTCTGTAGGTCCCTGACTTTAAGGGTAATGTTCTTGAAGTTCTTTTGCTTACTCCATTCTCTAAACTTAGCTTTAACAGCCTGGAGTTTCTTAACAACTCTAAACATTGGACTACCTGAAACATGAGATTGCCAAGCCTCTGCCACTATGGAATTGAAGTCCTCATGAAGAACCCAATGATTGAAGAATCTAAACGGCTTTCTTCCTTCTCTCCATGGGGGAAAAAGAGTTATCACAATGGGACTGTGATCAGACATGCCTGGAGATCTGAATTCAGCTTCCGATAGATCAAATTCTTGGAGCCAACCTGCATTAGAAAGAACTCTATCTAACTTGCATGATATTCTTTTGCTTCCTTCACTTCTATTGCTCCAGGTATAAGAGAAACCCTTGGCCTTAAGATCAGAAATTTCACATGCATCAATGAGATTGTTAAACTCAGCAACGGCTCTAGAGTTAATTTGCCTGCCTCCCATCTTTTCAGCAGCACTTCGAACACAATTAAAGTCACCCATCAACAACCATGGTAATCTTGTGTTCCAACTTTGAAGATCAGCCCATAAATTGCCACGTTCATTTGGGTCATTGGAGCCATATATGAATGAGATGAAAGCTCTTTTCTTTACTTGGAGGAATTCCACATGACAATGAATGAGTTGGTCTGAGGAGAAAAGCTTGGTTACCCTAACCAAATTAGGATGATACAGCAGCCATATACGCCCCTTCAGTGCATGAGAATAGTTAGTTATGAGATTCCATTGTGGGCAAATCAGGTTCTTTATGAACATGGAATTAACCTCTCTTACTTTAGTCTCTGTCAAGCAAAGTAAACTCAGATTCTGGTCGGAAATCAATTCCTTGATCTCCGCATGTTTTGCAGGGTCATTTAGGCCCCTAACATTCCATGTGGCAAAATTAATCATAAGAGGGATTGGATTGACTTCCCCCCCAGGCTCCCTACCAGGCCAATATTAGCGTTGCATTTTTTTGCAGCCCGCATAGCAACTTCATCTACTAAAATCTTCTTTTTGTTTTTCCTTTTTTCTTTCTTCTTAGAAGAAGAAGTGTGTGGCTGATCATTGGCTTCAGTGGCTTCAGTGTATAAGGAGCCAAGGACATTGAATCTGTTAGGCCTCTCAACATTGTTCATGGGATTACCTCCGCCTTCAGTAAAATCAGATTGATCACATACACGTTGATGAACGTTAGGTGAGCCAGGCATAGCAATAACAAGGTTCTCGGCCACTGCTGTAGGGACATCAAGGGATGAGCCATGAGCTGGAGTTTCTTTGGGATCGAGAGAGGATAGAGAGGGTAGAGCAACCGGGATTCCTTCAGGTGGTGTGGTAGCAACTACAACCTCCTTACCTTTGGCATTGATCGTCCTCCACTCATTTTCATTCGGTTGGGGTTGTTGTGCAACGACCTCCTCCAATTGAAGATTATGATTATCCACCATTACTTGTGGTGCTTCCTGATGGGTGAGATTATCCTCCAATACAATTCTTCTGCCAGTAGGTACCCATATCTGAGGTGTTTTCTGACATTGTGCTTCTGAGTGGCCAAATACTTTGCAAGTGGTACACTTGTTGGGTTTCCAGGGGTATTCAATATCAATTCGTAGCTCAATATCATCACTTCTATCACTTGTTTTAAGATAGACACAGTCTGGGAAGGAGCAATCAATATCTGCTTCTATACATACTCTTGCATAGTGTAGCTTCATTCGCTTCTCGGTCATTTCATCCAAGCAAAGGGGTCTTCCCACCCCACTAGCAATACAACTTAGACCAAGTGGAGTCCAAAACTCCATGGGGACATTGAAGAGTTTGATCCAGATAGGCACTTTGCAGAGTTTGGATTTAATGAGCTGCATATTTGGTTCCCACTCCTTAAGGATGAGGAGTCTCCCTGCAAGGTGCCAGGGACCACCTTGAAGAACTTTTTCTTTTGCATGCATGGAAGAGAAGCTAAAGATGAAGAAGCCATTTCCGGCATCAGAGGTTTGAACATGGCCGAACTTGCTCCAGATACGAGTGGCTAAGCTAGCAACAACAGATGCAGGCAACTTCTTGTCTAAGAAGTGACCAACCAGGCTGGATTCCCATAGTTTGAGGCCTTCTTCGGCAACTCCTGCAGGAGGGCAGATGAGCACTTTACCGTCCCTGCAATCAGGTTCAAAAAATTGGAGTTTTTGCTTGCTGGAGGGCGAAGAGGAGAATAAGGAGGTCCAAGGTTTTGCCATGCAATCAGAGGTGGCAGGGACACTTGGCACGCTACTAGAGGTAGCAGGGACCCTTGGAGACAGCAGCAAGGGTGCAACACCCTCAAGACAAGAGGCGGGCAGACCTGGAGACTGAGCTGGGGCGGGGGGCAGGCCTGGAGACTGAGGATGGGCAGAGAGACCAGGGCTCGCAGATGGGCAGAGAGACTGAGGAGGGCAGGCAGCAGGAGAGCAGGCGGGCAGACCAGATGTGCACCAACGCTTGAAGAAGAGGATAATGAATGGTCACACCACTTCACTATGGTATGACAACTGGCATCCGGATGGTCCATTGTTCATTACCTATGGAGCTCGTTTGATTTATGATTCCGGCCTTTCTTCTAGTGCCAAGGTGAGTGATATCATGTCAGGTAGCAATTGGGATCCTCCAGTGGCAGCTTCATTTGACCTTAGAGAGGTATGGAGCAAGCTTCACCAACTTGGTAACCCAAATCCGGACAGTGAGGACGCGATGATATGGACTCCTTCTAAGTCAAGTGCGTTTGATATTCGTAGCACATATAAGAGTATGGATACATTGCATGTGCAGGTCCACTGGTGTAGATTGGTTTGGTTCCCTCAACACATACCAAAGCATGCTTTCCTGTTATGGTTGGCTATCAATCGAAGGTTACTCACCAAGGACCGGCTTCACAAGTTGGGTGTTGTTGACCAAGCAACATGTGTGCTATGTAGACTCATGGCTAAGTCACACTCACACCTTTTCTTTGATTGCCAGTATAGTGTCCAGATCTGGTTCCACATCCTCTCCTTGAATTCTACAAGTCAAGTTCGTCGGGACTGGGAAGCGACTATTCATTGGGCGTCATCATTGCAGTTGGGTAGTGCACACTCTCGAATGATATTTAAGGTATCACTTGCAGCCACAGTTTACCACATTTGGAGAGAAAGGAATCGTCGTGTATTTAGTAATTCATACTTTTTTTTTTTTTGGAAAGTAAGCCAAAAAATAATATTAATAAGAAAGATGTACAGTGAGTCACATAACAAGGGCAAGACACCCCACCCACTAGCCTAGCTGGACGCCCTCAACATAGGATCAAAAGAACAAACTCACTAGGGGAACATAAGAACACACCACTAGGGAAACATAAGAACACACCACAACAAATGGTAAAGATCAAAACACAAAACATAAGACCATAACCTGGGCAAGAGTCTCCCAGAGCTATAAACCAAATCCCCAATTCAAATCCCAGTCGCCCACTACTTTCCTGTTCCTTGGCGTGTCTTTAACCATGAGCTATAAACCATCATAGTAATTCATACTTACCATGGCAGAACCTGATTCAAGCAATTACATCGGACGTCCGTGATAAAGCCAACCTTGAGAGGGTGAAGCTTCAAGACACTCCTCTCCATCGTCAGTTAGTCTACAATTGGGATTTGAATTGGGAGTTCATATCCTACTAAAGGTCACGTTTGCTGTTTCCAGTGGGCTGGGATAGTTTTGTATGTTCATGTACCCCATCACTAGGGTTCCTGTTTCTGTTCTGAACCATATTGTACATATTTTTCTTTATTAATGCACTTTGGACTTACCTTCCAAAAAAAAAACTGAAAACCATGGTGACATGTGAAAAAAACACCACACTCATGCTCCCTTTGGTGCATTCAAAATACTCATCTTACCTTGGAGGGACAACACCTTGTGGTGTTGTGAGAAAGTGATGGAGATGGAGAGGAAGAGCATGATAACTAACCCCCAGCAAATACAAGATACACATAAGCTTTTATATGCTCCAAATCATGTCATGCTCATATATGTTAAATAAAATCATGTTAGAATGCTCACCTTGGGGGTTTTAAACCCTTATAGAATGTGTGTGAAGCCTCCTTGGAGCTTGGACGGTTGCTGGAGCTCACTTCTTCACCACCAACAGCAAGTCTTCTTCCTTTTGATGGGATGAGGAAGAAGGGGAAGAAAGAAAAGGAGAGTTACAAGGCCTTAAGGTGGTGTGGTGAAGGTGTATGGGTGAAGAAAGGGTGAAAGGGAAGAGGGTTTTCTCCTTGGGGAAGAAGGGTGGAAGCTTGGATAGAGGTGGGAGCTCTTGGAAAAGAAAATGGTGGGAGACAAAAGTGTCTCCCATCCCATACGTATGGGGCTCCATGGGGATTTTATTATGTGGATGATGATGGGTAAATGCATATGATGTATGCATGGGGGAAAGGTGTTTGGGAGAGAGAGAGAGAGAGAGAGAGAGAGAGAGAGAGAGAGAGAGAGAGAGAGAGAGATGCATGCATGCATGGGTGATCATGGGGGAGAGAAAGAGAGAGAGGTGTATGCATGATGCATGCATGGATACTCATGAGGGAGAGAGAGAGAGGGGTTTGCATGCATGATGCATGGGGATGCACATGGGGGACACTAATCATGAGAGAGAGGTAGCAAATCTTGATATTTGCAGATTGGCCCCTGGGCTATTTTCTCATCAATTTGATATTTACAGATTAATCCCCAAATAATTATAGATTCATCCCTAAGATATTTTAGAACTTTTGATATTTACAGATTCATCCCTGAGATATTTTTAGCAATTTGGATATTTACAGACTTTTTTTTTGGAAAGTAAGAAAGATTCCATTAATAAGAGAAAGAAAAGGAAATACATGTACAAGCAGAG
This sequence comes from Buxus sempervirens, assembly GCA_947561395.2. NCBI lineage: Eukaryota > Viridiplantae > Streptophyta > Magnoliopsida > Buxales > Buxaceae > Buxus > Buxus sempervirens. Next base: position 31,065,775 of record OX387183.1, read on the forward strand.
GGTGGGCATACCCACCAGACTGAGCAAGGGGCAATCAGCACCTTACTAGAGAACCATGATGAATAAGCGCAGAAGGAAGACTACCCCAACACTAAGAGGTTAAGAAAAGTTACAATTAAGCCCCCAATTCATGGCAATCTGCCTATGAAAAGCAGTCCTTGAGAACAAAGGTTCGGCCAGCAAGCCTGTAAGAAATGTCCTGCATGATAAACTTACACGGTTCCTCTTCAGGATATTTACAGACTCATCCTTAAGCAATTACAAATATGCCCTCAGATATTTTTTAATGTTCTGATTATTTACGGATTTGCCCCAGACACTTTTTTCTGCTGTTTTCTCTACTGTTTTTGCCACGTGGGCAGTTTTTAGGGTTTCTTGTTTTGCTCATAACTTATTATCCAGGACTCCGATTCGAGCAAACTCAGTTGCGTTGGAATCGTGTCAAGATGACCTGTCCATTAGGATAAGTTTGTGCAACTGTTCTGGGGTTTAGCAGATTGTCAATTTCTGCTCCCCTTCAAGTTTGGCCCGCCTATAAATCCTTCATTCGGACTCCGATTTCAGCAAACTCGGTTGCGTTGGAATCGTGTCGAGATTCTCTATCCACTGAGATAAAGCAAGGAAATCAATTATCACTCGATCAAAAAGTCAAGTTTTGCCCCCTTAGGGTTTGACTTTCCAGCTAAGGTTTGCATTTCCAGGACTTCCGAGGGCGCAAAAAATGAGGTGCTTACACGGAAGGAAAAGGCATTGCAAAGAAAAATGATGACGGTGTAAGGAACCCAACCCATCCCCAACGGAGCATCCTTCCCAAGGGAACCATCACGCATGTCAAAAATAAGGCGTAACTGAGAAAAGGCAATGAAGTGAAGGTTCCAGCCTAATCCCCTAGCGGAAGTCACTCCAAGCTAGAAGGTCTGTTTATTACCCTTTGCATGCTTGATTATTTTGGGATTTTCTCATTCTTTGCCATGGTATTGCATGAGTGGTAGGAGCACCTCACACACATCAACACACTCCTCTTCATCCACTGTTTTAACATGTTTTGTGAAGGTTGAATGAGCACCATATGCACCACACTCCTCTTCATCCACTTTTTTACCCCAAGTCCTCCTTGGGCTGAAGGTGCTCGTGGGTTGATGGTGCTCGTGGTTGAAGGTGCTCGTGGGTGCTCGTGACCAAGATCTGGGGTTGAAGGTGCTCATGGGTTGAAGGTGCTCGTGGGTTGATGGTGCTCGTGGGTTGAAGGTGGTGGAAGGTGCTCATGGGTGCTTGTGGTTGTGGTGGCTGCAGCTATTGAAGGGGGTGGAAGGTGCTCGTGACCAAGATCTCTTCGTGGGAAACCATCTGGTCATGAGCATGGTGTTTTGTGAGCAAGATCTGTTCGTGGGATGCACTTGCCAACCTGAGAAGCAAACAAGGCCGGGGTTGTGGTGAGTGGCTCATGGGTGTTGCTGTGGCTGTGGTGAGTTGTGGTGAGGGTGCTCGTCATTGTGGTGGCTGAAGGTGCTCGTGGTGAAGGTGCTCGTCGTTGAAGGTGGTTGAAGGTGCTCATGGGTGCTTGTGGTTGTGGTGGCCTCTGGGGAAGTTCCTTCTCCGGTTGTCTTCGGTTGGAGTAGGTGCTCGTTGGCTCCCATCGTTTGTGCAAGGTGTGGGTGAGGATCCGTTAGTGGTCGTGAGGTTGGTGATTTGGGTTGTTCCATTAGTGGGTGTGAGGTGCTGGCTTTGTGATGTTCGTGAGGAGGAGTTGGTAGTGTCGCTCCTGCTGGTGGTTTGGGCTTCGTCTGTGGTAGTTGTGGTGCTGGGGTATCACCTGCTGCTCCGTGCTTGGGTGAGTTGCTGTGGAAGTTCTGGGGGAGTTGCTGTGGCCGTGGTTGCTTGTGGGAGTTGCTCGTGGTGAGGGGCTCATAGTGAGGGCTTGTGGAAGTTGCTGTGGGAGTTGCTGGGTGTGGTGTTGTGTTCGGTTATTCTAGGAGACCAAGGCTGGGGTACGTGTATCATCTGCAAGCCTCTACAACAGCATTCCTATCCTGTGGTCGTGGTGGATACTTCAGAGTTTCTAGGTTTCAGGCCAAGCTTTGCGGCTCTATGTGAATCTGAGATTCTAGGAGGTGCCATTTCGACGACCAGTAGCAACCATTGCTCTGCTCGGCGGCACTATCCCCCAGAGCCTGGTTGGATACGAACCAGGTCTGGTTTGGTGGTATTGCGGGTCGACTAATGGGTGGCTTATCCTAAGTGGCTGGTTCAACCGGCCTTGATTTCAATCTGGAGTTCCCGCCTTTGGGCCATAATGTATTGGAGTCAAACAATGCGGCCAATCTCCTGCAGAGAGAATCTGTGGCCAGTGCTGCTATTGCCGCAAATGTGGACCTGCAACCTGCCGCTGTAAATGGAAGTGCTGATGTATGTCTGCCTACTGCTGAAGACAAAACGTCTTTGTGCCAACCTGATTGTGCTGTCACTGCTGTATTGGGCAGCCTGCTACCTGCGGCTAGTAATCAGCCTGGTAATGATGCAAAACTGCTGCCCTCTTCTCCCAAGGATGGTTCGGTAGCAGTGGAAAAGGAAGGCCGTGACTTTCAAGCTTTTGGAGCTGACCGTGCTAGGTTTGAAAAGCCTGCCCGGACTGCATCTCGTCCATTTGGAAGCCAATCAAAACCTTGGATGTCTCTATTTGGGTAGCGTAGCTCATCCAAGGCGAAACTCAACTACCAACCGCCTTCTGTTGTGGATGGGAGAGTTGTTGTGTCCCCACCTCCTGCAGTTGCTAAGGAAGGAGTTCATATGTGGGAAGGGAGGTGGGCTATTTCTTGGACAAAAAATTGCCTGTTAATGTGGTGAGAACGTTGGCCAATAGGATGTGGGGAAGGGATGGCAGTGTTCAAGTGTCTCTTGTGGGGAATGAGTTCTTCATTTTCCGTTTTAATAATGCTGATATCAGGGACAAAGTGCTCAACCAAGCACCTTGGCATTTTGCTGGGAGGCTTATGTTGCTCCAACAATGGCAGCCCCAATAATGCTACAGTCGTAGCGGATTACAGGCCCATATCGTGTGTCAACATTGTGTACAAGTGTATTGCCAAGATCATTGCTAACAGAATGAAGCCACACATTGCAGCTCTAGTGGGACCATATCAGTGTGCATTCATTCCAGGAAGGAGGATGGTGGACAACATACTTCTTTCACAAGAAATTTTGCATAATTATCACTCCATGAGGGGTAAGCCCAGATGCACTCTAAAAGCGGATATAAGGAAAGCCTTTGACTCTGTTAGATGGGAAGTAATTCCTATTCTCCTAAAGGCTATGAACTTTCCAGACAGGTTTACTTCGTGGATAGTTGAGTGTATAACCACTCCCATGTTTTCTCTAAATCTAAATGGCACCATGGTAGGCCACTTCAAAGCCTCAAGAGGGGTTCGCCAAGGTGATCCCCTATCACCGTATATTTTTGTCTTAGTCATGGAACTATTTGCGGGTGTTCTTAACAGATATGCTTCAAGGGGTTTCATCCACCATCCTCAGTGCAAGAAATCGGACGTAAAGCTTCTATGTTTTGCGGATGATCTCATGATATTTTCTGCTGCTGAAATCGCGTCTATAAATGTTATCTTCCTCTCATTGCAGAAGTTTGCAGCCCTCTCTGGACTTGATATTAACTACAACAAAAGTACTATTTTCTTTAGTGGAGCACCTCAAGATTTACAAGACCAGGTCATGAGAAGGTATAATGTAAACTCGGGAAGTCTTCCGGTAAAATACTTGGGACTTCCACTCATTTCTTCAAGGCTATCTTATTCGGACTGCGAACCCCTTCTCACCAAAATAAAAGCAAAAATCCAGACATGGAAGATGAAGGCTCTCTCATATGCAGGTAGAGTGCAACTAGTCAAATCTGTGTTGTTTTCAATTGCAGTTATATGGTTGTCTTCATTCATTTTGCCTAAGAAAATTCTTACTGAAGTGGAGCAATTGTGTAGACACTTTCTTTGGTCTGGAAATGACCAAAAGAGGAAGATAACTCCCTTAAGTTGGGGGATTGTATGTAGACCAACTGAGGAAGGGGGCTTAGGCATCATCGATATTACATTATGGAATAAGGCAGCCACGGCCCAGCTCTTATGGAGATTATGCACTGAAGAAGGGTCATTATGGGTAACATGGATGAAGGATATCCGGTTGAAAGGAAGAAGTATTTGGCAAGTCAATATTCCCAGCTCGCCTTCATGGTCTTGGCGTAAAATTCTCAAGTTTAGGGATATTGTTTTTCATCGCATGAAGTACAAAATTGGAAATGGTGAGAAAGCATGGCTTTGGTTTGATAACTGGCATCCAATGGGATCCTTGTATGAGAGGTATGGTGATAGAATCATCTATGATTCGGGGCTTCCGGCTAATGCAAGAGTAGCGGAAATCATAAGTGGTGATTCATGGAATGTACCTCCAGCTAGGACTCATGCACTCGATGAGGTTTGGGACGGGCTCCAAAACCTACATCTACCTGATCCAAGTAAGGAGGATAGCGTTGTTTGGCTACCTTCCAACTCGGGGATGTTCTCCATCCAAAGCATGTACACTAATCTGCGTGGAACGATTGCTCTAGTCCCATGGAGGAAACTGGTATGGTACAAGGGTAATATCCCTAGACATGCTTTCATTCTGTGGCTTGCTATTCATAAGAGACTCCCAACTAAGGATTGGCTTACACAGCACTCAATTATTCAGATGAATACATGTGTTTTGTGCCAGTGTCACGTTGAAGACCTAAACCACTTATTCTTTCAGTGTCTCTACTCAAAGAAAGTATGGAGAAACATCATGAGGAAAAATTGTGTTAATAAGAGGGTTGGTCCTTGGGACGACATGGTGGAGTGGGCCACACGGGTGCTTGGAGGTAGGGACCTCATATCTGTTGTAAGAAAATGCTCCTTTGCTGCAATGGTTTACTACATATGGAGAGAAAGAAACATGAGAACTTTCCAGAACAAGGCGTCTACCGTTGAGGAAACAGTTGATCGGATTGATCGGGACATCAAAGGTAAGTGTTGTAAACAATATTTGGCACTAAAAGACACCCCTAGGCATCGTGATATTTGCCAGAATTGGGGTATCCACCCATCTTGGTTGATTTGAGTTTCTTTTTTCCATTGTGACTAGTGTTTTTTTCTGTGGTTGATTTGTAAGCCTCTTCTGTCTATGAGGCGAGTGTAGTTTCTTCTGTGGTGCGGTCTCATTGTATATTTCTTCTCTTGTTAATACAAACTTTGGACTTACCTTCCAAAAAAAAAAAAAACAATGGCAGCCCCACATGCAACTAAGCAAGGCTACTCTTTCAAAAGTCCCTATATGGATAAAGATGTTTAATGTGCCCATGGAGTATTGGACAAATGAGGGATTGAGCTTTCTGGCAAGTGGAGTGGGGAGACCACTGTATATGGATGAGGCAACAGAAAAAAAAATCAAAGCTGAACTATGTAAGAATATGTGTTGAAGTTAACTTCCAAAAAAAAAATATGTGTTGAAGTTGACATTGATTGTGATTATCCACAGAAATTGTATTTGAATATGCAAGGGGTTGATGGGGAAACTGTTGATGTAATAATGGTGGATGTTGAATATGAATGGAAGCCGGTCAAGTGTAGCTGTGCGGGCGTTGGAAATGCCGCATGGGAAAATTTGAAGTCGCCACCGCCTGATGGGGTGCAGGCAGACACCTGGGTGCCTAATCTTGTCTATTGGGATGGTCTGCGGCTTGAGATTCTAAGAAAGGGTCTTGGTTGCGATCTAGGGAAGTCCGTAAACACCCCAAACCACCCCGTCAGATGACGGGTCCCGTGGGTTCCCTGGTTTGAGTCAGCTTACTATGGTTTCTCACCCGATTCCTAATCCGATATGCAACTTGGTTAAGTCTGGCGGGACCACCTGAGTGGTGTGGGTCCCTTCAATTGATTTTATCTTGCTTAATTTAGGTGATCTGAGTCTGATTGGGAGGCCCCGTTGGAAGGCCCACGGTGTCCCTGGTGGGCTTGGTTAAGCCCACATATCCCCTGGTGGGCCTCAGTCTAACCTGAGAGGCCCTTTGGGCTTAGGTTAAATGAATTGATTTTACTTAATTGTTCAAGTTGGGGCTTGAGTGATTTTCGTGCAAAAGGTGGGTCTGCATTGGTTTGCAGACCCCTGGGTGGGCCCCATGGCGGTTGCCGAAATATTTTTAGATTATCTTGGTTTAATTTTCCATAGTCCAAATTTAGGCTTAAAAGCCCATGTTCTTAGAGTTTAGGGTTTTGAACCCTCACTTGGTTGATTAGTGGGCTTTGGCGAGCCTGATAGGCCCTTGCCCTGTGTCTCGGCCAAACCATGCTATTTAAACACACTATTTCACAACACAGGTTCAGGCGGGCCGCATTGGGTTTGACCCGCCCGGTTCGATCTGTTCATTTTACTTGACTTGCTTAGTTGCATGCTTTTGGGTTTATCGGGCTTGGTGGGCCCCGTTGGAAGGCCCACGAATGATCCAAATTGGACCAGTGGTCCAGGTCCCATGTTGGGTTTCCGGGTGACCCGGAAACCCTACTGGCTCATCAAGTTTAGTTGAAAATACCATTCAAACATGGCAAAGATCACAAAGTACAAAATTGGCATTTCTGCCATGTAGCCAACCCTAAAGGTCAGCTACACACAAGTCCAAAGTGATCCGACCTGAGTTGTCGGATCACTTTAAAACTGCACTATTTCGGGCTTATGCAATTGGGGTGGCTCTTGTGGGCTTCCTGGAGGTTTCTACAAGTCATGTGGGCCCCTGAGAGGGCCCACGTTGGTTCAGGTCATGGGGTGACATCCCATTTTGGTTTCCCTTGGGGTCTCGCAACAAAGGTAAGTGGATGGGCAAGGGGGCATGGAGCTACCGGCCCCTTTCTCACTTCTCTTTTGATTATACAACACCAGCCAAGGGGACATGGCTCCCCTAATTCATGGCTCCTTATTACCAATTCATAAGCAAATAAAGACAGATGATCATGCATCTCAAGTGGAACAAACTAATCACAAAACCTTCATGTTATAAGGCCTAGGCCGGCAATTCCCAAGCAAATTTTCAACTCTGGTTTTAGCACACAAACAGGGGGGCAGCAATGCATGGTGAAGGGAAACCTATCGATGCTGAGGTGTAGGTGGATATGCCAATAGGTGGCCATTTCTGCAGGGACAGCTACTGTCCAGGGAGGGGTTGCTCATGCTAAAAGGCTGGGAATGGTGTGGGCTTAGACACTTATCCTCCTGGTGCTAGGGGGGAGTCTTGGAAGAGAGGGTACATGCATGGACCTGCTGGAACAGTAGGTTAGAAGGGTACACAACCTCATGATAATCCCACAAGACAAGGGTACTGTAAGCACCTCATTTTTGCACTCCCAGAAAAGCCAGAAATGCAAACCCTGGACAGAAAGTCAAACCCTAAGGGGTGAAAAGTTGACTTTTTGATCAAGTGATAATTGGCCACTTTGCTTTATCTCAATGGATAGAGAATCCCGACAGGGTTCCAACGCAACTGAGTTTGCAGGAATCGGAGTCCGGATGAAGGTTCTGTGGGCCGGTCAAACTTGAGGGGAGCTGAAAGTTTGACTTTCATCTAAACCCCGATCCAGATGCTTACCCCTATGTCATTGGATATAGGGCTCCGATACGATTCTAACGCAACTAAGTTTGCCCAGATCGGAGTCCGGATGGAGAAGATATAAGCTGTCAAAGTTTCCGAACAGCAAAACCGGCAAACTGCACCTGTGGCAAAAAGTTGCGCATGTGGCAAGTTGCGCAGGAAAATATCTCGGGGATCAAATCCGTGAATATCCAAACGTACGAAATATCCCAGGGACTAAATCTGTAAAAATCCAAGAATATCGGATTAAACAAAAAATGTACAGGGACTAAATCTGAAAAAATCGGATTTTTCGACCATTTAGTGGCCGCATTAAATTTTTGGAATGAGTGTGCCTCGCTCTCACGAGCAATGCCTCGCTCTCGCGAGCAAGGCGAGGGCAAAATGCGCTCGGTGCCAACTAGGCACCAACCCGGCGGACCCTATTTCCCTTGTCTATAAAAGCCGCGCGACACTTCATTGCAAAGGGTTGGGAAATTTTTCGGTCGATAACTTTTCTTGGGTTGGGAGTTTTGGGATTTTTTGGTTGGTTATTTTGCTGGTTGGCCTCTTGTCTTGGTTGGTTCCCTTGGGATCACTGGACTGACTCCTTTTTCCCCTGCCTTCCGAACTCCCTCTTCTCTTCTTCTTCTTCACTCTTCTACCAAAAGCCGAAGGAAGCCGGAGGAGCCACTTGCCGTAGCTGTTGGAGAAGAAGCTCATCACTGGTGTGTTCGCCTCAAGGAGGTCACACGCTTCCACAAAAGGGATAAGAACTCTCAGGTATTGTTCCTCGCCCAGTTTCACTTTACATATATGAAAGTGGGAGTTGTATGAGCAGATTACCGGGTTTGTTTTCGTTCTCCTGAATATAACATGCACGTTCTTCTATTTTGATAACATGGAAGTCTCCGAGGGTAAGGGAGACCCCATGAGAAGATGGGAAGCTTGCCATCCCACCTTAGGCCACCAAGGCCACCGTTCGGAGAGTTTTTTTTGTGGATTATTCAGTAAGGGAGTCTGTTCCCTCGTTTCGAGCATGTCCTGTGTATCCCATATAAACCCCCCTCCCTTTCTACTTCTCTTCTTCGAGTGTTCGCGTGCGTGCACGGAGGTCCGGTCCAGGCATAGGTAAAAATTTGTCTTTAACTCATGCGATATCTGCTCGTCATTGTTTTTTTTCTTCTTTGCATATTTGCTAGACTTGCCAACATGCTTCCCCAACCCCCTGCCTGTGTGCCTGCAAGCATGCTCCCATCACCCCCATGACCCCCTGGAGCTTTTAGTCTGTAGTTGTCTATAGTTGTTTGATAATAGTCAGGTTTGTTTTTTTGTAAAGGGATCTGGAGTCGTGTCTTGAAATAGGTTAGATTAATTTTAGTGTGTGTTTAAAGGCCTTCTGGGGAGTGGAAGAAGCACTGGGAGGTGTTACAAAGGCTGGAAATCAACCCAGTCTCTGAGTTTCAAAAAAAAAAACAGAAGTTCGAGTTTCGTAAAGAGCATGCGCTGAGCTCACGCCTAGCTGGCGTCGAGCTCGCGCCTTGCCTGTGCCCAGCGCGCACGCGCGAGGGCCTTTTGTTGATTTCCGGTTCCGGAAAGCTCGCGCTGACCTCACACCTAGTGCTTGAGGTCAGCGCACCCTCTTAAAAAATGCCGAATTGCTTATATTTTAGGAAACCCGAAAATGCCCTTTACCGTACCGCAGGGGGCCCCAACCCTATTGTTCTCCACTTAGCTCCGCCCATAGGGGCCCCAGGTCCCTCCCCTTGGACCCTGAATAGTGAGCAAATCTCCCCTGATAAATGTCTTTTTTTATATTCTCTGTGATGCATGTATATTCTGTGATTTTTGCCGGATACGGGTGGCATTTTCGAACCGAATCGAATGAACCGATAGGGTTTCCGGGTCACCCGGAAGCCCAGCATGGGACTTGGACCCCCGGTCCAACCTGACTTCCAGTGAGCCCTCCAACGAGGCCCACCAAGCCCAATGAACACAATGGAATGCATGCATGTGACCTAATCAAGATAAATAAATTAACTAATCAATCGGGGCGGGCCAAACCCAATGCGGCCCACCCGAACTTGTTGGTGAATTGATGTATGAAATGTGTGGTTTGGCCAAGACCAAGGGCAAGGGCCTACCAGGCCCGCCAAAGCCCACCAACCGAACCAAGGAAGGTTGCAAACCCTAACTTCACATAGCTTGGGCTTTCAAACCCAAATCTGGACCATGGGCCCAAATCTAAGCAAGATAAGTTAAAACACTTTTGGTCACCACTGCGAGGCCCACCCAAAGGCCCGAAAATCAATGCAGACCCACCTTTTGCATGAAAATCACTTAACCCCCAACTTAAATAGTTAAATAAAATCAATTCACTTGAACCAAACCCCAAGGGCCTCTTAGGCTTATACAGGGCCCACAAGGGTACATGGGCTTGACTAAGCCCACCCAGGACACCGTGGGCCTTCCAACGGGGCCCACCCAACTAGACTCAGATTACCTAATTAATCAAGATAAAAGCAATTAAAGGGACCCACACCACTCAGGTGGTCCCACCAGACTTAACCAATTTTGCATGCCAACTTAGGAATCGGGTGAGAAAATAAGTGAGCTGACTCAAACCAGGATAAACCTAAGGGACCCGTCACCCGACGAGGTGGACCGGGGTGTCTACGGACTTCCCCGGACCACAACCGAGACCCTAATTAGAATCTCAAGCCACAGACCAAGCCTTAATAAACAAGATTAGGCACCCAGGTGTTTGCCTGCACCCCATCAGGCGATGGCGACTCCGAGTTTTCCCGTGCGGCGTTTCCGACGCACACACAGGCACATCATGCATGCATCAACCGGAGACGAAAACCTGCTACAGGTGCTGGGAGCAGCCACTGTTTGGGGGGGGGGGGTTAAGATGCTTCCAGGAGCTGGAATTGGTGGGCAAGTGGGGTGGGGATCATGGCTTGGCACTTGGAGAAGACAGCAAATTACAAGTAAAACAAATGCATTCACATCAATAAATAGTAGGTCATAGGGGGGAGGTAACATGCTCACATGCATATAAAAAATACAGCTAATAGTAAAGGGGTTGGGGGAGCATGCATCAACACACACAGGCACACAGCAAGTTCTTGGGGCAAGGATCATGCTCATATATATATATAAAGCAACAAGTAACCAAGGCGAAATTAGTGCACACAAATCGGCGGCATGCTTTTTTTTTTGGAGAATAAGTCCAACTATGCATTATGAAACAGAGATTTACAACAAGGCCATCACACAAGAGCAACATTCACCTCTTAAAGCAAGAGGAGGCTTACAAAAGCATTAGACAGAAAGAAAAGAACATAAAAATCACATCGTCCAGATTGGATGAATGTCCCAATTCAGGCATATTTCTCGATGTCTAGGGGTGTCCTTTAGTACATGGTCCTTGTTATAACACTTTCCTTTGACATCCCTATAAATCCGCTCCACTGTTTCCTCAATGGTAGAAGCTTTGTTTTGGAAGGATCTCATATTTCTTTCTCTCCATATGTGATAAATCATTGCAGCAAAGGAGCACTTCCTTATGATGGATATGAGGTCCCTTCCTCCCAGTACACGAGTGGCCCACTCCACCAAGCCGTCCCAAGGGCCAACACTCTTATTGATGCAGTTTTTCTTCATGGTATTTCTCCAAACTTCCTTCGAGTAAATGCACTCAAAGAATAAATGGTTTATGTCTTCCATGTGACACTGGCACAGAACACATGTACTGGTCTGAATGATTAAGTGCTTCACTAGCCAATCCTTTGTAGGAAGTCTCTTATGTATAGCAAGCCATAACATGAATGCATGCCTAGGGATATTACCTTTAAACCACACCAGTTTCCTCCAAGGGACTGGAGCACATGTTTCACACAAGTCAGAGTACATGCTTTTAATGGAGAACGTCCCAGAGGAGGAAGGGAGCCAAACAAATGTATCCTCCTTACTTGGGTCAGGTCGTTGCATGGTTTGAAGCTCATTCCACACTTCATCAAGGGCATGTGTCCTAGCTGGGGGAACACTCCATGAGTCGCCACTGATGATTTCCATCACCCTTGCATTTGCTGAAAGCCCTGAGTCATAGATGATTCTATCTCCATACCTTCCATACAAGGATCCAAATGGGTGCCAGTTATCATACCAAAGCCAAGCTTTCTCTCCATTTCCAATTTTATACTTCATACGATGATAGACAATATCCCTATATTTGAGAATTTTACGCCAAGACCATGAAGATGAGCTGGGGATATTTACTTGCCAAATACTTCGCCCCCTCAATCTGGTATCCTTCATCCATGTTACCCATGGTGACTTGTCTTCAATACTAAGCCTCCATAGGAGCTGAGCCGTGGCTGCCTTATTCCACAAGGTAATATCAATGATTCCTAAGCCCCCTTCATCGGTCGGCTTACATACAATCCCCCAGCTTAAGGGTATTATCTTCCTCTTTTGATCATGCCCTGCCCATAGAAAGTGTCTACACATTTGCTCCACTTCAGCAAGAATTCTCTTAGGTAAAATGAATGAAGAAAGCCAGATAACTGCAATGGAAAATAACACAGATTTAACTAATTGCACTCTACCTGCATATGATAGAGCCTTCACCTTCCATGACTGAATTTTTGCCTTTATTTTGGTGAGGAGGGGCTCACAATCTGAATAGGAAAGTCTTGAAGAGATGAGAGGGAGTCCCAAATACTTTACCGGTAGGTTTCCCGGTTTCACATTATACCTGCTCATGACATGTTCCTGTAGCTCTTGAGTAGCCCCACAAAAGAAGATAGTGCTTTTATCAGAGTTGATAGCAAGTCCAGACAAGGCTTCAAACTTCTGTAGTGATTGAAAGATAGCATTTATAGAAGTGACATCAGCAGCAGAAAAAATCATGAGGTCATCCGCAAAACATAAAAGCTTTACATCCGAGTTCTTGCATTGAGGATGGTGAGTGAAACCCCTTGAAGCATACCTGCTGAGAACACCCGCAAATAGTTCCATAACTAAAACAAAGAGATAGGGAGATAGGGGATCGCCTTGGCGAATCCCTCTCGAGGCTTTGAAGTGACCAACCATGGTGCCATTCAGATTTAGAGAGAACATGGGGGTGGATATACACTCAATTATCCATGAGATAACCCTGTCTGGAAAGTTCATAGCCTTTAGGAGGGTAGGGATTACCTCCCACTTGACAGAGTCGAAGGCTTTCCTTATATTTGCTTTTAGAGTGCATCTAGGTTTACCTCTCATGGAATGATAATTATGCAAGATTTCTTGTGAGAGAAGCACATTGTCCACCATCCGCCTTCCAGGAATGAATGCACACTGGTACGGCCCCACTAGAGATGCAATGTGTGGCTTCAATCTGTTTGCAATGATCTTGGCAATGCACTTATAAACAATGTTCACACATGATATAGGTCTGTAATCCGCTACAACCGTGGCATTGCTGATTTTGGGGACAAGAGTAATGACAGTGTTATTAACTTGCTTTAGTAATTTTCCCTCAGTAAAGAAGCTCAACACCGCTTGTGTGAAATCATCCCCCACGATGCACCAAGCATGCTTGAAGAATAGACTTGAGAAACCATCAGGCCTAGGAGCTTTGTCATCTTTTAAACTGAATAACATAGCCTTTACTTCTTCGGGGGTAATATGCCTCTCCATATCCAACGCACTATTCGGGGGTCATCTTTTAAACTGAGTGTGATGGCTATTGTTGAAACAAAAGTCCGACAGGTTAATGCTCAAGTTATAAAGAATCTGATTTCACCCCATTGGGATTTCCTTTCCAACTATGAATGTGCTCTTAAGGGCCGTATCTGGATTCTCTTCAATTCCCAAGAAATTAAGCTAAGTAAGATTGAAAGTAGCTACCAGCACATTCATTGTTCGGCAGAGTTGGTTAGCATGCACAAGAGGTGTTTTGTGACTGTCATTTATGGGTCAAATGAGGCGATGGAAAGGCGTTCACTGTGGCGGCAACTGTTACTATCTTCGTCAACACAGCCTTGGTTAGTTGTTGGTGATTTTAACTGTGTCCGGGTTTCCAGTGAAAAGTATGGTGGTAAGTACATTAATCGGAAGGCCACTGAGGAGTTTAACCAATGTATTGATGCATGTGGTTTAACTGAACTTAAGACCAAAGGGTTGACACACACATGGTGCAATAGAAGTGAAGGACAGAATAGAATCTCTTGCAGGTTGGATAGAGTGCTTGTTAACTTGCCATGGCTCCATAGCTTGAGTCCTTCTGAAGTGGAGGTTCTTACCCCTGGCATATCTGATCATTCTCCTTTATTGGTCACGATCTTCACTCCAAGGCAGGAAGGTAAAAAATCTTTTAGATTCTTTAATTTTTGGACTTCTCATCCGGACTTCCCACAGTTGGTTACTGATGCATGGGCAATGGAAGTCACTGGCTCGCCTATGTTCAGAGTAGCTAAGAAACTACAGAATGTCAAAGCAAAGCTCAAGGAGTGGAGTAAGCAACTTAAGTTTGCTGACCTATCCTCACAGGTACATGAACTTAGATCCCAACTAAATGTTGTCCAGAGGAAGCTGCATGATGACCCCAACAATAATCTCGTGTACCAACAAGAAAGAAGTCTAAGACATCAGTTATCCCGATGTCTTTGTTATGAAGAATCACAAATCAGGCAGAAATCAAGGGTACTGTGGTTGGCCGAAGGGGATAGCAACTCACGTTTTTTCCATAATTCCTTGGTCTCCAGAAGGGCAAGGAATCAGATTAACTGCATAATGAATGATGAAGGTATGAAAATAACTGATCCAATTGAAGTTGCTAATCACATTGTTCAGCACTTTCAGGACACATTGGGTACTGGCGTTGCTGGTGCCACCTTGCCAATGCCTTATGGAGGTCAGTGCATTTCGGTTGAACAGAGCCAAAACTTGATGGAGGAGATAACTTGCGAAGAAATAAAATCTACTCTCTTCTCCCTGAAGGTTGACAAAGCTCCAGGGCCGGATGGGTTTACTCCGGCGTTCTTCAAGGCTGCTTGGGATATGGTGGGGAATGATGTTCTGGAGGCAGTGCTTAGTTTCTTCAAAGATGGAAAGTTACTCAAACAATGGAATACTACAGCCATTACTCTTGTGCCTAAATGCCAGAATCCAAGTAACGTGAATGACTTTAGGCCCATCTCCTGTGTTAACACGCTCTATAAGTGCATCTCCAAGATCATTGCTAATCGGCTTAAACGGGTTGTGGGTGAGCTTGTGGGTGGATATCAGTCTGCCTTTATTCCTGGGCGAGGAAGTGCGGAGAATGTCCTCCTTACTCATGAATTACTTCATAATTACCACTTGGAGGGGCAGCAAGGCAAGTGTGCTCTTAAGGTTGACCTCCGTAAGGCCTATGATTCAGTTTCATGGAGTAGTATCAAGGCAATGCTCACTGAAATGGGTTTCCCAGATGTCTTTTGTGCTTGGATTATGGAATGTATCTCTACTCCTGCGTATTCAATCATGATTAATGGTAGTCTTGTGGGGTTCTTTAAAGGAGCAAGAGGGTTGCGCCAAGGTGATCCCATGTCACCGTATTTGTTTGTGATGATGATGGAGGTGTTCAATAGGATACTTTTGCAGCATGCAACTCAAGGCTTCACTCACCATCCTCGATGTGAAGCCCTTGGCCTGAAACTTCTGTGCTTTGCTGATGACCTCTTCTTGTTCTCTGCAGCTGATAAGTCTTCCTTGGATTGCATTTTGAGAGCACTTGATGAATTCCATGACTTCACAGGCTTACAAGTTAATAAACAGAAGAGTGCTATGTTTCTAACTGGTATTGATGAAGCCCAAAGGGAAGACTTGAGTTTACATACGGGGTTTCCAATAGGAAGACTACCAGTGACGTACCTTGGGCTGCCTCTCATCTCCTCCAAGCTCTCATCCAGGGATTGTGAGTCACTTATTAACCACGTGAAGGCAAAAACCCAATCATGGAAAGGGAGATGCCTCTCATATGCAGGTAGGCTTCTTCTTATTAAGTCTGTCCTCTTCTCTATTCAGGTCCACTGGTTATCCACATTTATCATCCCCAATGGTGTGATTAATGACTTGGAAGGGGTTTGTAGAAAGTTCCTGTGGACAGGGCCGCAGCTTAAACACAAAATGAGTCCCATAAGCTGGAATATTGTCTGCATACCACGCCAGGAGGGGGGCCTTGGGCTATTTAAGCTAAGCCTTTGGAACAAAGCGGCAGTGATGAAGCATACTTGGAGAATTCTGACTTCCCATGATTCCTTGTGGGTTCGATGGGTGCACAAATTCCTTATAAAGGAACGTAACTTCTGGACACTCAACATTCCAGCAAATTGTTCCTGGGCATGGAGAAAGATACTTAGAACAAGGCAAGTTATGTCCCAATTGGTAAAGAAGAGGATCCATAATGGGAAGAGTTCGTCTCTATGGTATGATAATTGGCATCCTGATGGGCCTTTATACATTGCCTATGGACAGCGGTTGATTTATGATTCGGGCCTTCCTAGGCATGCTAAGGTCAGCTCTATAATTACTGAGGAAGAATGGGACCCTCCCCTTGCTGCTTCACCTGATCTACTTGAAGCTTGGGGTAAGCTTCATTTTTTGCCAAAGCCAGTTGCGGATGTGGAGGATGTAATCACATGGACTCCATCTAAATCAGGCTCCTTTGACATTAAGAGTGCCTATCAAAGGCTGGACACTCCTCGCCCCTCATGCACATGGTACGGTTTAGTATGGTTCCCCAAGCACATTCCCAAGCATGCTTTTATTTTATGGTTAGCTATTAACCAAAGATTACTTACATGTGATCGTCTTTATAAACTGGGAATTACCCAACAAGCCACTTGTGTGCTATGCCGGCAAAGGGATGAGTCCCACACACACCTATTCTTTGAGTGTGAGTACACTAAGCACATCTGGAACCATATTCTTCATCTTAATTGCCTCAACAGGGTAAACCGACCTTGGATGGAAACTATTCAATGGGCAGCATCATTGAAAGTGGGCCATGTAAAAGCCCGAGCACTCTTTAAGGTATCTCTTGCGGCGACAGTGTACCATGTTTGGAGGGAAAGGAATAGCAGGATCTTCAAGAACAGCTGTCTGCCATGGCAAGCCGTGAAATCAAGCATAATATCTGATGTATGTATCAAGGCAAACACAGAGCGAGTGTACCTACCTGACTCTTCTCTACATAGACAGCTTATCAATAATTGGAGCTTGAGTTGGGAGTTCATGCCATAAGCACTGGTCCTAGTCTTCCCTTGTGTTATGTGATTCTGTTCAGCATAGTGTAGTATGTTCTTGTCAGCCATGTATGGGCTAGTTTGTTGTTTTTTCAACTTGTGGTTTTACTCTTCATTGTAAATATCTTTCTTTAATATATTACTTGGACTTATTTTCCAAAAAAAAAAATCATAGCTTAGCCTCCTGGAGATAAACTCTTGGACGTCCCAGCTCCTCTGTCCTTCTCCATATGTATTCGGCCCAAGTAGGTTCTTGTAATAGCTTTCAAAAACTTGCTTAAGAGCAGCCCATTCAGTTACCTTGTTGCCCCTATCATCATAAACACTCAAGATTCTGTTGTTTGCTTGCCTACATACCACAGAATTATGGAAGAACTAAGTATTGGAGTCGCCCTCTTGCAACCATTGTATCCGAGACTTTTGTCTCGTTTGGGATTCCAGGTTAATCATTGCAGTAGATAAAGCTTGACATAGTGATTGCTCTTGCTGCTTTAAGTCCCCTCTATTTGGTTGCTGGAACCTTTTCTTTTGACATGACCCTAGTTGATCCCGTAAATCTTGCACCCTTGCCTCCAAACCTTTGAAAGAAATTTTAGCCCAAGGTTTAAGTGCCCTCTTAACACTTTTTAACTTCTGCACCAATCTGAACATTGGATAGCCATTACAATGGATGCTCCAAGCTTTCTCCACCACATGGAGGTAATCTGCATGCTTAGTCCAGAAGTTGAAGAACTTGAATGGCTTTGGACCAGACATAAGATTGTTGAAAATTGATACCATAGCAGGACAGTGATCCGATACAATAGGGGGAAGAAAATCAGCTTCAGATGATGGAAACTCCTGGAGCCATGCATGATTGACCAGAACTCTATCAAGCTTGCACAAGATGGCGTTGCTTCCCTCACTTTTATTACTCCAAGTATGGGCAAACCCCTTATGTTTCAACTCCATTAGCATGGATGCATCAATGAGGGAGTTAAACTCCTTTGTAGCACCTTTATGGACTGCCCTACCACCAATCTTTTTTGAGGCAGATCGTACACAATTAAAGTCTCCAGCAAGTATCCAAGGACCAGCAGGTATCATACTCCTTATATCATGCCAAAGGCTCCTCCTAACACCATAGTTGTTTGAGGCATAGATAAAAGAAGCCACACATTGCTTTTGGCTATTATTAAAACCCACGTAACAATGAATTATTTGATCCGAAACGAAAGAAGGGGCAACTGAAAGTTCCAAAGGGTTCCAGCAGACCCAAATGCGAGCTTTTATATTTGCTGAATAGTTATCCACCGAATCCCAGTTAGGGCAAATAGATTGAAGGGTGCTGTACTTATTCACATACCTGACCTTTGTTTCCACTAAACATATCAAGCTAAGCCTGTTCTTTCGAATAAAATTCTTAACTTCAGCTTGCTTTATAGGGTCATTCAACCCTCTAATATTCCAAATACCCCAATTAATCATGAAATAGTGAGAGAGTTGGGATTTATTTTATCCCTAGCTTTCTTCATAGCTACCTCATCCACCAGCAAGCCCTGTTTGAATCTTTTCTTCTTATTCTTTCTCTTTGACCTGCTGCTTTGCTCATCCACACCATCACTATCCGGCTCCACGGAGCTCAACACTTGGAAGCCATTCGGAGATTCAAATCCTTGTGCTCCACTACTGGCCACATTTACTTCAGGTTCAGGGGTAATGCATTCCAGAGGTCCTTCAAAGGTCTGGACATTTGGGGCTTCAATTGAGGTTGGGATCACCACCACTGATTGGGTCACACTATCCTCCATACATCTAGCTTGTGGAACACAATGTACAATTTCAGGCTGGAGACACTCGATTGCATCACAATCTTTACCTCCACATTCTGCAGCAATGGTTCATGATCAGGTTCCCCCACCTTTTGCTTCCCTTTCGTCAATATGGTTACCCATTGATCACCAATATCACACGCAGGTGGATGTGGGCTATCATGTTTTTGCTGGTCGATGGCAGCACCACTAGAGGTTTCAACAGCTATATTGCTCTTGGGAACCCAAACCTTTGAAGGGGCAGAAGGACACCTGGACTCAGAGTGACCGAAAAGGTTGCAATGACTACACATTGAAGGCTTCCATTCATATTCAATCTCCACTTCAATAATTTCTTCCATTTCAGCATTTCGACCTTCCACCTTAACATAAAGGAATTGAGGGTATTGACAACCAGCTTCAACCTGAACACAAATCCTTGCAAAATTCAAACGGGATCTTTTCTCAGTAGCCTCATCCATATATAAAGGATTACCCACTCCACTTGCAAGATAGCTCAACCCCACCGGCGTCCAATATTCCATTGGAATGTTGTGCATCTTAATCCAAATGGGAATCTTAGACAAAGATGCTTTCTGGAGTTGCATATTTGGTTCCCATTCCTGCAGCACCAATAGTCTCCCTAAAAAGTGCCAAGGGGCTTGTTGCATCACTCTTCTTCTTGTAGAATCATTTGCAAATTGAAAGATGAAGAAGTCTCTCCCAACAGCTGAGACTTGGACATTCCCATCCTTACCCCACAGCTTCCTTGCAATGCTTTGAACAACTGGAAGAGGCAACTTCTTGTCAATAAAGTGACCAACCAGACTCCCCTTCCACATCTCAATACCCTCTTGTGCAACATCCGAAGGGGGGGAGATGACAACCCTGCCATCCACAAAGTCAGGTGGAAAGAAACTTAGCTTTCTTCTATTGGTCGATGAACCTCCAAACAAGGATGACCATCCCTTAAAAGGCTCCTGGACATGGTCAGAACCATGCACAGCATCCTGGCACGATTCTGAAATACGAGGTTCAACGGAAACAGTCCCTGCCCTGTGGGCACCAGCAACAGCAGGCCTGAACTCCTCAGGCTTCTGACGATCAGAAGGCACCAGGCCTAAAGTTGGACCAGCGCCTATCGTAGATGACTCAACCAAAGGTGGGAAGTCAGCACTTGAAATTTCTAAGATGCGCGGGTCAGGTCCAGATCCCATCGGGTAATCAGGTCCAGATCCCATCTGCTTCACCCGACATTCACTTGCTCAACCCGAATACCAGTGAGAATAGAACCGACTCCACAGAATAGTTCAGGCAAAGCTTCACCCACAGAGTTCCTCAGCTACCACTCAGTCAGGTGCTGATAGATCAACCAGATGCTCACAACAGGCCAGATGATTCCGAATCAACAGATGGATGCCTCACGAATAGGTGGTTGCTTCCAAACTTGCTTGCACGAACCAGTCAAACCTTCAACAGAAAGGCAACTTACAAACTGACGAAGCCGAACCGACAAGATGGATCACGAAGCCAGGAGCTGGAGGTTGCTCACGAACATGAGCAGGTGGCTGCTCACAAACTCACGAGCACGAACAGATGTTCACAAACAGATGAGTGGTGAACGCACGAACAGATGTCTGCTTGGTGAACACCCACGGAAGATGGATGATGAACACACGAACAGCTGGTTGCTTGTTCCTAATGGTATGAACAAACCCACAGAAATCTTCGAACAGAAACGCCACAAAACTGAACTTGGAGCCCAGAGAAAATCTGTCCGGAGCTGCTTCAACACCTCAGGTGCTCCGCATTTAGGAACAGGAGCACAGTCCCACTGGCAGAAACCACTAGCTTGAGTTCCACGGCGAGAAACCACGAGCTTGAAACCCACGGCCAGAAACCACGAGCTTGAAACCCACGAACTTGAAACCTACGGCCAGAAACCACGAGCTTGAATCCCACAGCGGGAAACCACAAGCTTGAAACCCACGGCCAGAAACCACAAGCTTGAAACCACGAACATGAAACCCACGGCCAGAACCACAAACTTGAAACCCATGAACATGCAACCCACGGCCAGAACCACGAGTTTGAATCCCACGGCGAGAAAGCACCAACAGACTTGATAACCACGAACAGTAAGTGCAAACCGCTAGCCTTTCGGCGGCATGCTTGGTTTAGTAAAAAAATCAGCAGCTGTGCATGAGGACTTGGCATGCTTATCATGCATGGAGGTGGCATACCAGCGATGGGGGTGCTACTTCTGTTTCCAGCAACAGCTCATATGTGCCATGGCAAGGGACTGCGGGTGTGGGGAACATGCTTCTTAAACTCCCAAAACAGCAAGTAAAAGAAAAATAAACAAAAGCATGCGAAGGCACAAACAGTGGGTTACAAGGAGGGTGAGGGAACATGATTGTGCATGGAGGCCATGACCTATTGGGGGTTCGGTAGCAAGCAATTATGGGGTGATGGATCATGTTAATGGGATGCATGCATGCTGGGAATAGAAATAGCCCCAAAAGGCCTACTGCTATCCCCAGCAGCAACCTATATAGACCATTACAAGAGGGTGGGGGTGCTGCTGCCATCTCTAGCAGCAGCTCATGTGAGCTTAGACCGTAGCTTAAAAGGATGGTGGAAGCATGCTCGCATGCATATAATCAGAAAAGAAATAGCAAGCATAGAGAGACAAAGAGACATGGCATTTGGATCTAAATAACTAAGTAGGAAATGTGATACCGCTGCTGCCGACAGCAAATCCAGAGGTAAACCACATGCTTACTAATTTACCAGAAAAAATCAAACCAAGAAACAAATGGAAAGGTGGAGGTGGGGGATTCACAAGGGGTACATTAGATAAAATGAGAGGAACAGGCTCCCCTTTAATGGACGAATATACTGCTAGAAACCAAAAAAAAGAAAGAAACACAACAAAAAGACAGCAACTCCTAGGTGATTTCTACACCTTCTTAGGCCTAGTCCATGCTCTCCTCTCCCTCACGTTAAGCCTCCGGGGTTTACCTCTCTTACCGTGGAAGGAGCATGACCCCATAGAGGACATGAATAAGCAATAAAATAAAGAGAAGACCATTTCTTTTTTTTTGAAGGTAAGTCCAAAGTGCATTAATAAAGAAAAATATGTACAATATGGTTCAGAACATAAACAGGAACCCTAGTAATAGGGTACATGAACATACAAAACTATCCCAGCCCACTGGAAACAGCAAGAGTGACCTTTAGTAGGATATGAACTCCCAATTCAAGTCCCAATTATAGACTAGCTGACGATGGAGAGGAGTGTCTTGAAGCTTCACCCTCACAAGGTTGGCTTTATCACGGACGTCCGATGTAATTGCTTGAATCAGGTTCTGCCATGGTAAGTATGCATTACTAAATACACGACGGTTCCTTTCTCTCCAAATGTGGTAAACTGTGGCTGCAAGTGATACCTTAAATATCATTCGAGAGTGTGCACTACCCAACTGCAATGATGACGCCCAATGAACAGTCGCTTCCCAGTCCCGATGAACTCGACTTGTAGAATTCAAGGAGAGAATGTGGAACCAGATCTGGATACTATACTGGCAATCAAAGAAAAGGTGTGAGTGTGACTCGGCCATGAGTCTACATAGCACACATGTTCCTTGGTCAACAACACCCAACTTGTGAAGCCGGTCCTTGGTGAGTAACCTTCGATTGATAGCTAACCATAACAGGAAAGCATGCCTTGGTATGTGTAGAGGGAACCAAACCAATCTACACCAGTGGACCTGCACATGCAATGTATCCATACTCTTTTTTTTTTTTTTTTTTGGAAATTAAGTGAGATAGATTGAAGAAGGAAATATGTACAAGCAACAAGTGGGCATACCCACTAACCAGGGCGAGTCTCTGCTAGCAACTTGCTAAAGAGACAGGCAAGTTGTACCCAAAACATAACACAATAAATAACAGACCCTGATACCCAGAACAATGATGGAGGCTAGCTCTACACAAACCTACAAGTAAGGCCCCATTGCAGCACAATCTGCCTATGATAGCTGTTATCCTTAAGGATAAATGATAAGCCATTAATTCTGTAAGAGATGTCCTGGATAATGACCTTACATATCTCCTCTTCAGGCAGAGCTGCATTTTTGAAGACCCTGCGGTTTCTCTCACACCAAATGTGGTACACGGCAGCAGACAAAGATAGGCGTCGAAGTAGATGAAGGGGGGATTTGGATCTCCATGATCTGGCACCCTCTTCAACAATGAGATTCCAGGGGGGGATAGGATCCAATACATTGAGACCATTTTTATCCAAAAGAAATCGCCAGATGTGCTTGCTATAATCACATTGGAAGAAGAGGTGGTTAGTAGATTCATTGGATTTACGACAAAGAACACATACCGCACTGTGAATGGTACCCCATCTCATGAGTCTATCCTTGGTGAGAAGCGCATTCCGTATCGCAAGCCATGTCACGAATGCGTGCCTTGGAATGTGAGGAGAGAACCAGATTAACTGAGCCCAAGAAACTGATGGTCTAGCAACTTCCATGGCCTTGTAGGTCGCTCTAACACTGTAGTTTCCAGACCTGGAGAGGGTCCAGGTGATTCTATCTTCCACGCCTGGGTGAGGCCTTGGTAGGTCTTGAATTCTTGCCCATACTTCAGTCAGGTCCAAGGAGGAAGCAATCGGATTATCCCAATCATCACCATTTATAAGTTCTTGAACTAAAGCACTGTCAGGTAGCCTTGAGTCATAGATCAGTCTGGTACCAAACCTTGAGGCAAGAGGGCCAAGGGGGTGCCAGTTATCATACCAAAGTGAAGTGCTTCTCCCATTATTGATTCTATGCTTTGTGTACCTGGATGCAACATCTCTTTGCTTGAGTATTTTCCTCCAAACCCAAGAAGCTGTGGAAGGAATTTGGACTTTCCAGAAATTTCTACCTCTAAGAAGATTGGCATTGACCCAAGAGACCCAAAGATTAGAAGCCTTGCTTCCCACAAGCCATGCTTGGCGTAAAACGGCGCACTTATTCCATAAATGTAAATCCAAGATCCCCAAGCCACCTTGATCTGTGGCACCCTCTTATATGTGCTGCGGATATCAAACGCACCTGACTTGGAAGGAGTCCATATCATCGCGTCCTCATGTCCGGATTTGGGTTACCAAGTTGGTGAAGTTTGCCCCATACCTCTCTGAGGTCAAATGAAGCTGCCACTGGAGGGTCCCAATTGCTACCTGATATGATATCACTCACCTTGGCACTAGTAGAAAGACCGGAATCATAAATCAAACGAGCACCATAGGTAATGAACAATGGACCATCCGGATGCCAGTTGTCATACCATAGTGAAGTGGTGTGACCATTCATTATCCTCTTCTTCAAGCGTTGGTGCACATCTGGCCCTTGTCTTGAGTATCTTACGCCATGCCCAGGAACAACCCGCTGGTATATTTATGGTCCAAAAGTTTCGATCCTTCACAAGGTACTTATGCACCCATTGTACCCACAAGGAATCACTAAAGCTTAAAATTTTCCATACGTGCTTCATAACTGCGGCTTTGTTCCAAAGGCTCAACTTAAACAGACCCAGCCCACCTTCCTCACGTGGTCTACAGACAATGTCCCAACTAATTGGAGTCATTTTCCGCTTGAGATCTGGACCCGACCATCTGGACCCGACCATAAGAACCTCCTTGAGATCCTTTCCAATTCCATAAGAACACCTTTAGGGATAATAAAAGTGGTTAGCCAGTGTACCTTGATGGAGAAGAGCACAGATTTAATGAGTAGAAGTCTCCCCGCATACGAAAGACTCCTTCCTTTCCAAGCTTGAGTCCTAGATTTGACTTGTTCAATAAGTGGTATGCAGTCCCTCCATGTGAGTTTAGACATAATAAGCGGAATGCCAAGGTACTTAACAGGCAGCTGACCCAATGGAAACCCAGACAACAGGCTCAATTCGGCTCTCGTGGCTTGATCCACCCCACTTAAAAACATGGAACTCTTACTTTTGTTAACACATAGGCCAGTTAGAAGCTGGAATTCCTGGAGAGCAGCGGAGATACATAAGATGGAGGAGTTGTCGGCTTTGGAGAAAATGAACAGGTCATCGGCAAAGCACAATAGCTTGAGATCAATGGCTTCACATTTATCATGGTAGGTGAAACCTTGCCTAGTATTCTCCTTTAGCACCATGTTGAATACCTCCATGACCAGCACAAACAAGTAGGGTGACATAGGGTCACCTTGGCGAAGACCAACAGCACCCTTGAAGAAACCACAGAGGCTGCCATTGATCATGATTGAGAAGGCCGGGGTTGTAACACATTCCATGATCCAAGACACAACAGTGGGAGGGAATTGAAATGCATGTAACATATGCCTGATGCTGTTCCAAGAAACTGAATCAAAGGCCTTACGGATATCCACCTTAAGCGCACATTTCTTGTGAGCACCCTCCAAGTGGTAATTATGAAGTAACTCATGAGTTAAGAGCACATTCTCAGCTGCACCTCTCCCAGGAATGAAAGCGGATTGATAACCTCCAACAATATCCCCCACAACTCTCTTGAGCCTGTTAGCAATTATCTTTGCTATGCATTTGTAAAGAGTGTTGACACACGAAATGGGTCTATAATCAACAACCTTAGTGGGGTTCCAACACTTTGGCACTAGGGATATTGCTGTAGTATTCCATTGCTTGAGCAATTTGCCATCCTTGAAAAAGCTTAGGATGGCCTCCATTACATCATCCCCTACTATACCCCAACACTTCTTAAAGAATGAAGGGGAGAAACCATCCGGACCCCGTGCCTTGTCCTCCTTTAAGGAGAAAAGAGTGGATTTGACCTCTTCAAATTGAACCTCATCCTTCAAGCTGGATTTTTGCTCTTCATTCAAAACACGAAGAAATGATGGCATGGCATAATAAGTTGGAGCAGCAGCAGCCATGCCCAAAGTGGAGTGGAAGTGGCTCACAATGTGTTCCGAAATATCCTTCTGTTCAATTAGCTTGGAGCCATCCTCAGTCATAATACATGAAATATTATTGATTGCGCGTCTGGAAATCATAGTGTTATGAAAGAATGCAGAATTTCTGTCCCCCTCTGCTAGCCATTGCACCCTTGATTTTTGCTTTATTTGAGACTCTTCACACCTTAGCAGGGAGGATAATTGTCTTCTTGAACTATTCTCCTCCTGAAAAAGGTCTGTATTCATGGGATCATCATGAAGTTTCTGCTGCAAATCAGCAAGCTTTAACCGGGCTTCACGAACTTGAGAAGACAAATCAGCAAATCTCATTTGCTTGCTCCACTCCCTTAACTTAGCCTTAACTGCCTGTAACTTCTTTGAAACCCGAAACATCGGAGTACCATGAACCTCAATTGCCCATGCTTCTTCAACTAGAGATAGGAACTCAGGCCTGGAAGCCCAAAAATTAAAGAACTTAAAAGGTTTCTTACCTTGCTGCCATTGTGGGAAGATAGAGAGGATAAGTGGACAATGGTCTGAAATTCCTGGACTAAGCACCTCCACTTCAGACTGGGGAAAATCCCTTAGCCAAGCCAAATTAACCAGAGCCCGATCAAGCTTACATGAGATCCTTCTATGACCTTCACTACGGTTAGACCATGTGAGAGATAACCCTTTAGACTTGAGATCAAGAAGTTCACAAGTCTCAATACAGTCATTAAAATCCTCCATTGCACCTCTGTTGACTTGCTTACCTCCATTCTTTTCAAGAGGCGAGCGGACGCAGTTAAAATCTCCAATGAGAAGCCAAGGCTGGTTTGAGGAACAGTGCTGGAGATGCCTCCATAATAACCTTCTCTCAGATGCCTCATTCAAACCATAGACGAAGGATAGTAAGCACACCTTTTGAATACCAAGAATTTCAACATAGCAATGAATAAGCTGGTCACTGCTGTCCAATTTACTAACTTTCACAACCATAGGATTAAACAAAATCCAGATTCGGCCCTTTAAAGCACATTCATAGTTTGCAATGAGAGTCCATTGAGGGGAAATCAAACTCTTCACCACTTGAGCATTAACTTGTCTCACCTTAGTCTCCAATATGGCCACAATGCTAACCTTTTTTGACGAAATCAGATTACGAATTTCCATTTGCTTATCGGGGCTATTTAAGCCCCTAATATTCCACATAGCAATATTAAACATGAGTGTTATGGACCCCCCCGTTCCCTTCCTTGGATGTTGGATTCTTATCTTCCATAGGATTCTTGGCATGCTTCATTGCCACCTCGTCAACAAGGATTCTCTTCTTCTTCTTAGTTTTCTTCCTTGTTGATGAGGAACTCCCTATAACTGTGTGGTTCTCATGGTCAAGCGCTGCAAACCTGTTCAGAGTAACGGAAAGTCCATCATCCACTAAAGGAACACCGCTTCCAGGTTCCAAACAAGGAACCAGCCCATTAATTGTATCATTGCCGATCTGGGTTATCATATTCCTATCTGAGGTACAATTCGGTTGTGCATTAGACTGCCTCAACATTGGATCTTCAGCAACGGGTCGAAGTTGGGGTTCTGCTACTTGACTTTCACCTTCAATAGGGGCTCCCTCAACAGCAACTTCCTTGCCCTTACGTTTTCTGGTTTCCCACTCCACATCTGGACGCGCAATATCCAATGCAGCAACTGGAACGGCAGCATTAGTATCATGGATAGTGCTATCCCTCAATGCACCAGCATCGAGAGTAATTTGGGTATCAGAAAACAATCGTCCCGTAGGCACCCACTTCTTTGATAATGATGGACAATTGGCTTCAGAATGACCAAAGATGCAACATGAGTTACATTTCTGAGGTTTCCAAGAATACTCAATTTCAATCTCAAGCTCGTTGTCAATTGTTTCCAAAAAGATACTAGTAGGAAACATGCAATCAGTATCCACCTCCACACAAACACGTGCGTATTGGAGTTTCAGCCTCTTCTCTGTTGGTTCATCCAACCACAATGGCCTTCCCACCCCACTCGCAATATAGCTCAAACCAGCAGGTGACCAATACTCCATGGGCACATTGTAAAGCTTTATCCAAACCGGAACTCTTCTCAATTGGGACTTCACCATCTGCATATTAGGTTCCCAATTCTTGAGGATGAGGAGTCTACCCCCTAAGTGCCAAGGAGCCGCATGGAGAACCTTATCACGCATTTGCGTATTAGCAAAGGTGAAAATAAAGAAACCGTCACCAACTTCTGCTGTGGAAACAGTACCAAGCTTACCCCATAAACGAGCCACTAAGCTCTTCACAATAGATATGGGAAGCTTCTTATCTAGGAAATGACCCACTAGGGAGTCACCCCAGATTTTTACACCCTCAACAGCAATTTCTGGAGGAGGTTTGACCTTAATCTTGCCATCAACACAATCAGGTACATAATAAGAGAGTTTTTGCTTAGCCTGGGAAGCTGGTGCGAACAGTCCAGACCATACCCTATTTGGTGCAACAGAGGAGAGGGCAGGTCCTGCAGCCTGGACAGCAGGCTCCAAAATAGAAACTGTGCAGGGGGAAGGAAGACTATTGCTGACATCCGATCCCTCCCTACGAGGAAGCCCAGACGAGGCCAGCTCTGCAGAAACTGCGGGCACAGCAACTCCAAGAGGTGGGAAACCATCGATTGAATCCATTACCGACAGACCTCCGGCGAGACAACGTCACAGTGACCGGAAACCTGGAACGGAGACCAAAAGTGCTTGCACGACCCCAACAGAGAAACACAGGCCCAGAAATGCTGCCACACCCCAGAAATTAACCAACTGCCTTGAATAATCCACTGCCTTGAACAAGAATGTCGCGAACAGAAGAGATAATCACGAACAGAACTGGTTGTCACGAACCAGTAAACCCAAAAGAATAATACGAGCAGAACCAGAAGAGAACACGAGCTGAACTGGAGAATCAGAATAACGTGAACAGATCTGATAATCCCGAACAGAAGTGAATGGCACAACAGAAGTGAATGGCACGAACTGGAAGGGAAACCAGAAGTGCTTGCACGACCCCAACAGAGAAATCACAGGCCCAGAAATGCTGCCACACCCCAGAAATTAACCAACTGCCTTGAATAATCCACTGCCTTGAACATCAACGAGCACAAGAATGCCGCGAACAGAAGAGATAATCACGAACAGAACAGGATGTCACAAACCAGTAAACCCAAAAGAATAACACGAGCAGAACCAGAAAAGAACACGAGCTGAACTGAAGAACCAGTATAGCACGAGCAGAACTGGAGAATCAGAATAACGCGAACAGATCTGATAATCCCGAACAGAAGTGAATGACACAACTGAGGTGAATGGCACGAACTGAACTGATAATCGCCAACAACCCAGAACCAGATATCACGAGCAGAACTGAAGAACCAGAAACAAAACTCCCATAACACCACGAACAAAACTTGGCAGAGCTCCAGACAAACAGATCTGAACCACAAACGAAGCCAAGGATCACGAACACTACTCCTTGACCAGTTTATGGTAACCCACGGACAGAAACCCCCACGAACAGGAAGACCACGAACAGTGCTTGAGAAACCCCCTGCAGAGTCACGAACCAGAAACCACGAACCAGGAGGTCTTACTTGCGCACGAACCAGAGGAACAGATGGGGGAAGGTGGAGGCTCAGGAGGAGGTTCAGGTGGTTCAGGTGGAGGTGGAGAAGGAGGTGGAGGAGGAGGTGGGGGTGGTGGAGGTTCAGGTGGAGGTCAGGTTTCACGCCTTTGTTCCATGTGGTGAAAGCTATTCAATCCTTCTTCATCATGCTTAAAGAGAAGACCATTCCTAATGCAGAACACAACAAGACAACAGTATGGAGAGCTTACATGCTTCAAACAAACCCACACTTATATATGTTAAATAAAACCTTATGAGGAAGCTTACCTTGCTTCTACAAGTTGTTTTGGAGGTGTGTGGCAACTTCCCTTGGATGTGGATGGAGCTGGAGCCCTCCTTTGAATCACCAACAGCAACTACTTTCTTTTGGCCTTGGTGAGAAAGTGGAGAAGAAGAAGAAACAAGAGATGGAGTGGTCTTGTAATGGTGTGGGGGGTTGGTGGAGGCAAAGGTAGCTGAGAAGGATAGGATTCTGATGAAAAAAGAGAGGGGAAAGAGGTGCCAAACCAATGAAATGAGCCAACCCCTTTGAAGGGGGCTGCTGGTGGCTTTTATAAGCAAACATAATGTATCCAACCATATAGGTTGGATACACTAAGCCCTTCTTGTATCCGACATAAAATGTCGAATACAAAACATAATAATTCCGAAAATTAAATGGCGCCGCGAATATTTCGGGGAATCGGTGCGAATCTCGCTAGAAAATCTCTTGTATCCAGCAATACATGTCGGACATGCACCAATATACGTGTATCCGACATTTAAGATCGGATACAAATCCGATATTTACGGATTTAGCCCCTGGATATTCGCAGATTCATCCGATACTCTTAGATATTCACAGATTTGGTCCCTACGAAATTTTGCTTTAAACCTTGGGATATTTTGTATGTTTGGATATTTACGGATTGCCCATCGAGATATTTTCTTGCGCCACTCGCCACGTGTGCAGCTTTCTGGGTTTTGCTGCTCGGAAACTTCGACAGCTCATATCTCCTTCATCTGAACTCTGATTTGAGCAAACTCAGTTGCGTTAGAACCATATCGGAGCCCTCTATCTAATGACATAGGGCTAAGTACCTAGCTCGGGGTTCGGAAAAAAGTCAACTTTCAGCTCCCCCTTAAGTTTGACTGGCATGCAGAACCTTCATCCAAACCCCGATTCCTGCAAACTCAGTTGCGTTAGAACCGTATCGAAGCCCTCTATCTAATGAAATAGGGCTAAGCTAATTCACTGCAATGTTGTTATCAATGCCACTCAAGCTCAGTGTATGATCTCTTGTGTCTATGGTGCTAATAACCACTACCAGAGAAAGAGCTTTATGGCATGACATTAAATCTGCAATTCCAGCATGCCCATGGATTGTCCTCGGTGATTTCAACTGTGTAAGAAATTCTAATGAGAAATATGGGGGAAGAGCAATCAATGAAAAGGCCACCAAAGAATTCAATCAGTTTATTGACTCGTATGCTTATGGAGCTAAACCATAAAGGATTTACTCATTCATGGAGTAACAAGAGTTCGGGCAGCAATCTTATCATGTGCAAACTCGATAGAGTACTTGTAAATCATTCATGGCTCCAGGAATTTCCCTTATCTGAAGCTGAATTCTTAGCTCCATCAATTTCTGACCATTGCCCTATTGTCATCTCCATTGAAAAGGATAACCTTAAGGGATCAAAGCCATTTAAATTCTTCAACTTCTGGTGCAAGCATGAGGACTTCCTTGACATAGTGAATCAAGCTTGGCAGATCAATATTCAAGGTACACCAATGTTCAGATTGGTTCAGAAGCTCAAACATCTGAAAAAAAAAAAAAAGCTTAAAGAATGGAGCAAAACAAAATTCTCCAAGTTGGAGATTCAAGTTCAAGAAACTAGGCAAGACCTCTCCATATGTCAAAAAAATCTATTTGCAAATCCATCAAGAGAGGAGTTGGCAGCACAAGAGAAGGCTCTCTCAATGAAGTTGGCACAACTAGATTCAGATTTGGAAGCACAAACTCGACAAAAAAGTCGTATCCAATGGTTACAAGAAGGAAATTCCAACTCATCCTTCTTCCATAAGACACTCATCTCTAGGAGGGCCAATAATAGAATTATGAGCATATACAATGAAGATGGTGATAAGGTAACGGATTGGGAGCTGGTGCAAAAAACCTTCCTTCATCACTACACTACTCATCTTGGGACTAGTCCATCAAGGGAGGAAGATGACCATACAGATATTGCTCAATTCATCTCAAGGAAGCTTGACTCAACACAAATTGAAGACGTATCTAAGGAGATCACCGCAGATGAAATCAAAGCCACCCTCTTTAGCCTTAAAGATGATAAGGCTCCAGGCCCTAATGGCTTCACTCCAAGATTCTTCAAAGTCGCATGGGACATTGTTGGAGAAGAAACACTAGCAGCAATCAAAAGCTTCTTCACTTCTGGATCGCTGCTCAAACAGATGAATGCAACTCTTATCACATTGGTTCCAAAGTGTGGCAACCCAACAACTGTGGGAGATTTTAGACCCATTTCCTGTGTCAATACGATCTACAAGTGCATCTCAAAGGTGATTGCAAATCGACTCAAGCCACACATATCTCATCTTGTAGGCACTTACCAAAATGCCTTCATCCCTGGGAGATCGATGATGGACAATATCTTGCTGTCCCAAGAACTATTGCATAACTACCATTTGCATAAAGGAAAGGCCAAATGTGCATTTTTTTTTTTTGGAAGTTAAGTCCAAAGTATATTAATAGAGAGAAATAATTACAATAGGTTCAAGCAGCACCAAGGATACCCCATACACACTAAGGTAAACAAAAGAGACACAACCACCTCTTAGTAGGCGTCCCCATATTCAAGGGTCAGAATATGGGGACGAGGATGTCATCACGGTGGATATTGACTATGATTGGAAGCCCACTAAGTGTAGCCAATGTAATGTGTTTGGACACATGGTTTCCCGGTGCCCTAAAGCTCCAACTAGAAGATGGATCCCTACTGGAAGACGTGTTCAAGAAATCAGTGGTAATCAGCAAGTTGCCGGCAACATTGTGGAGACGGTTGCGGTTCCGGGGAACTCGAATGGGATTGAGAAAGCTGATATGTTACAGAGGGAAGTGTCCATGGTCAGGGATGAGAATGTTTGTCAAAACAAGGAACCACAAGATGAACAACCCAATGCATGGCAGTTAGTGAAGGCTAAAGGTAAGCACGTTTGCTCCCAAGATGTTGAAATGCAAGGTGAGCCGTCGGGCATAAGTCCCTTGAATTATCATGCCAACATGGAAATGCAAGGTGAGCCGTCGGGTGATGAGATAGTGGGAGACCATGTCATTCCTCCTGGGGGCCCAATGAATAATGGAGATATGAACGTGGAGGGTGTAAGACCAACCATTTCCCACTTAGGGATTGTCTCCGAGCCAGATCGGCAACCCCGTGCTCTAAGCTTGGCTGGCGTTGCCGATGAAGTAATCTCTATTACTCCCAACAGATTTGAATCTCTTGTCCATGACAGCCAAGAGCCTGAAAGGAGCTCATCATCCTCCAAGAGAAATAAGAAGAAGAAGAAACTCCTTGTTGACGAAGTGGCTATGAAGCATGCTAAAAAGAATCCAGTGGGTAAAAGCCTGGAATTAAGAGCTGGGGGTGGGGGTGATCAGGTGACTCATGTTTAATATTGCCATGTGGAATATTAGGGGACTTAATAACCCCGAAAAGCAAATCGAAGTTAGAAATCTTATGGTGTCCAATAAGTTAAGTCTTTTGGCAGTTGTGGAGACTAAAGTAAGGCAAGTTAATGCCCAAGTTGTGAAAAGCCTCATTGCCTCCCATTGGGAGCTCATTACCAACTATGACCAAGCTTTGAAGGGCCGGATTTGGATCTTGTTTAATCCTATGGAAGTTAAGATTAATAAGTTGGACACTAGTGACCAACTTATCCATTGCTATGCTGATTTTTTGGTAATGCAAAAAGCATGCTTCATCACCTTTGTTTATGGTTCGAATGAGGTCTTGGAGAGAAGGCATTTGTGGCGGCAGTTACAAAGCTACTCAACACCTCATCCATGGATGCTTGTAGGGGATTTTAACTGTGTTAGATCAGCAAATGAAAAGTCAGGAGGCAAGCAGATTAACAGGTGTGCCACAGAGGAATTCAATGATTGTATTGATGCTTGTCATTTGGTGGAGCTTAAATCCAAAGGATTCTTCTTCACATGGTCTAATCAAGGTGAATGCCAAAGAAGAATACTTTGCAGATTGGACCGTGTTCTTGTTAACTTGCCATGGCTTAGAGATCTTCCCTCTTCTGAAGTTGAGGTACTTAACCCAGGTGTCTCAGATCATTGCCCGTTGCTGATTTCGATCTTTCCCCAATGGGAGCAAGGTAAAAAGCCTTTCAAATTTTTTAACTTTTGGACTGCTAGACCAGATTTCCTTCCTCTTGTCCAGGAGGCATGGGAAGTTGAGGTGAATGGCTCACCAATGTTCCGAGTTACTAAGAAGCTTCAAGCTGTAAAAATGAAGCTCAAGGGTTGGAGTAAACAAATGAGATTTGCTGAGTTAAAGGGTCGCATTTGGATTTTGTTTAACCCCGGAGAGGTTATAATCCAGAAGCTTGATACTAGTGACCAGTTTATCCATTGCTATGTGAACATTGTTTGTTTACAAAAGATCTGTTTTCTTACAGTGGTCTATGGGTCAAATGATCCAATGGATAGACGGAGCCTGTGGAGGCAGCTGCCTCGTTTTGTTTCATCCCATCCATGGTTAATCATGGGTGATTTCAATTGTGTACGTCAGGCGTCTGAGAAGGTTGGAGGTAAGCAAATAAATCATCGTAATTCAGCAGATTTTAATGATTGTATTGAGGCATGTGAAGTGGATGAGCTTAAGGCCAAGGGGTTTGTACATACATGGGCAAATCAGAGTGTGGGGCGAAGCAGAATATCATGTACTCTTGACCGTGCACTGGTTAACCTGGCTTGGCTTAATGAAATGAGCCCTTCGGAAGTGGAGGTACTTAACCCAGGTATATCTGACCATTCTCCTCTTGTGATCTCAATTTTTCCTCAGTGGCAGCAAGGCAAAAAGCCATTCAGATTTTTCAAGTTCTGGACGTACAAACCTGATTTCATGGCTTTAGTTGGTGAAGCTTGGCAGATGAATGTGTGGGGTTCCCCCATGTTCCGAGTTTCAAAAAAATTGCAAGCAGTAAAAATGAAACTGAGGCAATGGAGTAAACAAATGAAGTTCTCTCAACTCTCCTCTCAGGTTAATGATATGAGAAGAAATCTTGAGAATGTGCAGAAGCTATTGCATGATGATCCTCATAACCTAGCTCTTGCTACCCACCAGACAGATCTCAGGCATTCCCTTGCATCCTTGCTGCGATGTGAGGAGTCCCAAATCAGGCAGAAATCGAGAATCCAATGGCTACAAGAGGGTGACAGTAACTCTAGTTTTTTCCATAATGTGGTAACATCAAGAAGGGCAGTGAACAACATTTCTTCTATTATGACTGATGATGGCACCAAGTTGACTGACCAAGGGCAAGTAACAGGTCATGTGGTGAATTATTTCCAAAACTTACTGGGCGAAGATGGCATTGGACAGGCTCATGATATGCCCCCATTCTCAAGATCTATATCTCAAGACCAAAAAGTCAATTTGATGGCGGATGTCACCCATGATGAGGTTAAAACCACGCTTTTTTCCTTAAAGGATGATAAAGCGCCAGGTCCTGATGGTTTTTCTCCCCTATTCTTCAAAAAGTGTTGGGATATTGTAGGGGAGGACACAGTGGAAGCAATCTTGAGTTTCTTTAAAGATGGTAGCTTGCTTAAACAATGGAACACTACAGCAATTTCTTTGGTGCTGAAGTGCCGGAATCCAAGTAAGATGTCTGACTTTAGGCCTATTTCTTGTGTCAATACCCTTTACAAGTGCATCTCCAAAATACTTGCAAACAGGCTCAAGACTGTTGTGGGGGATATTGTTGGTAGTTATCAGTCGGCCTTTATCCCAGGTAGAGGAGCTGCAGAGAACGTGCTTCTTACTCATGAATTACTGCATAATTACCACTTGAGGGGCACCCAGAAATGTGCTCTTAAAGTGGATATCCGGAAGGCGTATGATTCAGTTACATGGGGGAGCATAAGGGCAATGTTAGTTGCTTTGAATTTTCCAGATAGGTTTATATCTTGGACCATGGAATGTGTGACATCCCCCTCATATTCGGTGATGCTTAATGGCCATCTGGTGGGGTTCTTTAAAGGAGCAAAAGGGTTACGGCAAGGTGACCCTATGTCGCCCTACCTTTTCGTCATGGTGATGGAGATTTTTCATATGGTGCTGCAGCAGAATACAAGCCAAAATTTCACTTATCATCACAGGTGTGAGGCTATAGGTCTTAAGCTTATTTGTTTTGCTGATGACTTGTTCATTTTCTCTAAAGCAGACAGGGATTCAGTTCAATGTATTCTTAGAGCTCTTGAAGCATTCCAACAACTCACAGGCCTACAAATTAATAAGGAGAAGAGTGCTATGTACCTTAGTGGAGTGGATAACAGCATGCAAGATGAGTTAAGCAGCTTGTCTGGGTTTCCGATTGGTGACTTGCCAGTTAAGTATCTTGGCCTTCCCCTTTTCACATCTAAGCTATCATGGAAGGATTGTGAACCACTCATCAATCAAGTAATGGCAAGGACACAATCGTGGAAGGGTAGGAGTTTGTCCTATGCGGGTAAGCTCACTCTCATAAATTGTCCTCCCCAAAAGGGTTATATCAGAATTGGAAAGGATATCCAGGAGGTTCTTGTGGTCAGGGCCGGATCTCAAGCGCAAGATGAATCCTATCAGTTGGAGAATTATATGTACTCCAAGACATGAGGGTGGGCTAGGCATTCTCAATTTGCATGTATGGAACAAGGCAGCAACCATGAAGCTCCTATGGTTGATGTGGGTTAAATGGGTGCATAAGCTTCTATGGAAAATCTTGCTACAGGGTGAGTCGATGTGGGTTAAATGGGTGCATAAGTATCTTCTTAAGGATCGAAATTTGTGGACCCTTACCACACCGGCTAACTCTTCATGGGCATGGAGGAAGATTCTTAAGCTTAGGCGGGACATGGCTCACCTGGTAAAGGTAAGAATTTTTAATGGCATGAGCACCTCGTTGTGGTATGACAATTGGCACCCGGATGGACCATTATTTGTTACGTATGGGTATCGGCTGATCTATGATTCGGGGCTTTCAAGACAGGCTACAGTGAGCACTATAATTTCTGGTCATGAGTGGGACCCTCCGGTTGCAGCATCGCCGGATTTAATTCAAGTCTGGTCTAAACTTGCAGCACTTAAGGACCCAGTCCCGGACCGTGAAGATGTTCTGATATGGATGCCATCAAAGTCAGGTATGTTTGATATTGCTAGTGCATATAAGAGTTTGGATATTGGTAGAGACCGAGTGGAATGGAATGGGTTGGTCTGGTTTCCCAAGCATATACCCAAGCAAGCTTTTACACTATGGCTAGCAGTGAATCAAAGGCTTCTTACTCGTGACCGGTTGTGCAAGAGGAACATTACCACTCAGGCAACTTGTGTGTTATGTAGGCTTAACCATGAATCACATGCACACCTGTTTTTTGAGTGTCCGTTTAGCTCCCAAATCTGGCACCCTATCCTTCAACGTACTGGTGTAACTAGAGTGAACCGCCCGTGGGTGGAATTTGTGCATTGGGCCTCGACTTTGAGCCTGGGTAGCCACCACGCCCAATTCATTTTCAGGTTGTCCCTTGCAGCTGCTGTGTACTATATATGGAGAGAGAGGAACCGTCGGATCTTCACAAACTCTTATGTACCTTGGCAACTTGTTGAGGCCAACATAGTTGCTGATGTTAAGGACAAAGCAAATCTTGATCGAGTGATACTCCCAGATTCACCACTACATCGTCACCTAGTCACTAGTTGGAACCTTAAGTGGGATCTTGTGTAATGTTTGGTTGTGTTCCATGCATGCATGTTGTGAGCCTCAATGTTATAAGGGGCATGTTTTCCTTGGTTTTTTTTGGTTTGAGCCTTATCCTGTAAATATTTTTTTTCCTTATTAATATCACTTGGACTTACCTTCCAAAAAAAAAGATTTGCTGAGTTGCCATCTCAGGTTCAGGAAATCAGATCAAAACTTGCAGTTCTACAGAAAAGCCTTCATGCTGAGGTGAGTAATCATATTCGGTTTGAATATGGGGACGAGGATGTCATGATGTTTGAGAGACCACTCCCCATTTCAAAAGTTTTTCCAGTGTGAGTAGGCCATTGTTAATTGCCATCCATAAAATCATTGCATGCCGAGGAATGTTCAACGGAAACCACACTACCTTCTTCCATGGAACCCGATGAGATGTTGGAAGCATGTAGTTATAAGTACTCGCAATGTTAAACACACTTGATTTAGAAGCTGTCCATACCAACCTATCCTCCCTTAAGTCATCCGGTTTTGGTAGTAGACATAATTTGCTCCATACCTCCATGAGCTCAATGGTGACAGCTGGGGGAACTGACCATTCATTATGCTCAATAATACTACTCACCGGGGCTGAAATATGAAGGCCTGAATCATAGACAATCCGATGTCCATACCTTGGGACAATTGGGCCATCTGGATGCCAATTATCATACCATAGAGAGGTGCCGACACCGTTGTACACTCTAGCCTTCAAAATATCTGCTGCATGGCATCTAGCTTGTAATATCTTCCTCCATATCCATGTACACCTTGATGGGCATTGTATAGCCTAAAAATTCCTGTCTCTTATGAGGTAGCTTCTAGTCCATTTCACCCAAAGTGATTGTGACTTGTTGACAATTGCCCATATATTGTGACTTGTTCCAGATATGTAATCTTTTTACGCCAAGTCCTCCTTAATCTTTTGGTGCACAAACAACTTTCCAAGCAATAGGACATACCTTTTTTGATGAATTCTGCCCAGCCCATAAAAAGTGACGACATTCCTTTTGAATTTCATTGGATACACATTTGGGAATGTCAAATATGGAAAGCCAATATACTGCTATGGAGAATAGAACCGAGTTTATGAGTGTGATCCTTCCCGCATAAGAAAGATTGTTGTTCTTCCAAGATTGGATTCTCATTTTTATGCGAGACACCAAAGGCTCACAATCCCTAGGGGTGAGCTTAGAAGACAACAACGGCAGCCCCAAGTACTTAATGGGAAGGGTTCCAAGCTTCAGCCCAAATCTACCACTTAGATAATTCTTCATACTATCATCCATCCCAGCCAGGAACATGGTAGTTTTTTCATTATTGACTTTGAGGCCTGAGGTGATATGGAGTTTCTGCAATGCTTCCATGCAACATTCAATGGAATCTTCTTCTCCAGCAGAAAAAAGTATCAAATCATCTGCAAAACTTACTGATTTGATGTTCAACCTGGAGCACTTGGGGAAGAACTTGAAAGCTGGTTTGTTAGTACTCTCTTGAAGAATAGCATTAAACACTTCCATGATGAGAACAAAAACGTAAGGGGACATAGGATCACCCTGTCTCAAGCCCTTTGCTCCTTTGAAGAAACCATTCATACCACCATTAATCATTATCGAGTACGATGTGGTCGAAATGCATTCCATCACCCACCCAATGAACTTTTGTGGAAAACCTAGCACAGAGAGAGTTTTCCGAACACATTTCCACGATACTGAGTCGTAAGCTTTACTGATATCGACCTTTATAGCACACCTAGGCATACCTTTGTTCAGATGAGTGCTATGAAGTAGCTCATGAGTTAACAGAATATTATCAGCAATCGATCTTCCCGGAATAAAGGCAGCTTGGTAGTCTCCAACAATATCCCCAATGATTTGCTTGAATCTGTTTGCAATAATTTTCGAAATACACTTATAGAGAATATTCACACAAGAAATGGGTCTGTAGTCAGATACCTTGGCTGGATTGAGGCACTTTGGGACAAGTGTAATGGAAGTTAAATTTACTTGCTTCAGTAATTTACCATCCTTGAAGAAGCTAAGAATGGCTTCTATCACATCCGACCCTACAATCGCCCAAGCTTTCTTAAAGAAAGCAGCCGTGAAACCATCCGTTCCAGGAGCTTTATCCTCCTTTAGAGAGAATAGGGTGGCCTTTGCTTCCTCAGCTGTAACCTCCTCCATAACACTTCTAACATGATCCGCAGTTAACTTTCTAGGAAGAACCGGAAAATTCTGCATGTGAACTGGGTCATCTCTACCCATAATATTCGAGAAGTGGTCCACAAATGCTTTACTAATACCCTTGTGATCTGAGATGATGTTACCCTCATCTTGAGTGATGCTGAGAATTTTGTTTGAAGCCCTTCTAGAGATCATGTGGTTATGAAAGAACCACGAGTTTTTATCCCCCTCCTGTAGCCACGAGATCCTGGACTTCTGTTTCAATTGTGATTCTTCAATTCTAGTAGCCTTCATCAATTCAGCTCTTAATGATCTCTCTTTGACTAAATCATCCTCAGCCGGGGCAGACACATAACATCTCTTTTGAATATCTGCTAATTCGGTTCTAATCTGAGTGACTTTGCAAGAGATATTGACAAAATTCTCATTTCTACTCCAAGCCTTGAGGGAAGCTTTCACCACCTGAAGCTTTTTTACAACACGGAACATTGGGTGACCATCAAAATGGTGATTCCAGGCCTCAGCTACCAAAGGAATGAACTTCTCATTCGAAGACCAATGATTGAAAAATCTGAACGGTCTTGCCCCCCATTTGATTTCCGGATAAATAGTTACTACCATCGGACAATGATCGGAAATTCCAGGATTTAAAAATTCCACTTCAGAAGATAAGAATTCTGAAAACAAAGCCTTGTTCACAAGAGATCTGTCGAGTTTGCATGCAATTCTTCTGGATGATGAACTTTGATTGCTCCAAGAGAGAAAATACCCTTTGGACTTCAAATCAGACAAGGCACAAGAGTTTATGCAATTGTTAAAATCCTCAGTTGGTTGCCTCTTGATACTTTTGCCACCTACCTTCTCCTCCTGTCTACGAACACAGTTAAAATCCCCGATGACCATCCAAGGATGATCCACTGCATTATGCCTCAACTGCTGCCACAAATCTCTCCTTTCCTTGTAGTCATTAGAACCATACACACAAGTGAAAAAGCAGCTCTTATGTATAGGTAACATCTCCATATAGCAATGAATAAGCTGATCCGTGACACTTAACGAATTAATTCTCAAAACTTGGTTATCATATAGCACCCAAATACGCCCTTTGATGGATTGATCGTAGTTAGTGAGCAAGCTCCAATTCGGACACAGTAAATTCTTCACAAAATAAGAGTTCACTTGCCTTACTTTCGTCTCAATAAGACAAATACAACAGATTTTCCGGCTATCTATCAATGCTTTCACTTCACTTTGCTTTGCAGGGTCGTTAAGACCCCTAATGTTCCAAGTTCCTATTTTAATCATAGGAAATCAGCTCCCTCACCCAGCCCCTTAGCTCCCCCTGGGTCACCACAACCTTTCTTACTTTTAGCTAGTTTCATTGCTATCTCATCGACTAGGATCTTCTTCTTCCTCTTGTGTTTCTTCTTCAATGAGCTCCTAGTTGACACTACATCATCAGCATCCCCCAACCCTTCAAATTTGTTTTCCACATTGATATCTTCATGGGTAAGAGATTCAGGTACAATCGATTGTGTCAATGTACCCAATCATTGTGTCAATGCCACAGTCTATATCGGACCATAGCCCAATCATTGTGTCAATGTACCCGCCGCGGCCTGGTCAAGGTAAACCGTTTCGATTCTTTAATGTTTGGACGGAACATGAGGACTTTATGCATATTGTGGCCCAAGCATGGAATACTCAGATGTCCGGATCTCCCATGTTCATTGTGGTGAAAAAATTGAAAAGGGTGAAGGATGCACTTAAGACGTGGAGTAAGAATGAGCGGTTCTCAGAGATCTCATCGAAAATTAAGACTATTCGCTATGAGCTGATGGAATGTCAGAAACTCTTGCAACAAAGATGGGATGATGAAGGGCTTGGGCAACAAGAGAGGAATCTCCAAAATAATTTGTCATCTGCTCTTAGAATTGAGGAGGCACAGCTTAGACAGAAGTCCAGGATACAATGGCTCAAAGATGGGGACCAGAACTCAGGGTTTTTTCATAACACAATAGCTACGAGAAGGTCTACGAATAATATTTATAGCATTGATGATGAGCATGGAAGGAGGGTGGCCGAGCCTGCATTGGTTCAGAGCACAATATTGAAGTACTTAAAGAGTACAATGGGTGTAGCAGATCTGGTGGGGGGTCAGTATCCTGATTTTGACCGGAAGTTAAGTCCTGAACAGGCAAGTGCTTTAGTAGAGGATGTGAATGAAGAAGAAATAAAGACCACTTTATTTGATTTGAAGGATGACAAAGCGCCAGGACCGGATGGATTTACTCCTATATTCTTTAAGAAAGCATGGAGCATTGTAGGGACCGAGGTGGTGAAAGCTATACAAAGCTTCTTCATATCCGGCAAAATGCTGAAGCAGATTAATTGCACATCAGTGTCGCTGATCCCAAAATGCAGAAATCCTTCTAAGGTGAGTGATTTTAGACCCATATCTTGTGTCAACACTATGTATAAATGCATATCTAAAATAATGGCAAACCGGATGAAGAGGGTGATTGGAGATTTGGTGGGCGACTACCAATCAGCATTTGTGCCGGGAAGGAATATTGTGGATAATATTTTGCTATCTCATGAGTTATTGAACCGGTACCATGGGGTAAGCAATCAAGAGAAGGTAGCTATCAAGTTGACCTGAGGAAAGCTTATGACACGGTCTCCTGGAGATGTATACTAGAAATACTTCACAAGATGAGGTTTCCGCTGATGTTTATCAAATGGATTGAGCAGTGTATTTCAACACCAAGGTTCTCTATAATAATAAATGGGAGTATGGTTGGATTCTACTCAAGTGCCAGGGGGGTTCGCCAAGGAGATCCGATATCTCCGTACTTGTTTGTGTTGACAATGGAGATGTTCAATATGATCCTCAAGGAGGAGACACGACAAGGGTTTACGCATCATGCTAGATGTGAGGCACAGGATATAAAACAACTATGTTTTGCAAATGATCTGCTTATGTTTGCACATGCCGATTCATCATCTATTCAGTGCTTCAAGACAGCATTACAAAGGTTGAATAGCTTGGCGCACCTACAGGTTAACAGTGAGAAGAGTACTATATTTGTAAGTGGAGTGGAGGAGGAGAAGAAGCAAGAGATTGCAAATCAGATGGGGTTCCAGTTTGCTCAGCTGCCAATCCAAGACCCAATCGTGGAAAGGAAGGGCACTATCATATGCAGGGAGGATGACATTGGTGAAGACAGTTCTGTTTGGAATTCAGGTCTACTGGCTGTCGGTGTTCAACATTCCTAAGAAGGTGATTAATGAGTTGGAGAGAATTTGCAGAAACTTCTTATGGGCAGGCCCTGATATGAAAAGGAAGGTCATTCCGGTATGTTGGGAGGTTGTGTGCACACCAAAGGAGGGGGGTGGATTGGGGTTTGTCAAACTGCATATGTGGAACAAATGTGCACTAATGCGGCTAATATGGTTGATTGCGAGTGGGGCATCTAGTCTTTGGTTGAGGTGGGTGAGGAGTTACCTTGTCAAGGACAGGAACTTTTGGGCGTTAAAGGTTCCCGCAAGAGCGTCTTGGGTATGGAGGAAAGTGTTAAAACTCAGAAGTGACGTGGTTCAGCTTGTTAGAAAGAGGATTAATAATGGGAGGAACACGTCGTTATGGTTTGATAACTGGCACCCAATGGGGCCACTTTATAGTA
Organism: Buxus sempervirens; assembly: GCA_947561395.2. NCBI lineage: Eukaryota > Viridiplantae > Streptophyta > Magnoliopsida > Buxales > Buxaceae > Buxus > Buxus sempervirens. Next base: position 31,108,992 of record OX387183.1, read on the forward strand.
GGTTTGGAAGGAGAGTTAGCTATGACTCGGGCATCCCACTCCATGCAGATGTGAGTAGTATTGTAGGAGAGGCGGAGTGGGATGTGCCTCCATCAATGACTATGGACCTTATGGAGATTTGGGGAAGACTACATGAGTTACCACTACCAGACCCGCATAAGGATGATCAAACGATATGGGTGCCAGATAAATCAGGAATATTTAATACTAAAAGTGCATATAAGGCAATTGCAGGAACAGGACAGCAGGTGCAATGGAAGAAGCTAATTTGGCACAGCTTGGCTATTCCAAGGTATTCTTTTATTGCATGGATGGCGCTAAGAGGCAGACTCCTAACCAAGAATCAACTCTTGGAATGGGGGGTTATACAGTCAGCCACGTGTATCCTGTGTAGACAAGTTACTGAGATGCAGCACCATCTATTCTTCGAGTGTGAGTATAGTGAAGCAATTTGGCATAGGCTTCTTTATATGAATGGATTTTCGCAGGTGACGCGCCAGTGGCCTAATAATGTTGCATGGCTGGAAAATACATGTGCTGGATCTTCCTTTGGACAGGTACTTATGAGATTATCCTTTGCAGCAGCCATCTATAACATTTGGAGTGAAAGAAACAGGAGGACCTTCAAAAATAGCTATCTCCCTCACCAAGAGGTGTTGAGGCATATAGTGAATGACATTAGAGGGAAACTGAAGTACAGCAAAGTCAAGGTACATGCTAATCCACGTGATCACCAATTGGTACACAACTGGGATTTGAGTTGCTTAGGAGCCTCAGTGATGCATAGGGGAGGTATGGTGTGACGGGGTGTGAGGTGAGGAGGAGGTTAACCAGAGGGGGAAGGTTAGAGTGTATTTGTATTTTTGTTTGTCCATGTTGCGAGCTTAGGCTCTTGTACCTTGCACCACAGTGTGGGTGAGGATCCCTTTTGTATATTCTTTCTTATTTTATATAATTACTTACTTTTCAAAACAAAAAAAAAGGTACAATCGATTCATTACTAGATAATCTATCATCTGCAGATGCAGAGCTTTTCGACCCTTCATCGGCCGCACCACTAACTTGGGGTGGTGAAGGGGCCAGCTCAACCAATACCTCTTTGCCTTTGGCCTTAATCACTCGCCACTGATCCGCCTGAGCCTTGTCCCCCACTTGTGTCTCTTGTGTTTCTTTGTCCTCCATGCACCTTGCACTTCCATCATCCAGATTGGGATAATCCGAAATGTGACTCTCCTTGCTTGCATTATCACCATCCTTATTTACCTGGTGGGATGGTATCCAAACAGCCTTCTTAGGTCTTCTACAGGTGTTTTCCGAATGACCAAAAGTTTTACAATGACCACACTTCAACGGCTTCCATATATACTCAACATCTATTTGCACATCATCCACAACATTCGACTCATCCCCAGAAGTATTAATAAAAATTTTATCAGGGCATTGGCAATCCACGTCCATCTCCACACAAACTTTAGCAAAACCCAACCTGGTCTTGTTCTCAGTTTGACGGTCCATGAAGAGAGGTTTCCCAACTCCACTTGCTATGATGCTTAAACCTTCAGGCGACCAATACTCCATAGGAATATTATAAAGTTTAATCCAAACTGGAACCTTTGTAAGCTTAGCTTTGACGAATTGCATGTTAGGTTCCCACTCCCTTAATATCATAAGTCTCCCTCCAAGATGCCACGGAGCCCCCTGCAGCACTTTCTCACGCATCTCATGGTTACTGAACTTGAACACAAAAAAACCTCTCTCAACAGCAGACACCTGGACAGGCCCCAATCTGCCCCATAGCTTCTCAGCCAGGCTTCTTACTACCGGAAATGGCAAGTCTTTATCAAGGAAATGCCCAACAATGCTCCCTTCCCACTGTTTAATACCATCTTCAGTAACTTGCTGTGGAGGAGTTACAATTACTTTACCTTCGACAACCTGAGGTTCAACATAAAGCATCTTTGTCCTGGCATTTACATTGTTACCAAATAAGGACGACCATCTTTTGTTTCCTTGCTGTACCATGCCAGCCTTCTGTTGGTTGTCCATTGGTTCTGCACAAATAGGCGGAACACAAAATAAGGCCAAATGTGCATTGAAAGTTGATATCATGAAAGCCTTCGACTCAATAAAATGGGACCTTCTGCCTCGCCTATTGAGTGCAATGGAATTTCCTCAGCAATTCATCAAGTGGATTATGGCATGTGTCACCTCCCCCTCATTCTCTATTATGCTTAATGGATTTCAAGTTGGTTTCTTCAAAGGGGCTAGAGGATTAAGGCAAGGTGATCCCCTATCACCCTACCTTTTTGTACTTGTTATGGAATTGTTTGCAGGCATCCTTGAGTCAAGAACAAGGGAAGGATTCAACTACCACCCCAGATGCAAGAAACTTAACGTCAAATGCTTATGCTTTGCGGATGACTTGATGATATTTTCCAATGCCGACATCAACTCCATTTCCCTCATCTTCCAAAGTTTGGATCAATTCGGATGTATTTCAGGTCTTCACATGAATCCCTCCAAGAGTGCAGTGTTCTTTAGTGCTACCTCGCAGCAATTGCAGGAAACAGTTTTGGGAAGGTACCATGTCAATGCAGGTAAATTACCCATCAGATATCTTGGCATCCCTTTAATCACAACTAGACTCAAAGCTACGGATTGTGAACTATTAATCTTGAAAATCAAGACAAGAATTCAGACTTGGAAAGCTCGTGCTTTATCATATGCTGGCCGTGCTCAACTGGTGAAATCCGTTCTTTTCTCCCTTGCTGTCAATTGGTTATCGCTCTTTATCTTGCCACAGAAAATTATTAGAGAAGTGGAGAGTCTTTGTAGAAGCTTTTTATGGTCTGGTCCTGACTTGCGTAAGAAGATTATCTTGATTGGGATAATGTATGCTCTCCAACTCATGAAGGGGGTCTTGGCTGCGTTGATATCAAAGCTTGGAACAAGGCTGCTATTTCTCGTCACTTATGGAATATCATTGCACCTACTCATTCCTTATGGGCACAATGGGTAAAACTGTACATCTTGAAAAACAAATCCATATGGCAGGTGAATATACCTTCTGCATCAACTTGGGCATGGCGCAAGGTGCTGAAAATTCGAGACCAAGTCTATGGATATACAAAGCACAAGATAAGGAATGGTTCACACACAAGCTTATGGTGGGATAATTGGCATCCACTTAGTCCCCTATATAAGAGGTATGGCCCTAGAATTTGCTATGATACAGCTCTTCCTACTGATGCTAAGGTATCTGCTTTTATTGCTGGTAATTTGTGGGACCTACCACCAGCTAGAACACATGTACTTGATGAGATTGCTGAAGGGCTTGCTGCTCTTCTAAATCCAGATGAGTCCTCCTCAGATACTATAACTTGGAAGCCTGCAAAATCTGGTGAGTTAGCATAAAGAACACATACACAGTAATGCGTGATGCTAAGGCTAAGGTTGCTTGGAAAGGAATAATATGGTTCAAAGATAATATCCCCAGACATGCCTTTATCCTTTGGATTGCTATATACCAAAGATTGCCCACTCAGGACAGACTCCAAAGGCTCAACATACTAAGCACCTCAACATGTGTACTATGTCAAGCTCATGCTGAGACCATGAGCCACCTCTTCTTCACATGCCCATACTCAGCTACAGTTTGGAAAGGAATCATGAAGAAAAACCTCATCACTTTTCCTCAAAGGCAATGGCAGCATGCGGTGTCATGGGCAATGTCAAACTTCAAAGGTAACAATGCAATATCAAAAATCCAAAAGATCTCATTTGCTGCAATTGTTTATCATATTTGGACAGAGAGAAATAGAAGAATTTTTCAGCAACAAGCAAGTCCACCCGAGAACCTTATGAAGAACATTGTTCTTGATGTTCAAATGAAGTTTTCCCATAGTAGACTTACAGTAAAAGATAATTCCATAAACAGGAAAATCTGTGAAAATTGGAATATCTATATTACCTTCATTTAGGAAGTTCTTGTTTATGTATTCTTTCCCTAGTATTTTTTTGTACTTTTGTATAGCCACCTTTATAGGCGTGCTACTGTTTGGTGGTAGAGGTCTCTCTACTTCATTGTAAATTTTCTTTTTCTCTTTTTCTCATTAATGGAAACTACTTACTTTCCAAAAAAAAATGACATAGGGCTAAGCACTTAGCCCGGGGTTCGGCAAAAAGTCAACTTTCGGCTCCCCCTTAAGTTTGACATACATGCAGAACCTTCATCCGGACCCCGATTCTTGCAAACTCAGTTGCGTTAGAACCGTGTCGGGATTCTCTATCCATTGAGATAGAGCAAGATGGCCAGTTTTCACTTGATCAAAAAGTCAACTTTTCACCCCTTAGGGTTTGACTCTCTGTCTAGGGTTTGCGTTTCCGACTTTTTTAGGAGCACAAAAATGAGGTGCTTACATTAGCCATTGTCGGGTGTTTGGACACTTGGAGGGACAATGTTCTAAAGCTCCTTCTAAAACCTGGGTTCCCACTGGGAGAATAATTCAACTTGCCAATGATGATAACCTGAGGGGGGCCTTGGTTGGCCGAAGGGGATAGCAACTCACGGTTTTTTCATAATTCCTTGATCTCCAGAAGGGCAATGAATCAGATCAACTGCATAATGACTGATGAAGGTATGAAAATAACTGATCCAATTGAAGTTGCTAATCATATTGTCCAGCATTTTCAGGACTCATTGGGTATTGGCGTTGCTGGTACCACCATGTCAATGCCTTATGGTGGTCAATGTGTTTCGGTTGAACAAAGACAAAGCTTGATGGAGGAGGTAACTTGCGAAGAAGTAAAATCTACTCTCTTCTCCCTGAAGGCTGACAAAGCTCCAGGGCCGGATGGGTTTACCCCGGCGTTCTTCAAGGCTGCTTGGGATATAGTAGGGAATGATGTTGTGGAGTCAGTGCTTAGTTTCTTCAAAGATGGAAAGTTACTCAAACAATGGAATACTACAGCCATTACTCTTGTGCCTAAATGCTAGAATCCAAGTAACGTGACTGACTTTAGGCCCATCTCCTGTGTTAACACGCTTTATAAATGCATCTCCAAGATCATTGCTAATCGGCTTAAACGGGTTGTGGGTGAGCTTGTGGGTGGCTATCAGTCTGCCTTCATTCCTGGACGAGGAAGTGCGGAGAATGTCCTCCTTACTCATGAATTACTTCATAATTACCACTTGGAGGGGCAGCATGGCAAGTGTGCTCTTAAGGTGGATCTCCGTAAGGCCTATGATTCAGTTTCATGGAGTAGTATCAAGGCAATGCTCACTGGAATGGGATTTCCAGATGTCTTCTGTGCTTGGATTATGGAATGTATCTCTACTCCTGCGTATTCAATCATGATCAATGGTAGTCTTGTGGGGTTTTTTAAAGGAGCAAAAGGGCTGCGCCAAGATGACCCCATGTCACCTTATTTGTTCGTGATGATGATAGAGGTGTTTAATAGGATGCTTCTTCAGCATGCAAGTCAAGGCTTTACTCACCATCCTCGATGTGAAGCACTTGGCCTGAAACTTTTGTGCTTTGCTGATGACCTTTTCTTGTTCTCCGCAGCTGATAAGTCCTCCTTGGATTGTATTTTGAGAGCACTTGATGAATTCCATGACTTCACAGGCCTACAAGTTAATAAACAGAAGAGTGCTATGTTTCTAACTGGTATTGATGAAGCCCAAAGGGAAGACTTGAGTTTGCATACGGGGTTTCCGCTAGCCAGATTACCGGTGAAGTACCTTGGGCTGCCTCTCATCTCCTCCAAGCTTTCATCCAGGGATTGTGAGCCACTTATCAACCACGTGAAGGCAAAAACCCAATCTTGGAAAGGGAGGTGCCTCTCATATGCAGGTAGGCTTCTTCTTATAAAATCTGTCCTTTTCTCTATTCAGGTCCACTGGTTATCCACATTTATCATTCCCAAAGGTGTGATTAATGACTTGGAAGGGATTTGTAGAAAGTTCCTTTGGACAGGGCCGCAGCTTAAGCAAAGAATGAATCCAATAAGCTGGGATATTGTTCGCATGCCACGCCAGGAGGGGGGCCTTGGGCTGTTTAAGCTAAGCCTTTGGAACAAAGCGGCAGTGATGAAGCATACTTGGAGAATTCTGACCTCCCATGATTCCTTGTGGGTTCGGTGGGTGCACAAATTCCTTATAAAGGAACGTAACTTCTGGACACTCAACATTCCAGCAAATTGTTCTTGGGCATGGAGAAAGATACTTAGAACAAGGCAAGTTATGTTTCACCTGGTCAAGAAGAAGATCCATAATGGGAAGAGTTCGTCTCTATGGTATGATAATTGGCATCCTGATGGGCCTCTGTACATTGCCTATGGACAGCGGTTGATTTATGATTCGGGTATTCCTAGGCATGCTAAGGTCAGCTCTATAATTACTGAGGAAGACTGGGATCCTCCCGTTGCTGCTTCACCTGATCTACTTGAAGCTTGGGGTAAGCTTGATCTCTTGCCACAGCCAGTTGCGGATGTGGAGGATGTAACCACTTGGACTCCATCAAAATCAGGCTTCTTTGACATTAAGAGTGCATATCAAAGGCTGGACAGTCCTCGCCCCTCATGCATATGGTATGGTTTAGTATGGTTCCCCAAGCACATTCCCAAGCATGCTTTTACTTTGTGGTTAGCTATTAACCAAAGATTACTTACATGTGATCATCTCTATAAACTGGGAAATACCCAACAAGCCACTTGTGTGCTATGCCGGCAAAGGGATGAGTCCCACACACACCTATTCTTTGAGTGTGAGTACACTAAGCAAATTTGGAACCATATTCTTCATCTTAATTGCTTGAACAAGGTTAACCGATCTTGGATGGAAACAATTCAATGGGCAGCATCATTGAAAGTGGGTCATGTAAAAGCCCGAGCACTCTTTAAGATATCTCTTGCGGCGACAGTGTACCATGTTTGGAGGGAAAGGAATAGCAGGATCTTCAAGAACAGCTATCTGCCATGGCAAGTCGTGAAATCAAGCATAATATCTGATGTATGTATCAAGGCCAACACAGAGCGAGTGTACCTACCTAACTCTTCTCTACATAGACAGCTTATCAACAATTGGAGCTTGAGTTGGGAATGCATGCCATAAGCACTGGACCTATTTCTCTTGTGTTCTTTGTGGGGTCATTCTTGTTATGATTCAGAGTAGTGTAGTGTGTTATTGGCAGCCATTTATGGGCTAGTTTGTTGGTTTTCAACTTCGTTTTCACTCTTCATTGTAAATATCTTTCTTTAATATATTACTTGGACTTATTTTCCAAAAAAAAAAACAGTAGCTAACCAAGATGGGGGTTGTGTGAGCTTGATCCCTGCTGAACCTGAGGTGGGTGAACAAAGAAATGAACTGAAGGGTGCCTCAATTGATAGTTGGACAACGGTTAAATCCAAGGGTAAGCAAGTTGTGCATGTGGAGGTGGAAGAACCCAGTGGAGTTCGTGTGGAGCTAGATGCCCAGCCACAGAATGATACTCTTACTGAGGGACGGATAAGCATAGCAGCTGTTACCGATTGTTCAAATGGAAACAAACCCATTGAAGAGAGCCCAAGTGAAGGTATTATGAACTATAATAAATTTAAGCCACTTGGGGAAGAAGAAAGAGTTGACAATGAGCTAAGTTCAGCACCATCTCACTCGTCTTCATCTTCTTCTTCAAAGAAGAAACAGAAAAGGAGGACAAAGAAAGTATTATTAGTTGATGAAATTGCCATGAAGCAAGCAAGGAATCAAGTTTTTGATGATGATCAAGGTGGATTGAAGGATGCTAATGCCCATTGCCCCCTCCATGATTAAGTTAGCAAGCTGGAACATGAGGGGCCTTAATGACCCTGCAAAACAAGCTGAGGTGAGGAACCTCATTCAAATGCAGCAGCTGGGTATGATATGTTTAGTGGAGACAAAGGTTAGACAAATGAATGCCATGGTTATTAAGAACTTGTTATGTCCAAGGTGGGAATTTTTTTTTTTTTTTTTTTTGGAAGGTAAGATTCCATTAAGAAGAAAAAGCAAGAGCGAAGCATATACAAGCAAGAAGTGGGCATACCCACCAAACAAACAAAGAAGCCTTCAGCTTCTTTCTAGAGAAACATGAAACAATGGACCAAAGAAAAGAAAACCGAATACAACATTAGGTAAAGTTACACTTAAGGGACGAATTTGGGTTTTATTCAACCCACTCCAGATAAAGATAAATAAAGTAATGCAGTCGGATCAAATCATTCATTGCTATGTGGAGCTTGTGGAGCTACAAAAAACTTGCTTTCTATCATGTGTATATGCTGATAATGATGGAAGTTTAAGGACTAATCTGTGGAATGAGTTAAAAGCCAATGCTGTGAACTGGCCATGGTTGATAATTGGTGATTTTAACTGTGTTAGATCACCATTGGAAAAGGTGGGTGGGAAACAAGTCAATAGACGTGCAATGGAGGAGTTTAATGAATGTATAAACTTTTGTGCATGCATGGATCTCAAGTTTAAGGGAAGCATTCAGACCTGAAATAATAGAAGTGGGGGTACACGGAGAATAAGTTGCAAGCTGGATCGGGCACTTGTCAACCCCCAATGGATTGATAAGTTTAATTTGTCAGAAGCTGAATTCCTTAATGCAGGAATATCGGATCACAGCCCTATAGTGGTTACAATACTTCCCAAACTGAAGACCGGAGGTAAACCATTTCGGTTCTTTAACTATTGGGCTGATCATGCTGATTTCTTACCTATGGTTAGGGATACTTGGGAGAGTGAAGTTGCTGGTTCACCGATGTTTAAGGCCGCAACAAAGTTGAAGATGCTGAAATGGAAGCTTAAGCAATGGAGCAGGTTGAAGAAGTTTAAAGACTTGTCTTCCCAAGTGCAGGTAACCCGCAATGAACTAAGGGAATGTCAACAGAAGCTTCAAGCGTCTTCTTATGATAACCAATTGGTGGAGCATGAGACGAGATTGAGGGAGCATTTGGTGGGGTGCCTTAGAAACGAGGAAGCACAGCTTAGGCAAAAGTCCAGGGTGAAATGGTTGAGAGAAGGTGACTCCAACATTGCCTTCTTTTACAAATCTCTGATGGAGAGGAGGTCCCAAAATAATATTATATCAATGCATGATGATAACGGAAGGAAAATATCAGATCATGAAGAATTAAAGGCATATTTCACTAGTTACTACAGGAGGCTGATGTGCCAAGGAGGGGAGATGCATAATGGACAAATCCCTAAGTTTAAAAGGAAACTGAGCTTTGAGCAGCAGCAAATTATGCAAAAGGATTTGTCTACTGAAGAAATAAAAGAGGCTTTCTTTTCCCTTAAGGATGACAAGGGACCGGGACTCAATGGTTTCACTGCATGTTTCTTCAAGAAAGCATGGCATATCATTAGGGAAGATTGCATTGAGGCAGTGAAGAGTTTTTTTTTGCAACAGGGAGGCTTCTCAAACAACTCAATTGTTCATCCATTACTCTGGTTCCAAAAGTTCCAAATCCTACCAGGGTTGGGGATTACCGGCCAATATCTTGCATCAATACCTTATACAAATGTATTTCCAAGATTTTAGCTAACAGGATGAAGATGGTTGTGGGTGAACTTGTAGGGGAGTACCAGACTGCATTTATTCCAGGAAGAAGGATTGTGGACAATATATTAATAACTCATGAGATCCTCCACAACTACCACCTTCGGAGCACTCACCCAAAGTGTGCACTAAAGGTGGACCTGAGGAAGGCATATGATACAGTTGACTGGGAATGCATCAAGAGGACATTAACAGGTATGAATTTCCCTCCAAGGTTTATTGCTTGGATAATGGAGTGTGTCTCTACCCCATCCCTATCTCTTATGATAAATGGTTGTTTGGTGGGTCTTCTCAAGAGCTGTAAAGGGGTCCAGCAGGGAGACCCTATCTCTCCATACCTTTTTGTCTTGGTCATGGAGCTATTTCATGTCATGTTGGAGGAGGGTACGGCTACAGATTTTAAGAATCACCACAAGTGCATTGACCCGAACGTGAAGATGCTTTGTTTTGCGGATGATCTATTCCTCTTCTCTCATGGGGACACTTCCTCTGTCAAGTGCCTTCAGGAACTTCTGATTAGATTTGAAGATGTTGCTGGTCTCAAAGTGAATAATGACAAAAGCTCCATATTTATGAGTGGTATGGATGAAAGCACAGCAGCTGAGGTAACTAGAATTGTTGAGTTTCCCATAGCTGATCTTCCGGTTAAATACCTTGTGTCAGCACCCCATTTTTGCACCATAAAATTGTCCAAGAAGCATATCTTAAACTGGCATATATGTGGGCACGTAAATTGAGGTTTTTATAATGGACCCGTTTTTTTGAAAAACAAGCCCATAATAAAGAGAATTCTGAACCGATTCCGATGCACCAAACCGTGCTCAAATCGGATCTCAAACGGCTAAGTTATGAATAAAAGAAATAAAGGGTAGTTTGGGGATTTTTACAAAAACAAAATTGGATGCCACATGGCAGCCATGTGTACGCCATGGTGGCTGCCATGTAACCAATGATAAATTAAAATTTTGTGGGGTTGTTTTAGTAAATAAGTAAGTTTCCTAATGGGGTTTGTTATACAAATAAATAAAAAATTTAATAACAAAGTTAAAAGAAAATAAAATAATAATAAAAATAAACAAAGAGAAATGAGTTGGACAAATTGGTCCAACTCATATTCTCTTCAGATATTGAAACTAAGCCTAAAAAATATAAGCCTAATAAAAATTTGGGACAATATAGACTTTGACCAAACCTAATTTAATGAGGGTGTTTAAGAGAGGAAGAGGAAATGTTAGTTGTTTAAGATAGGAGTTAGGAGTTTAGGTGTTTAAGAGAGGAGTTAAGAGTTTAGGTGTTTAAGAAAAGAGTTAGGAGCTTAGGTGTTTAAGAGGAGAGGTTAAGAAGTTGAAGGGGTGGGAATCCTCTATAAAAAAGCTTAAAGTTGGAAGCAAAAAAGGAGGGAGGATAAAAAGAAGAGAGTTCTTAAGAAAAAGCAAACAAGGAAGTGAGAAAAAGAGGTAGAAGGAGGTTGTGCAAGAGAAAGGAGGGAACATCTGGAGTTGAGCACATCGGTTTCCGAGAAATCGACTCCATACCAGGTTTTTTTCATTATTTTGTTTATTGATTCTTTAATCAAATATTTTTTTTATGTTGTTAGATTGTCAAATGAAAATAATACAAAGCATGTCACTGTTAGGGCCGAATCTAAATTTTTCAGTGTTGTTAAATTGACAAATGAAAGTATACAAAGCATGTCTCTTATCCGGCCGAATCTGTTGAATGAATGGATATGTGGGTTGAATTTTGAGCATTTGATAAACTAGGGTGCCTAATTTGTTATTCTGAAAAGTTAAAGGATTTAAAAAGAACTTATTTTATTTCATGTTTTAGTTCTTCTTTAAAACCTTTTTAATAACTCTAGCTTTCATTTGTTATTTCTTTTATTTCTTTCATGTTATTTCTTAATCATTTTCTAAATTTCTTAATTATTTTTAGATAATATGCTTAATTAACATACTTAACTATACTAACCAGATTTTTTTTATTAATTTCTTAATTCTTTAGATAATATGCTTAATTAATATACTTAACTGTACTAACCAGATTTTTTCTATTATTTTCTTAATTCTTTAGATAATAGGCTTAAGTAACATATTTACTTTTTTTAATTTATTAATCATAGGCTTAAACATTTGTAACTCTTATTAATTTCTTATAACACTTCTTCTCTTATCCAAATCCTTAGAAATAAGAATAAAAAAATGGAAAAATAAAGTTTAATCTTCAATGGTTAAATATGATTGAATTTTTTACACATGATTTGTACAAATAAATTATCATAAAAAAATTTTAAAAAAAAACAATAAAAAATGATTGGGATAATGGAGCATGTTAATTCTTCTAATCTCTTGTATATATGAGAAAGATAAGATAAAAAAATAATAAAAAAACAAGAAGAAAAAGATAAGATAAATAAATAAATATTTTGAAGTAACCAAGTACATTGCTCCATGATAAAATGTTTGATTTAGAATTTCCTATTTTGAATTTTTTATATGTATTATACATGATGTAATATAGCAACCTTCACTCCTCCAATATTTGTATGCATGTGATCATAAAACTAATAAATAAAAAATATATAAAAGATAAAAAAAAAAAAGAAGAATTAAATAATAGTAAAACAACCCAAATATTATCCAACTAATTTAAGAGAACTCATTTTGGTGGGGCAACCCAGGGTGTTCAAGGACTTCCCTGGGTTGTAATCGGGTCACTTATCCGGAATCATTGGTTCAGACCGAAAAGTCAACAAGGTGTCTACCTGCACCATTTCAAGTAGTGGCGACTCCATAAACATGTAACCCGCTTTTCAGCGCGCCCGAGGTGCGCACACCTTGGACTTCCTTTAATAGCCACGAAGCTAACAACTAGAGATTGTCAACCACTAATTGAAAAGATAAAAGCAAGAGCACAATCATGGAAGGGGAGGTTCCTTTCATATGCAGGCAGGGCTGTACTTGTTAAAGCTGTGTTATTCTCTATTAAGGTGCAATGGTTATCAACATTCATACTCCCAAAAAAGGTTATCCTGGAATTGGAAAGCATTTGTAGAAATTTCTTGTGGGCGGGACCAGATTTGAAGGCAAGAAAGGTAATACCAATAAGCTGGAGCACCATCTGCACGCCTCATGAAGAAGGAGGACTTGGGCTTTTCAACTTGCAAAGATGGAACAAATGCGCTATAATCAGGTACATATGGCTCATCATTACTAGTGCATCAAACCTATGGGTTAAATGGGTCCACAGGTACTTGATTAGGGACAAGAACTTTTGGGATATACAATGCCCTAGTGGTTGTTCTTGGGCATGGAGAAAAATCCTAAAAACAAGAGGGATAGCGTCAGCACTTATAAAGAAAAGGGTGTACAATGGGAGAAGTACCTCATTGTGGTATGATAATTGGCACCCTCAAGGACCTTTGGTACCAAAGTATGGGGCACAAATCATCTATGACTCAGGCTTACTAAGATCAGATTTTGTGGAAACCATCATTGACAACCAAGAATGGAGCATTCCAGTTGCTAGGTCTCCTGACCTAGTGGAGATATGGAGTCTCTTGGGTGAATTGCCACCACCTGATAGTAGCCGGGATGATGTTGCTCTTTGGATGCCTACAAACACCTTATGTTTCCAACTTGCTTCAGCCTACAAAGCCATTGCATGTGTGCGTCCTTTTATCCCTTGGCATTATTTAGTATGGTTTGCAGGTAATATTCCTAGACATGCATTTATCCTTTGGATGGTAATGCATGGGAGGCTGTCAACGAAGACTAGGATGGCAAGATGGAGAACGCTCCAACAGTTATCATGTGTTCTATGTAGAACATGCAATGAAGACCAGCAACACCTTTTATTTGAGTGTGATTATAGCCAAGGAATATGGAGGCACGTCTTGAGTCTTAACTGCTATGCAGTCCCATGTAGTAGGTGGGATGATGTTGTGCAATGGGCGGTGGAAAGGCTAGTCGGCAAGTCACCTATAAAGCGGTTGGCAAAAGTCTCTTTTGCAGCAATGGTCTACCACATTTGGGTAGAAAGGAATAAAAGGATTTTCAAGAACCTCTACTCACCACCTGAAGTGGTTACAAGGTACATCAAAATGGATGTCACAGGTGTGTTGTTAGGTGACAACGTGAAGGTTAAGGACACCCCGAGGAATCGGCAAATTGTCCAAAAGTGGAATCTTAATTGGTAGTTTAACATCAACCTTGCATGAGCAGTGACTACCCACTTGGCGTACCAAGGGAGGTTTGAATGTTACACACTTGGTGTGGGATGGGAGTCTTGCTTTTGGTGGGTTTCCTTCTGTTAATGTATTAGCTGATCTATGCTATTGGAGTCTATGTTAAGTAGCGGGTGTTTGTACTTATTGTATATCTTTTTTTAATGCAAAATTTGAATTAATGTAAAAAAAAAAAAACCATATGCACCACACGAGCAGCACCTTAAAGGCATGTTTAGGACACATTTTAGTTGCCTTATATTTTTCTTATACATGAGCAGTAGTAGGGGTCACTCCACACAACATGGTTTCACTTTTTATTTGTGTACTTGATCACCTCAGAATGCACATTTAATCCCTTTAATGTTCCCTTACCCATCCACTGTTTTCACATTGCTTCACATCACCACCTTCATGCATATTTATTACTGTTAATCGCTTCATATGTTTATTCATGAGCGGTTTGAATGAATGCATGATGGAATGGCCGAATGGGGCATGATCAAGGCCTTTTGGGCCATGCTTCATCTCCCCTCTTGGAGTCTGGGAGACCTCCAGTAACACCGGAAGTAGGGACTTCAAGAGTCCCTATCACAGACCTTGAATGTTGGTTCCAAGAGGAGGGGGAAGCCCTATGCTTTCCTCCCTCCTTCCCTCCTTGGAACAACAATGAAAGAGCATGCGTTTTGGCCAAGGATGGACCTTTGAAGCCATTGTGGGTCTGCTCAAAGACCCACAAATGTTCACAAAGCCACTGGGGAGGAGGGCGACCATAGCCCCCCCTGCAATTTTGGAGTTTTTGGGTTTTCAGGTCGGATCCGCAGACACAGAGCGGATCAAGCCTACCCGCATAGTATGTGCGAACAGGGTCTGTGGACAAGGCCCAGCAGGCCCCCAAATTCATTTCCTTGAGCTCAGGCCCACCAAGCCCAACTTAAATAAGATCAATAAGACCCTTAGGGCCTCTGGTCAAACCCAGCCCCTCCTATTTGAGACTTGGGCCCGCTCGGGCCCATTAAAGTTTTGTGGGCCTTCCAACGGGGCCCGCATCCTGACTAGCCCAAACTAGGGCCCATTTCAATGATGTGCCCCAAGGGCAGCACGGATAATCTCGTGGACCCTTTCAAAGCCCAATGGGCCCATTAAAAAACTTCAACTCACTAATTATTTAAAAAGCTTGATTAACCCCAAATCCGACAAACGTGGTTATCCAACATAACCCCAAATGGGACTTGGGCTTGACTTAAGACCAATATGGCATCCAATGGGCCTCACAACGGGGCCCACTTCAAACCAACTTCACTTAATATAAAAAAGATAGAATCAAACTAAAAAGAAAAGGGGACCCACACCTTTCAAGTGGTCCCCATCGGACTTAATGAAGTGTACATGTCTTGGACTTAGGAAATTGGGTGAGGTAGACCAAAAACTAAGTTGACCCGAACTAGGAAGACCCAAGGGACCCGTCAACTGACGGGGCAGATCGGAGTGTCTACGGACTTCCCCGGACCGTAACCAAGACCTTACTTAGAATCTCAAGCTACAAACCATCAAAATAGACAAACTTAGGCACCCAGGTGTCTGCCTACACCCCATCAGGCAATGGCAACTCCGATTTCCCAATCTACCCTTTAGGAGGCACACACTCTCGTGCGCCTTGCAGTGCGATAGCGCGCACACATGTGTTGAGTCTATTTGCTATATGCTTGATTTATTTGCATGATTATGTGGTTTGGCCGCCAGACGAGGACATTGGCCTTACGAGCCACTCCTTTCCCACGAAGGGAGAGAGTTGTCCTAGACACCAAAACAGGGACACCTAAGGTCCCTGTTTTGGAGACTTGTGCTTCAGCTCTCCAAGGGAACCATGGCCCCCAAGCCTAAATTCCCTCCCTTGATTTCAAAGAAATAGGGTGAGAATAGCCTATTTAGGCTATTTTCTACAGCTTCAAACCGTTGTGGGCCCACACAGGGGCCCTCCCAACTCCCTGGTCACCCCAAGGGGCCTGGGAATCTAATCCCTTTCAAAAAGTCCAAAAAAAATGGTTTTCTGTGTTTGCCCGAAAACACAGGTCAAGCAAACACTATATATACATAACCCAAATTGTATTTCGATTATGTATATAAATATAGCATGACCGAAATTAAATTTCGGTCATGCTATATTATGCATTTCGGTTACACCCCAGAAAACCCTGATTTCAGGGTTTTTAGCCCCTTTGTCATTTTCAATCCATTTTAGCCCCAAAAAACCTTGATTTCCGGGTCAACCCAAGACCCAACATGGGCCTTGGATCCAGAGGGTCCAATTTGATTATCTGTGGGCCTTCCAACGGGGCCCACCCAGTCCCATTGGCACACTTTAATTACAATTAAGCAAAATAATCTAATCAAATGGGCCACACCACTGGAGGCCCAATAAGAGCCCAAAGAGGTGCATGTTGGTTAGACTAGGACTGGTTTGGACGTGACCACGGGCTTGGACC
Organism: Buxus sempervirens; assembly: GCA_947561395.2. Lineage (NCBI taxonomy): Eukaryota > Viridiplantae > Streptophyta > Magnoliopsida > Buxales > Buxaceae > Buxus > Buxus sempervirens. The sequence goes on from OX387183.1 coordinate 31,125,290, forward strand.
TATCGGGCCCTACTTCCTTTTTTAAGGGAAGCCCACTTAACCAGAAAGGAGAGGGGATCCAAGACCCTAACCCAGGAAGTCTTGGGCTTTCTCGCCCAAGCCTAGGACATGAGCCCCAAGCACATTCCTAGCCCAATCAAAGGTTAACTTAATCAAAATAATCAAGACTTAAGGCAATATTTGTGTGGCCCACCTAATGGGCCCATGTACTATCCAGGCCTACCAAGAATAAATCTTAAACTAATTCTTTTGTTAAAACCCTATATAAAATCAATCAAATTCACCAAACCCTAGAGGGCTTTTAGGGTTAGATCCAAGCCCAACAAAGGGACATGTGGGCTATGCTTAGCCCACCAGGGAATCCGCGGGCCTTCCAACGAGGCCCACCCAATCAGACAGAGATCACGTAAATAAAAGAAGATAAAATCAAATGAAGGGGACCCACACCACTCAAGTAATCCCCACACAGACTTAATATACGGAGTGCATATCAGATTAGGATTGGGTGAGTGAACCAAGAATTGACTCTAACCAGGAAGACTCGTGGGACCCGTCACCCAACAAGGCGGATCGGGGTGTCTATGGACTTCCCCGAACCGTAACCAAGACCCTACCCTGAATCTCAAGTCGCAGACCGCCTAATAAACAAACCTAGGTACCCAAGTGTCTACCTGCACCCCATCAAGCAGTGGAGACTCCAAAATCCCGACCAACTTTACTTGAAAGAGAGGCATCGTACCCGCGTGCGCCTCGAGTCAGATGTGCGATCCCCGCGTTTCGGACGCACACACACTTACTTCTAAGACTCCTCTCCTTTTTAGAAGAGAGTTCCCACCCCTTCAATTTCTTAACCTCTAACATTTTCTCTTCCTCTCTTAAACTCCTACACCTCTCATCTCTCTAACTTCTCCTCTTCCTCTCTTAAACACCTAGACCTCTCCTCTTCCTCTCTTAAACACCACCACATATTTAGACTTGGTCTCAAAGTCTCATTAGTTAGACCAATTTGTCCAATATATTTTTTAGGCTTATTTATTTTAGGCTTAGTTTCAAAATCCCAAGAGAACATGAGTTGGACCAATTCGTCCAACTCATTTCTCTTTGTTTATTTTTATTATTTTTTTATTTTCTTTAAAGTTCAAAGCTTTTATTAACTTTGATATTAAATTTTTATTTATTTGCCTAACAAACCCCATTAGGAAACTTATCTTATCCAAAATCAACATTGGTCACATGGCAGCCACTATGGCGTACATGTGGCTGCCATGTGGCACCCAATTCTGGTTTCATCAGAAATTCCCAAACTACCCTTTATTTATTTTATCCATAACTTACCCGTTTGATATCCGAGTTGAGCACAGTTTGGTGCATCGGAATCGGCTCAAAATTCTCTTTATAGGCTTGTTATTTCAAAAAGATGGGTCCACTACAAAAACTTCAATTTACGTGCCCACATATGTGTCGGTTTAAGATATGCATCTTGGGCAATTATATGGTACAAAAATGGGGTGCTAACAATGAGGATGAAGATGCCATGTGCCCAAATATCCAATCCCAATTTCAAATCAATTTAGGGTTCCACACAAGAACTCTCAATTAGTTCTAAAAAAAATTGCAGAAATTAAATAAAAAGGGCGAACATCACCGATTCTTGCAGTTCTCCACCAGAGCTCGGCAAAGCAGTAAATAAATTAAAGACAATGCAAGAATTAAATTCAAGCACACAAAGTGTGTACAATCCTAAGTGTGCACGCATCCGAAACGCAGGGATCGCATATCTGACTTGAGGCGCGCGCGGGTGCGGTGCCTCTCTCTTGAAGGGAAGTTTGGGGTTTAGAGTCACCACTGCCTAATGGGGTGAAGGCAGACACCTGGGTGCCTCATGTTGGTCTATTAGGTGGTTTGGGGCTTGAGGTTCTAACTAAGTTCTCAGTTATAGTCCAAGGAAGTCCGTATACACATCGGTCCGCCCCGTCGGATGACGGGTCCCACGGGTTTTCCTGGTTCAGAGTCAACATCTTGGTCTACTCACCCAATTTTCCTATTCAAATAAGCAACCTTTTTAAGTCTGTGTGGGGACTATTGGGATGGTATAAGTCCCCCCCCCCCCTCCTTTTTATTTATTTTTATCTTTGTTAATTGAAGTGATATTGGTCTGGAGTGGGCCCCTTTGGAAGACTCACGAGATGCCAAGTTGGGCTTAAGTCAAGCCCAAGTCCCGTTTGGGGGTTACATTGGATAACCCCCTTTTGGTTTTGGTATATTTTATTTGGAGATTGAATGTAAAAAAACAATTATTTATTGGTTTTAGATTTTTAAACGAGCCTATTGGGCTTGGAAAGAGGCCCAAATAGCTTGGGTCCACCCTTGTGGTGGACCTTGGTTAAGCAAGGTAGATGTGGGCCCCTTTGGAAGGCCCACAAAGAAGTTGTATTAGACCCTGGATGGGCTCGAGTCCCAAGAGAGACCTCTGATTACTCAGAGACCTCATTAGGTTAGAATAGGTTGATTAATTATTGTTTAATCTTGTTAAATCCCGAAAAAACCAGATTTGTACAACTTACTGTGTGCTGCTCGTATACTCCATACAGGTAGGCCCTGTCTGTATAACCTATACAGGCAAGGCCAAACCGGCCTGAGTATACGGGTAGGACCCGAAAGTTGCAAAACCCAAATTTTTCAAGGGGGAGCAGGGGCTCCTCTTCTCTAATGTGTCCAAATACGTCTGTGGGTCACTGTGTTGACCAACAGTGGCTATCCAACTTCATTTTTTGGGCTAAAACCCTAGTTTTATCAAGTGTTTCCAAGAGGGAATGGAGGGAGAAGGCGTGGGGCCTCTCCCTCTCTTCTTGTGAGTTTCAACTCACTGTTTGTAGGTGGGGGTGAGGTCCCCCACTTGGTTTCAAGCTAGGGAGAAGCTCTCTCCCTAGGGGAGACACTCCATGGACCCGAAAGGTCACTAGCTTTGAAGGCCACGGCCAAACCAAACATGCATGCATTCAACCATCCAATACATATGCAAAATATACAAGAGAAAGACGAAAACAGTAGAGAAAGTGTGTGATTCCGAGTGTGTTCAAGGGGTGAAAAAAAAAAGGATAATCATAGAAGGGGCCTAGCATGCTCCCTAAGGTGATCTTGATGTGTGCAAAACAACACAAACAGTAGTTGAAATGTGCTAGGAGAGGTGCTACCTGTTGATGCTCATAGTGGTGGGAAGGATACAAAAAAAAGGGTCCTAAACATGCTCCTAGGGTGTGATATGTATGCATGTGGTGGTGTACATTTCATATATCTAAAGAATGACCAAAACAGCAAGTACGAAGTGGAGGGAGTGCGTGTTAGGTGTCACTCATCATGCATTCAAGGCCATAAAAGAAGATAAACTATCACATGGAGCAAGCAAGCATGCAAGGAGACAAGACGAGCACTATTAAAAGAAGGGAATGGGGGGATTTAAGGGTACATTGGACTTGTAAAGAGAGGGAGAACATGCTCTCCTCACTAAGATAACAGTAAAAAGATATGAGAGGGAAACATGCTTAAATGACCCTTTTATACTCCATGGATGAGGCTCTTCTCCCAACTTTCAAACGTGGGCTTCCCCTTACCATGGGAGTTTCAATGACATAAGGAAATGAAGAAAAAGAGGGAGAAGAAACAATAAAAAAAAATATGCTCAAGGTGGCCAAAAAGAAAATATGCTTACGTTACCTTCATTTTCATATATGTGAAATAAAAGTCACCTAGGAGCTTACCTTGGGGTAGCAAAACTTCCTTGGACATGTGATGGTCCCTAGTGGTCATGCACAGCAACTAGGAGCCTCCTCTTGGCTCCACCAAAGCCTTCCTTTGTCTCCTTGTTTTTTTTTTTTGGAAGGTAAGTCCAGATTGTATTAATGAGAAAGGATATTTACAATGAGGCATAAGACATGCAAGTACCAGTAGGTACATTACAACATAAACACTTTAACAAGATAGAACATGTAGCATGATCATGGGGTTACAAGTATAGCTCCCAAGATAATCGCCAATTGTTGATGAGCTGCCTGTGAGTAGGGGTGTCAAGGATACGGGTCCGTGCCATATTGGCTTTTCCTTGAACATCAAAGATAATTCTATCTGTAAGAACTTGCTGGGGTAGGTATGCATTCTTGAAAATTCTCCGGTTTCTTTCCCTCCACACGTGGTACACCGTAGCTGCAAGAGATAGGTAGAGAAGCTGCCGAGCCTTGACATTACCCACTCTAAGTGAAGATATCCATTGTATTAGATCCCTCCAAGGTCTGTTTGATCTGGTCACACAGTTTAGCAGCAACAGGTTCCAAATTTCGTTGGTGTAGGTGCAATCAAAGAAAAGGTGCTCATGGGATTCATCACCTCGCCTACATAGGACACACTTGGCCTGTTGGACAATTCCCATTCTGTGCAGCCGGTCACATGTGAGCAGTCTTTGATTAATGGCTAACCACAAAGTAAAAGCATGCTTCGGGATGTGGTTATGAAACCATACCAGGTCGTGCCATGTCGCCAATGGTTTGGGGACTTGTAAGCTTCGATATGCACTACTGATGTTGAAGGCACCTGTTTTGGATGGCGTCCATGTGAAGATATCATCAATATCACAGCATGGCTTGGGCATTCGATCAAGTTTCCCCCATACTTCAATCAAATCCAATGTCACAGCAACCGGTGGATCCCATTCATCTCCTGATATTATTGCACTTACCTTGGCATGGCATTGGAGACCTGAGTCGTATATGAGACGCTGGCCATATTTTGGGAACAAAGGACCATCGGGGTGCCAGTTATCATACCATAGTGAAGTTTGTTCTCCATTGTGTATTTTCTTCTTGACTAACAAGGCCATTGAGGACCTTGCTGGGAGGAGTTTCCTCCAAGCCCATGAGCAGCTTGCTGGTATGTTAAGTATCCAAAAGTTGCGGCCCTTGATGAGGTAATTATGTACCCACCGAACCCACAAAGAGTCATGTGACGTTAGAACTCTCCATGCATGTTTCATGATTGCTGCTTTGTTCCAAGAGTAGAGCTTGAAGAGCCCCAGGCCACCCTCCTTGCGGGGGGTGCACACCACATCCCAACTGATTGGGTTCATTTTGTGCTTTAATTGTGGCCCTGTCCAAAGGAATCTTCTACAAATCTTTTCCAGCTCATCAATCACTCCTTTTGGAAGGATAAAAGTTGACAACCAGTGCACTTTTATAGAGAAGAGAACTGCTTTAATGAGCAAAAGCTTACCTGCATACGAGAGACATCTGCCCTTCCATGATTGTGCTTTCTCTTTGATTCGAGATATGAGTGGCTCACAGTCTCGCCGTGAGAGCTTGGAGGTGAAGAGAGGAAGCCCAAGATACTTCACCGGAAGGGTGCCAAGAGAGAACCCCATTTGCATACTCAGCTCCTTCTGTTGTTCCTCAGGAACCCCACTTAGGAACATGGAACTTTTCATATTGTTGACTTGCAAACCTGTGAGTGTTTGGAAGTCATGTAGAGCCTTCTGGATGCACCCCAACGAGGACTTATCAGCTGCGGAGAACACGAAGAGGTCATCAGCAAAACATAGGAGTTTAAGACCCATTGCTTCACATCGATGATGGTGAGTAAACCCATGATGAGTATTCTGGATTAGGAGCCTGTTAAACACCTCCATTGCCAGAACGAATAAATATGGTGACATGGGGTCCCCTTGGCGCAACCCATTTGCACCCTTGAAGAAACCCACCAAACTTCCATTAAGCATGATCGAAAATGCTGGAGTAGACACACACTCCATGATCCAGGCAGTGAAGGTGCTTGGGAAACCCATGGCATTGAGCATGTCCTCAATACTTCTCCATGAAATGGAATCAAAAGCCTTACGAAGATCAACCTTTAGGGCGCATTTTTTGTGGTTGGTGGGAAGATGGTAATTATGCAATAACTCATGAGTGAGGAGCACATTTTCTGCACTTCCTCTAGCTGGAAGAAATGCCGATTGGTAGCTGCCCACGAGCTCACCCACAACACTCTTCAGTCGGTTGGCAAGAATTTTAGAGATGCATTTGTAGAGTGTATTGACACATGAGATGGGCCTGAAGTCCGTAACCTTATTCGGGTTGGTGCACTTTGGTACAAGGGTGATAGCCGAAGTGTTCCACTGCTTTAGCAATCTTCCAGATTTGAAGAAACTTAGAATTGCTTGAACTACATCACTTCCCACAATATCCCATGCTTTCTTGAAGAATGCTGGAGTAAACCCATCTGGACCTGGAGCCTTGCCATCCTTCAAGGAAAATAGAGTAACCTTCACCTCATTAGCAGTTATATCCTTCTCTAAATTCGTCCTTTGCTCAGCAGATATTTTTTTTTTTTTTTGGAAGGTAAGTCCAAAGTGTATTAATAAAACAGAAATTTACAATGAGGTGTCATCCTGGTTTAAACCAACCAGTGCCTTAAAGCAAGGCAAACAAATACAAGTGCCCCAACCGTGGGTAGAGAGCAAATACAACTAGACTAACTTAGTGTACCAGTTCCCAAGCCAATCTCCAGTTGCTCACGAGCTGCCTATGGAAAGGTGTGTCTGGTAGTCGGACTCGATCCATATTGGCCTTTGTATGAATGTCAGAGATGATAGCATTCTCAAGTACTTGCCATGGAAGATAGGAATTTTGGAAGATCCGCCTATTTCTTTCTCTCCAGATATAGTACACCGCGGCTGCCAATGAAAGTTGGAGAAGCGAATGTCCTTTGTCTCCTTGTTGGTAAGAAAAGAGAGAAAGGGATGTTTAGAAAGGGTTGGAGGGGTATTTTAGGGATTTTGAGGAGCTTGGAAATGGGAGAGAGGGTTCAGGGGGTTGCTGGTTCGTGGGAGAGAGTTATGGAAGAGACAAAGCAAAAGCCAACCCCAAACCAGGGGCCAAATGCCCCTATTTATAAAAAACAGTCATGCCCGTATATAATGTGTGGGCAAGCCTTGCCCGCACACTATATACGGGCGAGACGTCTTTTTCTGCCCATATAGGAAGTACAGGCGAGAAGTTTTTAGTTCATTTTTGCTCTGCCCGTATAGTGTATACGGATTTGAGATTTTCTAAGATTTCAGATAAGATTCTGGATAAGATTTCGTCTGTATAGTATATATAGACAAGGCATGTCCGTATATACTATACGGGCACGATTTTCTCTCTCTTTAGTTTTGACTAATTTGATTTGATTGATTGATTGATTTGATAGATTCTCTCTCCTGATGAGAGAATCCGAATTTTTTGATTTTTTCTTTATTTTAATTAAGAAAATCAAGATATTTTGTAAAAAAACATTATATTATTCAAGATATTTTATTTCTCCTATACTTTCGTCCTTTTTCTGCATTTTTGCTACGTGGGCAGTTTTCTGCATTTCTACCTCAGGGTTTGACTTGCTCATAACTGCCCAATCCTTACCCCGATTCTGGCAAACTTAGGCTCCGTTTGTTTTGATGTAAAACATTTTCCAAAGGAAAACATTTACATTGAAAAAAATTTTCAAGAAAATCAAAGTTTTTCAACTGTTTGGATGGACATTGGAAAATAGAGTTAGAAAATGAGAATGTTTCATTTTCTTATGCTAGATATTAGGGGTGCAACTTGTTCTGGTTAAAACTGAACTCAATCCAATCGACTTCGGTTTGGTTTGGTTTTTTAGTTTTTCGGTTCAATATTGGTCCAAAAATCCCTAAATCGAACTAAGTCGGTTCGGTCTTGGGTTGGATACTCAGTTAAACTGAACTGAATTCATTATTCGCCTAAATCGAACTGACTTGATCACTTATAATTCGATTTAGTTCGTTTTGGGTTCGGTTTATTTATTTATTTTTGGTTCGATTTTCGGTTTTATATTTTTGGTTTTTGAATGCGGTTCGGTTCGGTTTGGGTTGATTGCAAATATTTTGGTTTGGTTTTGGGTTAACCTCAACCTGAATCGAACTGACCCGAGTTACACTTTTGTTAGATATCGTGCATGATCTATTTTTCGGAAAATGACATACGGCATTTTTAATGGTATGTCATTTTCCGAAATAACTATCTTTTAAGAAAATCGTTTTACATCGTATTGTATTTTACATTGAAACAAACACGTGAAAACCCCCATTTTACCCGGAAAACATTTTCCGTATTAGATTTTACTTCAAAACAAATGGAGCCTTAGTTGCGTTGGAACCGTGTCGAGACTTCCTATCCGCTGAGACAAAGTAAGGTAGTTAATTCAAGTTTTGAGCAGAAAGCTGGAACCACTCCCAAAATTTTAATCTGCTCATAACTTCTCCATCTGGACCCCGATTCTAGCAAACTCAATTACGTCAGAACCATGTCGAGATTCTCCACTTGCTGGGATAGGATGGGCAGTCAATCTGGGCTTGAGCAGAAATTCAATTTCTGCTCGCCCTGGGTTTGACCTGCCCGTAACTTCTTCATCCAGGCCTCGATTCTGGCAAACTCAATTGTGTCGGAACTGTGCCGGAATTCTATATCCATCAAGAGTGAGCATGGTAGTAAATTTGTACTTGACCAAAAGTCAACTTTTGTCCCCTTAGGGTTTGACTTTTCCGTTAGGGTTTTCGTTTTTGGCACTTCTGGGAGGTGCCAAAATGAGGTGCTTACACTAAGGGTTGGTGCCAGTTAAGGTGCGACTCCTAGACATACTTGTGTAAGGAAGCACGTCCAAGTCCTGATCAATCTTTGTCTTTCATATGTTCTTTCATTTGTTCTTTTCTCTGCCTTTGGTGTCGAATCATGGAAAAGCTTACAACTTGCCAGCTAGGGCGAAATTTACATGGCATTCTCAAAACTGGAAAAGAATGCAATCCTAGGGTTGTTGGGAACCCCAAGAAAGGATTTTAGCAAAGGTAGGCTGAAAAAGCCCTAATTCTAGGGTTTCATAACCCCCATTCTGATCTGGCCGGCTTTCATATGCTCAAAAGACCAATCCGGACCTAGGGTGCTTCCAGCGGACTCAATGGGTCGAGGCCCACGACTCACAGGACTTCGTGCATGGATCTGGGGCAGTTCCCCTGATCAAAATTAGGTTGGCTTCCTAAATTAGGGCTACAGCAGCCCGTGATCTAGGATTCACTCGATTTGATGCAAAAAAGCGGGGTTGCTGTCTCTGATGGACTGTTGGGTTTAAATTGATTTTACTCCTCTTATATCATCATTCAAGCACATTCAAAGAACCGCGGTTTATTCAGACGTAATAGGTGGGGAAAGATACCCAGCCCGAGACTTACTCCTACAAGGGTCTGGATCAAGTACTAGACCCTCGAGTACTACGACAAGAAACCAGTGGCGCTATAGGAATCCAGAAACCTGGGGAGATGATTTTACCTCGCTTTCCCTAGCAAGCCACGGCGTGTGAGGCTAATCCCATCCCAAAAAGTTGTTTATACGAATCAGAAGGGTGATTGCTAGAGAGGTCTAGGTCTTGGTAAAGAAGATGCAATACCCGCAAGTTACCACATATCTCGAGTTGGTTCGAATCATTCACGCAGTCTCCCTCGTGCGTGTCACCCACATAGTTTTTATTAAAGCCATTAAATCATCCACGGTGTGGTGGGTGCCCATGTGTGTAGTAGAGCTGAGTGCTATGTCTAATCGGGTGAGCCGAATCTAGATATTTACTGATAGAAGGAGTCTATACTACCCTATATAGTAAAATGAAGAATTGGCACGCAAACCGATGTTTTGGGAAAGTTCCCAGGAAACTGGAAGGGTCACAGCGGTCCCGCTTAAAACCCAGTTTCCTTAGGTCATTTAAGTCATGTTTGACAGAACTTCCCCAAATCATGTATTTACGTGTATTCTACATTTTACTAAAGTAGGGCAGCGAAAGACCCTAAATACCAGTTATACCCCCTTATCTTGACTCTTTTAAACCAGGATCCATCTGGGTTAAAGGTCCATAGTGGAGTCGCCAGGCTGTGCGCGCGTTCGAAATGCAGGGATCGCACATGCGAGGTCCCATGTGAGTGCATGCCTCCTTCCGGGAAATCGGGATTTTTGGAGTTGCCACTGCCTGATCGGGTGCAGGCAGATACCTGGGTGCCTAGGGTTGTCTATTTAGGTGGTCTGCGGCTTTGAGATTCAGGGTAGGATCTCAATTACAGTCCAAGGAAGTTCGTAGACACCCCGGTCTGCCCCATCGGGTGACAAGTCCCTTGGGTCTTCCTGGTTTTTTGAGTCAACATCTTGGTCTACTCACCCAGTCCTAATCCAATATGCATTCTTTGTTTCAAGTCTGGGTGGGGACCACCTAAGATGGTGTGGGTCCCCTTTTATTTGATTTTTATCTTTTTTTATTTTAAAGGTGATGTGGGTCTGGTGTGGGCCCCATTGGAAGGCCCACGGGTATGCCAATTTGGGCTTAAGGTAAGCCCAAATCCCTATTTGGAGCCACATTTAATAACCCCTTTTGGAACTGGTTTATTTGGTTTGGAGGTTTATTTAAGCATGTAAAAGACTTAGTTGGTTCAGATTTTTAAAGTGGGCCTATTGGGCTTTAAGAGGGGCTCAACCAATTTGCCTTTGAAGCCCACCATCAAAATGGGCTTGGGTTGGGCAAGACGGGCGTGGGCCCCATTGGAAGGCCCACAAGGAGATCTTATTGGGCCCAAATCCCAAGAGGAGTCTCTGATTACTCAAAGATCTCATTAGGTTAGGGTGGATTGATTAATTATTGATTAAAGTTGCTTAAACCCCAAAAAAACAGGTTTTCCATTTCTCTGTGTGCTACCCGCACATTAGGTGCGGGCAGGCCTTGTCCGCATGACACATACAGACAGGGCTTGTCCGCCCTGTGTATACGGGCAGGACCCAGGAGACTTGAAAGACCAATTTCCAGGGGGGGAGCAAGGAGGCCCCTTCTCTAGTGGGTCTTGCACTCCCTGTGGGTCACTATGTTGACCCACAGTGGCCTTCTAAGTTGGTTTTTTAGCAAGAAAATCTAATTTCTAGGGTTTAAACCAAAGGGGGGAGAGAGGGAGAAGGCTAGGGGCCTTTTCCTTTCTTCTCCCGAGTTTGAACTCAATGAAGACAGGGACCTTGAGTGTCCCTACTTTTTTGTGGCGGGAGCTCTCTCCCTTTCTCCCATGGGGAGAAGAAAGGGAGGGTCCCGCAAGGTCCATGCCTTGGTCAATCGGCCAACCCACGCATGCATACACTCAAACAATTCAAACGAAGCATCCAAGTAAGCATGAACATGTTAAAACGATGACATAAAGTGTGTGCCATATGCTAGTGTTCATGCTAGTGAAATGAAGCTAAGATGATGGAGATTCAAACCTGTACCCTAGGTGCTTGATGCATGTGCATGGTGGTGGTGGGTGCTCACCATATGCTTACAAATACAAACTAAAACAGCAGCTAAGGCATGGTTGAAAACACTTTTAACATGATTCTCATGCATTCACACTCAAGCAAACATTTCCCAACATGAGGTAAAGATAAAGCACGCAAAAGAAGACTAAGAAAAAGAAGGGAATAGGGGGTCTTAATGAGATACATTAGAAGTGAAGAGGAAGGGAACATGCTCTCCTCATAAATGAAGAAAAGATAAAGAGCACTGAGGGGTGCTTTATATAGCATGATCTTAAAAAAAAGGTTGTTAACAAGATCCCTCCTTCTCCCTTTTTGGATATTCGGCACTTCCCCTTACCATGGGATCTCATTCTTGTGGAGAAATAAAGAAAAAGTAGAGAAAAGGTGTATAACCCCGGAATTTTCCTACAATAAATAAATAAACAAATAGATAATTAATAAATAAACTAGAGAGATTTAGAAGTGAAGATAAATTAGAAAGGAAAATAGGAACCAGGTATAGGAATCAAAATTATATTATAAAAGAGAATTTGAAGAACTAATATTTTAGATTTTAAAATCCGAAATTATGAAGAGAAATAATAAGAATAATGAATTTGAGGAATTGTGAAGAAATTAAAGATTAAGTAAGGAAATTAAAGAAATGGGTATTTTGGTCATTTCTAATTAGTCAAATCCATGGAAAGAATAAAATAATTAATTATTAAGTTAAGAAACTTAACTAAACCAAATTTGAGTTTAGTTGGATTTATATTAATGAATTTAAGGTTCAAAAGAAGGAATAATGATTTAATTGTAATTATATTATTTAGGGTTCTTAATTTTTGTAATATGAAAGGATATTAAGTGTTTAGTTAAAATTTAAAATTAAGGATGAGAATTAGCAAGACAATTTATTAGAAAATTCTTTAAGATAAAAGTTTAAGGGAAATAATTAGGAAGAAGGGGTAAAGGAGGAAAAAGTTTTAAATTAGAAGGGGAACAACCAATTAGGGTTATTAAATAGGTGAGCTTATAAAAGGGGAAGTTTTAGAGAAGGTTTAGGGTTTTCAAATAAGCCAAAATGAAGGGAAGAAGAGAGGAATTCATGCTTAGACCTGGAGAAAAATAGGAGGAGGAGTAGGGAAAAGAAAAGAGGGTTTTATGAAGAAAGGTCAGTGCTGCATATGGTCGACCAGCCCTGTTCGAATGAAGATCTAGAGCAATCCAGCTGTTGGATCGACCTCAAACTTGATGGTTATGATCTTCACTCGTAGAACTTCAATCTAAGCGGTAGAGATTGATTTGGAGAAGTCTAAAAGGGTGCGATCAAGCTCAGAAAATTGGTAGACGATCAGGATTTTCGGAAGAATGAGTTTACACAATGAGGTAAGTAGCAAACCCCTTTGAAACTGAAGGAACTGCATGATTTTCGTATGTTTTAGATGCTTAACCGAGGTTTATTTTGATTCAGATTTTGGTTTGTAAAGTTGGGAGATTTATAAGTTGATTTTGTTTTCATTCTCTTTAAATAACCTAGAAAAGTGTTGATTTTTAGAGATTTAACCAAGTAGAAAAATTCTAGATCAACTTATAATTATTGGAAACAGGTTAGGATTGTCTCAGAAGTAATTTAGAATGGAATTAAGATGTTTAGAAATAATTTAAAACCATAGAAATTTGTGAATATTTCGGAAATCTAAAAACCCAGAAAAATAGTGAGTTTTGTCTAAGCGCCCAAGTGCCGCTAAACGCAAACGCAGGCGCCCCGCCGGTGTATTTTGAAATAGAACCTGAAACCCAACGCTCGGTAAACCGTTCGAGCGCCGTCGCGAGCGGCTAAGTAGGATTTTTACCCAGTAACGGATGCCCAACAGATCACTCGAGCGCCCAGTCGAGCAGCCTCTGTCAGAAATTTATAGATTTTGAAACTTGAGCCCAGATCTAATTTTAATGATTTTTCTTAAAATTCTAAAGTTATAACGCCTGTAATTAGGATAATTTGAGATGTAGGAAATGGCAGAATTAAATTTGGACTAAAGGATAGTAATTTGGGACAATGAATGTAAAGATGAAATTTTATGAGATGGTTTTAAGAAAAAGAGGACAAAACCAATTTAGATCTAATTTTGGGTAACGTGACCTATTCTTAAATTTCAATACAAACCTAAGTTACCTTCTTGATGTACTAAATAAAAAAGTTAATAAGTTTTGACACCTTAGGTTCTAAATGAGAGAAAATTGGATATTATTAGATAATAGAACTAGGGGAATTGTAGTCAAGACTTAGGAACATCATTATTACTTGTGAATGTGAACTACAACTTGTCAAAAACTTATATAATTATGATTCATATGCAACAACATTTATAAAATCTAAATTGTGTCTCCCTATTGCGGCTATCTCATGGTGTATACCTCTTCATTTAGTATTGACTAATGTGTTATTAAGTTATTTAGAGTTCTTGTCCTAAATAAATAATATCACTAAAACAACAATACCTCAAAAGTGCTAATTCAAAATCTTCATCAATTTAACAGACAAGTTTTTTTTTTTTTTTTTTGGAAGTTAAGTAAGTTCCATTAATGAGCAAAAAGGAAATATGTACAACCAGCAAGTGGGCATACCCACTAAACAGAACAAGGAGCTAGAAGCACCCTGCTAAAGGAAAATCAACATAACAAGACCAATGGTGAAGTTTAGATGAACCGACATAGAAGGTCCCATTTCAACATAATCTGCCTATGATAACTGTTGTCCTTAAGGACAAGTGGAAAGCCATTGACTCTGTACGTGATATCTTGAATGATAACCTTACAAATCTCCTCTTCAGGTAGAGCTGCATTTTTGAAGACCCTGCGATTTCTCTCACACCATATATGGTACACAGCTGCAGACAGAGATAGGCGCCGTAGGAGGTGAAGAGGGGAAGTGGAGCACCATGATCTAGCACTACCCTCAACAATAAGGTTCCAGGGGGGAATGGGGGCTGAGACATTGAGACCATTCATACCCAAAAGAAAGCTCCATATGTGCTTGCTGTAATCACATTGGAAAAATAGATGGTGGACAGATTCATTGTATTTACGGCATAGAACACATACCGCATTTTGAATGGTGCCCCATCTCAGGAGTCTCTCCTTGGTGAGGAGCGCGTTTCAAATCGCAAGCCATGTCACGAACGCGTGCCTTGGAATGTTGAGAGAGAACCAAATTAACCGAGCCCAAGGAACTGAGGACCGAATAGCTTCCATAGCTTTGTAAGTTGCACTAGTGCTATAGTTACCAGACTGGGTGAGGGTCCAAGTGATCCTATCTTCCAAGTCTGAATTAGGCGTTGGAAGATCTTGAATTCTTGCCCACACTTCAGTCAAGTCAAAGGAAGAGGCAATCGGAGTGTCCCAAGCATCACCATTTATAACATCTTGGACCAAAGCACTATCAGGAAGACCCGAGTCATAGATCAGTCTCCTACCAAACGTTGGAGCTAGAGGACCAAATGGATGCCAATTATCATACCATAATGAAGTGCTTCTCCCATTGTTAATTCGGTGCTTAATGTATCTGGAAGCGACATCTCTCTGCTTAAGTATTTTCCTCCATACCCAAGAAGCAGTGGAAGGGATTTGTACTGCCCAAAAGCTTCTACCTCTAAGTAGGTTGGCATTAACCCAAGAGACCCACAGGTTATTAGCCCTGCTTCCCACAAGCCATGTTTGTCTTAAGATGGCGCACTTATTCCATAAGTGGAGATTCAAGATTCCCAAACCACCTTGATCAGTGGGGGAGCAAACATGATCCCATTTGACCTTACATATCTTAGCCTCTTGGGAAGAACCAGCCCACAAGAAGTGCCTGCATATTCTCTCCATCTTGTAGATGACTTCCTTGGGCAAGATGTATATTGACATCCAATGGACTGCAATGGAGAAAAGAACTGCTTTGACAAGTAACAAACGGCCTGCATAAGACAAATGCCTACCTTGCCAAGACTGCGTGGGGGCAGTAAGTTTTTGAATGAGGGGCTCACAATCAGTAGCTGTCAGTCTTGTAGAGATGAGAGGCAGACCCAGATACTTCACAGGGATATGTCCTTCCTTGAACCCCAAAACTTGTATGATTTCATCCTTCATACGGTCAGATATGCCAGCCATGAACACAACACTTTTCTCCTTATTGACAAGCAAACCTGATAATCTGCCAAAGAAATCAAGAGCAGAAGAGACACAGGTAATAGAGTTGAGATCCCCATGAGAGAAGACGAAAAGATCATCAGCAAAGCACAACTGCTTGATAGGAGGCTAGCGGCACTTGGGATGAGATAAGAAATTCACGGCTGTCTTATCATTCAAGACCTTGTCAAATAGCTCCATAACAAGAACAAATAAGTAAGGAGAGATAGGATCTCCTTGCCTGAGGCCTTTCCCTCCCTTGAAGAACCCTTCCATGCTTCCATTAATCATAACAGAGAATGATGTAGTAGTGACACATTCCATGACCCATGAGATAAATCGTGAAGGAAACCTGAAACCTTTCAAGACCTCTTCAATGCAAAGCCAATCAATGGAATCAAAGGCTTTCTTAAGGTCGATCTTGAGAGCACATCTGGGCGTGCCCTTATTAAGATGATAGCCTCTGAACAACTCGTGCGTTAAAAGAATATTGTCGGCCATCCTTCTATCAGGGATAAAAGCTGACTGATGAGTGCCAACCAGGGACGCAATTACAATCTTAAACCTGTTGGCTAAAATCTTGGAGATGCATTTATAAATTGTGTTAACACATGAGATGGGTCTGAACTCTGAAATCGAAGAAGGCTTACCTTTCTTAGGAACAAGAGTGATAAGAGAGTGGTTAACCTGCTTGAGAAGCTTCCCAGAAGAGAATAAAGAGCTGATGGCAGCCGTGACATCATCCCCAACAAGATCCCATGCCTTCTTAAAGAAAGCTGGGGTAAAGCCATCTGGGCCTGGTGCCTTCTCATCTTTGAGTGAAAACATTGTGGTCTTAATCTCATCCACAGAAATATCAGATTGTAGCATCTGTATCTGGTCTTGAGTGAGAATACGAGCAAAATCAGCCTGAAAGGACTCGAAAGACGTATCCTTTTCCCCCAACAAGTTAAAATAGTGTGAAACAATGTGCTGCCTTATTTGGGCTTGGTCAGTGATCTCCCTGCCATTATCACACAATTTGGAGATGGAATTGTAAGAACGCCTGAAAATGATGGAGTTGAAGAAGAATTTAGAGTTCTGGTCACCCTCTTTCATCCACTGAATTCTGGATTTCTGCCGGTATTGAGCTTCTTCAACACGCAAAAGGTCTGCTAGCTCCTTCCTGATCTTCACTTCAGTAATAGACAGATGAGTGTCAAAAGGGTTGCTTTGCAAAGCTTTCTGGCATAACTCAAGTTTATTTCTAACTTCAATAGCTTTAATGGAAACTTGAGAGAATTGCTTCTTCGAGCTCCACTCTTTCAGACGGACTTTCAGGTTCTTAAGCTTAGAAACTAGTTGAAACATAGGCTTACCGGCAACCGGATGTCTCCAGACGTCAGCAACCAAAGGTAGGAAGTCATCAGAAGCAGTCCAAAAGTTGAAAAGCTTGAAAGGTCTATTACTCTTCAGCATATCAGGGTCAACTGTGACTAGAACAGGATTGTGATCAGATACTCCAGGAGGCAGGAATTCGATCTCAGAGTGGTTAAACTGATTAATCCATGCTATGTTAACCAGGGCATGGTCCAACTTACAAGAGATACGCCTGTGACCGGCACTCATGTTGCTCCAAGTGTGCATGAAACCTTTGTAATTCATTTCAATCAGAAAGCAATCATTAATGCATGAGTTGAAGTCCTGAACAGCTGCCATGTTTATTTGCTTTCCACCAACCTTCTCAGAAGCTTTCCTGACACAGTTAAAGTCTCCAATCAACATCCATGGTCTGTCCACAAAACATAGGCGCAAGCTGCGCCAAAGGCCTTTTCGCACCAAAGCATCGTTGTCCCCATAAACAAAAGACAAGAAAGACGTTTTTCCAGAAGCCTTGAACTCTACCCAACAATGGATAAGTTGATGAGATTCAAACACTTTAGTAACACAGATGGCAGATGGATCATAACAAACCCAAATGCGTCCTTTCAATGCATGATCATAGTTAGTGATAAAGTTCCAAAATGGGCAAATGACACTCTTAACATAGTCAGCATTCACTCTTCTAACCTTCGTCTCCACCAGGCATAGCATGTCAAGCTTATGAGCAGCTAAAAGATTTTTAACCTCTCGCTGCTTGGTGGGGTCATTGAGACCCCTAATGTTCCAGGTTGCAATTTTGATCATTGGTAGGAAGGAGGTTGGCAGGGGTGCTACAGGAGCTACCTGAACCGGATGAGAGGGATAAGCGTGCATTCCTGGCCTCCTTCATTGCAAATTCATCCACCAACAATCTCTTCTTAATTCTCTTACGTTGCTTTTTTGAGAGAGAATTAGAGCTCAAGCATGGGTTCGGGACATCACTCAAAAGGTCAAACCTGTTGGGGGATTCAATTCCATCGTGACAAGCTTGAGTCAAAGACCTTGAGCTAATAACAGCATTGTTAGTGTACTGAATGGTGTCGACGACCATAGCTTGCTTGCCTTTGGATGTATGGTCGGTGGCCTCATCCACCACACCATGCCCAACTAAGCCAAGTTCCGCGAGTTCCGCTTGTCCACCACCCGTCTCAACGACTTCTCCTGGATCAGATGGAATGAAATCGGAATCTACAACCGCCTCCCCATGTTCCACGTGAACACATGTCTTTGACACCATAGGTTCCACTTCCTTAGTCATTGGTTCCACATGATGGTTACAGGGATTCTCTGGATTTTCAGTGACGGAAGGAGCAATCAATTGTTCTTGAAGTTGTTCCCCAACATAACTTCCATCAAAGAATTCAGAAATATCGAGCATAGAGGTGAATTTCCTGCCGGTGGGTCTCCATTCCCTAGCCCTTACCTTGAAGCATCTGATTTCTGAGTGCCCAAAAACGTCACAAACCTTGCACTTGATTGGTTTCCAGCCATACTCAGTAGAGATTACAGACCTTGCTTTGCTAACCTCGTGTTGAATAAAGATCTTATCAGGGAAAGAACAATTAGTGTCGATTTCAACACAAACACGGGCATAACTCAACTTGAATCTCTTCTCCGTCATCTCATCGAGAAATAGCGGCTTGCCAATGCCGCTGGCAATGATACTAAGCCCTGTAGGAGTCCAAAGTTCAAGAGGGACATTAAAGAACTTAACCCAAATTGGCACTTTGCAAAGCTGGGATTTCTCAAGAGAGAGGTTTGGCTCCCATTCTTTGACAACAAACAGTCTGCCAGACATGTACCAGGGTCCTTGGAGGAGCACCTTATCTCTAATAGCATTGGACGAGAATCTGAGAATATAGAACCCATTTTCTATGCTTGATATCTCCACTGTGCCCCACATCTTAGAAGCAAAGTGTTTGATAACACTTAGAGGCAGGCTTCTGTCTAGAAAATAACCAATGAGACATTCCTTCCAAAAGCTAATCCCTTCATTTATCACGTTCAAAGGGGGTGAGACAACCACATTGCCATCTATAACTTCGGGTGCAAAGTAAGATAATTTCGGTTTGCTCGCCAGCTCATTTTGGAATAGATCAGACCAAGACTTTCTTTTAGAGGAAAGACTCGAATTCTCCACAGCCAAATGCGCAGGAGGCATGCCTATCGAAGAGCCTGTAGTACTGCCCTACCCCAGGCAACCAGAACCTGCCTGAGGCGCGCCTGATCTGCTGATGCACTGATCCAAGTCTGCGCATAATGCAGGACGCAAAGGTGGAAACGAATCATGCACGAGAACTCTGCGATCAGGAGAAGCTCGCCTTTCAAGAACTACCGGAGCCTAAGGTTGATCACCAGAGCTCCGAGAAGACACCGGGACGTCAACCGATTCCATGGCAACCGAAAGACTCAGACAAGCCACCATGCAGCCATACGAATCAGGCGAAATATTCCTTCCCGGATACCTGAACTTACTGGCTTCTCAAACCCGAACGCGGAGCTTGCTAACCTCGAAGAGAACACCTTTCCGAGCACCTTCTCGAACAGTAATCACCTTCCTGAACAGCTCCAGCGCCTAGAACACTCAGTCGCAGGCAAGAACACAACTACCCGAGAAACCGTACCAACACAAGCCACGAACGGACTCCTAGAGCTGCCTTAAGCCAATCCCGGACTTGCTCACAATAATCCCAAGTCAAGCTCACGAACAGGACTTGCTCAATCAAATGAACCCACAGACCGAAAGCAACCGAACGATAATCCCAGGAAACGATAATCCCAGTAGAGCGATAATCCCAGCAGAACAAGAACGATAATCCCTGAAAGGTCCACGAACCAAAGCCAGGACCAACGAGCCACTGTACGCCACCAGCAGCACACAGCAGCACACAACCACTAGCCACCAGCGCCTCACCACTAGCTCACGAGCACCAACGCCTCACCACTAGCTCACGGCCACCATCAGCACACGGCCACCATCAGCACTCACGAGCACCAGCACATCACCAGCACCTCACAGCCACAGCGAACCACCACCAGCTCACGAACCATAAACGCAGTACGACCAGAAGCACCCGACCACCATCTCCAGAACACGACCAGCAGCTCACGAACCAGAACAAAGTTCAAGTTATAATTATTTATTTATATTCAATACTTTTTCATTTCAGCATACTGTCAACCAGGACTGACCAAAGGAAAAATACACAAGATACAATTTTTGGGATGATATCGTGTGAAGTAGGATGCAAACTATCCAAATAGTCTCGGTAAGCAAAAAAGGAAGCCAAGAACAGCCACGAACCCATCATGGTAAGGATCATCAAATATAACAAATCTCATTTCACTGCATATTATATCATTTGGGCACTAAAAACCAGTTACACAAAAGAACAACTGTTTATCCACTATATTTTTAAATTAAAACCATACATAATTCTAGGGATACATTCCCAAGTCTCCATGTTATTTTCAAAGCTAATTTTTCCATCATTTTGAGCTCAAAGGAGCTCTAATTCCCTCATTCATTCACCCTTTGCTCCCTATTGGCATTCTTTCCTAGATATATTTATTTCTCATCTTCCTTTTTCTTTTTTCTTTTTTTTTTTTCTTTTTTTTAACTTTATTATTTTTATAATGACGCCTTGTGCATGTAATGTGCGATCATTATTAGATTCTTAAATGCTATTTAAGATTCATCTGCATACTCTATGCTTTACTTTGTTTTAAAATCTACATTTTTTGGACTTCTCTCTCGCTCTCTTTTCTTTTTTAATTTGTACAAGTTTTCTATAGGTCCAATTTTACCAAGTTACATTGTGTAAGTCAATAGGACTCAATTTTCTAGAATTCAGTCCTATTATTCATTTGATATTGAATATTGATTATTCTTATAATTAATAATTAAAAAAAAAAAGGTTTTGACCTCTTTTTGCAGTTCTTTAAATTCAGGCAAAGCTCGATCATTAAGAATGGTTCCAAATTTAAGATTATATTCACGTAAAGCAATGCGTAAATATTTCTGCACTTATTTCTTGCCTGATAGAGTCTTTTCCTTTGCCCTAGAGCAATTACCTAATGGGATCAATGATTGATATCTACCATATAATGAATTGTTAAAAGCACCATTAGGATACATAAATCAATCCAGGAAACCCAGAACAAAACATGTGTTGGTTTTTACTGTTGATTACTTATTATATGCTAGCTGTACTTAAAATGATCGAGAGACGAAATTAATCAACCTGTATTGTCATTATGATGAACTAACTTCATCTTCTTCCCTTTTGATCAGCTTGTATTGTACCGTTATTAATGTACGTATGTAATTTGCATCACCAAAAAATAAAAAAGCACCAACTACTGTAAGTTAAATTGGATTTTGAGGGGAAGATTTTGGAAATTCAACAGAAGATTAGTTTAATCCTTCTTTTTGGTTTTCATACAATTGTTGCATAAATTATGATTATTTTCAGAGTTGCAATGGTTTCTTCTCATCATTTTTCATTATTTTATTACTGGGGAATTGACACTTCAATTCATATGCTAATACCGTTGATTCTCCTCTCTTCAAGCTGCATACCACATGACTCTCCTCTCTTCTAGCTGCATACTACATCTTGACAATGAAGTTCACATAAAATATATGACGTAGCAAAATGCAGAGCTAAAATCATATGATTAATGTTTATATGATCTTAAGACTTTTTAAGTTAATGGTACGCGAAAAATTACTTACTAGCGTACAAGCCATACATGTTGGTTTCGTGTAAGGCTTGGTCTTTGTTAACTCTTTCTCATCAAACCCAGAGTTTAAAGCCATGTACTACCAAGGTCCCAGTTTTTTTTTTTTTTTTCTCAAGTACGTTGGACTGCAAAAGCCTTCAGCTTAACGCATGAAGCGAGATTTCGATTTTCGAGCAGTCACCAATCAAAAACACATAATTGCTTGAAAACATAATTACCAAAACAAAAATAAAACAAAGTATGTTTCAACCCACATACGCGTGGGAAGCACGAGCATCCTACTAGTATAATAAAAATTGACAAAATATAAAAAAGCCAACAAAGAATTATAACTGGGCTTCAAACGACTCAAAAGTACTCAAACTGATACCTGATACCAATCTGAACTTCTCAAATTGCCAATTTTTATGTCACAAGTTGAGGTTGCACACACTAATTGTCCTTTTCCAGGTAGGAGAGGCATTGGGACACTGGAACACTCACATTTTTAGTTCAGCTTCATAGACTGTAATGCAAACAAATTTTCATAATTTTGAAACATGCACCATGAAGACATCAACAGAACCACAGATAAAATAAATGAAAATTCAAATAATCATCAAAATAAATTTATGCAAGCAATGCACCAGATTTGACCAATAAATCAACCAAATAAAATGAAGCCAGGTTCCAACATCTACATCTGCATCTTTTATTTCTCAAGAAAATAACCATGAACAGATAATAGTACGAACTGACTGCTGATACTGTCAATATTAGGACATGTAGTTCTAACCATAGATTATAGAAGCATCATTAAAACTTCATTCAGATGCGTTTAAACGCCTCCCCCACCCCCCCAAACGAAAGAAGTTCAATAAAAATTTTATCCACCAAGAAAAATCACTATTTTAAGGCATTCTTACAGAGAAAAGATTTACTTAATCTTGTCCAGAAACTTTATAGTCAATCCGGTCTAACAGAGTCAAAAAAAATTTACTGTCTATTATTAATAATCAAAATAAAAAACGACATAAGCAAGTAAACAGAATATATCAAAAATAAATAAGGAAAAGCATATAGATCACTTAAAAAGTATCTTCATGGCAGGAATTTAAAATTCTTGATTCTCCCCCAAATGGCTGAGATCTGAAAAGTTATTGTCAGATTCTAAAAGCACTTTTAGATACAAGTATCTAAAAGCTTTCATTGATTAATAGAGGCACAGATTTAATGCATAGAAAGCTTAATTACAAGTTGAGCAATCAATAATGTCTGAGCTCAGTTTCGTACCTTCCATCACAAGTAGCCATGTAATACCTCAGCATACGATGATCAGCTCACAAGCACAAATTAAGAGTTTACATTCTAGAGCCCTTCCACACAGGACTCCCAGATCACTATGGCCGACATTCGTCTCTGTTTGACTGGTCAGTCTCACAGCTGACTATCCGCATATGCACAAGGCGTGGGAGAAGCTTTCATGGAAAAATGATCAATTACCAGAGAGAATTTTTTTACTTCAATGGTTTCCTAAGAATACTATGCAAACAAACAACAATGTTGCTAATTGTAAGTTGCAAAATAGTTGTTCAGAATCACTTTCACCCCTTGACAAGTAAATACATAATAAAAACGACATTAAGGACCATGAAGTGGCGAAGAAAACAGTAAGGAGTTCATGTTGACCAAATAACTAAAAATAAAAAGAGAGAGAGAAGACTTTAACCTTGTTTTCCAGTCTGACACATCTTTTAGGAATCCAAGCCGTAATTAAAACCCCAGTAATTAACACCCCCCCCCCCCCCCCCCAAAACAACAACAAAAATTGATAATTTCGTCCTTGTGATGATGTGCCAAAATTGATATTGCATTATCAAAGCATAACTTTCTAGTTTACGTGAACTTCATCTCAATAAATTAAATACAAAAATTTTCTTCTCACACAAAACTAACTAAGTCTTAGCATATCAGAGACGGGGAAGTAGACACATCACCACCACAACAAAAAACCCACAGTTAATTACGCTATGCTAGACAATGTTCTTTTAATAACATTTAAAAGAACCAAAAAGAAAAAAAAAATTTATTATGAGCAATCTAAAGACGTAAAAGTATAGAGTATAAACCAAACAGAGACTGACATTTGCAAAGTCGTCTTTACCTGCTGAAAACATCAGCAGAGACAAATAGAACCAAATCCCAGTCCAAACCAAGTAATACTGTAATTGATCAGAACATAGTTCACCACAAGTCAAGCAAGATGTTTCTAGGACTACAGGTGACCAATCAATCACATCAAACATTAAACAATCAAAACAAAATAATAAACTTGAAATAATACCAAAATAAATTCACACAACAATTTGAAGCTGATTATGATAATAAAGTACGAAATTATCCCATCCATAAACCAACTACATTGAAAGTGTGAACAACAGACTCTCTTAGAATCATCAAAGTAATAAAGATATATTTGAAGGGCTTAACCAGTTCCCAAAGATAAAGCAAACACTGGGATACTACTATACTGTTTTAAGGACCGAAAGAGGAAATTCGATGAGATAATAAAGAAAGAAAAAGAAAAATAAGAATTAGAAAACAACTTTTGAAGGTCTAAGATACTGGTTTTTGTAATAACCAAACAGTAATGCTTCATCACAAATACAAGTATGATGTTTCCATGAGCTCCTGGAACTTCAGAATAATCACCAGTCAGGGGCTAAAAGATTTGAAGCACTTACGAGGGATCTGCACATTTTCAAAAGCAAGATATAAAAATCCAATTTCAAAACCATACGGAAAACTTCATTACCAATTGAAAATCAATACAACAGGTTAAAAAAAAAAATCAATCATTGAATAATTTCAAAATATAAATTTTGAGTAAGAAAGTTTCACATTTTATCAACTTCATAAGCAAGAATATGATTATTTTTCTTATAAAACAGGGCCTTTACTAGAGGAACGAACATGAATCTTTGAAACTGAGACTATCAGCAATAAAGTATAAGAAAATAAAGCTGAGCTGAAAGTTAGGGTACTGTGCAAAAGGCAAAAATGAAATGTTCACAAACCATTGTGGGCATGGGAAAGAATTAAAAAAAATGTATTTGAACGGGCAATATTCAATTGAATGGAACAGTATAAAACAGATCGGAAACCATTGTGTAGACACTGATGAACTAGACAAAGCATTGGCCACAGAGTCGCCAACTATTCAGCCCTAAACAGCCAACCAGCAACTGTAACATGGATCACCATTAGAATCTCTAACAAAACACAAACACTGATTACCTAAGAAATTGTAGGACGGTTATTGACGCTACTCTGGAGTATCAATATAGACCTAAAGGAGGTAAAATTCGACTGAGCATCCTATAATCAATTATCTTATCAAAAAAAAAATCACTATAATCAATTAGCAGCAGTTTCAATTAGAGCAAAGGGAGAAAATTTAGCAAAACATATGGAAGGACAGGGTATAATACTCCAAAATTGATTCATTACATCCACGTTTTCATGCTAAAGGTACTTGTGTCTAAACAGCCACCTGAGCATTTTGAAGATGTTAACCGGCACAAGCTGGACACCAGCCCAGGTTTCAAACTGATCACCCGGTGATGCAGGGGCATTCTTCTAATTCTTGTTAATTTAGATGCTTTTTAGAGTGTTTTGAATTAAATAAAAAGGTCATGTGACTTTTAATTATCTTGGATGGCTAGGATTTGTTTTCCTCTTTTCTAATGTAAGGCTAAGATCGTAGGGTTGTTAAAAGCTATTATAAATCGTCTCTTTTAATTGCTGTAGCAGCCATTATTATTGATTTTACAAAAACTACAGATCTGAGTTTTTCTCAAGAACTCTTTAAGCCCTAGGCTGTTTCATGTTCCTACCTTAATCCTACACTTCTCTTTCTATCACAATCTGTTTGCTACTAGTTTTTACCTTTTCCAACTGCATTAAGTGGTATCAAAGCCCAAAACTACAATCTGAAGCAATGGCTGGTCGTGGTAGAAGTCATGGGGGTGGAAGGAACCAAACACAAAAGACAGAGATGGCTGAGATGAGATGTATGATTGAGGATTTGTCGCGAACAGTACAAGCTATTCAACAACAGGAACGAGTGGAAGCCCATATGGAAATACCGGAATACAACCACGAACCCTCTGATGCATCGGAAGATGGTTTAGAGGATGAAAGTGCAGAAACAAATGAAGAAAAACCCTTTCATGAAGCTGGACATGCAAATAATGCACTACGAGGTGGATTGAAAGATCGATTGGTTCATGCACTTGACTTGAATGGTGGAGGAATCAAAATAGAAGTTGCTGACTTCTTTGGAAACATGCATGCAGAAGATTATATAGATTGGGAGACTAATTTGGAGACTTATTTTGGGTGGAAGACAATGGCTGAAAGTAGAAAAGTGTTGTTTGTGAAGCTAAAATTGAAGGATGCTGCATTTCAATGGTGGAAGTGAGGTGAAGAGCAACGTGCTCGACAAGGAAAGCCAAAAATCAGCACAATGGAGCACATGAAGGCAAAGTTAAGGAAGCAATTTTTACCAGCTGATTATGCAATGGAGTTGAATGAAAAATTTCATTCATTGAAACAAAGGGGAATGACCATAGAGGAGTATACACCGGAGTTCAGCAATCTGTTCATTAGGGTTGGTTTGAATTAGAGAAATGAGCAAATGACATCTCGTTATCTGGCTAGTTTGAACCCACCAATTAGAGATGAATTAAGAGTAGTTCGTTTGTTTAATCTTGAAGATGCTCGGCAATATGCTTTAATGGCAAAAAAACGAGTTTGGCTTTATGGAGCAAGGAAACCTTTGTCTTGAAGAATCGATGGTGCAATAGAAATGGGTTCAACGAGTACTCATGGTGTTCGTAATAATCAAACAATCCAGAAAACTGGTTGAGATGGTGTTGTAATCAACAGAATAGCAAATCGTAGTTCAGGTAACTTTGATAGATTTGATAAAAGAAGAGGTACAGTAAGATATGGAGTACAGAATACATCTGGTGCAACCTCTTCTAAGGCTGGTTCTAGGCCACAGGTGAAATGTTTTCGATGTGGAGAGATGGGACATACGTCGTATAATTGTCCACAGCGATATCTTAACCTTGTAGAGCTTGAAAAAGATGAAGAGGTGCTAGTAGAGCCAGTTTACAATGAATATGATGATGGGCAAGAAGATATTGATATCTATCCTGTAGAAGGAGACTCTTTGGTGGTACGACGGGCGATGACAACACCAAGAGTAGAGGAGGCATAGCATCTTCCGAACACGAGTCCTTTGTGGTAGGAAGGTGTGAATTTTGTTCTTGATAATGGGAGTCGTGAGAATATTATCTCCAAAGAGACCGTTAACAAATTGAAGTTACCAATTGACCAGCATCCTCATCCCTACAAGATTGTGTGGTTCCGACGAGGTAATGAAGTTTTGGTCACGTCTCGTTGTTTAGTCACTTTTTCCTTGGACGAAAATGTTGATAGCGAGGCTATATGTGGTATTGTGCCTATGGATGTTTGTCACATTCTATTGAGAAGACCGTGGCTATATGACAATGACATGATTCATCGTACTAGAGCCAGCACTTATTCATTTCGGAGGGGTAACAAGCACTATACCTTGCATCCATTGAGGGAAAAAGTCAATAGCCCCATCAAAGAGAGCAAAATTAATGGCCTTTTGTGTGCTGCAAAATTCAAAGGAGAGAGTCTAGATGTGGGAGTTATGCATGCACTGGTTTGCATGATGAGAAAAAGAGACTCCGCTGTTGATTTTGATGATTATCCTTTAGAGGTACAACAGCTTTTATTGAAGTTCAAGAAGTTGGTAGGTGATGAATTACCTCCAGGTTTACCACCAATGAGAAGCATTCAACATGCTATTGATTTAATACCTGGAACAGCTTTGCCAAATCTCCCAGCTTATAGAATGCCTCCAAAACAAAGACTTGAGATAAACAGGCAAGTTGAGGAGTTAATAGCCAAAGGCTTAGTGCGAGAAAGCAAGAGTCCTTGTGCTGTTCCAGCCTTGCTCAAACCAAAAAAGGATGGCTCATGGAGGATGTGTGTGGATAGTAGGGCGATCAACAAGATAACCATCGAGTACCAGTTTCTGATTCCATGGTTGGAAAATATGCTTGACAGGTTAGTTGGGTCAAATGTGTTTTCTAATATAGATCTAAGAAGTGGGTACCATCAGATTCAAATGAATGGAGATGAATGGAAGACAACATTTTAGACACCAAACGGATTGTTTGAATAACTAGTCATGCCATTCGGACTCTTCAATGCACCAAGCAATTTCATGAGGTATTCAAACCATTTCTTGGCTCATTTGTAGCAGTGTATTTTGATGGTATATTAATTTATAGTCGAACTAAAGATCATTTGACCTACTTGCAACAAATTTTTGAAGTCTTCAATAAGGAACAACTTTATGTGAACTTGAAGAAGTGATCTTTTTTGTGCCACAAGGTTGTGTTTCTTGGTATTGTTGTATTAGCAAATGGATTGCAACCTAACCCTGAGAAGGTGAGAGCCGTCAAAGAGTGGCCTGTGCCACAATCCATTCGTTCTACAGAAGATTTATCAAGAATTTCAGCTCTAAGATGAGTCCTATCACTGAATTTTTGAGAATGACAAATTTCAAGTGACCTAATGCCGCAAAAAAGCTTTTGAACAGATTAAGCAACTGAAGACAGAAGCTCCATACTTGCATTACAAGATTTTGAGAAGTTATTTGTTGTAGAGTGTGATGCTTCACTTGTGGGAATAAGGGCCGTGGTGCGGACACCTGATATAGGCCACCAATTATATGAGTGTATGGACGTGGACATCGGAAGATAGCTCATCCGATGTCGTTATGGCTAGATCATCAAGACACTAGATAGGGAATTGTTATTTAGCTATTATTTGGGTTATTTTGTTATTTCTGTTACTTTTGGGTTTTCTGGTAATTTATATTTGGGTCTTAGGCTATAAAATCCTACTTTTGTAAGAGAATGGAACTTTTTGAAGAATATTAACGGACTGAACCGCTTCATCTTCTCTGGCTTTTCTTCTTCATCTTCTTTTCCCCTTCTTTCTTCTTCTCTTCCTGCTTCTTGTTCTTGGCTTCTTATTACTGTGCTGCATCAAACTTGGTATCAGAGCACTTTTCAATTGCTTTTCATCAACAATCGACGATCTGATATGCATCATTGCGGTTACTTTAAGTTCTCAAGTTCAGCGTTCGACAATCATTAGCAAACTTTTCTCAAGTTTTCTTCAGCATCAGTCGCCGTCTCCATCCTCAACATTTTTCAGTGTCGTCTTCACCAACCCACAGCAACTGTTCGCAAAGTGTTCTCGATCCTGATTAGAAGAAGGCTTCACCTGCTAACCATCGATAGATCCAAGTGATTTGCACAGATGACCACCCAGTTCGAGAAGGCTGTGTCATAAATCGTCTTCTCCTTTGTTTCATCGGCAAGTTGCAGTCGTCATCCCCATCTTCACCAATCGCCATTGTCGTCTCCACCAAAGCAAGCAGCCACCGCCATCAATCATTGTGTCACATACTTGAGACACAAACCCCATCTATTCGTCTCTCTCTCTCTCTCTCTCCATTTTTTTTTCCTATCGCAAAGGGTTTCTCTATTACACTCTTGCGATATCTGTCTCTGGCCATTTCTCTCTTCTTCTTTTTATTGTTGCTGGTTCTCTCTCTCTTCCGCAAGAGGACCTCTGTAATTTTTGTTCTCTCACTTGTTCCATCGTCATCAGCAATCTCTTTTCATCTTCTCGTTTCTCTCTCCTACATAAGAGAGAAAACCATGAGCTTCGTTGATTCATCATCTTCATTGTTTTCGTTATCGTCATTCTTTGCCGACAATCATCAATTTTCAGCG
Organism: Buxus sempervirens; assembly: GCA_947561395.2. Classification (NCBI taxonomy): domain Eukaryota; kingdom Viridiplantae; phylum Streptophyta; class Magnoliopsida; order Buxales; family Buxaceae; genus Buxus; species Buxus sempervirens. Next base: position 31,154,832 of record OX387183.1, read on the forward strand.
TGATTGTGGATTGAGTTTTCTGTAACGCTCCAACCATCTAATTCCAATCAAAGCATAATGTCTACGCAATTGGCTATCACAGCCACTCCTCCAAGATTGTCAAACAGTTCTACATAAGCAGCGTACTAAAGATTGAGATAGTTCTTTTCTTGGTATTATATATTTGTGATTCTGAATTATTATCAGTATTATCTCTTGTGACTGGTTGGTTGTTTCCCACATACATATTCAGCCCTTTTCATTGAGCCTAACTTCAATTCCATCTTACCACCTTACCATCTGAAAACCCATATGTCATTAGTTTTCTTATTATTAAATGTAGAGCTTGCCTAATTATTTGGAAATCTAAGATATGTGTTGGTCACTCCACTTACTATAAAATTTCAGTACTACTAGTTTGCAATTTACTTGTTCAGTTTGAACCTTGTTTAAAAAAAAAAAAAGAAAAATCAGATTTTTCTTTATATCATGCAATACATTGTTTAGATTTGTTTGATCTCATTTGCTAGTTAGAATAGTTCTTGCATGCATTTACGCAGTGGTCGCTTAGTGTCTAGCTCGAAGTCATCTAGTGTCATGGATCCCAACACTTTTGGTGCTTTTGCACAACAAATGCAAGACCAAATGAAAGCCATCCAAGATCAACTCCTAGGACTCCAAACTCAATTGAGAACCTCCCAAGAGCAAACAAGAGACCTAGTTGTTAGGGTTGAGTCAGTTGAAGGGAATGATGTCGGTTAGGCTCCTAATGGTGAGGGTCAAAATGTTAGACGAGAAAATAGGCCACCTCGTGAGCATAATTTTCATCGTTAGTATAGGGTTATGAAAATCTTGATTATGCTGACCCCGATGATAGAGTGATGAGTCATATCAAAGTAGATGCTCCTACTTTTGATGGTCGATTAGATCCTTCGGTTTTCACCAAGTGGTTGAAGGACATGGACTATTTCTTTGAGTGTTATAACCTGTCTGAAAATAAGAAGGTTAGGTTTGCGAAGATGAAACTCATGGGTAACTCTCAATTGTATTGGGAGAGTGTGAAAGAACTTCTTCGTAGAAGAGGTGAGCCACCCATCACTGATTGGATAGAAATGAAACACAAGCTTAAGGAGAAGTACCTACTCCGTTCTTATCAGGGCAACCTGTTGGACCAATGGAATAATCTGAGACAAGGAAATAGGCCTGTGACTGAATATGTGGCACAATTTGAAGAATTCAGAATGAGGTGTGGAATCCTTGAAGATGAAGCTATGACCTTGAGTAGGTTTAGAAGAGGACTCACTGATGAGCTTAGGAAAGAACTTGTACTTTGTGGCATTACCACACTTGATCAAGCATACACTTTGGTTCAAGATTATGAATTAACCATATTGATTGATTAAGACAAAAAAATTCCCTCCAAACAGAAAGAGAGTCCTTCCTGTACAAGTAGTGAAGAACTATAGAGAACTGTGGTTGGTTGTTGACCAATAGAAAGCATGGGAGAAAAGCACTTCTTCTGTGCATCAATCACACCTAGCGAAAGGCGATAAAGACTCGGCAAGACGAATCTCTTTTTCTTTCTATATTATATAATAAAATATGTGAATTCCACCTCTCTTTCCTCTTGTAGCTAAGGAAAGCGATTTCAGTCAAGATCCAACCCAGGTTTCTTGTTTTCATAGATGTCTAATTCGAGAGTCAAACAAACCTCAATCTTCAGGTAGCAATGAGGTGTTATATTAATGCAATCTCCACTAGTACTGTCACCCGTTTAGGTTTGAAATCAGTTCCTCACCCTAGTCCTTACAATGTTTCTTGGGTAATACATCCTTAATTGCTGTGAAAGAAAGGTGTCTTGTTCCCATTCAATTTCTTGATTATAAGACAAGATATGGTGCGATGTGGTTACAATGGATGTACGCCATATAATTTTGGGTATACCATGGATTTTTGATTTGGATGTTACCATATATGGTCGTTCAAATTCATGCTCTTTTAAATTTCAAGGCAAGAAGATTCAACTTAATCCATTGCCCCCAAAGCCTATTGATCAGAATAAGAAAAAAGGAGTTGAAAAAGCCAAGGGTTTGAACATTATTAGCTCCAAAGAGTTTGAAAAGATAACCAATAAGGAGTCTGTTATATTTGCTGTTGTGGCCAAAGAGATTTCCAAGTAGTCTCAAGAGGAGCCACCTGAAGAAGTTATTCCTGTACTCAAAGACTTTCAAGATGTTCTCCCTACAGATCTACCAAATAATCTTCCTCCCATGCGTGACATCCAGCATGCCATAAATCTTGTTCCAGGAGCTATCCTTCCAAACTTGTCTCATTATAGGATGAACCCTACAGAACATTCAGGGTTAAAGAGGCAAGTTGATGATCTCCTTAGTAAGGGATTTATCCGTGAAAGTATGAATCCTTGTGCAGTGCCTGCCCTTTTGACTCCTAAGAAGGACGGATCTTGGAGAATGTGTGTGGACAGTCGAACCATTAACAAGATTACTGTGAAGTACCGATTCCCGATTCCTATGCTCGATGATATGTTGGATATGATGGCAGGGGCCACAATCTTTTCCAAAATTGATCTAAAGAGTGGTTACCATCAAATTAGGATCCGACCTAGTGATGAATGGAAGACAACCTTTAAAACAAAAGATGGGTTGTATGAGTGGCTAGTAATGCCATTTAGTTTATCAAATGCTCCAAGCACCTTTATGAGAATGATGACACAAGTACTACGACCTTTCGTGGGAAAGTTCTTGGTTGTCTACTTTGATGACATACTAATCTATAGTAAGTCGAAGGAGCAACATTTAGACCATCTTACTCTAGTTTGCACCACCTTGAGGAAAGAGAATCTTTATGCCAATCTTAAGAAGTGCTCATTCTTCACAGATAGGATCATCTTTTTAGGATTCATAGTTTCACGTGATGGCATATCTGCTGATCCCCAGAAAGTTCAAGCAATTGTAGATTGGGCTAAGCCAAAGAACATCCATGATGTTCGGAGTTTCCTTGAACTTACTACCTTCTATCATCGATTCATTAGAGGGTTTAGCACGATTATGTCTCCTATTACAGATTACATGAAGAAGAATGGTTTTAATTGGACATGAGCAGCCACTAAGGCATTTGAGGAAATCAAGAAGAAAATGACTGTGGCCCCAGTCATGCGGCTCCCAGATTTTAGTAAAGCCTTTGAAGTTGAATGTGATGTATCTGGGATTGGAATAGGAGTCTTGAGTCAAGAGCGTCATCCTGTAGCCTACTTTAGTGAAAAGTTGAATGAAGCCAAGCGAAAATATTCAACCTATGATAAAGAACTTTATGCGGTGATACAAGCTTTACGACATTGGCGTCACTATCGACTACCGCAAGAGTTTATTCTTTATTCTGATCATGAAACCTTACGTTATATCAACTCTCAAAAGAAACTCAATCATCGACATGGTTGTTGGATTGAATTTTTGCAGGCTTATTCTTTTGTGTTGAAACATAGCTCTGGAATTGAGAATAAAGCTGTTGATGCACTCAGTCGTCGGTTAGCTTTACTTTCCACGATGAGTTTAGAGATCACAGGATTTGAAAGGCTCAAAGAGGATTATGAATCGTGCCCTGACTTTGGTGAGACATATATTTCCCTACGGGATGGACAGGACCTTCTTGTGGATGGTTTTCACCTCCAAGATAGATTCCTTTTCAGGGCAAAATAAACTCTACATTCCGCTCGCGAACTTCACTGAGAGATTTCTTGATATGGGAGATTCACGCAGGTGGTCTTTCAAGACATTTTGGGTGTGATAAGACCATTGTGGATGTAGAGCATCAATTCTATTGGCCAAGCTTGAAGAGAGATGTTGCTCGGATCATTGGTCAGTGTAGAACATGCCAATTAGCAACGAAAACAAAATACTGGCCTTTACACTCCTTCACCAATGCCTGATTGCCCTTGGCAAGACGTGAGTATGGATTTCGTGTTTGGACTTCCACGAACATTCAAAAAGCATGACTCAATCTTTGTGGTTGTCGACCGTTTTTCTAAAATGGCACATTTCATTCCTTGTACTAAAACTTCAGATGCCTCTAAAGTTGAAAAACTTTATTTTGATGAAATTGTGAAGTTGTATGGTCTTCCAAAGACCGTAGTGTCTGATAGGGATGTTCGGTTCATGAGTTACTTTCGGAAAACCTTATGGCACAGTGGACACCAAGTTGAAATTTTCTACTGCTTACCACCCTCAGACAGATGGCCAAACTGAAGTGGTCTATCGTAGTCTAGGAAACCTTTTGAGATGCCTAGTCGGAAATCACATTAGAAATTAGGACTTGTTTCTTCCTACTGCTCAATTTGCCTATAACAGTTATGTCCATAGATCTATAGGTATGAATCCATTTGAGGTTGTGCATGATTATAAACCAAGAAAACCTTTAGACTTACTTCCAATGCCTCCGCATGCTAGGGTTTCTGAGTCTGCTGAATTGTTCGCACAACATGTTCATGACTTGCAAACTGAGATCACTAAGCAAATCAAAGCAAGTAATGTACAATATAAACTTAAGGCTAATTTACACAGGCGTCATGTTGAATTTGAAGTAGGGGATTATGTCATGGTTCGAATTAGACATGAACGGTTTCCATCTAGATCTGTTCATAAGTTGCATGCTCGTAATGCTGGACCTTTTAGAGTTTTGCAACGTGTGGGACCAAATGCTTATGTCATTAATATTCCATCTGATTTTGGTATTAGCTCTACTTCTAATATAGAGGATCTTGTTGCATATAAAGGCCAAGCTGCTATTCCCGATGATCCTTTTGAGGAACCTTCCCATAACTTGAATCCTATTCCTACCCCTGAATCTCCACAACTATTATTTCCACCAGCACATAAGGATTCTATTGATACTATTTTAGATGAGCAGATTGTTTTTACTAAGGAAGGATAAATTCAACGTTTCCTAGTTCGTTGGAAGGGACGACCAAAATCGGATTCTACATGGATTACTAGGGACACATTGCAACAGCTTGATCCTAAGTTATTGGAGTACTATCAAAGTCTGGACCTACACTCGTTAGAGTCGAGTTCTTTTCACACCGGGAGAGTTGGTGTAGACACCAGATATAGGCCACCAATTATACGAGTGTATGGACGTCGACATCGGAAGACAGCTCATCCGATGTCGTTATGGCTAGATCATCAAGACACTAGATAAGGAATTGTTATTTAGCTATTATTTGGGTCATTTTGTTATTTCTGTTACTTCTGGGTTTTCTGGTAATTTATGTTTGGGTCTTAGGCTATAAAAGCCTACTTTTGTAAGAGAATGGAACTTTTTAAAGAATATTAACGGACTGAACCGCTTCGTCTTCTCCTCTTCTCTGGCTTTTATTCTTCTTCTTCTTCTTTTCCCCTTCTTTCTTCTTCTCTTCCTGCTTCTTCTTCTTGGCTTCTTATTATTGTGCTGCATCAAGCTGTCCTTAGTCAAGAAGGAAGGCTAGTGGAGTTCTTTAGTGAGAAGCTAACTGATGCCAACCGAAGGTACTTAACATATGATATGAATTTTATGCTTTGGTGAGAGCAATTCATCATTGGCAGCACTATTTGGCGTATCAAGAGTTTTTGGTTTGATTCTGATCATCAAGCATTAAGGTATTTAAATTCCTAGAAGAAGCTGAATTCTCATCATGTAAGGTGGAGTTCATTCCTTCAAGAGTTCAATTTTTCAATTAAGTACAAGACTGGTGAGTCTAACAAAGTTGCAAATGCTTTAAGTATAAGAACTTTGTTACTAACAGTGATGGCAACCCAAGCACTGGTTTTGACAAGTTGAAAAATCAGTACAAAGATGATCCAAGTTTTAGTGAAATCTTTGCCAAATTAAAGGAACCAATGGGGGAGAATATGCTGCCATATAGACTACAAGATGGGTACTTGTTCAAAGGCAACCAATTGTGCATACCAAAAGGGTCTTTGCGGGAACAGAGCAATAGAGAGCTTCATGATAATGGATTAGGAGGATATTTTGGCAGAGATAAGACATTGGAAATGGTCAATGAACCCTATTTTTGGCCTGGAATGTACAATGACGTGAGTAGGTTGATAAAGCGCTGCCAAGAATGCCAATTTGGTAAGGGAAGCTCACAAAACACTGGGTTGTATACGCCATTACCAGAACCAAAAAGCTCCTTGGGTTGACTTAAGTATGGATTTTGTGTTGGGCTTACCAAAGACATCAAAGGACTATGACTCTATCTTTGTTATGGTTGATTGATACTCGAAAATGGCTCATTTTATTCCTTGTTCAAAGACTTCTGATGCCACACACATTTCTGAGTTATTCTTCAAAGAAGTGGTGAGGACTTTGTTTCTAATAGAGATGTGAAGTTCATGGGACATTTTTGGAGGACTTTGTGGCATAAATTTGGAACTAAATTGAAATATTCCAGCACATGTCCTCCACAAACTGACGGCCAAAGCGAAGTAGTTAATCGAAGCTTGGGTAATATGTCAAGATACCTTGTGAGGAATCATGTGAAGGCATGGGATTCTATTATAGCACAAGCTGAATTTGCTTACAATAATTCAGTAAATAGAACCATCAAGAAGACGCCTTTTGAAGCAGCTTATGGATTGAAACCTTAACATATATTGGATTTAGTTCCGTTGCCAAAAGAAGCACAGGTTAGTGATGATGGAGAAGCTTTTGTTGACCATATCAGGAAAGTTCATAAATAAGTGAGGAATGCTCTCCAACATAGCAATGAAGATTATGCTACAAGAGAAAATCAACATCGTCGTATGAAAGAATTTGAAGAAGGTGATATGGTTTTAGTATATTTGAGGCGTGAAAGGTTTCCCAAAGGAACTTATCACAAGCTCAAGTCAAGAAAGTTTGGACCTTGTAAGGTGTTAAAGAAAATTAGCTCAAATTCTTATTTGGTTGAGCTGCCACCAGATTTGCATTTCAGCCCCATCTTTAATATTTCTAATTTGTATCCATTTGAAGGGTTCATGGGAGACTTAGAAGATGTTGAAGGGCTATCAGAACCCCAATTTTGGGGGTTTAAAATAGTTGAATGGCAAAAACTAAAAAAGGGGGTTTTTGAAATAAAAGTTGAAAAATAGGGGAAAAGTGATATTTTTAAAATTAATTTTTTACCCTAAAGTTTTCAAAATATCATAAATGGAATAAAGTTTTTTAAATTTACAAAAAACTGCCCCTGGTTCTCAAAGAACAAACTCTTTCCCTGTTTGTTAATAGGTTGCTATTTTGGCAACCAAAATCAATGGAATTCATTTCAAAATGAATCCCTTGATTAAAGAAACTGAATAAGAGAGAGGAGAGAAATTAGAGAGGTTTTTTTTACGATTTGGGCATCTTTTGTTCATTTTTGGAAAGTTTCAATCGACCAAAACTAGATCTCCTTGGCTCTCTCTCTCTCCCCTCTTTCTTCTTCCTTGTAGGTCTAGAATCTTCCAAAGATACTGTGAAGTCTTCCTTTCCCTCAAACAAAGCTCTCTCCCAATTCTTTCTCCACCGAAAATGGCAACCAGCCATTATAAAAGGAGAGCTTTCTCTTCTCAAGGGACAATTTTTTGGCTGGCAGCAAACCCATCCAACAATCTTCTTCTAGTAGAGACAAACTCCTCTCTCACTCTCACTCAGTCACTCAATCTCTCTCTCTCTTTTTTTTTTTTTTTTGCTGCCACCATCTTCTTCCCGCACGAACCCATTTTCTCTCACAACCCATCTCTCTCCGCGTTTCACTGCTCTCACTCTCAGACACTCTCTCATCTCACATTGTTCCCCTTCTCCCTTTGTCGCAGCAAGACTGCTCTTTTGACGCTCTTTATCCTGTCGCAGCAGCATAAACCTTCCCACTATCGCACGGCAACTCTCTCACTGCAGAAGCTTCCCCTCTCGCCGTCTCTCTATCGTAGAAGAGTTCTAAGCCATCACACCTCTCTCTCGGATTCTCTATGTTTGTTCGGAAGAAATAAACAATCTGATAGTCACCGTTTTCTCCATTTATCCTCTATTCTAAACTCAGGTAAGTCAATAATCATTCTCAAGCCTGTCCTAAATCAGATAACAATTTTTTTTAGTAGTTACATATTTTTTAGATGACGATGTGTATGCCGATTGCTTGAAATGTTGTACATATGAGCTATGCTTCAGAATTCTTATAGCTTGTAAATTTCCAGAACTTGTTAAGGATTGTTAGTTCTATGTTTAAATCAATGGATTGATTCTCTCAAAAACAAATTTGTTGCTTGTGTTCTGATAATTTTCTGGTTGAGCATCATTGGCTAATTTTTATGAGAAGTGACTCTGCAACTAGACATAATTCTTTAATTATTATGTACATATCTTGTTGGGACTGTGTATTAATTAGATTAAAATTCATGATCCTATTTAGATGATTTCAAGCATATAGTTTTTATGGGTTCTTCGTGATTTAACGTCTCCATGTATATAATATTTTTATTTGTTATTTTTTGGTAGATTACTGTTAATATTTGTACTAGAAGATTCAAAGAGACTTCCTTTGGGCGGGTTGGGACAATGCCAATAAGTATCACCTTGTGGGATGGAATGATGTATGTAAAGATAAGAATGAGGGAGGGTTGGGTATTCGAGATCTTCACCTTTTCAACTGAACCCTTTTGGGAAAGTGGTGCGGGAGATTTGGACGTGAATCATCGTGGCTATGGAGAAACCTGATTGTTATCAAATATGGATATGATCCAAATGCTTGGCTGCCTTCTCCGGTGAATGGCATAGTCGGTTGCAGCTTATGGAAACCTATTAGTAGACTCTCTTTCTCTCTTTTACTTGAATTGAGATTTCAGATGGAAAAAGGGGATCGTATCAGATTTTGGGAGGATTTATGGTGTGTTAATTCCCTGTTAAAGATGACTTTTCCAGACCTCTATAGCATATCCTCAGCACCTCAAGCATACATTTCAGACCTTTATCCTCAAGACTTTAATGTTACTACTTGGAATCTGCAATTCAGGCGTGGAATTTTGGATTGCGAGATGGATTCTCTTGCTCACCTTATTGAGTGCATAAGTGGCTATCACCCGAACTCAAACCAAGATTGCATGAAATGGATTTGGAGCAAAAAGGGTGACTTTTCAGTAAAATGTTTCTACACTCATATGCACAAGAAGGATAATGGTTTCAAGCTGTCCAAGATGCTTTGGCAATCTCTTTTACCCTCTAAGATAAGTTTCTTCTAATGGACTGCAACGTTGGGGAAGATATTTACTTTGGACAACCTTATGAAGAGAGGATGGCATTTACCTAATAGATGTGAACTGTGCAAGTCAAATATGGAATCAGTGAATCATTTGCTTATTCACTGTTCAGTAGCTCATGACATATGGACTGCAATGCTGTTAAGATTCGAAGTTGCATGGGTACAACCTAAGGACTTAGATATGGTCCTTTCTTCATGGGGGAAGTGTTCGGGATCTTCTCGCATTCAAGTAATGTGAGACTTAACACCGGCTGCTATTATATGGACGCTGTGGCGAGAGAGGAATAACAGAATTTTCAATGATAGATCAAGACCTTCAAGGGTTTTACTCCAGTCGGTGCTAAGATGCATTTTCTTTTGGGCATCCTTTAATGCCTCTTGTATTGGATTGGACATTCAGGAAGTTTTAGTATGCGAGAATTTTCAGGACATGTAGGTACTTAAAGCTTCTATCTACTGTACGCTGTTGGTGTACATGTACCTCCTTTCTCTTATTTTAATATAATCTTTTTATTACCAATCAAAAAAAAAGTTTAATACCATCTATAGGGTTTGTTGTTTAACTTTTACAGCAATCAATGGTTTAAACAAAAAGCAAAGATTATGATTTAACCAAATTAAATAAAACATAGTTGGTTGTTTATTGATTTTATTCACTTCTTTTGTGCCTTTGAATGAGAGCTTCATGAGTAGCCATATTTCAGAATTTTATTAAAGGATTGGGTCTATGTCATATTGAATATAATTTTATTTGATAAACCCAAAAGCCCCACATTTTTATTTTTATTTTTACATTTAGTTATTTACTTATTTTTTCTTTTTTCTTTTGTATGTAAATATTTAAGTTTTAATTATTATATTTTTTCTGTTTTATTAATATATTTTTGTAAATTCCCTAAGTTTGGATTTTCTTTTAGAAATTTTAAGAATAGTAATTTTGTAAATGTGTAATTTCAGATTTTTTAGAATTCTTGCCATCTTAGGATTTTAGAAATATTCCGCTTGTACAAATTACAGCAAAATTAGAAACTTTCCCTTTTTAGGACTTGTAAATATTATGATTTTTTATTTTAGGAAAATGTTAATAAATAATTTTATTAAACGAAAAAGAAAAGAAAAGAAAAAATAAAAAAAATTTAGATGCTTCAAGAACTGTAAATTTTTCTGTTTTGTTTTCATCTTTAAATTTTTAGAAATTTGTAAATATTAGGATTTTAGAAATATTCCACTTGCATAAAATCTAGTAAAATTAGAAATTTTTCCTTTTTTAGGATTTGTATATAGTAGCAAATTTAGAAACACTTAGAAATTTAAAAACTTTCCCTTTTTTGGTAAACTTAGAAACTTTTTTTTTAAATTTTAAGAAATCTATAAAGATTAGGATTTTAGAAATATTCCACTTGTATAAAATTTAACAAACTTAGAAACTTCCCTTTTTTTAGGTTTTGTAAATATTTGAGATTTTTCATTAGAATTTTAGGAAATTGTAAATAAATAAAATTTTCAAGGTGAAATTCAGATAAAGTAACTGGTTCATTGAACCAGGGGTGGTTGGGTGCCTAACACCTTCCCAACCACTTAAGTGAACCCCCTAACCCATAAATATGGCTGGGTGCCTAACACCTTCCCAACCACTTAAGTGAACCCCCTAATCCATAAATCTGGCTGGACCAATTTTAAAATCTCACTTAATTAAATCTCATGGTGTCCATCAACACCCTTATTGAACCATGGATCGTGGTGACTCTTTTGACCCGACCAACCCCACGAACCATGTTCCCACAAGAGCAATTTGAACAACTACCAAAAGTGATGAAAGATGTCATTGAAGATGTGCTTAATGTCAAGGAGGTAGTGTCAAGGAGAGGCAACAAGTATAAGCGATTCTTGGTGAAGTGGTTGGGTAAAGCTGCTGGTAAAAGTGCCACAACCCAATCCAACGAGGTATTGTCTGCTTTGAGCCTAAGCCCGCACGATTTTGTCCTCAAAAACACCTCGCTAGTTAGGGTGTTCTCCCCAACTCTTATACCTTACCAGGCATTCATCCGTTTCCGATGTGGGATCGGGATGTCACAATCTCCCCCCTTAGGGCTGCACATCCCCATGCAGTGGTCACCTAGAAGCCTACCAACCCATCATGGGCCTACCCTCGTCAGCCCAACTGCCTTCCCCAGGCTAGGACCCACACCAGCCACAGACTATTGGACCTAGAACCTGGCTTCGATACCATTTGTTACGACCCAACCCAGCGAGGTATTGTCCGCTTTGGGCCTAAGCCCGCACGGTTTTGTCCTCAAAAGGCATCTCGATAGTTAAGGTGTTCTTCCTGACTCCTATACCTTACCAGGCATTCAGTTTCCGATGTGGGATCGGGATGTTACAAAAAGTACATGGATTACTGAAGATTGATCCTGAGATATATGAAGAAACAGCCAATGTTTTCTCACCGAAGTTCAGCTCTTTTCCAGCAGGAGGGATTGATGTAGGGGCATTCTTTTAATTATTGTTATTTTAGATGCTTTTTACAGTGTTTTGAATTAAATAAAAAGGTCATGTGACTAGCATGTGACTTTTAATAATCTTGGGTGGCTAGAATTTGTTTTCCTTTTTTCTAATGTAAGGCTAAGATCCTAGGGTTGTTAAAGGCTATTATAAATAACCTTTTTTAATTGCTGTAGCAACCATTATTATTGATTTTACAGAAACTACAGATCTGAGTTTTTCTCAAGAATTCTTCAAGCCCTATGTTGTTTCATGTTCCTACCTTAATCCTACACTTCTCTTTCTATCACAATCTATTTGCTACTAGTTTTTATTTTTTCCGGCTGCATTATCAAAGCATAATGGTTATCATCCAAATTTTTCGGTCCAATCAAGCACCTGATTTTTACATTGGTTCCACAGTCATTCTTAATATATATCTTCCGCAACTATATTTCGTAATTTATTAGCTAAGAAACAACAGAATAATAAACCCAACTAATTGAAATGGGCTGAAAAAATATCCTGATCACACCCCCCCCCCCCCCCCCCCCCCCAAAAGCAAAAAAACAACCCCAATCCTATTATATCCAAAACACAAAGTCAGTCAGATTATGTAGATCTAAGTCCTTTATGATTGAGTTGATCGAGGTACTTTTTCGGTCTTCTTCTTTCCATCCCATCATGCATTTGTATAGATGTCTTCCTAGTCTTAACTTTACATACAAGCCTAAACCATCTTAACCTACTTTGTTTTATCATACACTTAGGCATCACCTATACACTCAGATTTTTTCATTTTAAAACACATCCATATGAACAACACTCATCCTATAGCAATGTTGCTTGTTCGCTGCCAACTTTCTATTCCCCACATCACATGATAATATTATTCCCTAGCTAGTTTAGTAGTCACATGCATCAATGTTAAAAACGTAATTAGAAAAAAAATTTGCACTTCACAAGTGTATTTCTGATTGACCCCACTTCTTCAAGCTTCAGCATATGCAAAAAGGGTTGTCTAAATCTAAAAACTACTTGTAAAAATGCTTTAAAATATTAAGAGATATAAACACTATTAGTAAATTGATAAAAAAATTTATGCATGCATTAATAGGGTTTATGCGTCATAAAATGCCATTCACACAGCCTGTTTTGTCAAATGGACAATGAAGATTGGCCACTTAATATTCTAAGTAATAAAAAAAATGCATCACAAAGTAACTAAACCTAATGAGAGTGCCAAAAAACCTGCTAAGTGCTATTTTTATGAACTTATTGCCTTGTTTTAATAGTTAATACTTATTGATTTATTAACCTGTTAACAATAATATTTTCATTCAATTTATACTCACTTCTATAATTTACATTCTATACTAACTAAAATTCTAAAATATAAAATTATATATGATATTATTTAATATTACTTGTTTATGCTTGATCACAAATAATACTTTTATATAATAAATTTTACATTTGTACTTATTGGGGTTCTTGAAATAAAGAAAGCTTGAACAAGAATATGAGCAATGGACAACTAAAAGCAACTGCTTCCCATAAAGATAAATTTCCATCAAGGGTCAACCATGTGTGTGAAATCCCAAATTTTCAGCCAATAAATAAAAGGAAATTAAACATGAATATTTGGAAAGTTAATGATTTTATTTGAAATAATTTGAGGAGATTAAATCTGGAAATTTTGGAAGAAAACCAATGGTTAAATATAATTCTAATAAAAAAAAGGATATTTTAGTCTTTTCCCAATTAGCTAGATTATTATATATATAAATTAAATAATTATTAGATCAAAGAAATGAAATTAAACCTAAGGTGGGTTTGATTTGAGTGTAAATAGTAAGATTTAAAGCCTAATAAGTGAGAAAACGACATATTGATAATTATACTTAATTAGGGGCCTTAAATAAGGAAATAAGCAAGGTTATGGGGTGTTTAGGTAATATTTAAAAATAGGAAATGAAAATAGAACGAAAATTAATTAAATAAGATAGTTGCATGCATGGTTGGATTAAGATTCTATATTGGAGATGTGGAAGAGTTAGATTAGGAAGTTGCTAAAAAGAGAGAGATTTAGGAAGAAGCAAGGTTTCTAATTGAACTAGGATTCCATTCTAAATTGGACTAGGCATGTGGTTTAAAAAGTGGCAATTTGAGAATTTGGGGTTTTTTATTTTTGCATCTCACGACTAGAGCGATAGAAAGAGGGAGAGAGAGAGAGAGAAGAGTGATTGATCTGTGAAGAAGAAGAAGAAGGGAATCAAAGAGAGAAAGAGATCAAGGATTATCGAAGGCTTGGGATTTCTACCAAAAAGCAAGTAGTAACCCTTTTAAAGTAAAATTGCATTGTTTTCTTGGTTTAATCGATACACAAAAGGTTCTGATCTTTGTTATTGATGTTTTTAATTTGGTTTGAAATGATTTTAGAAGTTATTATTATTTGAGGTTTTAGAGTAATTTTGGCGGTTGATATCATGATCTTTACGTTTTATTAAAATTGGATTAGTTTGGTATGATTAAGTAATGTTTAGACATGTTTTAGAATTTCATTGAAGGATTAAATAGGTGAGAATTTGATTAGGAATCGAAAATACAGCAAAATCAGAAAAGCCCAGAATAGCGTAAATGGCCTTGGCACTCAACCTCGCTTGAGCGCTATATCAAGTCCGAAGACCAAAAATAGGGCCACTCAACCACACTCAAGCGCATGATAGTGACCTGTTATTAAACTCAGAACCCGAGAGCTGTTTTTGGGTGCTCGACCCTCGCTCAAGCGCCAACTTGGGCGCATAACCATAGCTCGAGTGCAACATAGTGCACTAAGCTCACAATAGAAGAAATATTTAGAACGCCCGACCACCACTTGACCCACACTCGAGCGTCAAAGACCCATAATTTTGTATTTTAAGATTTGACCTAGAATTCAACTATAAAATGATTTTTATACGATTCCAACTCACTATTCAACAATATTAGGGTGTTTTAGGTAGTTTACACTAACCAAATAATTATGGGAATTTTAGAAAAGAATTTGGATACGTTTTGGTGAAAAAGGAGATTTTAGTTCCTTGAAGGATTTTGGAGGATGAATAAATATTCATTTTTTGTCTTAATCACATTAGGGTAGTGTATTATAGATGAGTGTCAGTCTCCATGTATTTCTTGTGGATGGATTTCCCTTTTAGATATATTTTGGCATGAGTGTGGTGTCTCTTTGCATCTTATGTTATCGCTTTGGTGCTCATATGGTGTTGGATTGTTTTCTTTGGGTTTCCTACCTATTTTAGATGATTTGAATATGATTAAATTTCTGAATTGGTACTTCATATATTATTGACCTGATATTGGATTTTGGCTTGGTTGTGAAATTCTTCATAGCATTGGATTATGTTTATGGCTGGGAATCATGTTGATATTCATATAAATTGCATCTTGTGGAAGATATTTCCTTCCTTCTTGCAGATATGTTCAGCCAACTAATAGAATACACGTGAGCCGTTATTAACCGTGTTCTTAGCTAATTAATAGCAAACACGTGAGCCAATTATCAGCCGTGTCCTTAGCCAACTAATGGCATGTACGTGAAGCAATTACTAGCCGTACTCTTGCAGCCAATTAATGGCCTTGTATTTAGCCAATTAATGGCACGCACCTAACCAATTAATGGCAGTGCTCATGCAATCAACAATCAATTAATGGCCTTGTATTTAGCCAATTAATGGCACACACCTAGCAAATTAATGGCAATGCTCATGCAATCAACAGCCAACTGATGGCCTTCTATTTAGCCAATTAATGGCAGTCCTCATGCAACCAAATAATGGCCCATCTCAGCCAAGTAATGACAAAGGTAAAGTTAAGTTTGGTAATGGCACCAGTATAAATTGGTGGATAATAATATGCTATTTATGATATTGTTGCTTGGATGCTCTACATGATAAATTCTCGTGTTTAATGATATTATGATTGATTCTTTATGCTTAGTGTTATCATGCTTGACTTGGTTTTACCGAAATGTTCTCCAAAACTCATGTTGTGGTTTGAAAGGAAAGTATTATTTTGGTTTTTCAACATGCATGTTACTACTTACGGAAATTTTCTATCTCATCCTTCCTTTCAATGTTTTTTTTTTCAGATTTAGTTGGAGAAGGCGCCACGGGAATAGAAAGCTAGTGGGCTTGAAGATTTAGAGATTCTAAAAGTTAAGAATAAGGATATGAATGTAGGAGTTTTATTTCCTTAGTATAGTAGTGGATGATCTAATGGTAATTTGAGAGTTAGTGATTTGTAATTGCCTTTTATTTGAAGTTATGGATGTAATCGCAAATTACGGATTTTAATGAATAAAATAAGTTTCTTAGCGCACTATAATTTACCTTTATCCTTTTATGCTTTCATTCGTAATTGTTTTGTATCACTAAGTAATGTCTTGATCCGTATAAAAAAAACCCGGATATTGGGCGTTACAATATGTCCCTATCCTTTTGCCTTCCTTATATATAAATATACCATTCATATTCATAATGAAGCTTAGTGTATGCTATTTGCATGTCTAGTATCAGCACACCCTACTAGAGAGAAGGTAGAAGCAAAACAAAAGTTATGGAAGGGCAATTTGGAATCAAAAGGATTTAAAGGAAGTCCAACTAAGATAGAGCATACAAAGTGCAGCTTCAGCATAAATAATAGTAGAGGTGAAACAAAGATTAAAAAAAAACCAAGAACTCCTAAAAACAAACAATTTCACTATCTTGGGTCATTTATCCATAATAAGGGTGTTGTATAAATCAAATGAAAAATCTAAAGTAAATTTCATATAATAGTGATTAGACCAACCACGACATATAAATCGAATGTTGAGCAACAAAGCAATATATGAATGAGATAAACATTGCTGTGATAAGGTAAGGAATAGAAAAGATAAAGTAAGGAATTGACAATCTTAGAACTGTCAAATGTTGACCAAATAGGTTATAAGATAAAGGAAAATATATGATCAATAAATCCAAAATCAAAACTGAAAAAAAATTGTAAAGTTTGAGAAGGTAAGAATCGAAAGATTAGCAAAAGGGTGAAAAGTCAATCCCTATTCTTGGGCAATTTTTTTAGGGCTGTTTTTTTCTCCTTGTTGAGGTTTTGGCATTGGTCTGTTAGTAATCCTATTCTGTTTTGAATGCTTGGCTCTCCTTGTACTTCTCTACCCATCATAGTTATGTTCATCAAAAAAGAAGGTAATCATTGGAAGACCTAAAAGGGTGAAGAGAAGACTAAAAATAACATGGATGTAATCAATGAAAAAGGATTTATATACCCATAGTACAACTAAAAATATGATTTTCAACAAATTGGAATAGAGGAACAGGATTCATGTTGCTAACCCTTCTGGCTGGGATAAGGTATTGATTATTTTATTAGTAATTGTGATTACTTTAATAGCACAATTGATCACAATACTTAAATTAAGACATCATTTATAATTTTTTTGGTGATTAAAATAAGTTGATTATACTTTCTTATGTTTATTAAGTCATCTTATAATATTAAATTAAATATAATGAAAAATTAAGAAAAATAGATTTTCAGTAAAAGAAGGTATCGGCATTTTCTTAATGTTACAGAGTCGAACCAACGTGAATTGCACTAATGAAGTCAAATGATCTTGTCACATAGACCATCATAACCTAAACAACAGGTATGTATTAACCATTACACATATACTTACCACAGCACTTTGACAACTATGACGCCATGTACGATTTGTTCTCAAAATGAACATTTAGAACAGAAGACATGGTGATTCACCAAATACCAATTCTGGCCCCATATGACAGATACACAAGTCCACTTATTATGGCTTTAATTTATGCTTATACATGACCCCGCTAAGGGCAAATAGTGATTCGAGGACATGCATATATCCCCAGAATGACAATTTCTGAATTAGTAATGACAACTTCCGCAGCAGAGCATGTACTTATTTACAAATATTAAGTAGCACTGATTAAAAGTAGGTACTTAAATGTAATAGCTAATAGACATGAGCATAACAATTACATAAAGGATAGAAACATGACTATACCAACTAAGGTTTCAACTATCATTTTGACAAAATACATAAATTACATATAAACAATTCATCGCCAAGAGACAAAATTTCTAACAATCCATCCTACAATATGGAGCTAAAAAGATTTAGGCAGGATGGCAAGAAGGGGATCCTAAAATCAATATATGATAACAAATGCAGCAATTTCTATAATCGTATTTTAAGAAGTAACATAAATATATATATATGTTCTAGAAGGCCCTAAAGAGTTAGCCAGATGCCAGAAGATACTTTCCAAACGGGCACAAATGTTTTCTTGTCAGTTAACAATCACATTCTCTGCTTCTTTTTGCACAAACATTTAATTTAGAAGGATATATTATGACATTTATAAAAAAGATAGCACAAGCATGTACATGAATGTGAAAAATTAAGTCATGAATAATTGTGAGTGTGTTACATGTAGATGCATATACATACACATACATACATTCATACGCATGTTTATACATTCATATCCACACACACAAGCACACACACAAATACATACATACATATATACATATATATACATGTATGTATGTATGTATGTATGTATGTGTATGCATGTATGTATGTATATGTGTGTTTGTGTAGCTAAAAAAAAAGGAAAATATATATGTTATACCTGTTCCTCACCTAATGGCCGATGTAAGGTCCAACCCCACCCATGTGACCAACGCCCTGCTGCGACCTACCAGCATTCCCTTGCCCCACTTGAGAGCTTGGATATCCACCTTGCATCCCAGACTGGCTCCCGTATCCTCCCATCATACCCGGGCTAATATTGCTCCCCATATTCTGATTTCCATAGCCACTACCTTGCATACCATGGCCAGCATTATTAACCAAAGTAGGCACAGCTTGGTTTACGGGCGCCCCAATTCCAGCAGTCCCAAGGGTGCCCAGCAAATTAGTCAACCCCAATCCAGCTCCTTGGCTCGCAAGCAATGCTGTTATAGCCTGACCAAGAGCCGGGTTCAAAGCTGGATTTAATGCTTGTGTAGCTCCCTGGTTAAACACCCCAGCAGGCGATTGTGCCATCATGTGCCCACCTCCTGGTGCAGCTGTGGCATGAGTTCCCATTCCTCCCACAAAACCAGGGTTCTCTTTTCTCCCAAACTGGGAACCATGCCCTGCATGATGAGGATGATGATGAGAATAAGTCTTGTTCAGCTTCGGACCATCAACCGCCTTCTGGCAATGCAATATATGTCCCTCAAAATTCTTATGCGGCTCTTCCAATGCTTTCTTCGCGCTCTCAACAGACTTGTAAACGAAAAGTGCGAACCCTTTCGGCTTCCCTGTTTGCTTATCTAACCCTAAAGGACCTTCCTCAATCTCCCCATACTTGGCAAAGAAACTGATCAACTTCTGCGGATCTATATCTGCTGAAACATTACTCACATAAATCTTCCTCTGTGTATACTCCGACACTGGTGGTGCAGCCACAGCCGGTGGTGCCACCGGACCAGAAGATGCGAGCTGACACGCAGTCATCCGATTTCCGATCTTCTTCTGGGGCTCCTGAAGAGCCTTGCGTGCTCCACTACGATGCTTGAAGAGGATGAACCCATAACCTTTAGACTTACCAGATATTTTGTCGATCACAGCGTTGCAGTCCTCAATCTCTCCATACTTCTTGAACACATTGATTAGGGTTTCGGCGTTGGTGTCCCAGCTAAGTCCATGGACAAAGATCTTGCGGTGAACAGGATCCACATCAGCTAATCTACGGATGCGATTACAGACATCAGGATGGTCATTCGCCGCTTCGTGCAGTAGATCGATGAGCTGATCCTTATTGAGGGGCTCTAGAAGCTTCTCCAGTGGCTCTTCTTCAGTGTCGTCATAATCATCGTTCGCATTTTCACTTTTTACCGCAGTTTGTTGGGTCGAGACAGAATATTTAACGGCGTTACCAGCATTTTCAGGTTCATCTCCTTGCTCTTCTTCTTCCTCTTCTTCTTCTTCTTCTTCTTCTTCTTCCTCCTCCTCCTCTTCTATCTCCTCTTCTTCTTCTTGATATTCCTCGTCTGCATCAAATGGGTTTGGTTCCCCTTCTTCTACGGATTCTGGTTGCTGTGGAGGCTCTGGTTCCGGCGCGGGGGTTGGTTCAGGTTCGGGTTTGGCCTCCAGCTTTCGCTTCTTCGCCATGGCGAGGGTCGCAACGGAAGGGAGACGATTGCCTTTCGCTCCTAGGGCTTGATGCGATTTGGAAATAGGGTTTGGGGAAAGTTCGAACGACTCCGGAGCGAAGGCCTCTATAAAATGGTGTTGTGACAAAATGACCCCTTTTGTCAGTATCGCCGGTAACAACCGAAAAAAAAAAAGAAACTTTGGAGGCTGTTTGCTAATATATTTTGAGAAGCAGTTAATTTTTCGCAATGAAAACCCGTGTACGGTAAAGACAATTTTTAAATTAGTCATCAAAAAGTAAATTAACAATAGCTCTATTTTTAGAAGCTAAAAATCTTACAACCTGTTTGGGAACATTTTAAAACTAAAAACTTTTTAAATTATTTTGAAAATTATAGAAACAAGTGAAGAAAAATCCATTTGGTAACATTTATCAAGTGTTGTTTGGTATAGCTTTGCAAAGTCACTTTTCAACTTTAAAGTATAAAAATTTTAAAAAAAAGATAAAAGCCAATTTGATAACATAAATTAACACTAACTTGCAACCATCCTCTATCAAAATAGGGATTTTGATAGAGGATTTTGGTAGAGGCTAAACTTACACAAATCTTGGCATCATTAGAAAGAAGACTCCCAGACGATCACAATTGCAAGAAACTGTGTATGAACTGGAGTTCAAAGATATGTCTAGGATATCCCAAATAGCAATTTTTTAAAATTGCACGAACGCGTGTGTGTTGCACATTTACCTCATGGAAAATTAAAGTGAAGACACAAAAAGAGTGTAGAATCCTGGATTTTCCTAATACAGAATAGATAAATAATTAATTAATAAATAAATGAATTAGAAAGAATTAAGAGAATAAATAAATTTAAAAAAGGAAATAGGAACTAATATAGGAATTTAAATTTATATTATAAGTGAGAATTCGGAGAATTAATATTTAGGATTTAAATTTCAAATTATGAAGAAGAATAATAAGAAAAATAGAATTTGGAAAATTATGGAGAAATTTAATGATTAAGTGTGGAAAATAAAGAAAGGCCATTTTAGTCATTTTCTAATTAGTCAAACCCATAAAAGAATAAAATAATTAATTATTAGATTTGGAAACTCAATTAAACCAAATTTGAGTTTAGTTCGATTTAAATAATAAATTTAAGGGTTAACATAAGGAAAATGGCCTATTTGTAATTATGTTTATTTAAGGGCCTTAGTTTTAGAAAAATGAGAGATAATAGAGTGTTTAGGTAATATTTAAAAATAGAAGTGACAAATAGCATGAAAATTAATAGATTAGGAATTTCTAATTGTAGAAGATTCAAGAGATGAGTTTAGAAAGGAGAATTAAGGAAAGATATGCAAGTGGGAAAGTTAGGTATTATCCAAATTTAATTAGGACTTCTAAATAGGAGAATCTATAAAAGAGAGAATCATAGGTGAATTTAGGTTTCTTAATATCTCAAACGTATGGAGAGAGAAGGGGAAAAATAAGAGTTTACACAATTGGAAAATATAGAAAGATATATAGAGAAGAAAACAAGATTTACTTTGGAGAAGAAGACTTGCTGCAGAATTCTGACCAGCAGTCATCAAATTAAGATATGGAGATTTTCAACCATTGAATCAACCTCAATTTGGAGGTTATGTTCATGACTCGTAGGGCTTCAATCTGAACGATGGAGATTTAATTTGGTGATCCTTAAAGTGGTGCAAAACTTCCAGAAAGTTGGTGAACATTCGTGTTTATTGGAAAGAAGGATTTCGTATGATGAGGCAAGTAGCAAAAGCTTTGAAAACTGAAGTAATTGTATGTTTTCCATATGATTTATATGTTTGTCTTGATTTGTTTTGATTCAGATTTTGGTTTAAAGTGTTGAGAATTTTCTAAGAAGGTTTTGTTTCCATATACTTTAAGAAAAATCAAGAAAAGTGATGATCTTAAGTAGGAAAATCTAGATCAATATATAATTGATGGGAATTGTTTTAGAAGTGATTAAGAATGAAATTATGTTGATTAGAGTCAAATAAAGTCATAGAAATTATGTTAGATATTGAAAATTCATAAAACCCATAAAATATGTTGAATTTTACCAAAGCGCTCGTTGACACTCGAGCGCTATTGTAGGCGTCTCGCCTGTGTATTTTAAAAACAGAAATAACAAAACCTGGATTTTAAGCGCCCAAGATATGGCTCGAGCACCATTCCGAGCGGCTAAGAAGAAAATTAACTCGGTAGTGAATGCCCAACATGTTGCTCGAGCGCGACACCGCGCGCCCACTGACAAAATTTTTGTAAATTTAGAATTCAAGCCCAAATCAATTTTTAATGATTTTTCTAAGAATTCTAAAGTTGTAACACCTGTAATTAGAATAATTTGAGATGTAGGAAGTGGTGGAATTAAATTTGAATAAAAGAATATTAATTTGGAAC
This sequence comes from Buxus sempervirens, assembly GCA_947561395.2. Classification (NCBI taxonomy): domain Eukaryota; kingdom Viridiplantae; phylum Streptophyta; class Magnoliopsida; order Buxales; family Buxaceae; genus Buxus; species Buxus sempervirens. The sequence goes on from OX387183.1 coordinate 31,177,234, forward strand.
GATGGATGTAAAGATGGGTTTTAAATAGGTATTTGAAGGAATAAGTGGACTTGACCTATTTAGAGTTGGTTTTGGTTAACATTACATATTCGTAAACTTCACCATAGACATAAATTATCCTCTGGAAGGATTAAATATCAATGTTAATAGGTTTTGACACCTTAGGCTCTTAAATGAGGAAATTTGGACATTATTGAGTAAATTATTAAGAATAACAACCAACTAGGGGATGAATTTTAGTAGAACCTAATGTATTGATTTGGTAAGTTATCTAACACTTAAATATAAGTAATTTAAGAGTGTTCATATTAATAAATTACTGTTTAGGCTTTTGATCAAAGAATTGGACATATTTTTTGTAAAGATGACATGGTTTTAAGGTTTGGGTTAAGCTTTAAATATATTTCTAGATTTGAGCAATTTCTTACATTCAATATTATATTTCTAAATATTTGCATGTGGTTTTATGGATAATATGGCAAAATCATTATTTTTCCTCCGTGTATCTTGGAGTGCTTAAATTCATCTCCCATGTATCTTGAGATGAGTTGTTTATTGAAGAATTAGAACTTATTACATTGTTGAGCATATTTTACTTTTGAGACAAGTTATTATTAAATGCTCTTGGTTGTGAGTTGTGTCTAGCGGGCAATGCTTAGTATGGATCCATAGTATAGCTAAGAAGTGAAATGGAATTATCTTTGTTAACTTAAACATGTCTCCCACTTATGCTCCCGTCGTGTATCTCGACGAGGCCTTCCTGTATCTGGTTGTGCTACACAATCCTTACCCGTTGTGTATCTCAACGTGATCATTCTTGGTTATTAGCCATGTATCTTGGCATCGGATTATATTGGATTATCCATCATGTATCTTGGTCTGGTATATCCCCCGTTGTGTATCTCAACGTGGTTTTCATGGGTTACTACCATGCGCTTTAATGGAACATTGGCATACATGTGCTTTATATTGGTCACGCTTGTACCTTACTTGTGACTCACACATGAGAGCTACATTTTGGCCTTGCTTGTAGTTCACCCGTGGCTCACACATGTACTGGTATTAGCCATGAATTGTGTAGCGCCCCAAATCCGGATATATTATTTATGAACAATCCAAACCCGAAGTGCTAGCTTTGTGGGCCCAAAGCAACTAATATCCAAACAAAATTAAATCAATAATAATTAAATGAACATCGGAGTAAGCTATCAAATTTAAATTCCATTAATATTCTCCAAATAAATGTAGAAACATGATCAACTAATTCATAATCAAATAATAATAAGTTTGGATAACAAGAAAATGTCAACTAACTCTCAACTCACTAAACAGACCTCAAATCAGATAATATCCTGTAATAATAACTGAATAAAATCCTACTACAATCCATCTACTCAAAAATAAAACTCCTACACAAGATCAAAGTAATTGTCCAGATGATCAACACCTTGTGGCTTTACCGCGTCAGTATGGTCCTCACTAATAGGATCTAAAAACAAAACATCAAAAACACATGATGAGATATAAAATCCCAGTAAGTAGCAACATGCATGGATAAAAACATTCCACATGTTATTATCATAAAAATACAGTTCATGAGTTATATCAATTCAACAAGAAATATGACTAATCACAATCTCAAGCAATAAGCATATAACATTTATTTTCAAAACAAAATCTGCAAGTAATCTCCTCATGAAAATCAGAACAAATACAAGTGTATGTGATTTCACAGGACTTATGAAATATGACCACTTTGAAATGTCAAAACCTAGTCCAACAATCCAATCTAAGAACAAATTGCAACATATCCAGCCGTATCATTACCTTCATGGTGGAATATAAGAGACCTAACTCTCATGGTGGAAATGGAATTACTGCAGCTCATCCCTCATGGAAGGCTTCTCCGTTATTGAAGAAATGCATAAAGGAACTAGGCTTAATCCTAACAAAGTGTAAAATCCCAAAATTTTAATTAATAAAATTTAAAATTTGATTTTAGTGGTATTAATTATTATTATTGGTGGAAATTTTAGAAAAAGGAGAATGAGGATATTTAAGGAAATTTTCAGGAATTATGTAAGAGGATTTATTTAAATGAGGTAAGTGGATATTATTTAAAATTTGGTGATATAGTTATGTATATAAAATAGCATGAGTTATTTAATGAACTAATGTTGGTGGTGTATATAGGTTATTGTGGAGTGGCATTACAACGGATCATAAAGTGTTTTGAAGAAGGTGTTTGGGCAGCAAAGCCTCAAGTATAAATAGGAGAAGTTAGTTATATTATTGGTTTGATTAGTAGAGAAGTTTCTGGAGAGGAGAAGAAGAGAAGAACTCAGATCTGGTCGTCTGAGCTGGGGAGAAACAAGAAGAAGGAGGATTCTACCCTGGCCGATTGGTCTAGAAGTGGATTTCCAAAGAGTGTAATTGCTGAAATAGTGGAGAATTGGTGTAATTTCATCTAGATCCAAAGAAGACTCAATAGATAGAGGAGTGAATTGATTGTAGCAGAGGAGATCTGGAAGTTCAGTCATATCAGGAATTGATCTAAGCTTCCTAAAGGTAAGTAGTACCTTTCTAAACGAGATTATGTTGGAATTTTCAAATTGGATGCATGTGTTTTGAGAATGAAAGGTTGAATTCGGATTATGAGTTTTTGAGCTTATTGAGTAGAAAATATGGATATGATCTATAAATAATGTTAAATTGTTGTTTATTTAATTAGAAAGCTCCTATTAGAGTTTTAGAAGATGTTTGTATGATTTTAGAATGATTAAATTAGGTTTTGGTAGTTTAAATTTCGAAAACTTAGAAAATTTATGAAACTGTTCACAAATCTGTGTTTTGGCTGAGTGCTTGGAATCGCACTCGAGCGCTATCCCAAGCGCCCCACCTGTGTTTTATTTTAAAACTCAGAACCTGAGAGTTGTCAAACCCATATTAGCCAAGCGCTCAACCCGAAGCTCAAGCACTCTATCGGGCGTCCATTTTCAGATTTTAAAACCTTCTAACGTCTTCACGGACCCTTGAGCGCTATGTCGAGCGCCCAAGACAGAAATCCTTATTTTTCCAATTTAAGGTGATGTTAACTATGGAATTTTTTTTAATCAAATCCAACCTATGTGCAAATAAGATTTAGATATTCAGGAAGTGATTGCACAGCATTTATCTTTAAATTCAATTCAATAAAGAGTTTGGGTATTGTAATGCCCCGGATCCGAGTTACGTAGTGAAAACCGTAACTCATCTCCGAAGGATTAATATTTCACCCAAGATCAATATATTAGAGTGAAGGAAAACATGAATAAAACAATAAACTACAATACCAGAGTCAACTATAATCCCAAGCTCAAATATAAAAATACTATATCTCAAGTCTAACTCACATGATCCAAGCATTTACCCATAGAGTATCGTCCTCTCCAAGATCTAAAAACAAAACAAAATAAAACGGAATGAGATACGAATATCCCAGTAAGTAGCACCTGCATGCTCAAATACATTTTATTCAGTTCTAAAACATGAATCAGATATACAATATATAACAGTGACGATAACACAATTAATCCGAATAATTCAACGATAATCCATCAATCAATGTGAGATAAACCCAAGTAATCCAACATGTCAAACAAATCTATGGTATCGAATTAGAAAATCGATAAGTCACAGCAGGACTCAAGAAATAAGACTGCCTTTAACTAGGGTAATTTCAATGTCCACTGTTCTACCTCCCGGCTTATGTACGAAGCTGAGTACACGATCATCGTCTTATTGCGGGAGAACCCAACCAGTACAGCGAAGGGTTGGCAAGTACTAACCAGTCATAGTCCAAGTACACGATAAAATGAGGGAAAACCGTAACCCACCAATACAGAGAAGGCCTCATCGAACACACGATAGAAACGCGTGCGCGAACAAAGAATTAAAACTAGCAAAGAACAATCCTTTTCACTATCTAGCTCTTAAATGGATCCATATCGAGCTATGCCCACTAGACTCTAAAACAAAACCAAACACGATGTCCAGCAAGCACAACTCATCTTAAGCTCAATCATATCATCCTGAGTACATGGGGCATCTATGAGTACACAGAGGTATCAACATCCCAAGTACATGGGGCATCCCCGAGTACACAGAGGTATAATATCTAACCATTTGCATAAACATGCCAAAACATCTCTCCAAGTACATGGAGGAATCAGATCCAACCCAAAATCAAATCCTTCATATTTAGTTTAAAATTCTTTTCATAAAATTCGCATAAAACCCAATTCGACACAAACTTCCATAATCGTGTCATTTCCGATTAATCCAATATAAACTCAAATGCTAGAAATCTGTGTTTGACCAAATTAGAAGAAAAATCAAAATTTAATAGATGTACTTTAGTCTAATCAATTAAGTCTTATAAGTATTTATTTATAATTTTTCCGCTTCCAAATAAGTCCCTAACACCCCTCTTCAAAAGCCTACAATCTCAAAATCATGACACCAACTTCTTAACTAACATAGCTTTCTGTAGGTTTCTCCTAGAACAACTCCAGCTTAATCTCAGAAGTTTGTTACAAATGCCAATATTACTAGAAACCATTATTTCGAAATTTTTAGTCACATACATGTAAGAACATATTATTTAATAACATTCACCTTTATTTCATTTTAATAAAACTCCCCCTAATTTCCAGAATTAACCCACCTTCCGCTTATCCAATTTCCCTTGATCACCCCCTTTTATTGATTAAGATTAATCCATGAAATAAACCAAGTTATATAAATTAATTAAGATTTTTCACCCATGGTCGCCTACCCTGGCCGCTTGGGCGATCTTTCCTGGGCGTTCAGGTTTGTTTTAGAAGACTAGGTCACCTGGTACATCACCAGGCGATGTACTGGGCGGCCATGTATTAATTTAACAGACTTGATCGCCTAGCCGGGGCACCTAGGCGCTCTGGCTGGGTGATCTTATCTTTCGCGATTGCACAATTCTGCAACTCCTCCATTTCCAACTCTGACTTGGTTTTCTTTGCATAAACGACTTCAAGATCATTCTATAACCTCTCAATGATCCAAAAGAACATTCCTCTATTTAATTGATTCCATAATTCAACCAATATCAGATTAGCCGCAGATATACATGTGAAACCATAATTAAATTTGTATAGAACAAGTTCAAGCTCTAGATGAGAAAACAAACGATAATTCAATCATCTAAAAGTGCTACTTACATCTAGAGCTCCAATTTGGGCTTCAACAACTTGAGCTTCTACAGGTTCTTCTTCATCTCTCATTCAGAATTGTTGTTGATCCGAAATGACCAGATCTGTTCAGAATTGCTCCGAATAACTCCTCGCCACTAGATTTGATAGAGAACAACAAATACTAGATTAAATCTTACCTGTTCAACTCCAATTCTTCACAAAATTCCAGCTACTCAAATCCGATCAATACTTATTCTCCCTTTTGTTCAATCCAGCAACAACACATTACACTTTTCCTTTGCTGTGATCAACTTGCTCTAAATCCTTTCCTTCTCAAACCCTAGATCTAGGTCTCTCCTTCTTCTTCTTCTCCCAGCTCCCTCTAGAAAATTCTAAATCTCCTCCGATCAACTGTAACGTCCCCTATTTATAGCTTCAATCTTGCCGCCAATAACAACTAATTTGTCTAATGATAATGTGGTCGCTACACCACATTACTATTACCTGCATAGACAATAACATTAATATATATATATATATATATATATATTTTGATCATGTGCATGCCACACCACCTAACCATATAAATTTAGCCAATGAAACTCAAATAACCAATTTACCATTTTAATAATTCATCATAACTTAATTTCTGAAATTTTACTCTAAATAACTTCATTTTCTCCTTTCCTAAAATTTTTCCACCAATTAAATTGATTAATAAACCTAAAATCCAATTTTTAATATTATTAAAAATTCAACATTCTACTAAACTAAGTTCTTGAGAGAGTTTTGGTTCCAAATTATTATAGAATGAGTTTATTTTGATTCCTCCACTTATAACATCTTTCTGAGATCATTTCTAAGGTGTTTCTAAAGGCCAATTGTATGAATGAGTTTCTACTAAATACTTGTCCACCTATTCCTCCAATTTAATTCATTTTGGGGTTTTAATATGGACTTTTGGTTTCACTCTAAGCTCTAAGGAATCTAAGTATTTCTATTCATGTGAACCTCATAATTATTATTGTAAGGTAAATAAACCTTTGAGATCACAATTATGGTTAGATTTGAGAAATTGGTGTTTTGAGCTCAAATTTGCATTGTTTTGGTTTGATATGGTTTAAATTGAAACTTGCATTGGATTTGGTATATTGTGAGTGATTTCTACATATTTGGATTATTTGTTGTATCTCATGAATGAGTTGTTGTAAGATCTGTTTTGGTTATGGTATTCACCTTGAAGGGCATTATTTGAAATCCTCCATGATAGAGTGGATTTGGTCATGATTGACCCACGATTTCATGTTGAGCACATTTGATTACATATTGATTTTGTTTTAAGCTATTTTAGTCTAACTTGTCTTGGATCCATTACTGAAGCTTAGTAATGTAATGTGTTGACTTTATTGATGTAATTGCATGGCCATGAGTATTGCCACGATCGGTGTAGAGCAACACCGAAACCCTGAGTAGGTCGGTGTTGTCAATGACAAAACCTGAAGTAAGGCGGCATTGGATGACGAAACCCTGGTTAGGCCGTCATTTCAGAATCCGAAACCCTGAGTAGGCTAGATTGTGTACATGGAGGTATGGGTTTGGCTCTGGCATGTTAATTACTCAATTAAAGTGACCTACATGACATTGGCTTATGTTGATATTTGATTCGACATGAGAATGCAACAATATGGTTTGATTTGACAGTTGGTTCATGGGTACTTGTTTATTATCGTATTTGGTTTTGTTGGTATTTGTATCTCTATAGTCAATGTAGAACAGCACCAAAACTTTGAGTAGTTCGGTGTTGTCAATGCCGAAACCTGGAGTAGGCCGGTATTGGATGACGAAACTCTGCGTATGCCATCATTTCAATATCTGAAACCTTGAGTAGGCCAGATATACACATGGAGGAGTGGACTTGACTATGATGTGGCTATTATCTATGTTGACCCTTGTTTTGATCGAAGTTATATCTATTGGGTTGTTTTTGGATAATTGGTTTCATTGACACATTGTTACATTGATATGTTTGGTTTTATCATTATTTATTTGATTTGATATTGATGCTACTGATTTGGTTTACATGATGGATTACACGAATTTATATCGTACTTGTCTGCTGAATTATTGATTGGATTATTCTGGTTATCCATGTTATCGTCACTTTTATTTATTTTACATTTGATCCATGATTTAGAACTAAATAAAATGTATTTTATCATGCATGTGCTACTTGCTAGGATATTCGTACCTTATTCCAGTTTTATTTTGTTTTCAAATCTTGGAGAGAACTATATCGAAGGGTAGATTCTTGGGATTCTACGAGTTTAGATTTGAGATATGGTATTCTATATTGAGTTTAGGTTTTAGTTGACTCTGATTTTTATGGTATATGCTTGAATCATGTTTTCCTTTACTCTAATATATAGATTATGTGTGAAAAGTTAATCCTCCAGAGACGCGTTACAGTTTTATTACGTAACCCGGATCCGGAGCGTTACACAAAGATGGACAGACTTGACTACTAGCTAAACTATGGATCCATGACAAAGTAAGCCTGCTAAGACACAAATCAAATCAAAAACAAACATATGGTCCTCATGACTAAAACATATGTGTAATGCTCTCATGTCAAAGTATTCATAGCCCTCTTGGCTAATTATCAATATCAATAGTGTAAAACCTTGGATTTTCCTAAAAAATAAAATAAATAATTAAAGATAAATTACAGAGGAAAATACTAAGGAATATAGTAATAGGAGAATTAAAGAGAGATATAAGGGTTAAAATAGGAATTTAAAGAGGAAGGGTAATTTGGTCATTTCAATTTGTTAAATTCATGAAAGAAGAAAAGACAATTAGTTATTAAGTCAACAAAGTCAATTAGACAAAATCTTAGCTTAGTTGGATGTAAAATAATGAAATTAAAGCTTAAAGGGTGGGAAAAGGGCCTAATGGTAATTATACTATTTAGGGTCCAAAATATAGGTAATTTGAGTGAATAATAAAAGTCTAAGTTCAATTTCAAATTAGGAATAAGATTAAGCACGAAAATTAATTAGGAGATCCTTTAAAAGAGAGTTAAAGGAGTTAAATTAAGGAGAAGGGTAGAAGAGGGAATACACTTGTTATATTAGAACAAGCTAAACCTAATTAGAGTTGGACTATTAGAGAGGTTATAAAAGAGAGGTTTAAAGAGTGTTTTAGGTTTTGAAAATAAGTTAGAAGGAGAGGGAAATTCGTGCATAAGTGATAGGAGCCAAAATAAACAGAGAGAAGAGAGAAAAATCATCTAGTCCGCCATATTTTTTCTTGACAGAAAGATAACTAGATGGCTCCATGTGCTCTGATTCATTATTTGGATTCTGATCCAGGAGCAATACCAAAGTGTTTCAAACTGAACGGTGGAGATCTAAATTGGAGAAGTCTAGAGGGGTGCAGTCAAGCGTCAAAAACAGGCACAGACGAAGTTTCTGAAAATTCTAGGTTCATCATAAGGCAAGTAGCAAACCCTTGAAACTGGAGGAACTGCATGTTTTCTTGTGATTTTGATGTTTGATCGTATTGTTTTTTAAGTTGGATTTCATGGGAAAAGCTTACTTGTTTATAAGGAATTGTTTGGTGATTTATCTTTCTTTTGGAAATCAAGAAAAGGTTGATCATGGTGAGTTTAAACTTAAAAAGAAACTCAAAGATAAGTGGAACGATGATGGGATTAGTTTAGGGTTGTCTCAGAATTAGTTTAGGATGGAAATTAGATGTTTAGAATCAAAACAAGTAATTAGTATGTATAGAAAGTTCTAAAATTTCCGAAAATTGAAGAAAAACAGTATTATAGCTGGAGCGCTCGATACACTGCTCGAGTGTTTCCTCAGGCAATAGGCCTTTGAAAAATAATAGAACCTGAAAACCGAACCGCTAGAGCAGTCGCCCGAGCGACCAACTGTAAAAAATTTCTAAACTTGGGAATTGTGCCCAGATTCAATTTCTAATGATTTTTCTTGGAATTTTAATGTTGTAACACTTGTAAAAGGGTAATTTGAGATGTAGGAAGTGACGGAATTAAATTCGGATACAAAGATAATTATTTGGGACAATGAATGTAATAACAATCCAAGAAGACTAGTTAAGGTAAACCTATGCACTCAGACCATTTCCATTAGGAATCAAGGTATGAACCCTAGTCTAACAAGTCATAATAGACCTAAATTAACTTCTGGAAAAAATCAACAACATAACCCAAAGGTTTTAGAGATTTAGGGTATTAGTTGGTAAATAAGGATTTAAACGTAAGGATTTTAGGATGAACCAAAGTATAGAATTTGGGGTAAACTTTGTAGGAAATAAAGAATAACATGAATACTGAATTAGAATGATAAACTAAGTATGCTCACGCTAACACGACTCAAATCTGAACCTTTTATTTAGAATTTGTGTATACACTCGTACTTTTCCTATTAAATGATCTGGAACTTTGTTTATAAACTGTTTAATGATTACTTTGAACATCTTTTGGTTGGATACCGTGATTTTGGAAATTATTGCTGGACACAGCACTTGGGACATGGTTGTGATTATTGGTACGAGGTTTATCACTGAATATTGTATTTTTGAGTTATTCAAGGTTTTGATTGTGAGTTGTGTTTAGTGGGCAATGCTTAGTATGGATCCATAGCTTAGCTAGGAAGTGAAAGGGAATTGGCTGGTAAGTTATTCTTGTTCGGAGCTCCCCAGTATGCGGTCCGTCGTATTAGCAGGTGCGGGCGACGTAGGCAGCAATCCTAGACCACTGCAGGTGCAGCCTGGTCTTAGCCGAGGTTGCTTTCGGTAAACGGTTTTTATTTTGTTTAGGTTACCATCCACATGCTTCAATGAGACATCAACTTTCATGAGCTTTATATTGGTCATGTTGGTAGGTTACTTGTGACTCGCACATTGGAGCTATGATTTGGCCGTGCTTGAGGATCACTTGTGACTTGTACTTGCACTGGTATTCGACGTGTTTGTTGTGGGTCCATTAATCTTTGATCGGATTGGTATGGCCTCCGCGGAAGCGGTACCCTTTTATGGGATTTTATTTGGACTGTGGATTGTACTCGCCAACCCATGCGTGGGTGGTCCGCATTGATGGTTAACAGAGGAGATGGTAGTGACTGCAGGTGCGGGCTCCATCTATCATGTAAGTCGTAATGTGGTGAACTATGGGGGCAAGAATATCTTATTAAGTGGTTTCAGTTCATGAGTCCTATTATGTCACACGTGTTTGTTATGGTTTGGTAATTGTTATTGTTATATCAAAGTATTATTGTGGTTTTGGTTTATCGTTCACCTCATGACTAGTATTGTAAAATTATGGACTGTTTTACATCATGCACCTTGCTACTTGTTGAGATTTATTCTCACTCCAGTTTCTCCCCATTTTTCAGGTACTCTTGGCAAGGACGTCAAAATTTGGGCTAATTGTAGATGGGTAGTTTATATAGTTGTAGGTTGTTTATGGAAATTGAGATCCTTGTATATCATGTTTATTGATTAATAAAGAGAATTTGAATTCAAGTTTCCGCATTTACTCTGATTATAAAGTTAGAAAAAGTTTTTAATTATCCGGTTTCTTAGGTTGCTTTGTTTGATTACCATAACACCTCGGGTTTGGGAATGGACCCGGAACCGGGGCGTTAAAAATAGTGCCCCTCTTGGCAAATCACTCCTTCATGGAGATAAATTTTATTTACTTTCCTTATGGCAAAGATACACTCCATTATAGAGAAAATTAATATGTAGAAAACATCTCCCTCATGGAGAAAGCCAATGTTTATTAAAATTGTCAAATCCAAGAAATAGGCTCAATCTACCCAAATCTGTAAAAAAAAAAAACCTTCTTATTGTTCCAGAACTTAAAATATATTTAAAACATACTTTTACAAATGTAGAAATCAACCAATTCACAAACAAATCAAATCTAAAGTTAAATTCTTTCTTGGAACCAAAACAAAAGCTATTTCAATAGAACGTACCCAAAATCTTGTAAAATTTTTATAAAATTATTTGGCCACTGAAAACCACTCATAAATACCCAAATCTTATTTATCCACGTGTTGGATTTGCCCAAAAATCATTTTATAATTAAAATATGGAATAATTCCTCAAAAATCAGAAAATTGGGTTGGGCGCTTGACATGGACGCTCAACCCCTTGTGTCAAGCGGTCTATCAAAATTCGTAGTAAAGAGGGTGCTCAATAGATCACTCAAGCGGTCTATCTAGCGGTCTAGAAACTAAGCAAAATATAAATGGCGCTCAACATGGGTGCTTGAGTGGTGTGTATAGCGCTCGTGTAAATTCGCAAATTCGGGGAAATCTTCAGAAATATGATTTTCTCGTAAATCTTCAAAAATTTATTTCTATCATTCCAGATCAATTCTAACTTGTCTAAATCATTATTTACATTGATAAAACATCTCAAACACAATTAATAACAAATCCTTGCTATGGCATCATGATTTTTCATCAATATCAAAGTAAACAGAAAAATCTAACGACAAGAACAAATATCTTTTTCCCATGGTTTAATCTCAATCAAATCCATCTAAAACATCACCAACATGTTTCTAAATCATCACAAGTTCGAAGAACAAATTTTTATCGTCTAAACATTAAATCATGCAAGTTTGCTGAGAGAAGGGTTGCTACTTACCTCTTTTGCAAACCAAACAGATTAAATCCTCAAGCTTTTTGATCTCTTCTTCACAGGACAGCAAAACCCCACGAAAATCCACACAAACACTGCACGATCAAGCCTTCTCTTTCTCCTCCTTCAGCCGTTCAAGCAACAATAGGGTTTTAGAAACTTTTCTCAATAATAACACAAATGTCCGAATCTACCAATCCTATTTAGAAGTTCCATATATTAGAAACTCTCCAAAGAATTCCATTCCATACAAACACACATGCACACCCATCTCTCCAATAATTTTAATTTTAATTTTAATTTAATTAATCATGATACCCTACAACACCCACATATCATGCCTCATACACTTGACCAATCATATTAAAAATAAATACCAATATCTTTCTTACCTCATATCTCATGATCCAACCGTCGGATCAACTTCAAATTTTGGATTTACCTCCTCCACATGATTCCCTATTTAAATCAAATCTTTGATTAGCAATCAATCTCAATAAATTATAGATTAAAATTAATAATAATTCTGGAAAAATTCAAGGTATTACATATTTTCCAGTGTATATATTTAATTGGATTGGTATTCCCACTTGTTGGATAGTTGCAGTTGATTGGATTGTATGCGCCAACCCCCTCGTGTATCTCGGTTGGGTGATCTGCATTGATCGTAGGTGGAGGGAATGGTGACCGTGTATTATAATACCCTGAATTTTTCCAGAATTAAATATTAATTTTAATCTGTAATTTATTGGGATTAATTGCTAATTAGAGATATGATTTAAATAGAGAATCATGTGGAGGAGGTAAATCCAGAATTTGAAGTTGATCCGATGGTTGGATCATGAGATATGAGGTAAAGAGGATATAAAGCAATTATCTTTAATTTTATTGATCAAGTGTATAGAGCATGATGTAGTGGCATGTATTGGATCGTATTTTAATTAAATAAAAATAATAATATAGAGAGAATGGGCATGCGTTTATTTATGGGGAAGAGATTATTTGTTTTGGGAAACTCCTAATAGAATTAGACTTGGACTTTTGGGTTATTATTGAGAAAAGTTTCTAAAAACCCTATTGTTGCTTGGATGGCTGAAGGAGGAGAAAGAGAAGGCTGGATCATGTAGTGTTTGTGTGGATTTTCATGGGGTTTTGCTATGGTGTTGAAGAAGAGATCAAAGCTTGAAGTTTTACTTGGTTTGGTTTGCGAAAAGAGGTAAGTAGCAACCTTTACATGGCGAAAACTTGCATGATTTAATGTTTAGACGATAAACATATTGTTCTTCGAATTTGTGATGATTTAGAAGCATGTTGATAATGTTTTAGATCGATTTGATTGAGGTTTAAACCATGGAAAAATATATTTGTTCTTATCGTTAGATTTCTTTGTTAACTTTGATATTGATGAAAAATCATGATTCCACAGTAAGGATTTGTTATTAATTGTGTTTGAGATGTTTTATTAAGTGTAAATAATGATTTAGACAAGTTAGAATTGATCTGGAATAATAGAAATAAATTTTTGAAGATTTACGAGAAAAATCGGATTTTTGAAAATTTCCCAGAATTTGCGAATTTACATGAGCACTACATACACTGCTCGAGCTGCAACACCTTAGAAAATTAATAGGGGTATTTTATTTTTTTTCTAAATAATATAATTAATTAATTAAATTCCTAATAGGCTTAAAATTTAATTGGAATTAGTTTAGGTTTAATTTGAATCTAGATATGTAGTTTAATCATAATTAAGAGAGGAAAGGGTATTTTAGTAATAATATATTTTAGGGAGTCATGATTTAGTAAATAAATTAAGTTAAAGTGGAATTAGCTATTATTTAAATTATTAAATAAAATAATTACGAAAATTGGGTTTTAAGTAGTTGTTTGGAATTCTAATAGAATTGGGTAACTTAATAATTTTAATTCAATTAGGAAATCTAACACTCTATTATAAATACTAGATTAGGATTTATTATTAGAACTTTTTATCAACCCTAGAAGGGAGCTTGGGCATTGGAGAATTTGGAGAAGATGATTTGAAAAATCTGTGGAGAAATTCTTCAAAAGGTAGGTAGATCATAGACTTGATTTCCTTTGGAAACTTTATATTATAGAATGAGTTGATAAATTATGTATTAGTATCATTCAAAATCTTCTTATTTGTTTTCATCAATTGAAACAAGTAAAATAATTGTAACATGATGAAATCTACATGAAGTTTGCATCTAATTATTTAGAAGGAAACTGATAAAAGTATGGTGTAATGGATTTGATGATTAAAGCATTGTGTAAATTCTATAGATGGAGTGGTTCGGATGGTATTTGGTTTCTTGGAACAATAATAGTTAATTGATGAACTTAGATTTAGAATTATTTAATCAAGTTGTTTATTAATTTCAGTTTTCAGTAGATTATTTATCTTCAAGATTTACCTATTGTGATTGATACCTTGAGAATTATTGATGAGAGAAAATAAGCGTGGTTACCGTATTGTAACACCCCAAATCCGGGTTACGAAATGAAACCGTAATCCGATTCTGGAATGTTAGTCAAAATCATAGGATCTATACCACAGTAATGGAAAACATGAATCTAATATGATCCAACAAAAAACCATCAATATCAGAGTCAACTAATCACAATCACCAATCCAAATGAATTCATATCAAGTATCAATACAACTACTCACAATATCAAGATAAAATCCTATTATAAGTCTATACAAATCAATAATACGACAACTACTCCACGTAGTAGTCCTCCTCTCTATACTCTGAAAAATCATCAGCATTATCTACCCGCGTAGTGTAACGCCTCGGATCCGTGTTGTTCAATAAAGATATAGCACGTCTCACGGAGTGTTAGGTAAGGATTTTAATTATTTGTGATTGCTGGATAATCACCTAAACTAAACCATATCAGAGTGCACAATCATACTTTATTTAAGAATTCAATATTCAACTTAACTAAGATCAAATGGTTCAACCTCAAACTACTTTATTACACCTCAAAAGTTCAATTCAAAAATAACCTACAGGTCTAAGGAATGTAATAGTAATCTTCCTCCCTATATGTCTCAGTCGGATCTACCCCAGTAGTCGCCTCACTTTGAGTATTTGAAAACAAAACAAAAACAAAAGAGTGAGATACGAATATCTCAGCGAGTAGCATATGCATGCAGAAAATAGTTAACACAGTTCAAATTTATGCATCGATAAATAACCAGTACGATTAAGCAACCAATACAAGCTCCAAGTTTAAATCCAAAACCAATAATCATTTCCAATCACATTTCAATTCAATACCGACAACACATCGATTGGTCAATGTCATGACTATTGTTAAGTTGATAAATTAACATGCCAAGTAGACACTCCACACCTCCATGTACACAGTTCCGGCCTACTCAGGGTTTCGGAAACTCTGAAATGACGGTCTACTCAAGGTTTCGTCATCCAATGCTGGCCTATTCCCCGGGTTTCGGCATTGACAACCAGGCTTACTCAGGGTTTCTGGTTGCTCTACACCGGTCGTGGCAATACACAAGGCCATGCAATTACAACAACCAACAATAACATTACATTACTAAGCTTAAGCATGGATCCAGGACAAGTTAAACCAAAATAGCAAACCATCGTATAATCTCAACTCTGACATCACAATAAAACAATACGTTTAACATCATGTATAACTCAACACAGCTCACCACATGTTCCTCTGGACCAGAACAGTACCTCATGTACTTTTAGTATTTACTCAAATCTCATAACACATGACCATTGGTAATAAAACCCATTTACTCACACCAAGAGAAATCTTTACAATACATTTCAGAACTTACAATTAAGTAAACCAGGTTAAATAAATTCTCAAACAAGTACAGTGTATAAACAAAGAGAAAACTAAATCATGAACTCCTAGTGTTAGGAACAGTAACATCAACTACCGATAGCCCTAAAATTCACCTTGGAAGCTCCTAAGAATTACCAGAAATTCCACTTGATATTCTTAGAGTATTTGAATAGGTAATAGTATTTCTAAAATCCTAAACAAGTCATTAGTTAAGTGATTGAACCCTCAAATCATCAAAATCTAGCTTGCTTTGGTCAAAAATCCCTCCCGGCAAAATATTGGGGCTTGCACTGACCTCTGGCGCTTGGCGTAAGGTCGGCGATAGGTCATTAGTAGAGACTGCACGTTGCGCTTAGTCAAATTACACTAGGCGAGAGCTAGGCGCGAGATAGGCGTTAAGGAAATTAGGTCTCGCGCTTAAGTAAACCACTCGGCGTGAGATGGGCGCGAGCTTGGCAGTAAGGAGAAATCGGTCTCTCGCCGACTAAATCTAGTTGGCGCTAGGTAGGAGCCAACCCGGCGGATACCCCTTATGATTTTTCAACTCTCTGTTAATTCAAGATCTCCATGACTGACTGAAATTTTTATGTCTGTAACAATTTTCCTAGCCTCCTACTATCCCCAGAAAACGTTTAAATGAGTTTCGAAATTATTCTAAACACATTAATATTTATCTCTAACAATCCTTAAAAAAACTCACGCTCGAAATGTATTTTCCAGAATCATATGCAACTCGACCAAACTCACAGATCAAATCCAAAACCCAGTTTTAAAACGATGCTACTCACCTCTTGCATTCTTAAATCCCTGCAACAGCAACTACTTGAATCTGAAAAACCCTCAGTCGATCACCAACAGTCGCTTGTCTGCTTGCTATCGTCGCCCACTTGCTCCTTTGTTCGCAAGAGGAAAACTCTTCTGAAAACCTTGATTCGAACACACAGATCGGCAGGAAAAACTAACAATCTTCTTCTCTTCCAAAAACCTAGATGAATCGCCGCAATCATCTTCAACACAAATATACGAGTATTGCAAACCCTACGAATCTAATTCCTTAAGTATTTATACTTACCATACTTATATTGCTGCTCGACGAGTTTTGAAAATCCCTGATTCCGTACATGCTCTCCCACCGAAACTTTTTACATACACACAGGTTATTAAGCTTATTCTTCCAAATAAAAATAAAAACACGTAGAAAATATCGGGGTTTTATACGTAGTATTATCCTCACCAGGATCTGAAAACAAAACAAAACCGAATGAGATACAAATATCCCAGCAAGTAGCACATACATGCTCAAATATAGTTATATAGTTCTAAATCATGAATTAGTCATAAAGCATATAACAGCGATGATAACACAGTTAATCCAAATAATTTGAGTAATCATGTTCACAAAACAATTTACATAAGAAGATTCTCAATAATCCAGCAAGTAAATCCAATCAGCAGTATTCATTCAAATCATTAAGTTACAGTAGGACTCATGAAATAAGACTGCCTTTAACTAGGGTAATATCAACGTCCACTATGCTACCTCTTGGCTTATGTGCGAAGTCAAGTACACGATCATTGTCTTATTGCGGGAGAACCCAACCAGTACAACGAAGGATTGGCATGTACCATTTAGTCATAGTCCGAGTACACGATAAAATGAAGGAAAGCCGCAACCCACCAGTACAGAGAAGGCATCATCGAGTACACGATGGAACGCGTGCGTGAACAAAGAATTACAACTAGAAAAGAATAATGCTTTGTAACGCCCCGGATCCGAGTCACATGAAAACCCGTAACTCGTATCCAAAGGTTAATATAAATAACAGGATCGCACTACCAGAGTAAGGAAAACATGAATTAAATAATGCTATGTAACAGAGTGCGTTAAAATAATCCCAAAGTAAAACTAACATGACCCAATTTCACTACCCGCAATTACCGGCTCTCCATATGTATCTGAAAAACAAACAGAAATAAAAGAGTGAGATACGAATATCTCAGCGAGTAGCACATGCATACAGCAATACACATCTTCTAGTTGTAAATTTATGATCGAATAATCATACGAGAAAACAAGAATAACCCGGTGAAATCTGCGTAAACCCTTTTAAAATTTGTTTGACCCAAGGGTCTAGGAAACAATTTAAACTATACGAAATTAACATCGGTAATTCCTTCGTCAACAAAACTCCGATCAGTTCCAGAAACTATATCATTATAACCATGCTCCAAGAAGGACAAATTCCCCTATTTATTCCATAGTACCTAAAACAGACAAATGAATAATAAATTCACATGGTCAATGTCATACAAATATTTGATTAGTTAATCAACATGCCAGAGCGACCTCCACACCTCCATGTATACAGTTCCGGCCTACTCAGGGTTTCGTCATCCAATGTCGGCCTACTTAGGGTTTCGACATTGACAACCAGGCCTACTCAGGGTTTTTGGCTGCTCTACACCAATCGTGGCAACACTCCATGGCCATGCCATTACTCCAATAAAATAAAAGCATCCCATTACTAAGCTTAGACTCTGGATCCAGGACAAGCTAAACCAAAACAGTAAAACATCGTATAATCTCAATTCCAACATCAAAGTAAAACCATTCATTCCACATCATGTATATCTCATCACAGTTCATCACCTGTCCCTCTGGACCAAGCAGTATCTCAATACTTTCAGTATTTTCTTATTTCCGCAACCCATGCCATTTAAATACAAAACACAGTTATTTATACAAAGACAATACATTCAGAATTTTCCAAACAAGTGAAACTAGAAGTCAATAATTTCTCAATCAGAACAGTGTATAAATTCGAGGAGAAAACAAACTAGGAACTCCTAGTGTTTTGGTATCCAGCACAACATATACAAATAACCTAAACTCAACCTTAGAAGCCTTTAAGAATTTGCCACTAGAATTCCCCTAGGAATTTAATAAGAAATGCAGGTTCCAAGGTTCCCAAACAAGTGACTTGTTAAGTGGTATAAACCTCAAGACATCAAAATCGCCCTTGGTTCAGTCAAGAATCAATTTCGGTAAGTTAAATTGGGTATGCGCTCACTTCCTGAAGTGAGCGCCAGTCGGCGGATAGGAAACAGACAAAATTTGACTATGCGCTCACTCGACACTAAGTAAGCGCGAGCTGAGCGAGAAAAGGGCGCGAGATGGGCGCCGGCTTCGCGCGAGACTCGCGCATGGTTTTTAAGTGCGAGTGAGCTGAGCGCCAAGTGGGTGCCAGCTCGGCGGATAGTAGTGTTTCAATAGGGCACCTACCTCCTAAGTGAGCGCGAGTGGGCGCCAACTCGGCGGATACCCACAGCGATTTTTGGGTTTCTGTTATTTCGAGATCTCTATGTCTGGCCGATTTGTTTCGGTCTGTAATTGTTCCAATACACTCCCAATGTTCCCAGAATACTTCCCAACCAGTTTTGGATTTAATCTAAACACATTTAATTTCAAGTTGAATTTCAATCTTATGTTCGGACTCATGGTATTCCAGAAAACCCAGAAAACTCACAATACAACCATGCAATCAAAATACATCACGAATAAACTAAAACCTCAGTTGTAAATCAGTGCTACTCACTTAGTATTGAAAACATTCTTCAAGCTTCCGGCCATTCTTGGTGGATTTCATCTCGAGACGTAAGCTGCTTGGCTGCTGCCCTAATTTTTCTCCAGAGCAACAACCTTTCCCCAAATCTCCGAAAATTTTATAGGAGTTACCTATTTATAGACACCGCCAGGGTTTAACCTAATTCACCCTTAACCCTCGGAATCCCCTTTCTACCCCTCATTAATGTAGGGCTTTCACGGGTTTTAACTATTGACCAATTTCTATTTATTTCCGGTTCGAATATGACTTACATATTAATATTTCACCTCATTCTCTTTAAAAACTAATGACCACCAATTTCTTGTAAAAATAAATTTGATTTAACCTGTCCATAAATCCATATGTTCATACTTTTGCATATATTTTTATTTTATTATTATTATTATTATTATTTTTTTTACTCAAAACTGGGGTTTTACATGCTTCTCATTATCTAGTTCCCAAATGGATCCACATTGAGCTATGCCCACTAGACTCTAAAAACATAAAACCAAGTACGATGTCCAGCATGCACAACTCATCTTAATCTTAATCATCTCATCCCGAGTACACGGTGTAAGACCCCAAATTTTCACATAATAAATAAATAAATAATAAATAAAAGAAATATTAGTTTAAGTCCTAGTTGAAATAAAAAGTGAAGATTAAAGGGTAAGTAATTCAAATAAGTAGTAAGTTGTAAATAAAGAAGGAATCTTGAAGAAATTAGCCAAAAAGGGTAAAAGGGTATTTTGGTAATTTTCAGAAAAGGGTAATTAATAAATAAAGCATTAAATAATAACTCGGAATAGAAAATAGAAGAAAATAATTTATTTAGATAAGTTAGAAATTAAAAGGAATTAATAAAAGCCCAAATGAGGAAAAAGGGTAATTAGGAGATTTCAAGTCTTAATTTGGAGAGAATAAGGTTTTATGTGACATTAAGGTTTAATTAATTATTATGCACGAAAATAGGTTGTAAGTAGGAGTTTAGATGATAAGAGGTTTAATTAATAATGTTTTAGTAGAAAAATAGAAGGTGGAGAAAAAGTAGGAATTAATTAGAATGGGTTAGACTTTAATTAGACCTTGGTTAGGTTAGCCCAAATTAAAGTAGCCTATTAGGGTTGGTTTAGGACTTCTAAAGCCTAATATAAGTAGGAGATTAAGATTAGACAGGAGAGAATTTTCGTGGGTTTATTATTGAGAGAAAAGAGGGAGAGAAAGGAAGAAGGCTGCTAATGGAGATGTTTGACCAGCCATCATCAAATTATGATCGGGGAAAATCCGTACGGTGGATCGCCTTTAAATTTGGAGGTTTTGATCTTCACTGATGGAACTACAATATGTACGGTGAAGATTTGAATTGGGAAACTATAGCATGGTGCATTTGGGAGCAAAAGTTAGGTCCAGAATTAAAAGCTTCAATGGAAGAAGGATTTTAGCTTATAAGGCAAGTAGTAACCCTTAGAAAACTAGAGGAACTGCATGATTTTGTTTTCTGTGATTTCATATGGTTTGAATGGATTAGTTGGAACTGTATTTACATGGAATCAAAGTGCTTATATTTTAATGTTTGGTATTCTTGATGGATTTGTCAAAGTAAAGAAGAAAACTTAGTTTGATTATGCAAATAAATGTAGGAGGGTATTTAATTAATAAGAATTAATCTAGAAGGCTTTAGGTATGTTTTAGAATTTTAGTAGATTAATTTAGATCAAGGAAACATATAGCAAAAACCTAAAAATCCGAACTTTGTAAATCTGGAAATTTCTGTTAAAATTTGCACGAGTGCCTAGGATCACTCAGGATCGCCTAGCCTTGTAGAGGTAGGCGATCTAAGCAAAATTTGTAGATTTTGTAATACAAATAAATATCCAACAATTTTTCTGATTAGTTAAGCATATTAGCATCTTTATAGGGACCTAATTAAGGTATAAAAATTATAAAATTAAATTGGAAAAACTAACCAATAAATTGAAGGTTATAATGAAAGGTTTGTTCGTAAAAGGGTCAAATGGTATGGGATATTGATATAAATAATATTACTGGAATTTATAGGATAAAAACACTTTCCTAAACTTTATTTCAGGTCTGTAGGACATGCTGGAGAATAAAAATACAGAAAAACTAAATCGAAACTATCTTAGGTGTGAAGATAGGAAATTGGATTCTAACAAAGGGATTAATTAAAGGAAACTCTAAGTAAGATTTGATTTACTTTATTTGAGCTTTCAATATTAATGTTGACTACTGGAATTGCATAAACTCTGAGTTTTATCAAACATATGATACATGAGTTTTATTTTGAATATAATTGGGAAATTGCGTATGTTATTCTGAAAAAGCTTTTAATTGGATTTGTAAGGATTGAATCATGGTTTTCCCATGGAATGGAATACTTGGGTATGGATTGGTATGTGGTATGATGTTGTTCACTTTACTTTTACGGTTGGGTGATACTGCTTCTGTGGTTGAGTTGATACTAGCTTTTACGGTAGAGATGGGTAATCCTCTGTGTAGAGATGTGTAATCCTTTACGAGTAAAAGTGTGTATGCCTCCTACAGTAGTGTGTCCTCCTGTATGTGGTTTTATCGTGGTTTGTGTCAGTGGGCTTAGCTGTATATGGATCCATAGTTTTGGCTGGTTAGCTAAGTGGTATTTAGTTTGGGTTAAGTTACTCCTATATGCGAGCGCTCTTCCCTTGCAAGTTAGTTTGCTCTGGGAAAGTCCTATGTCTGGAGGGACACCCGGTGTGCCGCTGGTGATTCCCTGTACATGTGGATAAGCTACCATCTCCATGTATTGATTTTGGTGCTGCATGCTGGTGGTACATGCTAACTCTATTGAGTTCGTGCGTAATAAGTCGGTGACTACAACTCTTGTCTATAGTTGCGCTGAATCGGGCTTGAGTATCATCAAGTAGCACTACCCCTAAGCCGCACGGTGGTATAGCAGTTAGTTGAGTGTCATCTCAAATACTTATCATCTTTGTGAGTCCTGCAATGACACGTGTTTTATTGCTTTCATCGGTTTTACCTTGATAACATCTAATTGTTGGTATTTATACATGATTATCTATTTAATCGCTTTATTGGGAATTTCCATGGATCTTATCGTTGATTAATCGAATACCTCATGACTATTTGCTTACATTGGACTGTTTCTAATTACATGCACCTGCTACTTGTTGAGATGTAAATCTCACTCCATTTTCTCCTATTTTTCAGGTTGCTTGGAGAGATCGCGAAGATGGGGTTTTATTTGATGGGTAGAATTGTAATCGATATAAATGTTCACATGTTGATTAGATAAATGTGATTGTAAAATGAATTGAATATATTGATTAAAGAATTGTTTTTTTATTTGGCCACCAGAACTCTGATGTAATTAATAAGTTTAAAATTATTGTGAATCGTAGTTTGTATTTGACCCCAGCTTCGTGGTAACACCACGAGTTTGGTTGTTGAACCGGACTTGGGTTGTTACAGTAGCGAACTGGGTTCGGGTTGGTGCCGGTTTGCACTGACCCGGGTTCGGGGCGTTACACACGGGGCATCTCTAAACACACAGATGTATCAACATCCCAAGTACATGGGGCGTCCCCGAGTACACGAAGGAAAACCAAATCAGAAATCAAACCTCAATCTTAGGATTAATATAAACCTCGAAACTCTGGAAATATCTCATAATAATTGAAAACAATGCAAGTCTTTCCACAAAGTCAAGTTATTCCAAAAACAATCCAAAATAGAGTTCAAAATGCTAATTTTTCCAAATATGACCAAAAAAGCAATTTCAGAAGTTTATTTATCTACAACATGATTAATTACAATGATCTCATATAAGAAAGTACTTATAATCTTTCCAATCTAAAGTGGAACCTCAAAACACCCTTTTTAGAACCACAAAATAGACTATATTGAAGAAATAAGTGGCCAAATATTTAATAAAAGTCCTTTTATGTAATTTGCCTTTGGAAACACCTTAAGAATGATCTCTATGATATGTTACAAGTGGTGGAATCAAAATAAACTCATTCGATAATAATTTGGAACCAAAAGTCTCTCAAAAACCCATTTTAGTGGAATGTGCACAAATTCTTTGTTAAATTGAATTATAAGATAAATCTTGTGCAAATACTTTCTAAATACCTAAATCTTATTTGTACATAGGTTGGATTTGATTAAAAACCAATCCGTAGTAAAAATATCATTAAATTGGAAAATCAAGAATTTCTATCATGGGCGCTCGACATGGCACTCGAGCGTCTTTACAGGCATTTGTATTAACAAAATACAAATAGCCAATGCTCGGCATAACGCTCGAGTGTTATGCTGGATGCTCGGCTTACCTGGAGTTTTCAATTTTCGGGTTCTGACAATTTTAAATTACACAGGTGGGCACTTGGGATGGCACTCGAGCGCGATTCCAGGCGCTCGGCAAAAATCTCAGTTCACGAACAGAAATGCAATTTCTCTGATTTTTCAATATTTAAACTACCAATTCATGTCTCAATCAATCTAAATCAATGTAATTACTTTCTAAATCATTAATAGAAGTTTCCTAGCTGAATAAACATTCACTAAACACAATCATAGATCAGATCCATCAAATTTCTATATTCCAAACTCAAAACTCATAAAATCAGTATTTAACACCTCAGATTTAATTTCTCATGCGATTAATTCAAATTTTTCCAATGGAAATTCATTTTGAAAGGTGCTACTTACATATTAGGGCAAAACACAACTTTGCCTAATACGTAGAGGACGAAGGAGAGAAGAGCTCAAGGTTTGCAAAAAGAGAAGGAGAAAAAGTGAAGAAGGGGAAAGCCTTGGTGTAAAACCCCGAATCTTCGACTAATGTTAAGTTCGAAGATTTCGTAGTAATTTTAATAAATTTATTAAATGAATAATTCAGGTAATGGATAGGCAAGGGTAATTTTGGAATTTCGGGAAAGGGCGTAAAATATAGTAAGTGGTGGATAAAAGTTAATTGAAAAATTTATAATAATATGTATAAGTTATTTAAATTGGGTAGGGTGAGGGTAAAATCTTGGTTAGAAATTTAGTTCTATAATTAAGAGTTAAAAAGATTGGGTAGAAACATTGGGTGGGCGAGTAATCAGCAAATTAGGATAAGAGTGGATCTCAGCGAAGCCTATAAATAGGCTGCTCAATTCAAACTTCTGGTTTGGTCAGAGGAAATCAGAAGCAAAGCTCTGATACCGGTTTGCTGGAGAGAGATGGATTTTCCAAGGAGTTATTTAAGGGAGGTTGAACTCAGATCTAAACAGATCTAGAGGTTCGTGTAGATCGGAGACCATTGGTTGTTAAAATTCTCCATTCGGAGTTGATGATTAGGAAATTGGGAAGCTAGAAGAACTGCTCGTCAAATTAGGTAAGTAGCACCAGATTTCTACTTAGTTTTGCAACTGATTGCATAAATTGATTTGGTTCTATGTACTGCAAGTTAAGACTATCTACGGGAAACTATTTTACGAACAAAGTGTTGAATCGGAGTAGTAGCTTAGTGGAATTAAATTCGAATTGTTTCTAAAGGGTTGTGGGAGGTAGTATGAGTATGGATAAGTGATTGTGTAGGTTTAAAATTAGGTCAGTCATGTCGGATTTGAATTAACAGTGACTAAATCAAAGATCGGGAAAACTTGGGGGTATCCGCTGAGTGCCGCCCACTAACAATGCTCGGTGGTACTCAGCGGTAGTTCATTTTTTTTTTGTATACGTCTACTGCCGCTCATTGCCTGGAGGTCGGCGCACCCTATTAACAAGTTGATCATGTGCAGCTAAGTTATTTTGAGCTGATTTCTTGAGTTTATTAGTTCCAAAATTTATCTAAGAGGTTCCTTAAGATGTTAACAATAATTTTAAGCAATTTCGATCCATCAAATTCACACCAATAATGATTGATAGAATTCTAAAGATTAAGGTGTTGAGTTAGGATAATTTTCTTTCTAGTTTAGTTGCAGATTAATGTCGATAAGATCTTGAGCAGATTGGTTTCAATTCTTAAATCCAAATTGCTGCCATAAAGGCAGTAAATTGATCATTGTCTAGTGAATTGAAGTGAGTCTAGAGATAATAAAAATTATAGAACTTAGTATAAAACTGTTGAGAATTCTTTAATAATAAAATTTATAGTTCCATTTGTTAGTTTTATTCTTGGAACTCATTGAGAATGGTCTTGATATGATTAGATAAGGAAAAGAATTTTTACAGTAATGCAAGTGGGTGATTGGTAAGTTTTAGCACTGTATATTAAAGAAATAGTTAGAAATTTTTTATTCAAGCTAATGGTGTTAATTAAGCATGACCTTTACTGATTTCCGCTATTGGTGTAAATCATGTTTTAGTACTGAATTTAAGATTGAAGCACCTGTTAAATTGGCTTCTTATCTAATTTGTTATGTTGGATAGAATTTATAAAAGTGTTTACTTGAGTTAATTGTTTTTATGGATTGATTGAATATTACACTTTGGTTTTGAAAATACATTGGAGTTCCATGGAGGGTTGTTCTGGCCCTGAGTGATCTATGATAAGATGTTTTGATTAAGGAATTGTGATACTAGAGGTTGGTGTGCTTGTGACTAGAGGTTGGTCTGTTTGCAACCAGAGCTTGGTTTATTTGTTGAGTTATTTTGTTTTGGTCTAGCTTGTCCTAGATCCAAAGTCTAAGCTCAGTAATGTGATGTGTTGCTTTTATTGTTGTAATTGCATAGCCACGAGTGTTGCCATGACCAGGGTAGAGTAGCCCATATCCTTGGATAGGCCGGGTTGTTAGTGTTGAAACCCAGAGTAGGCCGACACTGGATGACAAGTTCCTGGGTAGGCTGTCATTTCAGAGTACCGAGCCTATGTTGGCAGGACTGTGTACCAGGAGGCATGGATGTCGCTTTGGCATGTTGAATTACTCAATTAAAGGGAATGCATAACATTGGCCTCGGTGGTTGTTGTTTTCAATACTGATAATTGGTTATCATTAAGGATTAGTTTTTGGATCGTTTGACATTGCTATTGTGATTTTACTTATCTGTTGAAGTTCATTAACTATATCAACTTGGTCTGCTGAATTAACGTGAGCTTAGTCGGATTAAATCGTGTTATTGACATCGTTTCCTGGGTATTATTCGATCCATGTTTTATAACTATGAAAAATGCATTGTGCATGCATGTGCTGCTTGCTGGGATATTCGTATCTCATTCCGTATTATTTGTTTTGTTTTCAGCTGCTCTCGGAGAGGGCGATGCATGCGGGTAATTGCTTGGTTATGTGAGTTTTAGAGTTGTATTACTGTAGTTGCTATTTTAGTTGGTAGTGTAGTGCACTCTGATTATTTAGTTACTGTTGCTCATGTTGTTCCTTCACTTTGATATTGCGATCCTGCGTTATATACTAACCTCCGGAGATGAGTTATAGTTTCCCTATGTAACTCGAATCTGGGGCGTTACACTTGGCTTTGGATTTGCGAATCTCCAAGTAAGTAGCACCTTTCTACTCCTTGTTTGTAAAGAAATTTCAGGTTTAACAGAGATTCACTGTTCGTTTGGTTTCATACGAAATTTTCATGGTTAGACATTTGATTTGGGGTTGGGGAATGTATTCTATGTAAATCAAGTTGTAAGTTGTTAGGTTTTGATCATTGAGTGTTTGTTGGGGTGTGATAAGTGTTTGAGATGGAATAAAACATGTTTTGTAGTTAGATTTATAAAAATGGTGGTTCCGAAAACATTAGGTTTCCCGGTCGCTCATCATGGTCGCTTAAGCGACCAATGTGGCCAAATTACATAGGGGGCGCTCAACTTGATCGCCTAGGCGATGGGTTAGGCGCCCGTGTTAAATAAATTATAAAGGGGTGCCCAGCATGGTCGCTTAGGCCACCATGCGAAGCGCCTAACACAGGAAAATACTATTTTGGGAATTTTTGAGTAGATTTTCAGTACGGAATGTGTTCTTATCAAATTTAATCCATGTATGAATGATTTTAGGTGTTTAGAGACTACTTTTACTTAATTTATCTTGAAATTCAATATAATCAGATTTTTGGTTATGTTTTATTAAGATTGGTTTTGATTTGGAATTTTAAGGAAATTGGGCTCTTTAAAAGTGAGTTTACGGGCTTGTAAAACGCATTGAGATATGTGATTGGAGAATCAAGCTGAGGCTTCTTGTTAATTAAAAAAGGTTGCAAGCCTATGGCATTTCGAAAGGCAATATGGCTTAGGAATTTAATGAGAACTGAATATGAGATTTACTTGGATTTGGTTTTGTGCTAGGAGCAGACGATGCCCTTATGAGTTTTGTTTAGTAAAATGTTTCGAGTGGTTGTTTATGAGTTATACAAGTTGAGTGGGCATAGAGATGGTTGTGGATCCATAGTCAACCTAGTCAGTGTATTAGTGTAACGCCCCGGATCCGGGTTACGTAATAAAACCTTAACTCATCTCCGAAGATTAATTTTTCACACAAGATCGATATATTAGAGTGAAAGAAACATGAATGAAACAATAACTAGATAATTAGAGTGCATTACAATCCTAAATGGAAATACAAAATCACAGTAATACAACTCTCAACTCACATAAACCAAGCAACTACCCACTGGTATCGTCCTCTCTAAGATCTGAAAACAAAACAAAACAATTCGGAATGAGATACGAATATCCCAGTAAGCAGCACATGCATGTTCAAATACATTTTTCATACGATTATACGATTAATCGTATTAATGACAATAATACGATTAATCCGAGTAATCCCACAATAATCTAGCAGTCAAATATGATGTAATTCGAAATTCCATCATGTAAGTCAAAGCAATAGCATCAATATCAAATCGCACGAATAACCATGAAACCCAATATAACCATGTAACCACATGTCGATGAAACCAATTTTCCGAAAGCAACACAATATATATAACTCAAATCGAACAAGTGTCCACATCGATTTTGTCACATCATGATCAAGTCCACGCCTCCATGTGTGTATCCGGCCTACTCAGGGTTTTGGATATTGAAATGACGACCTACTCAGGGTTTCGTCATCCAATGCTGGCCTACTTCGGGTTTCGGCATTGACAACACCGAACCACTCAGGGTTGCGATGTTGCTCTACACTGGCGGTGGAGAATACCAATACCAATGAAGCCCATACGGTGAAATAACAAGTACCAACAACCAACGGACAAAACTTCTCGTGCCAAATCAAATCACATATAGGTCAATGTCATTTACTTTGCTTAGATTGGGTAATCGACATGCCAAGGCGACATCCACACCTCCATGTACACAATTCCGGCCTACTCAGGGTTTTGGAACTCGGAAATAACGGCCTACTCAGGGTTTCATCATCCAATGCCGGCCTACTCTGAGTTTCGGCATTGACAACCAAACCTACTCAGGGTTTCGGGCTGCTTTACACCGATCGTGGCAACACACAAGGCCACGCCATTATACCAATGAAGCAAAAACATCACATTACTAAGCTTAAACATGGATCCAGGACAAGCTAAACCAGTAATCAACTCAAATCCATTACTTTTAACAATAAGTAAACTAGCATGCAAAACTAATATATTATGCAACAACGGCTAAACGCGAACAATGCTTATCATGGGTCACTCAAGACCAGTGTCAGCACCCCATTTTTGCACCATAAAATTGTCCAAGAAGCGTATCTTAAACCGGCATATATGTGGGCACGTAAATCGAGGTTTTTATAATAGACCCATCTTTTTGAAATAACAAGCCCATAATAAAGAGAATTCTGAGCCGATTCCGATGCACCAAATCGTGCTCAAATCGGATCTCAAACGGCTAAGTTATGAATAAAAGAAATAAAGGGCAGTTTGGGGATTTTTACAAAACCGAAATTGGATGCCACATGTACGCCATGGTGGCTGCCATGTAACCAATGACAAATTAAAATTTTATGGGGTTGTTTTAGTAAATAAGTAAGTTTCCTAATGGGGTTTCTTATGCAAATAAATAACAAAGTTAATAAAAGTTTAAGATTAAAAAGTAATAATAATAAAAATAAACAAAGAGAAATGAGTTGGACGAATTTGTCCAACTCATATTCTCTTGAGATATTGAGACAAAGCTTAAAAAAAATATATAAGCCAAATAAAAATGTGGGACAAAATAGACTTTGACCAAACCTAAATAAATGAGGGTGTTTAAAAGAGGAAGAGGAAGAGTTAAGGGTTTAAGAGAGTAAGAGGAAGGGTTAGGTGTTTAAGAGAGGAAGATGAGGAGCTAGGAGTTTAGGTCTTTAAGAGAGGAAGAAGAAGAGTTAAGGGTTTAAGAGAGTAAGAGGAAGGGTTAGGTGTTTAAGATAGGAAGATAAGGAGTTAGGAGTTTAGGTGTTTAAGAGAGGAAGTTAGGAAGATGAGAGGTTTAGGAGAGGAAGAGGAAAGGTTAGGGGTTAAGAATTTGAAAGGGTGGGAATTCTTTATAAAAGGGCTTGGAGTTAGGAGCAAAAGAGGAGGAGAAAAAGTAAGAGAGTTCTTTGAAAAAAAAGAGAGCAAGTAAGAGAGTTCTTTGAAAGAAAAAGCAGCAAGTAGGAAGAAGTGGAGAAAAGAAGAGGGACGTCTACTAGCAAGGAGGGAGAAAGGAAAACTGCTGTTCATGATACTCCAAGGTTCCAAGACCTGATTTGAAGTGTCAATCCATAACAGGTGAGTCATTTGTTTAATACATTGTATGAGACCTCTCTTTCATTACAATTTTTGAGATAAGATTACATGATTGGTGAGAGACATGTATGTATGTTTGATGGCTTTGGGTAATTTTATCAAGTAAAAAAAATAAAAGACAAAGATGTAAAGTTCTGAATTTTTTTTCCTGCATTAGGTTTGCACCTGTTTTCCAGATAAACCAATTTTTTTTACCTAGCTCTAGTTTGATTCAAGTCTGTAGTCCTTCATGAGATTTGTGGTATTTTTATTTTAGTTTAATCTAAAAATATGCTCGAGACCCTACACTATGAGTAGGTATTTTATTTTTAATTTTCTTTGGTTCAGATTTCCAATTGGAAATGTATAACAGTAAATTTTGGAGCTTCATATCTCTTAAATGAAAATGAAAATTTGAAAACTGCTATAGGTTATTTTAGTGTTTAAAGTCGTGATTCTAAGGAATCAAATTTCGCACAATTTAGTTAAGAATTGAGGGAGATATGAATCTTTGAATGTGGATAGCGCAGTAATTCAGGTTGTTTCATTTTTTTTGTTTCCTTTGTAAATTAGTAATTAGGCCATGGTTAAAAGTAGTTCAGGTGGTCTCATTTTCTTACCTTGTAAATTAGTAATTAGTTAATCTTGCATGATAAAAACAATAGAAAGCAAAACAAAACAAAAATAATAAATAATAAGAAAGGGAAAAAGCAAATGAAACAAGCATTGAAGCGATGATTCTTTCTTGTGATTGAAAATTGTTTTAGCATGGTTTCATTTTGTTCATATTGTTTTACTTTCAATGTAATTTTGTGGAGGCCTTGTACATATAGATTAATATTTGTTGTACACTTAAAATGATAAAAAATTAGAAAAAAAAAAATAAAAATAATAAATAAAAGAGCCCATTAAATATTCAACTAATTTAAGGAAACCCATTTCGGTGGGGCAACCCAGGGTGTTCAAGGACTTCCCTGAGTTGTAATCGGGTCATTTATCCGGAATCATTGGTGCAGACCAAAAATCAACAAGGTGTCTACCTGCATCATTTCAGGTAGTGGCGACTCCATAACAGATTGTAACATGCGCTTTTAGTGCGCCCGAGGTACGCACAACCTGATCACTCCCTCATGGAGTTTCCCACATGCCATTTCAACCAATTCTCGATAATAATGCAACACTTAAAGTAACTCACTTACTAATAATTCCATACATCAAAATCATTTCAATGCATCAAATTAAGTAACTTTAGAAATAAGAAAAGATACAACAATTCTGGGTTTCAGAAATCATACATATCTGTACAGAAAAGAATTTCAAACCCGCAAAACTACGATTAGATGTAAAACAGAAAATAGTATACTAAATCACACTTGAAATAGCAATTAATCCAATATGATCCAATTTCCTTGAAAGTGAAAACTAAACCCAAATGAAATGTTATTCACACCAGTAGTTCTAGAAATTTAGACACAACTCACCTGATTCAAACAGTAGAGAAAAATCCGGTGAAACCATAGTTAGAAAGGAAAACCTATTGAATTAGGTCCTAATTAGCTTGAAGCTGGTGGCTAGGGTTTGAAGGTGGTGGCTTGGGTGGCAGCTAGGGTTTGTAGGTGGTGGCTTGGGTGGAGGCTAGGGTTTGTAGGTGGTGTCTTGGGTGGCATCTAGGGTTTGAAGGTGGTGGCTTGGGTGGCGGCTAGGGTTTGAAGGAGGTGGATTGGGTGGCGGCTAGGGTTGTTCATGGCCGCTACTCTTCTCGGAGGTTCCTCCTCCATTCCTCCTGACCTTCCTAAGACTTTTGCTTTAGTAGTCTCTGGTTCTTCATCATCTTTTATCGTGGAGGATGCTAATATTCCAAGAAAGGTAGCGTCAAGCTATCGAGGATGTCCAGCGGTGGAGTTCTCAGATGCTGAGATTAACAAATTGATCAATGCCTTTAGTTATTCTCTAGTTGCAAAATTTGTCTCAGGAAGGCCTCCTGTTGATATAGTACGTGAATCATTATTCAAAGCTTGGGGGTTCAAGGCTGTTTTCATGTTGGCGTTTTGGACAAAAGGCACTTGCTTTTACGGTTCAAGGAAGAGAAAGACTTCATCAAAGTTTGGACTACGGAAAATCTGATCATCAAGGGTTATCACTTTCGGCTATTTCAATTGAATTATCGCTTTTATCCAATGAAAGAATCTTCATTGGCTTCGGTATGGATGTCTCTTCCTAATCTTCCAATTAATCTATTCTTGGAATCGTTTCTTTTTTCCATAGCAGGTCTGGTAGTGTGAGACATGGGGAAAAAAAATCAAATTCATCTTTTGACTTCCTCCAATCATCACACGGGATCAAATAGAACAAAGAGTCGCCACCATTCAATTTAGGTATGAATGGACACCAAAATATTAAATAAGCACAAAAGGCAATTTTAGGGTAAAAATAACCCTCCTAAAAAAACAACCAGAGATGGGTAAGGGGATTAAGTTATGAACAGGGGAAGGTGTTAGGCACCCCTATTCATCCACACAAGGTGGTTGCCCAGTATTGTTCATGTTTAAAATAAAGGAAAAAGCTTGCTATAAAAATCACACAAAATCACAAAAAGGCAAAAATATATGGTTCTTTCATATGAATATTCTGATTGATCCAGAACTATCAAATATGATCATACCATTCCTAGGGTTTCATGATCAAAACAAATTGAGATAAAATCAAATAAAATCAATTTAAAGTGAAAAATCCAAAAATCTAGCTTCAAGTCAAAATTCTAGAAATCTGGAAAAATATGATTTTTATAAAATATTTCAAAATTGAACTTGAA
This sequence comes from Buxus sempervirens, assembly GCA_947561395.2. Classification (NCBI taxonomy): domain Eukaryota; kingdom Viridiplantae; phylum Streptophyta; class Magnoliopsida; order Buxales; family Buxaceae; genus Buxus; species Buxus sempervirens. Next base: position 31,210,098 of record OX387183.1, read on the forward strand.
TAGTCCAGGACATAGATAAAGCTCAAATTTCACATTAAATTAGAAAATAAAAACCAAAAATACCCACGTTGATGAAAAACACCAAAAGGGGAGAATTTAGACCGTAGGGTCTTCTCTCAATAATTAAAAACAATTTAAAAACCATATCATGAAACCCTAGAATTTACTTTCAGGCCTCTAGATCCAGATCTATCATATTGATCATGATAAATCCAAGATCTTAGCCTAAAACCACAAAAATCACGAAAACAGTGCTGTAGGTGCAAAAGTGGCAAAAATCCAAATTTTATAAAAAAGTGGGGATCTCATGCTATAAACATCATGGATTCATGTTATTCATTCAGATTCATCATAAAAAGCATTAAAACATGATCAAGATATTTAAAGTAACCACATCTCACAGATTAGAGCACATGGGGGTCTATCCTACGGATCCACCTGTTCTCTTTTCCCCTAGTTCTCTCTTCACGTTTTACGGCTAGAGAGACTCTTGAGGTACTTGTAGATAGGTTTGGTTACACAAACACAATCACAGGCCTTATTCTATGAAAAAAGAAAAAAACAGATATGTGGTTCTATTCTAGGGATCCACCTGTTCCCCTTTCCCCTAGTTCTCTCTTCACGTTTTACGGCTAGAGAGACTCTTGAGGTACTTAGAGACAAGTTTAGGAAGACAAATATAACAGATGGCCTTATTCTACAGCAATAGAGGTGATCCTATTACATCTAGAATTGAAGACAGAAAATAAAAAGGGATAGGGGACTTACCTGGATTGAGCAGGCAGGCAGCAGGAGTTCTTCTCTTCTCTTGGAGCTTCTTAGAATTCCTTGAACTTCAAATTTTCGTGGCCCTTAGCTTAAGAATCTCACCTCTATTTATAGGCAAGCACAGGGGCAAGGCTGGCCCAGAAGGATATATCCTGATCCTCAGGATAGAGTGAAAATTGGAGATAATGCCCATCCATAGCCAACCAAGGTGTCTTCAGCGAATAAAATACGTAATTCGCTCATTTAAAGCTATATTGGACTAAAGATAAAGCTCGGAAACCGAGAGAAGGACAAAACTCGCACGTGTCTTTAGTGACCGTAAATGCACTACGGTCCAATGGTGACCGTATAGTTACTACGGGCGCGCCTGACCGTAGAGAATTTTCGGGCGCGACGGGCCCGTGAAGGAAATACGGACAAAGCCTGCTTAGTCAATTTTTATGCATTTTGGACCTGTTTTAAGCTCTAATTACATGTTTTTATTATTTTCTTATTTTGTAGTGCAATTTGGGGTGTCTACAGGTAGGCAAGCCTTTTGCGTCAGATGGTCCAACAAAAAATCTCACACGGCCAAGCCTTGCAAGAGTCTGTGTTTTGATGGATATTCTTAAGTCTCGCCCAGATAAGATCTGGGTTCGGATGGGATCCGAATATGGTCGTTGGCAAAGAATTTTATATGAGAATGTGCCTTTGTACTGCGTTGGTTGTTTTCATCGGGGCCATGATATAGCTACATGTTGATTGTCATTGAAAAAGAAAGGTGTTGAAGACATAAAACAGACGTATATAAGCATCTGTAGATTTGAGAAATATCCTTCTATGGAAAATACTTTTGATCTGTTATCGCCTGCAAATGAAGGTTTGTCTGTTGAACAAGGTGAAGGTTTGATTCAAGAACATGTAATGGATAGAAATTTGCATAAGTCTTCCTTTCAAGAAGTCATTCATACATCTTCTGATATGGGGAAATCTCAGGAAAGTCAACATAAAATAACGGATTTTGTTATTAATCCCTCTCAAATACTATGTGAAGATGAAACTTTGGCTTCTATGCCATCTAATTTGGAGGATAGGCACGAACAGAATAATGAATATGGTTTTCCTCAAAACAGAAAGGGGACGCAGAATCTCTCCAAGTCAGCTTCTTTTCATGATTTGAGTGCTTCATATCTGAATTCAGTTCTAGAGAATTCTCATTATAAGAAGATGAATGTAGAGCCGGATTCATATTCGATAATTCAGTCACTATCTCTTGGAGTAGTTAGATCAGATCCTTCAAATGGTTTCTCATCACTGAGCACTGCCAAGATGTCATTGTTAAAGAATCAGATTATATTGTCACAAAGACTTCAACATACTTTTGCTAATTTTGAAATCAGAGAAACTAATGTTGATGATGCTTTGGGGTTTAAAGTTCAGAAGAGTAAAAAGAAGTCCAAGGAGGTTTCAAGCAGTAATACAAGGTCAAAGATGAAGGCCACTTCTAAAACCACCTCTACAGTTTAATATGATCTCTACTTTAATTTGGAATATCAGAGGAGTTGCAAACTCTGATTCTCTTAATATACTGAAGTCACATGTTTATGCCAAAAAAGTTCAGTTACTCGCAATCTTGGAGCCTATGTCAAATATCAGAAGATGCAATAAAGTTTCTAAGTCAACAAAGTTGAAGAATTTCTATCACAATGGTGACATGGAAGGTAAAATATGAGTTTTTTTGGTCTGATTCAATTCAGTTGGACTTCATTTCTTCTTCTTCTCAGTATATTACAGCCTTAGTTTCTCCAGTGAACTTAGAAAGTTGCTCTCCTTTCATGATCACATTTGTTTACGCAAAGTGTGATGTTCAAGAAAGGAGGTTCCTATGGGAGGATTTGTTGGAAATTTCTTCTACTGTTAATTCTCCCTGGCTCATAGGTGGAGATTTTAATGCCATTTTATTTGTTGATGAGAAAATTGGAGGCAGAAACCCGGATACCAGATCTATGTATGACTTTCAGGATTTCTCCCATAGAGCTGGCTTAAAAGATCTAGGTTTTAATGGAGATAAATTTACATGGTGTAATGAGCAAGCTCGTCATCGTAGAATTTGGGCAAGATTGGATAGATTCTTCATAAATAATCAGGGGTTGAGTATGACTGCTTCTTTAAGAGTTCATCATCTTGCAAGGGTATGCTCAGATCATGCTCCCATCCACCTTTCTTTTGAGCCAAATTCAAGAACTCCCTTTCCATCTTCTTTTAAATTTCAAAAAATGTGGATTACTCATCACTCTTTTCTTGAAGTTGTGAGGAACTCATGGGCGGCTAATATTGTGGGAAATCCTTTGACGGGTTTTCCGAGGAAACTCAAGCTTTTGAGATATGCACTTTGTAGATGGAACTGGGAAGTTTTTGGTAATGTGCATAGGAGAATAGAGCAGCTTTCTTCTAAAGTATTGGAACTGGAGCATAGTCTTCAGCTCCAATGGAATCAGCATAATCTGGATCTTCTTCATCAAAGCAAAGTGGAATTCATAAAGAGTATTTCTCACCAAGAGACATTGTATAGGCAGCAGTCAAGAGTGACATGGCTTCAAGAAGGAGATAGGAATACAAAGTTTTTTCATGCTTCTCTGCAAGCTAGAAAGCAAAAAATTTTGCAAGGCAGTGAGTGGTTTTCTGAAAACCCAAATATAAAGGATGATGCTATGTCCTTTTACTCAAGTTGCTTTACTTCCGAGTCTCATTCTTTCAATAATTGTCTGAATGGGATTCCAAATATTTTGGACAGCCATATTATAAGCACCTAAATTTTGATCAAACCAAAAAGTGCTGAAAATAAAAACTTAACTGAAAAGTCAAACCCTAAGGGGACAAAAGTTGACTTTTGATCAAGTGCTAATTGGCCACCATAATTCTTCATAATGATTAGGAAATTCCGACACGATTCCAACGCAACTGAGTTTGCTCAGATTAGGGTCTGGATGAAGAAGATATGAGCCGGTCAAACTGGAGGGGAGCAGAAATTGACTTTCTGCTAAACCCTAGATCAGCTGCTTAACCCTGTCCCAATGGATAGAGGAGCTTGACCTAGTTCCAACGCAACTGAGTTTGCTAGAATCGGAGTCCAGATAAATAAGTTATGAGTAGTTTTTGATCCTGGGCAGAATTGCTGAAAACTGCCTACGTGGCAAAAATGCAGAAATCTGCCACGTGGTGAAAAAAGAGCAGATAAAAATATTTGGGGGCAAATATGCAAATATCAAAAGATTAGAAAATATCTAAGGGCAGATCTGTCAATAATCAGGAGAGAATCTGTAAAAATCCAAAAGTATCTGGGGATGAATCTGTGAATATCAAATTGATGAGAAAATAGCTCAAGGGCCAATCTGCAAATATCAAGATTTATCCCCATGTGCTCTCTCCCTCTCTCATGATTAATGTTCCCCATGTGCATGCATGTGCATCCCATCATGCATACACCTCTCTCTCTCTCTCTCTCTCTCTCTCTCTTTCTCTCTCTCTCTCCCCCATGAGCACCCATGCATGCATCATGCATACACCTATCTCTCTCTCCCCCATCATACATGCATGCAACACCCCATGCATCTCTCTCTCTCTCTCCCCCCATGCATGCATGCATCTTACATGCATCTCCCACATGATAAAACCACTCCAACCCCATAGGTATGGAGGGGGAGAACACTTTTGCTCTCCATTCTTCGTCTCCAACCTCTCTCCCAAGTTCTCTTGACCTCTCCCACAAGTTCACCCTTCTCCCAAGCTCATCTCACCATCTCTAACCCCCTCTAAGCTCCCAAAAACCCCCTAGAATCACCTTCAAACCCTTCCCCATCTCCTCTCCTTCCACTTGCCTCCAAGGAGGAAACAAGGAGGTGTTGTTAGAGCCCAAGAAGAAGGCTCCAAGGTGCTGTCCAAGCCTTCAAGAGGCTTCCACACGCTCCAAGGAAGTTCACTAACACCAAGGTTGTGAAACCCCGTTCCAATATCCCTAGCACATCCTAATCAGTAAACTTGATGTGTAGGTAGAGCTGGAGAAGCTCAAGCCTAAAGCCAATCAAAGTGGCTAAGTCTCGGCTAGGCAGTGCCTATTGAGGTGAGCAACTTCTATTTGGTTAATGAGTTTCCCTAAGTGAGAAAATAGCTAAGTGTTGTTTAGTTATGTGCAATGTAGGAGGAGAGTGGCAAACTTGTAAATATGGTGTCTTGAGGAAATCATTTAAGTGGAGAAACAAGGGGAAAGAGTGCCATTCACGACCAAACCCTCACCCTTCTCCCATTCTCTTCACTCTCTTCTCCCACTCCTATCTTCTTCATCTCCTTCTTTTCATTTGCCTTCCCTCATCACCCCATTTCGTCCCCCATCTATTTGGAACCCATTTGAAGAGTTTGCTAGCAAGGAAAAGAAAGAAGAACACCAAAGGAACCATTTTCGTGTGGGTGTTCTTGGTGTAGATTTGAGGAGGAAGTCAAACCAAGGAGATCAAGTGCTATTCGTGAGTTGCATTGGAGGCTATACAACTTGCTTAAGAGTTGGCAAGAGGTAAGCAACACCGTCCCAACCTTGTTTTCCCATTTTCGGCCAAAAATCGCATGTTAGATGAATGTTAGGGTTGAGATGTGAAAATGAGTCCTAGACCAAATGGGAGGGATTTCTTTGAGGGGTTTTGTTGGTAGTAGGTTTCTACACATGTTAGGAGTGATTTAGAGCCTAAAAATACCCATAACAAGTGAGATTTGAGAAAAACAAAAATCCCCAAAAGTTCAGATTTCGCGAACTGTCAAGAGAATCCAACCGCCTGAGCAGCCGCTCGAGCGCGGCATCGGGTGGTGGTTTTAGGCAGTTTAGGTAAAATTTTAAGGCATGGCCGCTCGAGCAACACTCGAGTGACTGTTTTAGCGAGTGTCTTAACAGAGAAACCCGAGAGCAAATTCTTGGCCGCTCGAGGCAGGCTTGAGCGATCCATTGAGCGCCTTTACCAGAAATTCCAAAATTTGAGTTTTTAGCCCAGATTGAACTACCCTTTGTTTTTATTCAATTCCAACCTATGTATAAGTGAGAGTTAGGTGTCTAGGAGGTGTTCCAACTGGAAGTGTCTCAAAATTCCAAATAACAAGGATTTTGGGTATGTTTTGCCAAAGAAAGTCCTAGAAAGAGTTTCTGTCCCAGATTACTGTAGAAATAGGATAACTTGACTCCGTCACTTCAAACACCTTCCAAATAACCCTTAGAAGTATAAGTCAAGAACCGAAACCAAATTGTTCAAGTAACAAAAGAGTTGGGGCATAGGTTGCCCAAAATGAGTCAAGAAAGGTAGAAATCTCTGGAAACCTAACCTTTACCATTGGTTATCAATGTGAGTACACCACACCTGAAATTATGGGCTTCGGCCTAGTATTTGACACATAGTATGAAGGGCATTGGCCCGTATTACATTTGCACCACATCAAGGGCATTGGCCCGTATTACATTTGCACCACATCAAGGGCGTTGGCCCGTTACTTGTACCATGAGATAAAAAGGGCAGTGGCCCGTTGTATTGATATTGAATGGAGGGCAGTGGCCCCAATGACATTGAGATGTATTGAGCAGAGGGCTTGGCCCAAGATTGACTCAGGTACGGCCATGGGCTACCCTTGAGCATTTTCCAGGCAAGTGTGCATGAGGTATTGACATGAGTATCTGACTAGTAAGACTTGGTGGGTTGTGAGCGGTTCATCTCAGTTGGGGTAGTGGACTGTTGTTCCTCCCAACTTGGAGATGGAGAACTAGCATCCTCCACTCAAGCTTGGATATAATTGATGTGTTATTATTCCGTACTTTGTTGCTATAATTGTTGTGAATTGATAAATGAACACATCAGCATAATGAACCCTTAAGGTATGGATCCATAGTCTTAAATGGAAATGTTTGTATATATATGCCATGGCCAGTGTTAGTGTTACTGTACTGCTCTATATTGTGATATCATCTCGGCACCAACATCATCGGTGGCCGATGCCCACTTGCTACAGGGAATCGGCAGTGGATGTTTGTACGTCAAGGGGAATCGGCGTATGTGTAAACACCTCATTTTTGCGCTTCCGGAAGAGCCTGAAATGCAAACCCTAAATAGAAAGTCAAATCCTGAGGGGTCGAAAATTGACCTTTTGATCAAGTAAAAATTGGCCACCTCGCTTTATCTCAATGGATAGAGAATCCCGACACGAGTCCAATGCAACTGAGTTTGTTGGAATCGGAGTCCGGATGAAGGTTTTGCGGGTCGGTCAAACTTGAGGGTGAGCCGAAAGTTGACTTTTTCCAAACCCCGAGCCAGGTGCTTAGCTCTATATCATTGGATAGAGGGCTCTGATACGAGTTCAATGCAACTGAGTTTGCTTAAATTGGAGCCCGGATGAAAGAGATATGAGCTGTCGAAGTTTCCGAGCAGCAAAACCCAGAAAGCTGTACACGTGGCAAAAAGCCGCACACGTGGCAAGAGGCGCAAGAAAATATCTCGAGGGGCAATCTGTAAATATCCAAACATGCCAAATATCCCAGGGTTTAAAGCAAAATTTCGCAGGGACTAAATCTGGGAATATCTAAGAGTATCGGATGAATCTGTGAATATCCAGGGGCAAATCCATAATTTTTCGATTTGTATCCGACCAAGTATGTTGGATACACATACCCTTGTGTATATCCGACACTATTCATCGGATACAAGAAGATCAATCAGCGAGATTCGCGCCGGACGCCCGACAAATTCGCAGCGGCATTTAATTTTCGAATTATTATGTCTTGTATCCGACATTTTATGTCGGATACAAATAGGGCTTAGTGTATCTAACCTATATGGTCGGATACATTAACTTTGCTTATTTAAAGGGCCAGCAACCCCCTTCAAGATGGTTGGCTCTTTTTGCTGGTTCGAGGCTTTCTTCCCCCACTTGTGCTGGTGTGAACCTCCCTCCTCTCAGCTCCCTTTGCCTCCCATTGCCATCCCACCCTCTTGCAAGACCTTCCCATCCTTGTTTCTCTCTTCTTCTTCACTACTTTAACCAAGCTAAAGGAGTCTAGTTGCTGTTGGAGTGGAGCTTGGGCATCAGAGGACTTTCCAGCAACATTTTGGCCTCAAGGCAGAGGCTCCACCTTGTACAAGGATCTAAGAACCCTTAGGTAAGGTTCCTCAACATATTGCGATTCATATATATTAAAATCAGAATTTTCTGAAATTTTCCTACACGTGTTTCTTTCTTTGCATGGGCTTGTTTCCATGTATCTTATGCATGCATTTGGTTTTCTTTTCATGGCATGAAGCCACCACAAGTAAGAGGTTCACGTAGGTTCCTTTAGGGAGCATGGGAGTTCTTTTTTTTACATTTTGAATACCCTTTAGTTGCTGTCCTTGGGTTTTGTTTTAAGCTTTTTGCAAAGGGGAGCTTGTTCCTCTATAATTTTATCTAATGTATCCCCTATGAATCCCCCCCCCCCCTCCTTCACCTTCCTTTTTTCGTTTACTTTCCTGTAAACTTGGTAAGCATGTGGGTCATCCTTGGGCTTACGGTTGGCAGCAGCCGTATCAAGTCTTCCTCTCAGCAATTTCAACTCACATGCCATGCTTTTCTTTCCCTTTATCTGGTTTTTTTAAGCATGGATGCATGCCCCCTTCTCCCCAAGCTTGCTGCCCCCACTGTTTTTACAGCATGCTGTGTTTTCTTTCTTTGTGTGTAAATGTGCATGCCATGCTATTCTTGCTTGTTTGATTACATGGGCATGTGTTCGGTTTCCTCATTCATACACCGTAGTCACAAAGGCCTCCCATTCTCAGTGGATAGGAAGCCCATTTTCATGGATGACCTCCAGCACCATAAAGGAAAGATCCCATTGCTATGCTCCCCCACCCCACCTTCTGCTATGCCTGACCATCCCCTTATTGCTTTTGCTTGGAAAGGTCGACTATGTGAGGATGCATGTTAATATTAGTATCAACTTCACATCTCCTTTGTACGTCAAGTTGTTTGCTTGCTTTTGTACTTGTAATTTTCTGCACCAATGTTGTTGCCCAGGGTAATGATTTCAGCATGATCCTGTCACCCCTTTTAACCCGCTATTGTGGCCCACATAAGCTGCTGCCGGAGGCAGCATCAGCATCCCTTTGGCCTACCCCAATGAAGCTGAGTAGCTTACCATGCTTTAACTTGTGTATCATGAACAAGAAGCCCTCTTTGTCATGTTCCCTTCACTCATAGCCCAGGGTGAGAACTCCAGGAAGAGCTGCTGGAGGCAGCAGTAAGATTTCCTCCCCTTTTCTCACCATCTAACCCTACCACCCACCCCTTAAGCATGTGTGAAGCCCCCTACTGGTGCTGTCCCAGAAAATTTAGAAACCCAAGACCATGTTCAGCCTTAATAGCATGTTCGAATGTTTCCCTTTGGTTGCTGCACTGAGTCACTACAGCATGCAGTTCCTTGGCTCTTGGATGTAACTTGCTTGCCACCATGACCATTGAGTGCATCCATGGACTTTCCCACCACCCTAGTGGCATGCCAGGTAATTCCCAACCCAGCCATCCATCCTATTTTGCTTAAACTGGGAGCCTAATTCTTGCTGCCCCTATATGGTGTATGAGAGTTTACTAATGGATTTCATGATATAGAGCATGCTTCAAGCCTCTTTGTTTTCTGATTTCCATCAAGAGTCATGCTTGCTACTTGTGGAATCCTAGAGACCAAGTAGGGCACCTTGGTCCCTACTATATTAAGGAACATGATCCAAAGTGGAAGGAGGGCAGCACCTCCAAGCACCATTGCCCATCTGCTTACCTTTGCTGGAAATCCCCGGAGGAAGCCAAAGGGGATGCCTTCGCAAATCTGAACCAATGTGGGCCCTCTCTGGGGCCCACATGACTTGTAGGAAGCCCCTAGGAACCCCTGGAAGTCACCCCAATGGCCAAACTTCGAAAGAAGGCATTTTTGAGGTGATCCGGCAACTCAGGCCGGATCATCTATGGGCTGTGTGTATTTGGCAACTAAGGCCGGATACACAACAGAAATGCAATTTTGATGTCTTTTTTGATCCTTGCCGAATTTTCATGCTACTTTCAACAAAACCAAATGAACCAATAGGGTTTTCGGGTCACCCGGAAACCCAACTTGGGACATGGACCGCCGGTCCAACTTGGAATACCCATGGGCCTTCCAATGAGGCCCACCTAGCCCAATAAAATCTGTTTGCATGCAAATAAACCAAATAAATAAATCAACCAAACCAGGTGGGCCAAACCCAATGCGGCCCACCCGGACCTTGTTTTGTGGAATAATGTTTAAATTGCGTGGTTTGGCCGAGACCCCAGGCTAGGGTTTATCGGGCCCGCCAAAGCCCATTAATCGAACCAAGGAAGGGTGCAAACCCTAAACCTCAAAGAATCGGGTTTTCAAGCCCAAATCTGGATCATGGGCCCCAAGCCCAGTGGCCAGCCCATTTTGGCAAAGCTAAATAAAACAAATCCAAAACATTCTTGGCAACCATCATGGGGGCCCACCCCAGGGCCCGCCAACCAATGCAGACCAACCTTTTGCATGAAAATCACCTAAAATTCCAACTTAAATAATTAAGTAAAATCAACTCACTAACCTAAGCCCAAAGGGCCTCCTAGGACTAGACAGAGGCCCACCAGAGGCATGTGGGCTTAACTAAGCCCACCAGGGACACCGTGGGCCTTCCAAAGGGGCCCACCCAATAAGACTCAGATCACCTAAATTAAGCAAGATAAAATCAATTAAAGGGACCCACACCATTTAGGTAGTCCCGCCAGACTTAACCAAGTTGCATTAGGAATCGGGTGAGAAACCAAGGCCAGCTGACTCAAACCAGGGAACCCACAGGGACCCGTCATTTGACGGGATGGACTGGGGTGTCTACGGACTTCCCCAGACCACAACCGAGACCCTACTTAGAATCTCAAGCCACAGACCAGCCCAATAGACAAGATTAGACACCCAGGTGTCCGCCTGCACCCCATCAGGCGGTGGCGACTCCGAATTTTCCCGTGCGGCGTTTTCGACGTGCACACAGTATGGATGCCTACGTCAAGGGTAATTGGCGTAGATGCCTAGCTACCATGTGGAATCGGTGAAGCTAGACGAAGCCATGTATAGTATATATAAACATCCCTGATAAGAAGTGATAATATTGAATACATGATTGCTATTAAATGGATTATCCATACACTGAGGCACATGCATGCACTATTGTCTGACACATAAGATGCGGTGGATTTTGTAGTATTAGAACTACCTGCATGCCATGGTTTTATCGAAAGATATTTGTATAAATTATGTTTTCACCGAATCATGCATGTGTTGCTTACTGAGACATTCGTCTCACAGTTGCTGCTTATCTTATTTTTCAGATCCATCGTCGTCCGGTGTGAAGGACTGGGTTGGGTATAGAGGCAAAGAGAAAGCCATTGGGTATAGAGAGGAGGATTTCTATAGGCTTTAGGTTTCTTTCTTTATTGTATATGTATAGTTCATTTTGGACTTGTAACCCTTACCTTTGAGAGATGAGATTAGTCACCCAATATTTTGTAACTAAACTCTTGTGTCCTATTTCATTTCTTTCATATATATATATAGAGCACACTTTTGATATGCACAAGCATGAACAGTTTGCACTTGCACTTGTATAGAAAAAGTTTTAAAATCCTTCGTGTTTTGTCAAGTAATTGGCCCACTTGCCACGGTCTCGGACGGGTTGTGCCTTGGAGGGGCAGACCTGGTTCTAGGTCATGACAAAGGTAAGCTTCCTAAAACCCTTTTGTATGACATAAATGAATCTAAGGGTAATGTGAGCATGTTTGTTATATACACTGTTTCTTCCACTTAAGCATGCTTCCTCCCCCCTTCTTCTTCATTGCTTCTTTATTTCCTTCGTAAGATCGAACTCCCATGGTAAGGGGAGATAGGTTGGTCGAATGGAGGGGAAGGTGAGAGCCCTCTTAGTGCAAGGAAAATCATGTTTAAGTCTTCACTTAATGTTTTGCCATGCTTTCATTTTATGATTTTAGGGGAGAGCATGTTCCCCCCTCTTTCTCTCATGTCTAATGTATCCCTTTAATCCCCCAAGTCCCTTCCTTTTATCTGCTTTCAAGCTACCTTCACGTGCATTATTTCCTATGCAATATAATTGTACGGATTAATGGATTGGCACACAAACAAGTAGCACACCTCATGAGCATCTCTACCATAATCTTTTGTCTACTTATTCATCTTTAGGCCCACTTGCATGACCATTCCCATGTTGTGTGCACAAAGGCATCATGTGTGTGCATGAAACCCTTAGAACACTTGCATAGGTCTTCCTCTTAGTTACTTTATTTGCATGTACATTAATATGAGTAGTACACACACACACACTACCTCATGGTTTCACAGCATGTGATAAGCCCATCTTATCTTGCTTTTGCTCATCCTTGATTACTCCTTTGAATGAATGCATTGTGTGGCCATATGGGACTTGTACATGGGCCAATTGGGCCACCCCCTTTCCCCTTCTTTATGGAGAAAGGAGGGATGTCATGAGTACCACAACAGGGACACCAAGGGTCCCTGTTTTGCTTCTTGAGTTTCACCTCAAGGAGGGGGACAAGGCCCAAGCCTAAGTCCCCCTCCCCTTGGATCCAAAAAAAAGTAAATAAAGGTAGCCCTCTTTGGCTCAATTCACAATCACAGACCACCGTGGGCCCACATAGTCCCTGTTTTCCCCATGAAACCAGAGAACCCAAGCTCCTAACAAAAATTGCAAAAAACAAAATTTTAAGCTTGATCAACAACTCAGGTTGGTCAAGCAGGTTTTTTAGTATATCCGAAATCATATTTCGGATACACTGATTTTTAGTGTATCCGAAACCATATTTCGGATACACTGATTTTTAAGTGTATCCGAAATATAATTTTGGATACAGCCAGAAAAATACAAAAAAATGCATATTTTGTTTTCTTTGATAATTTTTAACCTTTTTTTCAATAAAATCAAATAAATCCCATTGGTTTTGGGTCGACCCATGACCCAAGACGGGCTTCGAGCCCAATAAGCCCAAATCAAGTATCCATGGGCCTTCCAACGGGGCCCACCCATTCCAAATCAAATCAACCAAAGCCAAAAGGGGTTCTCCAACGCAACCCCAAACGGGACTTGGGCTTTCACTAAAGCCCAAATTGGCATCTTGTGGGTTTTCCAACGTGGCCCACACACCAGACCCAGATCATTTAGGTTAAATAAGATAAAATCAAGTAAAAAAGGGACCTACACCACTCAGGTGGTCCTGCCAGACTTAACCGAACTGTGCATGCTTTGACTTAGGAATCGGATGATTGTAGAGCCAAGTTGACTCATAACCAGGAAACCCATGGGACTCGTCATTTGATGGGATGGACCAGGGTGTCTACGGACTTCCCTAGACCGTAACCAAGACCTTGCTTAGAATCTCAAGCCGCAGACCGCCTACTAGACAAACCTAGGCATCCAGGTGTCTGCCTGCACCCCATCAGGCAATGGCGACTCCAACCTTCCTGAATTACCCTTTAGGAGGCGCGCCCACCCGTGCCACCATGCGCACACATATTAATGAAGGTCTCACTTTGGTACCCTCTCTTGAAGAAGTCAAAAAAGCTGTTTTTGATCTTAATCCGGATAGTGCTCCTGGTCCAGATGGTTTTATAGGTTGGTTTTATCAAAGCTGTTGGGAAATAATTGCTTCTGATTTGTATGCTGCGGTAGTGAATTTTTTTAATGGAAACACCCTTCCAACCTCCTATATAGCCTCTCACATTGCGATTATACCTAAGGTGAATCATCCAAGTTAATTTTCTGATTTTCATCCCACAAGTCTTTGTAACTTCTCTTATAAAGTCATTTCCAAGATTTTAGCTTCAAGACTTTCGGGTGTGCTTCCTCTCATAATTAGCCATGAACAGAGTTCTTTTGTCAAAGGAAGGAACATCTCAGATAGCATCTCTCTAGCTCATGAGTTATGCCAAGACATTAACAGAAAATGTTTGGGGAGTAACATCATGCTTAAGATAGATATGGCAAAGGCGTTTGATAGAATGGAATGGGACTTTATAATTGAAGTTTGTAAAAGATTTGGCTTCTCCGACTCTTGGTGTGGTCTCATTCAAAGATGCCTCAATAACTGTTGGTTCAGTGTTCTCTTAAACGGAGAAGCTTGTGGTTTCTTTAAATCCTCCAGGGGCCTCCGGCAAGGGGAACCTTTATTCCCTTTGCTTTTTATTATTGCTGAAGAAGTTTTGAGTAGAGGTCTTCATTCATTGTATCATGAGGGTAAGCTGGGTTATTTTCACACAGGTAGAACTTTTGTTAAAGTATCTCATTTGTTGTTTGCTGATGGCATCCTTATTTTTTCTAATGGGAGAAGATCCTCTATGACTAATCTTCTAAAGTTTCTTAGCCTTTATGAAGAAGCTTCTGGCCAACAAATCAATAAAGCAAAAAGTTGCTTAATTGCTTCCTAAAAAATGTCAGCTCCAAGATTAGACATGCTGCAAACTCTTTCTGGATTCCAAAACGCTAGCTTACCAATCAAATATCTGGGTGTTCCTCTATTTTATGGGAGAGCTAGATTGCCTATGTTTGCAGAATTGTTTGAGAAGATTCAAAAGCGTATTAGTGGCTGGAAATCAAAGTTTTTATCTCATAGAGGTAAACTAACTCTCATCCAAAGTGTGCTCTCTAGTATTCCAATACATTCTCTATCTGCCATTCCTTTTCCAAAAGCTGTTCTTAGAAGAATTGAGACTTTATTTGCTAACTTCTTTTGGGGAGAAAGTTCTGAACATGGGTCCAGAAAACATTGGTTGAGTTTGGACAAAATCACAAAACCCAAGTTAGAGGGTGGACTGGGTATAAAATCAGTGGCCGATGCTATGATTAGTCTTCAAATTAAGCTGGGATGGATGGCTTTTTACGGTGATAGTCTATGGTCTCAATTCATGCGTGCTAAGTACTGTTCTCAGAGTAATTTTCATAATATTCAAGATAAAAGTGGCAGCTCAAAAATCTGGAAGGGAATTTTAAAAGTGAAGGATATAATCCTTGTAAATACGGCATGGTCTTTGGAAGAAGGGTGTGTGAGTTTCTGGTTTGATCAGTGGTCTCATTGTGCGCACGTCGTACCTGTGCGAGGGCACGCGCGAAAGCGAGGGGAGAATGGGGGTTAGGAGTCGCCACTGCCTGATGGGGTGCAGGCAGACACCTGGATGCCCTAAGGATGTATATTTTGGTCTGCGGCTTGAGATTCTGAGAAAGGGCTCGGTTACAGTCCGGGGAAGTCCATAGGCACCCCGGTCTGCCCCGTCGGTTTGACGGGTCCCTTGGGTTTTCCTGGTTGCGAGTCAACTCAATTCTAAATTCACCCAACTTCTATGCCAGCATGCACATTTTATTGGTCTAGGTGGGGGCCACCATGGTGGTGTGGGTCCCCTTTTCTTTTTATTTGATTTTATTTTTTTATACAGGTGATGTTGATCTGGCATGGACCCTGTTGGAAGGCCCACAAGATGCCAATTTGGGCTTTAGTGAAAGCCTAAGTCCCATTTGGGGTTACGTTGGATAACCCCATTTATTGGATTGGTAATTTGGTTTGGGGGTTGATTAATTACACAGAATTGGTGGGTTTACTGGGCCTAACTGCAGAACAGGTGCGGTTTGGCCCGAACCGCACATACTGTGCGGTTAGAGCCAAACCGCTCTGTGTATGCGGTTTTGGCACAGAAAGCCCAAAAGACAGTTTTCATGGGGCTTTGGGTTCCTGGGTCTCTTGTGATGTCTTAGCAAGGTCTGGGTCCCTTTGTGGGCCCACGATGGTTCAGAGAGGGGAATACCCCTCCTTTGGTCTCTTTTGAGCTCTACGATTCAAGCAAAGGGGGAGGGGAGAAGGCCTAGGGCTTGCCTCTCCCCTTCTTGGGATCTTTCGCACAGCGGGGTAGGGACTTGAGTACCCCTACCTTTGTTCTTTCAACTTCACACAACAGTAAACAAACAAGTCAAACA
Organism: Buxus sempervirens; assembly: GCA_947561395.2. NCBI lineage: Eukaryota > Viridiplantae > Streptophyta > Magnoliopsida > Buxales > Buxaceae > Buxus > Buxus sempervirens. The sequence goes on from OX387183.1 coordinate 31,225,925, forward strand.
GAAGCATTTAAGCAAGATTATAAAAGAAGGGAAAGAGAGGGGGGGTTAAATGGGGTACATGAGAGGCACAAAGTAGAGGGACAGATTCCTCATTCGAATGGGACCAACCTATAGCAAAACAGAGCATAAAGTGCTCCTAAAAGTGTAGGAGGGCACTTTCTCACCCCCTTCCTTCGCTATCATCCATGTACCATCCCCTTACCATGGGAATTTCCATGTTTAGTAAGAAGAGGAAAATGGACAGAAGAGACACTACTCATACTAGAAATGAAGGAGATAACAAGCTAAGACTAAGGAACACCAAACATACTCGGAACATGCTCATTCTCACTTATGTCAAATACAATGTCATAAGGAACATTACCTTGGGGTTTTGAAACCCTGGAGAGGTGTGTTTGAGCCTCCTTCAGGCAAATCAAGGGCTGGAGCAGCTCCTCTTGGCACCACAAGCAAGTTCCCTTCCTCCTTCTTCAAGTTGGGTAGTGATGGAGGAGGGTGGAGGAAGGCTAAAAAAAGGTCTTGGGAGTGGGGCTTGGATGGTATGGAGGCAAAAGAGGTAGTTTCATACCAGCAGCAATGGGGGAGAAGGGGTGGAAACAACCCAAAGGCAGCCAGCCCCTGTCCAGAGTTCGGGTTTGCTATTTATAGAAAACAGGGACAAAACCGCATAGTAGATGCGGTTTGGTCTAAATCGTAGGGTATGTGCGGTTTGGCCACGTCTTTTCAGCAATCATTAGGGGACAAACTGGTTAGGTGCAGTTTGACGCACCACAGTACGGTTAATTTTCGAGCGTCGCTTGCTCTAATTGGCTCGCGCGAGCAGTGGCCGAAAAATCAACCGCACACCATATTTTTCTCTCCCCTTTTGGCTTGAGTTGACGGCTGAGGTGACTTAGCCGCCCACTCGGACGAATCATGCTCCTCCAATTTTTTTATTATTTCCCATTTATCTTAGCATATTTGGTTTGATCAAAATTTGGGTGCTTACACTCATCTTGGTATTTTGGCAGGTCATGTTCTGATGGATCCAATCCCGAATCTGGATTTACAAGTGGTTGATCTCATAAATGAAAATGGTTCTTGGAATGTTCCTTATCTCCCTCAATTACTTCCCCAATCTATGGTTAGGCAAATTGTAGACATAAAATTTCGTCCATCTTCCTTAAAGGATAGGGCGTTGTGGATGGCTACTTCTTCTGGGTTTTTTTCCACAGCTACAGCTTGGAACTTAATCAGAAAAAAGGATAATCCTCATTCGTGGGGGAAGAATTTATGGCCTAGTTTCATTCCTTCTAAGATAAATGTATTCACTTTGAAATTTCTCAAGGGTGCTTTGGCTACTGATGATCGAATTCAAAGAAGTGGCATCAATATTTGTTCTCAATGCAATTGATGTTCTTCAAAGAAAAGGGAGACCTTGAATCATCTTTCTCTTTTGGAGAGGTTGAAAATTTGGTATGGGAGTATTTTGTTGGTTGTTTCGGTTGTCATCATCATCCTTTACACGATTTGATCACCAGGATTTCCTTCTGGTTTTCAAGTCCTAATGTTAATGATCAACTTGGAATTCGTTTTAAAGCTACTCCCATACTAATTTTCTGGGAATTATGGACAACAAGGTGTAGAAGTAGATTTGAGGATGAAAGCATGTGTACAAACCAGATTATTCAAAAGGTGCAGCATTGGCTTCAAGAGGTTTCTTACTTCACCAAACCAGCAAGAACATGTGATTTTAAGAGGGCTATAATTCTAGAGCATTTGAACATTTTCTCACCTTCGATCAGCTCCCCAAAGTCCAATTTTGTTCGATGGAAGAGACAAAGAAACTTCCCTTTTATTTTGAATGTTGATGGTGCTTCAAAAGGAAACCCAGGAGTAAGTGGAGGAGGTGGAATCATTCGAACTTCTTTAGGTCATTTCTTTGCTGGTTTTTTTTAGCTTTTTAGGGATATAACTCAAATCTCATGGCAGAATTTTTGGCGTTAAGAGATGGGCTGCGATTGGCTGACAGGTATGGATCACAAAACCTCCATATAGAATTTGATTCCAAGGTTTTTGTGGACATAATTGCAAGCTTGGCATCTGTTCCTTGGAAATTTCTCCTTTGGTGGAAGGAAGTGAAAGAAAGGCTAGATTCTTTTAACCGAATTGTGCATCATGTATACAGAGAAGCAAACTCAGTAGTTGACATGTTAGCTAACGAGAGTTGCGTCAATCTTAACCAAAATGTTTATGATTTCTATTTTGAGCTATCTCCTCAAGTTAAGAATTGTCTTTTTCATGACAGAACAAGATTATTTTCTATTAGATACTAGTTTCTGTTTCTTTGTTTTGACATGGGGTAAGGTTTTATGTCCCCCCCCCCCCCCCCCCCCCCCCATAGAAGTTTTAACCTTTTTGATAGATTTGATATATAGGTCAGGGTCTGCCTCAACCCTCCTCCTACCGTTGGAGTGCCACTAAGGTTATTCATGCCTTAGTGGGTTTTCCTTAAAAAAAGAAAAAAAAAAAGGAAAACCTATAGATATTGCATTTCCCACTTGGCATTCAACTCATAATCATATAAATTCCTCCCTATTATAATCACATGACATAGATGGCTAGAAACTAATATAGAGCACTTCTGTTCCTTAATCAAATCACATGGAAGTAGATTTAGAGGTTAAGATTGCAAGAATTTCACTACGGGAAATTAGCTGCACAGGTCATTTTTAGCCAAGCTGGGCGCCTACTGCCTGAGGTAGGCGCCCCCTGAGCAGCCTCCTAAAACTAACCAGCCACCAACCCTTTTGCAGTAGGCACTGGTAGGTGCCCAAATGCTGATTTTTCAGAATGAAATTAACTCGTTGCAATTCCTATTTCCACCATGTCTGAACCGTAATTCCACCTAAAAACAGTTTGATTCTCCTCTTACCTCTTCTAACAACATGCTCAACATCAATCGAATTTAATTTAATCTTAAATCGGCCACAATTCAGAAAATTCATTCATAAATGTTCACAGTTGTTAAAGCTCATATGCAACAAATTAAATCACATTTCTAATCAAAATTTCGTTTGCAAATCTGAGAGAAAGCGAGTGCTACTTACCTGTTCCATATTAGATCCAACGCCTACAGCAACCAATAAGTAGATTTGGAGTTTCCATGACCAATCCTCTCTTCAGAACTTTTGAGATTCTAAGTAGGGTCTCGGTTGTGGTCCGGGGAAGTCCGTAGACACCCCGGTCCACCCTGTTGGGTGACGGGTCCCTTAGGTTTATCCTGGTTTGAGTTAGCTCACTTATTTTCCCACCCGATTCCTAATCCGATATGCAGCTTGGTTAAGTCTGGTGGGACCACCTGAGTGGTGTGGGTCCCTTTGATTTCTTTTATCTTGATTAATTAGGTAATCTGAGTCTAGTTGGGTGGGCCCCATTGGAAGGCCCACGGTGTCCTTGGTGGGCTTAGTCAAGCCCATGTACCCTTGTAGGCCTCAGTCTAGCCTGAGAGGCCCTTTGGGCTTTGGTTAGTTTAATTGATTTTACTTTTGGTTTCAAATTGGATTTAAGTGGTTTTCATGTAAAGGTGGGCCGGATTGGTTTGTGGGCCCCTTAGGTGGGCCCACATGGTAGCCAAGTAATTTAGTGGATTTATCTTTTTAAGTTTCCAAAAATGGGTTGAACACTGGGCTTGGGGCCTGTAGCCCTGATTAGGCTTGAAAGCCCAAGTTACGGGAAGTTAGGGTTTGCACCCTTCCTTGGTTCGGTTGGTGGGCTTTGGCAGGTCCGGTAGGCCCTTGCCCTTGGTCTCGGCCAAACTACGCATTTCAAACATCAATTCACCAAGTTTGGTTCGGGTGGGACGCATTGGGTTTGGCCCGCCCCAATAGATTGGTTCATTTATTTATCTTGATTAGGCCACATGCATGCATTCCATTGTGTTCATTGGGCTTGGTGGGCCTCGTTGGAAGGCCCACGGAAAATCAAATTGGACCGGGGGTCCAAGTCCCATGTTGGGTTTCTGGGTGACCCGGAAACCCTATTGGTCCATTTGGTTCGGTTTGAAGAAGTCACCCATATCCAGCAAAATCACAGAATATACAGAAATTCGGTAATAATAAAAAAACCGAATTGCTTGTTTCAAAAAAAATAAGCAATTTGGTAATAATAAAAAAAAGGCATCTGCGCACGCGCTCGACGCGAGCTCAGCACGAGCTCGGTGGATGCAAAAATGCTCCGCGTGAGCTTCGCGAGAGTTAGGCGCGAGTTCCGCGCGAGCTCGGCGCATACCCACTACGAAACTTGATCTTTTGTTTCTTCTTAAACTCAATGTCTGGCTTGATTTACAGTCTCTGTAACACCTCCCAGTGCTTCTTCCACTCCCCAGAAGGCCTTTAAACATGCATCAAATTTAATCTAAGCTACTTCGAACCACGACCCAAGATCCCTTTACGAAAAAAAAACGAACCCGACTATTATCAAACAACTACAGACACCTAGTAATGGGGGTGATGGGAGCATGCTTACAGGGACACAAGAAGCAATCAGCAAGTGGCAGGGGGTTGGGGGAGCATGTTGGCAAGTCTAGCAACATAAAATAAAAAAAACAACAACCGACAGAGATTGCATGCATAAGAAAAAAAACAAACTTCCACCCACACCTGGACCGGACCTCCGAGCATGCACACTAACATCCGAAGAAGGGAAGGAGGAGGGGGGTTTACAGGGATACATTAGATGAGATGACTGATAAGGAACACGCTTCCTCTTACAACAAATCTGATATTCCCCAAAACCGTAGCCTGGGAGATCCTCTCATGGTCGATGAAGAGTAAGTGTATGGAAATCCCATGTGGCAGCGACTTGAAACATGGTGGATACTATACTTTCACAAAAATCATGCAAGATAACCAGTTTTCATATATATGATATAAAAGCTAGTGGGGAACAATACCTGAGAGTTCCTAGCTCTTTTGTGGAAGTGTGTGATCTTCTCGAAGCAAAAACACTGCTATGAGCTTCTTCTCCAACAGCCACCGTAAGTAGCTCCTCCGGTCTGTGCGCACCTAAAACCTGGATCTTAGATTGCACACCGGGCGCACTTTTCGTGCGTGCCTTGGGACTTTTCGGAGTCGCCACTGCCTGAGAGTGCAGGCAGACACGGTTTTGCCCTAACCGGGTCTAAGTCTGGTCTGCGGCTTTTTCAGAGTTCTAGCTAAGTCCTCGGTTACGGTCCGGGGAAGTCCTAAAGACACCCCGGCCCGCCCCGTCGGTTTGACTGGTCCCTCGGGTCTCCTTGGTTTTTGAGTCAAGCTCACCCTTCCTAGACCAGCATGCTGCTTTATTTGGCCTGGTGGGACCCTCTGAAGGTGTGGGTCCCTTTTATTTGGATTTTATCTTTTTTATTTAATGGAGTGGGTCGGACTCGGGTCCCGTTGGAAGACCCGCAGGTTGCCATGGTTGGGCCTTGGGCCCTATTGGGTTATTGGGTAACCCATTTGGTTATTTATTAAATTAAACCATTTAACACATGCAATGGACTTAGTGGGCTTGGATTTGGCCCATTAGCCAAGGGTCAAGGGGCCTGGGCCTGTTTATTGAAAACAGGCCTGGTATAGGCCAGTCTAAGGGGGGCCCCACAAGTGGGCCCAAGGTGCCTTGGTGGGCCCATTTAGGTCTACAGCCCATAAATGGGCTTAAAATGGCCCAGGGAGTCTAAAGGGTTGGTTCAGGCCGGTTCAAGTCGGATCAAGTCCAACCAGGCCAAAAATTAAGTTTTTTAAGTTATAATTACACTGGCCCGTATTTGTTATACAGATTGCCTTTGCCCGTGAATGAATGCCGGTTAGGCTTGCCCGTGAAGCAAACACGGGCATGCCCAAACCGCTCTGAGTTTACGGACGCCACTAATTTTGCATTTTGGCCGCCGATTCTGCTTGGGATTGCTCCGGCGACTTTCTCAGGTGTTCCGGCAACCTTTGTGATGGATCTAGTGCCTTCTGTCACAGCATATTCAATTCATTTGCCTCTGCAAGTCTTCTTTTTCCTTAATTTTGCCAAGCCACTTTCTTGTTGCTCCAAAAGAGAAAGGAATGGGGGGATGGGATTACATTGAAGAAGCTTAAGAGGACAATCCCCTCTTATATTTACAAATGTAATCAATGAAGCAAGATATGTCAATTTTCTTCTTTTTGTTTGTTTTATGAGTCCATTTTTTATGTACTTCACAAAGTGTTGCTCATTTGCATGGGAGTATTTCACCAAAACCAAACAAACCGATTAGTAATCTGGTGATAAAATAAAAGGAATCCAAAGTTGCTTTAATGAAGAAATTTACATGCATATTAAAAGAAAGAGGTAATTAGAGACATTACCACACCTTTGACTCCTTAGTTTGTTGATGTTTGGGTCCTCCGATGATTCCGGCAGCGCTTCCGCGTCCTTCAGAAATTCTTGAATTGGTTTTGACAGGGGTTTGATAGGTTGTTTATGTTTACAAGGTGAAAGAGGGAGGTTGGGCAGTATCTCAGGGGTATTTTGGGTATTTTGGTGTTTGGGATTGGGGTGGCATCACTTGGACAGAGGTCGGGCGTGGTAACAGCAAGGAAGAAAGGGGGTGGAGGCCCTGGGAGTCAGCTTGTTCAAATGAGGGGGGTGGCCTCTTTATTTATAGCCAAAATTTTCGTGCTCGTATTTGAAGTACGGGCATGCCTTGCCCGTACTTCAAGTACGGGCGTGCCTTGTCTGTAATTCAAATACGGGTGAAAAACGCACATTTCCAAATCTCGCAAAATCGGCCGTATGGGACGCATGTCCCGCCGTACAGCGACACGCATCCCCTTCTAGAAGCTTGCCCGTATTTCAAATACGGGCATGCCTCGTCCGTACTTCAAATACGGTCTAGCACGTTTTTTTTAAAATGTTTGGATTTCAAACCTTTATTCAATTTGATTTTTGGTAAGATTTTCATTCGATTTCTTTGATTATTTTATTATAAAACGAGATTCTTTGATTAAAATATTATTTAAAGTATTTAATACATTTATCTTATTTGTTTTATTGATTTATTCTATTTTTTGCTGCCTTTTTGCCGCATGGGCAGTTTTTCTGAAACTTCAACTGCCCATAACTTCTTCTTCCGGTGTCGGATTTCAGCAAACTTAGTGTCGTTGGAACCGGCTCGGAACCACCTATCCACTGGGGTCAATTTGGGTAGTCGAATTGGGGTCGACCAAAAAGTCAACTTTTTGCCCCTTAAAAGTTTGACCGGCTCATAACTTCCTCATCTGGACTCCGATTTCAGCAAACTCAGTTGCGTTGGAATCGGGTCGAAGTGTTCTTTTCAATGAGATGAAGTTTAATGGCCAAATTCACTTTACTCAAAAAGTCAATTTTTTGACCCCCTCAGGGCTTGACTTTTCATTTTTCTTCATTTTGGGGGTGCAAAAAGCAGGTGTCTACACGGTCTTTGGTAGAAGAATGAAGGAGAAGAAGAGAAAAGAGAGTCGGAAGGCACGGTTAGGTGTTCGGGTGAAGTAGGCAGGGGAGAAGGGAGTCGGTCCGGCGATCCTAAGGGAGCCAACCAAAGGAAAAACCCTCGACCAAGAAAAGCTTTTGACCGAAGAATTTCCCAACAAGAAGAGAGCCCACCGAAAAATTTTCCAACCCTTTGCACAAAGAGTCGCGCAGCTTTCATAGAATGGGAAGAAGGGTATCCGCTGAGCTTGCGCTGAGCACGTTTTGCGCTCGCCCCGTTCGCGCGAGTGGCATAATGATTGAAAAACCATTAATGCGGCTGCTAAATGGTCGAAAAATCAAATATTTTTGGATTTAGTCCCTGGTCATTTTTGATTTAATCCGATATTCTTGGATTTTTACAGATTTAGTCCCTGGGATATTTCGTACGTTTGGATATTTATGGATTTGATCCCCGAGGTATTTTTCTGCACAACTCGCCACGTGTGCAGTTTTTGCCATGTGTGCAGTTTGCCGGCTTTGCTGCTCGGAAACTTCGTCAGCTCATATTTTCTCCATCCGGACTCCCATCTGGGCAAACTCAGTTGCGTTAGAATCGTATCGGAGCCCTCTATCCAATGACATAGGGGTAAACATCTGGATCGGATTTTAGCAGAAAGTCAACTTTCGGCTCATTTCAAGTTTGACCGGCCTGTAGAACCTTCATCCAGACTCCGATTCCTGCAAACTCAGTTGCGTTGGAACCGTGTCGGGATTCTCTATTCAATGACATAAAGTGAGGTGGCCAATTATCACTTGATAAAAAGGTCAACTTTTCACCCCTTAGGGTTTGACTTTCCGTCCAGGGTTTGCATTTCTGGCTTTTCCGGGAGCGCAAAAATGAGGTGCTTACACCATGCTTGACACACCACCAAACCACCATAAACCAACCAAATAAGAATTCCTATAATGTCTCTTACCTATTTAATAGAATTGTCCAATCTTGTTCGCCCGAGAACTCCGGTTTGACCCTTTTTCTCCATTTATGAAATTTTTTCATCAATTAAATCAATTAACAACCAAAAATCCAATTTTTAATGTTATTAAAAATTCGGGATTTTATAATTAGTGATGGCTTGTCGAGTTAACACCCGGGCCATATCCGTGTTCCAACATGTGGGATCGGTGAGGCCTTCTTGTGGGATAGTTGAGTTGCGCAACCTGTTTTGTAAATTCCTAGATTTTAGTAATAAATAAACTGATTAAGTTAATATTATGCAGTGGTTGAGGCATTGGTTCAACCCGGAGAAGTCCAAGGTGAACCGGAGGAGAACTTGGAAAGCTAACCTAAGGTGAGATTTTTTTTAAGTTTAAATTAGGGAGAAATTTTAGTTATTATTACTATTCAGATTGTTATAGTGTAGAACTAATTAAAAAATAAAATATAAGAGTGAAAGAGAGTTGTTCGAACCTATAGAGTGGGGGTTGACCCAAAAGATTGGTTTGGTTTGAGGTTTAATGGGTTGATTATGTTTGTGTTGTAAAGGGGGTATTTTAGTAAAAGGAAATTAATTAAGAAAATAACCTAAAACAAGTTGGGATGTAACGCCCCGGATCCAGGTTTATTTAAACACATAAACCCAAATCTGGTTCGTTAAGGAAAATGGCCCAAAACAGCTATTCCAGACTTAAAAAATTTCATTTATTATATCAGAGTGCAGAAATAAAAACATCTTTCAGAAAGCGCGGAATTAAACTACCAAAATAATCCATTTATATTTCATCTATAAAGTCTGGAAAGGGTTCAACTAAATAACATAAATAACATCCACCAAGGGTGTGGAATAAAGATACTAATAATCCTTCAAATAACATCAAAATCCTCAAATCAAATACTAAAGTTAATTCCTAAGAAAATAAATCTAAATCTCTCAATGTCCTCCTAGACCTACATAGGAATGAAATAGTCTTCTTCCTGGTAATCACAGTAATCCCCCGGAGTCTCTACCCCTGCAACGTCATCTCTAGGAATATCTGAAAACAAAATCGATAAAACAATAATGTGAGAAACAACATCTCAGTACGCAGTCATGCAAATAGTTGACCACAATAAAACATGCAACGCTTAATTAGGATAATCACAATAAAATACAAGACAATAATGAAATACAATTTGTCCACCTCATGGGACTCATGAAATAGTATACCAGAAAAAGAGAGTAGAAATGTGCCAATATGCTATCTAACCGAATTATGATGGACCAGCTACCCTGCAGTTTGGCTATTCAACACCAACGGAAGAACCCAACCATGAGTTAGCATGTACGGCCCAACCAATCCGGGAGTGGGTAACGTAGTGACCGACCAATCCAGGAGCGGTACCATCCTCGAGATGATGGAATGCCTCAAACACAGAATTCAAACCCCTTTAATACACATTTCACTTACTAGCTATTCTATGGATCCATATAACTGCTAAGCCCACTCAACAGTGAGAAAAACCAACCAGGGTAATGGACATACTTCTCAATAACACACACCAAATACAGAACCTTATCTGTGTCACCAAATCTGCCCATACAGGAAACAATAAAACAGGCACTAGCCTTGTCACACCAGTGACCTAAAACCAAAACAGAATGCACCAAGTCATATGTCCAAAACTCCAGGTTTCAACGGGCCAATATGTCCCGAATGTGTATCGACTCCATCGATGCACAAAATACCTTCATATCATCCAAATACAAGTGTATGAACTCACAAAACCAACCGTGGTTAAAAGTAAAATCTTTTGGAACAATAGAATCAAGTAAAAGTGCCTCTTTAGAAACATCTACCCAAAATCTTTATAAAATTGAATTTTAAACATCCAACAGTGCAAACACTTCCCAAATACCCCAATCTTGATGGTACATAGGTTAAATTTGGATAAAAACACTTTCGTGGTGAAAAACTAGGTTGAAAAGTAAATTTCCAAAATTTGACAGACTGGTTGCTCGAGCGGCCAAGGGCACTCAATCGGCCTGACAAAATAGGTTGTTTCAGGGTAGGTCGCTCGAGCGACTATTCTAGCGACAGTTCAATCTGGGTATAATTGCTCTCGGGTTTTGGAATAAATACATAGGGTGCTTAAGCGATTGCTCAGGCGGCCTGATACGTGAAAAATCCGTAACTTTGCGAAATTCAATAAAAATTCCACAACTCAATATTCAATGCTTCAAAACCATTTTAAATCATTCTAAAATACTTTATAAATATGCTAGAACAATTCCCAAAAATTAAAACATCATAAATAACAAAAACAACGCATCAACACACCGAATAACCATGTATATTGAATAAACACAAATTTGTATTTTATGCAAGTGTCAAGGGACTACTTACCTGGTTTTAGGAACTTAAATTTTCTCTAAAAGCAACGAAATATCACCAAAAATATGCTCCAACAACCTCACAAGTCTTGATTTGGTCTGGGTTAAGAAAAATCATTTTTTTAGAAACCCAACAACACACGTTTATCTCAAAACAGAACTTCTCTTGGGTTTGCTCTTACTTGAGTTTTTGTGCGCGAAAATCCTCTCTTTTACTTCTCTAAAACGGCTCCAACAAGTTGTTTAGGGTTTGGTTTAGTCACAAGGGAGCAAAGAAGAAAATAAGAGGAACACTAGAAGTAATGTGCGGCTGTTCTCTATGTTGTGTTTTAAGCTCAATGCGATTCAATCCATGCAATACTAGGTTTGTTTATTATTTTAAAGTCTTTTTACTATATTACCCTCTTCACTAAGCCAATACAAACAAACCATAAAGCCTCAACCCAACTAAACCCTTGGGCCAACCCACTCTCATTGGGTTCGACCAATTCTTTTTATTCTCCTTGTTTATTCCTCAATTAATTCTTACTAATACAAACCATGGCACAACTAATTAGTATATTAATATTATACTTAGCCAATAATCATGAACTCACCTTATATAGGCTCTCCTGTCATCTCCGGTTCATCTTGAACTCCTCCGAGTTAAACCAAAATTTCATTTCCTGCATATTATTAACCAATTATTCTATTGATTTATTTATTACTAAAATCTAGGATTTTACATGGGAGGCTATTCATGTTTAAACATAGGGATCAGCCGCCAACTTCAGTTTTCTTCTCCTATTCTTCTTTATACTTCCCCCAAGATCAAACCCAAATCTCAAGTAACTGTTAGAGTAGATTTTTCAGAAGGACACAAGCAGATTTTCATTTAGAAAACCCAGGTAAGAACAAACTAGAAGAAGGTTTCTGTTTTGAAGGTTTATATGTGTTTGGAGATCTTAAAGCATGTGGTTTTTGATCCAGAATAGATACAGAGGGTTTGGATTCGTGTGGATCATCTTTGGGGTGATAGTTCAGTGCTTTAGAGAAGGTTTAAGCTTCAGGAACAAGTAAGTAGTCCCTTTAAAACTTGCACAAAACAGATTCGTGTTTATTCGATATTCATGGTTATTCGGTGGTTTGATGAGTTGTTGGCGTGCTTTATGATGTTTTATTTGTTGGGAATTGTTCTAACATGTTTATAAAGTGTTTTAGAATGATTTAGAATGGATTTGATGCATTGGTTATAAAGTTGTTGAATTTTTATTGATTTTCGTAACTTTTCGGAAATTTTCGTCGTGATAGGCCGCCCGAACAGTCGCTCGAGTGCCCTGTTTATCTGTTTAAAACTCGAGAGCAATTTATATCAGAAGAACTGTCACTCGAACAGTCGCTTGAGCGAGCTATTGAGCGACTACCCCTGAAATACCCTGTTTTATTTAGTCATTCGGGTGCCCCAATGGCCGCTTGAGCCCTCTTCTGTCAGATTTTAGAAATTTGTCATCCAGCCTAGTTTTTCACTACGGAATTGTTTTTATCCATTTTTAACCTATGTACCATCAAGTTTAGGGTATTTAGAGATAGTTTGCATTGGCGGATGTTTAAAATTCATTTTTATAATAAATTTGGATAGATTTTACCAAAGAGCCTTTTCAACTTAATACCTTTGTTCCAAACAATTCTATTCTTAACCAAACTTGATTCTAAGAGTTCCTACACCTATATTTGGTCTATCTGGAGATGTTTTGAGTTTCGAATGATTGTACATATACATGGATTATTTTGCTCATTGAAACCGTGATCTTGAGGCATGTATTTGACTCCACTTGTGTGGGTTTTTGGGTCACAGTTGTGCAAGGCAGGTTTCTGGTTTATTATTTCCGCAGGGCGGATCTGGTTATTTGTTTATATCCTCAGTCCGTGTACTCTGTGGGATACTTCTTCAATCCGTGTATTTGGTGGAAAGCTGGTTATTTGTTTTTATCCTCAGTCCGTGTACTCGGCGGAATACTTCCTCAATCCGTGTACTCAGTGGGAAGCTGGTTATTTGTTTATATCTTTAGTCCATGTACTTGGAGGGATGCTTCCTCAATCCGTGTACTCGGTGGGAAGCTGGTTATTTGTGGTAATCCTTAGTCCGTGTACTCGGCGGAATATTTCCTCAATCTGTGTACTTGGTGGGAAGAATGTTATTTGGTGATTGTTGCCTTTTATCCTCAGTCTGTGTACTCGGCGGGATACTTCACTATGGTTGTATTTATATTTCATTGTATCTGAATTTATCATGATTACTCGGATTAAGTGTTGCATATATTTTAATCTGTTACAAACTATTTGCATGACTACTTACTGAGATGTTTCTCACATTATCGTTTTATCTGTTTTGTTTTCAGATATTCCTGGTGAGGACATTGCAGGGATAGACACTTCTGGGGATTATACTGAGTATCAAGAAGAAGATTAATTTATTCTTGTGTAGGATTAGGGATCTTTATTAATAAATTTGATTTGGTATTGGAGGGATTGTTTTAGATTACTTTTATTTAGATGACATTGGTGATGTACATTTTATTTTAGTTAACCCTTTCCAGACTTAGTTGATGAATTGGTATTGGATGTTTTACTTTTGTATTCTGCGCTTCTTCTTGAAAAAAAATGAGATGTTATTTCCGCATTCTGAGTTTATTAATTGAAATTGTGTAAGTCTGGACTAGTTGTTTTGGGTCATTATCCTAACGTTCTAGGGTCGGGTTTATGTTCTTAAATAAACCTGGATCCGGGGCGTTACACATTCCGCCCTGTGGGATCGGCGGGGTCTTTGTGTGTGTGCGTAAGCGTGTATTATGGTTATATGGATGGATGGTTGTAGTTGATTGGGTTGTCCCTTGTCAGCCCATGCGTGGGTGCTCCACTTGGGATGATGACCATGTTTAGGCTTTTACCTACGAGTCATGAGGTGGCAAATTGGTTGATGGTGGTTATCTCGATTTATAGACACACTAATGCATGAATTCTGCACAGACACTTTATTCTGAGATTTTTATTTTTATAATGAATGGGTTCTTTGCATGGTTTTGATAGGGTTTGAACGTATGGTACATGAGCATGTTTCTTTATTATTTGAAAGTTACATAAATTGTTTCTTACCATGCAATGTGTTACTTTCTGGGACGTTAGTTTCACGTGTGTTTTGTTTTCATCGGTTTTGTTTTCAGATCTTGATAGTGAGCCGCGTATTGGGGCAGATTTACAGGGTGACCCAGAGTATAGGCTGGAGGATTACTTCCACCCTATGTAGGGTCTCTGTTTGAGACACTTATGATCCATTTTTGATTTAGATATGCTGTATTTTGGATTGATGGTTTTTGTATATGATTGTTCATACTTTGAGAGGGAGATTGTGAGTTGTTAGTTACCCGTTTTGTAGATGATCTTCTATTTACTTTTGGTGTACTAGTTTGTATACACAGGTGAGAGAATTTTGATTGGATAGTTTATACTTGTATACAACCTGTCTTGTGCACTCTGATGAATTGCCTTATAATGCCATATCTCTATTTATTATGTTGTTGTGGGCCCATAAGTAGGTCTTGGTGAAGGATTGGTGTCGTGATAGGGCAAACCCGGACCGGGGCACTACATCAATTCATTGTTCTTCACTCAATATAATATTGATTTCTATGAAACATCATAAAATTATCAGATCTCTCTTCAATCTGAATTTGAATTCACCCAATCTACAGCATCAGATGAGTAATTAACAAAATACAATTTGAATCTTACCTGAATTCCATTTGATTTAGTTGAAACACTCAATCCTCCAGAATTCTTCCCAGTCGTGAACTTTTTCCTTTTCTCATATCAGTTCAGCAACCACATCACTCTCTCCTCCTTCTTCCTTGCACGAATTTCCTCCTTAGGTTCTCTCCTCAAACCCTAGCTCAATCTCTTTCTCTCAGAATCTCCAGAACTCTCTAGAGAACCCCAACCAACTAACAACTAACTGAATCTACAGGTTCTTATAGTGCTGCCAATTGCAAGTATTTAAAGTGACTAATGATCCGCTGTGTGCTCCTCCACCCAACCTACATACACAACAATTAGAGTTTTAAACTAATTCTATAAGGTGTATAGTCACTCTACATGAATCTCATACTCAACCAATCAAGTTAAATTTTATTATTTACCTTTCAGAGCACTTTTCTACCATCTACTGAGTCTGAAAATTTTCTAGTTCTTTTCTGTTAATTAAATTCTTGAAATTTCCATCAATTAAATTAATTAAACCACAAAATCAAAATTTTAATTAATAATTGAAAATTCAGGATTTTACACTTATGAACTAGAGAGAGAAACAGTTGAGTTTTTGTGGATGTAGAGAGAGAGAATAAGAGGGTGTGTGCATTGTGCAAAACTGTTATAACAGAAAAAGAATTTCATAAAAGAAAATCAACTATGGTTATTTGGGAAGAGAGAGAAAGAGAAGAGGAGAAGAGAGAGAGAGAGAGAAAGGTAGAGAGAGAAGAGAGGGGCGGGGGCTGCTGAGATTTTCTCACGGAAGAGAGAGAATCTTAGTCCTGATCGTGTTTGAGTAGGGGCTCATGTTGTAAATTTGAATTAGTTTTAGGTTTCTTTGTTATTTAAAAACTTAATGTTTAAATGAAGTTTTGGAAATTGCACTATAACCCTTAGTTCTTTCTTTATTTCGATTCTTCAAACTTTTAGTTGCTATCCATGTTATGTTCACTTCTTAAGTCATAAGATTATAAATATTTTATTTGTGATTGGTTCCTCACTTTTAATTGCTGAAATAATAGTTGTTGATTAGTGCAATAAAATCAATTATTTAATTTACATCCTAAAATAAATAAGGATAATAGGTAAATTATATTTCAGGAATGAGCTTCCTAATAAAATAAATTATTTTGCTTTGCATTCTAAATAAATAAAATAATAATAAAATATGTTTTTAAATGTCTAACAATTTAGGAAGAGTTCCTAGTTAATTTTATTGTTAAATAAATGTTCTCTCATAATAAAATAATAAATCATTTACATTTTCTAAAGAGAGATGAACAAAATAAATAAAATAATTTAAATAATAAAACATATTAGATGCCTATAATTTAGGATTGGCTTCTAATCATTCATATTGATAAATAATTGTTATGGATGTGATGTGAATGACTTGGTTGTAACCTGAATGTGATCTGAATTTATATTAGAATTAAAAGCGATGCTACATGGGTGTGAATTATGCAATGCATATTATTTTATCATTATTTATAATATTATTCATTTTAATAATTATGGATGCATGTGAGATACCTATTGGATGAGAAATATTTTATCATGCATGAGTTATATAGTTGATTATTTTTAAAAAGGTTACTTGCATTAATTATGAAATTGAAATGGGTAGATCTAATTAAATATTGCATGAGAACAATGTATGGAAAAGATAGATGCATTTTGTAAAGAGTAAAGTGTGAGGGTTGTAGCCCAATATTCACAAATAA
Organism: Buxus sempervirens; assembly: GCA_947561395.2. Taxonomy (NCBI): domain Eukaryota; kingdom Viridiplantae; phylum Streptophyta; class Magnoliopsida; order Buxales; family Buxaceae; genus Buxus; species Buxus sempervirens. Next base: position 31,242,234 of record OX387183.1, read on the forward strand.
CCCTGATACATAATTTTTGTGGATACCTTACATGACTTGGAGAGGTGTGTGGGTCGGAGCCCAACAGTCACCAAAATCCAGCATGTAGGATGAGGATATTACCTGTGAACCATGATTCGGAAATAGTCTGGTATGATTGTAAAACCACAAATTTTCAGCAAATAAATAAATAATAAATAAATATGAATATTTGGAATGTCAATAAATTTGTCAAAATAAATTAGAGAATAAATATATAACATATAATTTTGGGTACTTACAATTCATCCAGAATGCATAATGGACTAAGAATTACAAAGAGCATAAATTTGGAAATTTTGGAAGAAATTGAATGCGTAGATGTGAAAATATCAAGAGAAGGGTATTTTGGGCAATTCATATTAATTTTCAGTAAATAATTAAATAAATAAATTAAATTATTATTAGACTTGAAAAATAATGATAGATTTAAGTTAGGGTTAGATTGCCTATTAACGATGATATTTATAGCTTAATAAGTGGAATAAGGGCATAATGGTAATTATTGTTGATTAGGAGCCTTAAGTTGAGGAGATGCGGATTTCATTTTATAGATGATCCCATTGATAGAGGAGATTAGGAGTTTGACGTAGATCTGATCGTCGGATCGTGAGATATCAAGGTAGGTGTGGATTAAAAGTCATTATTATCCGGATAATAGTACTCCTCCGGCAAATAATCAGCTAGCTCTCCCTGGAAATCACTACTATGATCCCTCTCTCGTGTATCATCTGAAAAATGAGATAAAGGTAGGGTGAGATACGAATATTCCAGTAGGTAACACATGCATGTTTAAACAGTTCATATACATAAAAATAACAGTTCATGCATGATTAAGCAATCTCGACTAAACAGGCTCATATAACCATTCGTATCGATCAGTATAATAAACAGTTCTAAATATAAATTTCAGCAAGTTCTATGATAGGAATCCAATATCAGAAATCAATAGCATAATCCATACATTACTAGGTTGCACTAAACAGTCACATCCAACCAATATACCAATTACATGCCTCCAGCATGTATGTAACAGTAACAACAAGTGTTTGTGATTTTAGTGTCATTGTAGGACTCACAAAGATAGATAAACCTTTTGAGATTATTCTCGACCAAACATTATACCACCGTGCGGCTTAGGAGCAGTGCTACTAATGATACTCAAGCCCCATGCAGCGCAGCTTAGACAAGAGCCGTAGTCACTGACTTATTGCACATGTACTCATCAGAGTTGGCATGTACCACCAGAATGTAGCACCAGAATCAATACATGGAGATGGTCGCTTATCCACATGTACAGGGAATCACCAGCGGCTCACCGGGGTGTCCCTCCAAACATAGGACCTTCCCAAACAAACCAACTTGCAAAAGAAGCGCGCTTGCATAAGGGAGAAACTTAACCCAAATGAACTATCCCTTAGTTATCTAGCCACAACTATGGAACATAACCAGCTATGCCCACTAGACTCCAAAAATCCCTAAAGTCTAATAATTATATAAGGGTTGGTGCCTAGCGGCATATAAAGGGTAAATCTGAAATTTCCTTCAATATTCGGGTTAACTGAGTTAAACTTATGATCTGAATTCTCATTATGTAATTATCTGGTTTATAGTGTAATTTAGAGATGTTCTGTAATCAAATGATAGGTCAAGTTTTCCAAAGACTAAATTTCACAGTTTCATACAAAGTTTGGCAACTAATGTCCTAAATATCTCCCTAATTTATTTTTCTGTAAAACAGGAAATTTAATAAATTATTTTGGTCTTAAAACATCTTAATTAATGATTAAAATTGACTAAAAATAGTTTGGAATTGAATTAGGGTTTGAAAATACGAAATTCTGCATTTTCTGCACAGAGCGCGTAGGATCGCCAAGGGTCGCTTTGGCGGTCTAAGGTAGGTGGTAGTTAAATTTCGGTCGCCGACGATAAGTCGTCAAGCGGTCTCGGGCGGTCTCGAATTTTGTACTAGCGCCTAAGAGCGCTGAGGATCGCCGAGTACAGTGAAGTCGGCGGTCACTCAAAAACGATCAGAAAGTTTCGTAAATGCGATTTTTCCTATTCTAAGCATTCCAACAATACATATAACGATTATATCATGCTTTATACATATATCTACATCACAAAAACATGCTTTGGAGATTAAACACACGTAAATACAAACATGGACAATAAAATGGTGTCACCTACCTCTATGCGACTGTTCTCCTCTTCCTTCTCTAACTCGTAGTGCTCGCAGATGCAAAGCACTCTCCAGACGATGAGATACCAAGACAAAGTCCTCCCTTCTTCCTCCTTCTCCGGTCGTTCTCTGTCTCTTTCTTTCTCTCTTGCGGCTACGGCTGATGAATACCGAATACAAGCAAGTATTTCCACCGTATGCCATTAGCTTATTCTAACTTATTTATATATACTCTATTCCATGCATCTCACATGCATAAGACTCCACACACACGCCCAATCATATCTCCTCAAAATTAAAGTGTTAATCATACCTTGATATCTCTCGATCAGACAGTTGGATCTGCGTCCAACACTTGATCTCCACTGATATCACGCTCACCTACGTCAATAAATTACTTCCATCAATTATAACTCCCAAAGATATTATTTATTAATTTATTATATTATTTAAGGAAAATTCAGGGTCTTACATTAGTGGTCTGTTTTTGTCGTCTGTGGACAACTGGGAAAGAGAACCCAAGGGGTTGGTTTGTTTTAGCTACATCATGTTAGCAAGGAAAGCGAACCTAAAGAATTTGATCTATTTTAGTCGCTTGCGACAAGGAAAGAGAACCTCTTGATTCATGCCCTAATGAACCAGAGCTAGTTTATAATGAATTTAACTCAGTATCACGGGATTGGACTTATGTCTCCACAGGGGGTGAGCTAAAACAACACCCGGGCTCACCCAGCTGGTCTCCGATTTAAGAATCGGTCGCCAGGCACCACAATTTTTGAACTCAAGTCGAGTCTCCGTAGGGGAAGGGCTAAAAATAACCACCTCCGAGTTCACCCAGTTGGTCTCCGATTTAAGAATCGGTCACCAGGCACCACAATTTTGGACTTATGTCTCCGTAGGGGGGTAAGCTAGAAAGCAAATACCTGGGCTCACCCAGTTGGTCTCCGATTTAAAAATCGGTCACCAGGCGCCACAATTTTTGGACTTATGTCTCTACAGGGGAAGGGCTAAAAATAACCACCTCTGGGCTCATATGAAGAGTTGGTCTTGACGGGGCCATCTTCAAACGCCACCAATTTGGATCGTTGGATCCAAGGCAAAACCCGAATGATCTAGTGAATAAGATGCATTCGAGTGTGATCTGAGTTCAATCCATGAGTGTTTCAAGAAATGCGTATAGGTATTAATATTAGAATAATTAAGGAGTAGGATTCAAAGGAAGGGGTCTAATATGACCAGAGATTGCGGTTTTGTATAACTGGGAAGAGGGGATCCATTAGGACCAAAAGGCAATATTAACTTTGCAACAAGCATCTGCAAACTAATTTTCTGTTTTCTGTTATGTCCATTAAATTAAAATTAAAGCATTAAACTGAAATAAAAATACATGCTTAAATTATATCACAAGAAAAAAAACCAACATGGCTCAAAATACATCAAAGTCAGGTCCAAAAATGAAAGCATCCTAGCCAATGTCTAACTAGGTGGGTCATCATAATAAGAGGACACATCCTATCTCCTAAGGGCACACTGAAGTTTATTCTGCAAACTCCTGTTCTCATCTGCGTGCTTGTGCACGCCACTCAGCTGCTGCTGGAGGGCCTCATTGGCCTATTTACTCTCCTGCTCCGATTCAATGTAGGCTGAATGGATACGGGAGTGTGTCTCCTGCAGTTCGGCCACCCTATCTCTGTAGATATCAGGGGGTGGAACTAGAATGTCCTCGGGTATGCTCGTGCTTGCGCATAGTCTTCCACTCTATCAGTAACTATCACCTCAATTCCTTTGAGAGTGGGTCTGTCAGATTAGTTGCATCATCCTCAAGGGGGATTCCTTGCGATTTCCCAAACTGTCTCAAAACTCTTATTGGATAGTACGGTATAACATGTGTCAGGCTAATTAAGGTCAGGCATCTTCTGTCTCTGAAGGCTAAAATGGGGGTATAAGTAAAGTGGAAGGTTCCCCACCACCTGATATCAACATCCTCATCTAGGTGGAGAAAGTAGTTCAGCCACTCCTCTCTAGTAGGTAAGTCTGGATGTATTTCTCTTCGGGCCATGCACGTGACGTTGTCACGGACTAGCCCATATCTCTCAGTGATGGGTTCTGCCACCATCAGGTGGTCTTGCAGCCAGATATGAAGAAGGGGAGCGCACCCTTGAAACCTTCTGGTTCCATTCTTGGACAAGGTTAGGGCATGATACAGTTGAGCAAGTATCAGTGGCATGATTCGGTATCCAATCGAGAGTTTATACACAATTTCCATGAGGGCCAAATTAATGGTGTCTCCCCCAGTTGGAAAAAAGATTTGTGACAGAATCACGACGGTGAAGGTGTCCCACCAAACAAGGGGTCTTTCTTGCTTTTTGTTTCTTATCTTTTCTGCAAGGAAGTTCTTGGAGACCCTCGTGAATGATTTGTCACTTCCTAAAGTCTAGAATTCTTCCCTCGAGAGGCCAAAGAAAGTACAAGCTTCATTCTTGTAACTGTTGTGTGCATGGTCGTAAAAAATGCCACACCGCGACGCGCATGGATTTGCGTGCCTCCGGATAGAAAAAAGGGAAGGTTGGAGTCGCCACAGCTTGATGGGTGCAGGTGGACACTTAGGTGCCTAAGTCTGTCTATTGGACTGGTCTACGGCTTGAGATTTTAAGTAAGGTCTCAGTTACGGTTCGGGGAAGTCCGTAGACACCCCGGTTCGCCCCGTCGGGTGATGGGTCCCATAGGTTTCTTGGTTTGAGTCAACTCGGTCTTCATTCACCCAATTCCTAATCCAGCATGCAATTTGGTTAAGCCTGGTGGGACCACTTGAATGGTGTGGGTCCCTTTAATTTGGTTTTATCTTGTTTAATTAATGTGAGTTGGGTCTGATTGTGTTGGCCCCGTTGGAAGGCCCATGGATTCCTTGGTGGGCTTGGTCAAGCCCACGTGTCCCCTTGTGGGCCCCAGTCTAGCCTGAGGGGCCTTTTGGGCTTAGGTTTAGTAAGTTGGTTTTATTTTAAGGTTCAAGTTAGAGATTAAGTTTAATTTCATGCCAAGCAGGTCTGGATGGGTTTGTGGGCCCCTTGGGTGGGCCACACAAAGTTTGCCATGAATTTTAACTTATCTTTGATTTAGTTGTCTGATTTGGGCTAGAAATTGGGCTTGGGGCCCATAGTCCAGACCTAGGCTTGAAAGCCCAAGGTTTTGAAGTTAGGGTTTGAATCCATACTTGTTAGGTTCGTGGGCTTGGTGGGCCCGATAGGCCTTAGCCCGCGGTCTTGGCCAAACCATGCTAAATAAGACATCATGCTACGAATCGGGTTTTTTGGGTGGGCCGCATTAGGTTTGGCCCACCTGGTTTGGTTAATTTACTTGAATTACTTGTGCATGCTACATTGTGTTTGTCGGGTTTGGTGGGCCTCGTTGGAAGGCCCACAAGTGTATCCCAATGAACCACAGTGGTTCAAGTCCCACCTTGGGTTTCCGATTGACCCGGAAACCCTATTGGCTTGTTAGGTTTAGTTAGAAAGGTCATTAAAGTGGCATGAAAGCAAGCAATACAAGAAAAAGAGGACACAACAATGTAGCCGACCTGACTGGTCGGCTACATGCAAAAATTACTATAGCTAACCTATTTGGTCAGATACATACAAAAGGCAGTGTAGCCGGCCAGGGAGGTTGGCTACACACAGGGGTTAGTTGATCCAACTTGTGTTGTCGGATTAGCACCCTTCATGCTGTTTTTTGGGCTTTCTTGTGGGGGTCATGCTCTTGGGCTCCCCAGGAGGGTACTATGGCTTCATGGGCCTCTGTGAAGGCCCACATAGGTTTAGGGGATGAAAGAACACCCAAACACTTGGTCTTTTGGAGGGTTTTGCAGCAAAGAAAAAGGAGGGTGGGGGAAGGCATGGGGTGTTGCCTCCCATTTGAGCCACATGCAACAATTGAACAGGGTCTTCTTGGTCAATGTTTTGGTCTCTTGATCCGATTAGAACAGCAAGTGCAATGGTCATCCAAAAATGCAATCAATAAGCACCTAAGCACGCTCGAGTCCAAGAGAAACTATCAAGCGCATCTCTATATACCAAACATGGGGACAGCAGGTGTCCGGGCTCAGATTCGTGCAAGTGGAGATGGTGGCATAGGGGAAGGCAGCCTACCGGGTCACTAAGGTGTGAACATGTTCATGCACTTGGTGTGTGCAAGTGTAAAGGCATGTTATACAAGTGTATTAGAAATGAGAAACATCATGCTATGGAAGTACAAAACTGCAACTAATAGGGGGGGGGGGGGGGGGCAAGACATGGTTAAAGGTCTGGAAATAATATAAAGATGATGTGTGAGAGGGGGCCTTCTTGCATAGTGCTTAGCAATAACACATCTCATGTAAGCATAAACAAAAAAAGGAAATAAAAACTTGCTGTAGTAAGACGGGGACAGTAGCTATTGTGGGGGATTCTCATGTACTAATGAGGGTGGGAGATACATGGGGACAGGGGAAGGGCTGCCTTCATGCATGGGACTTAACAGGTTGGATTTGGGAGTGTAAACAGGTGAGCAGATTTGCTGGAAACAGTAGCTGTCCTGGGGTTTAGGCAGGCTAAAAGGGGCTGATACCAACATCAAAAGAAAAGGTAGGAGGGGAACCTTCATACATGGTGTTAGGGGATTGAACTAAGGGAGGGTGTGGGGGCTTAAACATGCTGGGACAGCAAAGAGAGCAGGGGGTAAGGGGTCATGCTAACAATATCAAAACAACAAGCTAAATAGGTAAAGAAGATGACATGTTATTAGCATTGAGCAAAAGCATGCTAAGGGGCTGTAAGTGATGATAAAAGTGGGGTGAAGGAACATGTGGAGGCAGCAAAGTGTTTGGGGAGTGAGGGGCATGTTAATGGCATGCAACAGTAGCATGTCAACAAGCATACCATTAACTAAGTAAGAAGAGGGAAAGGCATTTACAGCAGGTGCAAAACAGCAAGGGGCAAGGGAGAGCTGCTGTTGTTACCAACAGCAACCCATGCATGTCATAACAGGGGGGTCATGGAGTAAAGGGGGGGGGGGGGCATACCATTAACACAAATCAGAGGCACCATGAAGGGTACAGCCACAGCCAAGCTATGGGGTAGGGGGAGCATGTTGAAAACACTAAAAATAGTAAACTAAAGGAGGGGAACATGCTGGAATCATGCCCAAGGACAACTTATCATTAGCATGCATCCTCACAACAATTAAACACCCAAAAGCAGCACCTTATTAAGCAGAAAATAAAATCAGTAAGAATGGGAGAGTAGGGGGTTTACGTAGGGGTACAAAGGATCATCATGCAAGGGGGAACATGCTCCCCCCAAAGATAATTAAAACAAACCCAAAACAACAGCTTGAATGACTCAACAGTGTATGGAAAACCTCTCATCCTCTCCTTAAAGCTGCACATACCTTATCTCCTACCTTAGAGACTTCCGCATGGCAAAAGGAAGAGCAAACATAAAAAGATAATGTAGAAAAACAGCTCCAGGTGAAGGTGAGACTAAACTTTTCGAAACATCATGTTAAAGGCTCATTTTCATATATGTGGTGTAAAATACAACAAGGAAAAATACCTGGGGGGTGTGGAAGTCCTGGAGCAAGGTATGGAGCTCCTTTGAAGCAAAGCTAGGTGTTGGAACTCCTCCTTGTGACACCAACAGCAGCTTCCTCCTTTGATTTGAGTAAGAGAATGAAGGAAGAAGAGGGGAGCGAGGGATGGAATGACCTTAAGGTGGTGTAGGGAGGTGGTGGAGGCAAAGAGAGCTAAAAGGGGAAGGGTTCGGATCAGCTAAGGTGGGGGGAAAAGGGGGTAAGGCCAGCAACCAAAGCTAGGGGGGAGGCATGGGGATTTATAAGCAAATTAATTGTATCTGGCCTTGAGGACCGGATACACATGATCCCATGTGTATCTGACCATCAAGGTCGGATATACTAACACTTCTTTGTATCCGAAATTTTATTTCGGATACAAACAACATCATTCCAAAAATTAATTGCAGCAGGGATCTTGTCGGAGAATCTGACAGGGCAAATCTCTAGTATCCGAAATATAATTTCGGATATGAAGAAAAATATGTGTATCCGGCCATATATGTCGGATACAAAAAGGCAAATTTTTGATATTTACAGATTGCCCCCGGATTTGATCAATTTGACCGATTTGACAATCGAGATAATCGCAGATTGCCCCTTGGCTATTTGCAATCCCTGAGATATTTTTACATCAATTGAGTATTCACGGATCAATCCTCGAGATATTTTTCTGCTCTCCTGTCACGTGTGCTGTTCTTTTGCCACGTGTGCAGTTTTCGACGTTGTTGCCTTAGAACTTTAACTGCTCATATCTTCATCATCCAGACTCTGATTCTGGTAAACTCAGTTTCGTTAGAACCGTATTGGAGTCCTCTATTCATTGGGGTAGAGCTAAGCAGCTGATCTGGGGTTTAGCAGAAAGTCAATTTCTGCTCCCCCTCAAGTTTGATTAGCTTGTAAATCCTTCATCCGGGCTCCGATTCCAGCAAATTCAGTTGCGTTGGAACCGTGTCAGGATTCTCTATCCACCGAGATAAATCAAGGTGGTCAATTATCACTTGATCAAAAAGTCAACTTTTGCCCCTTTAGGGGTTGACTTTCCAGCTAGGGTTTGCATTTTCGGCACTTCTGGGGGTGCAAAAATGAGGTGCTTACAACTGTCTTTGAGGTTTGGACTGATGGGTTCTCCACGATCACAAAACCTAAGGAGTAAATCTAACTCCTCAATCGTGGGTGTCAACTCTATAGTCCCAAATTGGAATACTGAAAATTGAGGATCCGAGAATAACAAGGATGACTGAATCATGTTCCAATTGATTGGAACATTCAATAGGGACAAGGTTTGCCCCATGTGGTATTGTGTCTCCTATTTAATCTGCTCATCCCCTTGGAGCTGTAGTGTCCAAGATTGGATCCAAGGAGTGTCCTAGGTACACTTCCTATCCTAGGGAACTTGGTTTTCTTAGAAGCTAAAGACGATGCCATGTACTGTACTATCCAATTAGTGTTCCAAGTCATTTTGGATTTCAATGTGAAAGCTTTCCATTAGTGTGATGAATAATAAAAATCAAAGCAAGTAAAACAAAAGGACAAGACATCACCATATTTCATGCCTCTAAACAAGGAAAGAAACCATGCACACAAAGTGTGTGATCCTAAGGGTTGGCGCCTGTCAAGGCACGACTCCTAGACATACTTGTGTAAGGAAGTACACTTAAGTCTTGACCAGCCTTATCCTTTCATCTGCTAATGTAAAACTTACAACTTGCCAGCTAGGCCGAAAATTACATGATGTTCAAAAAGCTAAAAGAGAAAATGCAATCTTAGGGTTGTTGAGAACTCTAAGAAAGGATACATTTGATTGAAAAAGGGTAGGTTGAAAAGGCCTAATTCTAGGGCTCAACTTTCTTTGTTCTCATTTGGCCTGCTTTCATCTGCTTAAAGACTGATCCGGACTCAAGATACTTTCTGCGGACTCAATGGGCCGAGGCCCACAGCTCTCAGGATTCAATGCATGGATCTGGGGTGGTTCCCCTGATCAAATTTTAGGTGAGCTTCCTAATTTAGGGCTAACGTAGCCCAAAGTCTAGGGTCCACTCAATTTGATGAAAATGGAGGCGAGGGTTCCCACCCCCCCACCCCCCCCCCCCATGGAATCTTGGGTTTTAGACTTATTTTAACTCTTCTACATTCATCATTCACATAGTAGGGTGCATCAGAACATTAGGTAGGAAAAGGATACCCAGCCCAAGAAAAATGCCTACAAGGGTCTGAGCCAAGTACTAGACCTTTGCATACCATGGCAAGAAACTAGTAGCGCTATAGGAATCCAGAAACCTGGGGGGATGTTTTACCTCGCTTTCCCTAGCAAGCCATGGGCGCGTGAGGCTAATACCATTCCAAAATTTGTTTATACGATAAGAAAAGGTGGTTGCTAGAGAGATCTAGGTTTTGGTAAAGAAGAAATGCCATATCATTCAATTGGATCACCCACGCGGGCTCCCTCGCACGTGTCACCCCACGTAATTTATATCAAATAAGTAAAAAAACCACAGTGTGCGCGAGTGCACATGTTTGCATGGGAAGGAATTTTCACTGCCTTATATAGTAAAGTGATGAATTGGTACACAAAATGATGTTCTGGGAGAGTTCGCAGGTAATTGGAGGTGTCACAGTAGTCTCGCTAAAAATCCAATTTCCTTAGGCAATTATCTCTTCCTTTATGACAGAACTCCCCAGAATATGTTTCTGCATATATTCAACACTTACTAAGTAAGGTGACAAATCTTCCTTGACCAATTTGTGCAAGTGTGTGCATATGTACAAAGAGAGTGTGCGCGCATGTGCAAGTGTGTGCACATGTGCAAAGAATAAGCCCATTATAATCCAACTAATCAAACTGGGTTGGGTCAGCCCCCAGCGATTCTGGGTTCGATCAAACCAGAGATTCTGGGTTCGATCCCCAGTGGAGTCGCCAAGCTATGCGCACCTCGGGGGCGCGGAAAAGCGTGTTACATGTTTAATGGAGTTGCCACAACCTAAAATGGTGCAGGTAGACACCTTGTTGATTTTTGATCTGCATCAGTGATTCCGGATAAGTGACCTGATTACAACCCAAGGAAGTCCTTGAACACTATAGGTTGCCCCACCGAAGTGGGTTCCCTTAAATCAGTTGGATCATATTTGGGGCTGATTTACTATTATTTAATTTTTTTTATCTTTTATCTTCTTTTCTAATTTTTTTTATCATTTCACATGTGCATGGGATTCAAGAGATTGGAGAATAGTTATATTACATTTCATGCAATAAAATCAAGAAAAAACAAAAATCTAGTTATACTGTACATGTGATGCAACTTATTATAAAACAATGATTTCAAAAAATAAATAAAAACAAAGTGGCAAGACCTAAATTAAATTAGATAAAATATAAATCACAAGAGACAAAAAACCAATTATTGTTCGGCCACTAAAGATTCTATCATTTTGTTCAAACAAAAGCTAGTTATACTGTACATGTGATGCAACTTAATATAAAACAATGATTTAAAAAAAAAAATTTATAATAATAAATAAAAACAAAGTGGAAAGACCTATATTAGATTAAATATAAATCACAAGAGACAAAAAAAAAATCAAGTCTTGTTCGGCCACTAAAGACTATCATTTTTGTTCAAATTGTTTTTATTTCGCCTTTACTTTCTTTCTTTTTTTTTTGTTGATGACTTTTATGAATTTAAAAAAAAAGTGCAAATAAAGTAAAGAACATGAAATCTATTATTGGGTTTGACAACAACCGAACACAGTAAGGTTCAGGCATTGCCAAACCTGAAACCACTCCCTTTTTCAGACTTTTTGGTAGCATAAAAATTAATTTTGGTAGTTGTGTTGGCATTCTCCAACAGAAACTCAGTTAGAACACTCAACTATGCATGGTGCGATTGTGCAATGGCTCAACTATGCACAATCAAATCCACGAGTTCCTTTGCTAATCTACTATATATTTGATCCTTTTAGCCTTGTTTCCTCTCTTCTAAATTTCCATTTGCTCATTTGTAGCCATAAAGATAAATCAAGCAAATTAAGGAAGAGGGAACGGTTGCTCTATTTCCCATACATGATGGGGCACTTTCTTTCACTCATTGCTTAGGACGAGTTAATCATTTATCTTAGCACACCATGGCCTTAACATCTGACAATACTTAGGAGCTTAAAATGGGTTTGGGGATAGCACGATCCAGCATGGAGTTGTGTTATTTTATGTGAACAAATACCCCAAAAGGAAAATTGATATCTATTTGCAACGATCTCAGATGCTAAGCAAGATTCATAATCAATCATGTATGATGCTTAAGAAACTATAAGGGAGAAGAGATGATTCTTATTCACAGAGACAACAAAACTTACTTGTGAAATCTGGCATTTGAACAAGGTTCAGAACTCTAGGTATTGCGGATAGCAATCACATTCCACTTTTTGGGTTTTAGCTTCCGGCGTTATGGGCGATTGAGCATCTTTGCTCTATGTACATCCTCCCTCTTGCTCCACTTCTCTTTTTTTTTCTGCAGAGAATTCTCTTACTCCCTCTCTTTTTTAGATAACTCTTCTTTAGATCACCCCTCCCTTTGCTCCCAAGTCCCAACTTCTATCCTTTTTATAAGAGAATTCACCCCTTCAACTTCTTAACCTCTAATCTTTCCTCTTCTTCTCCTAAACTTCTCCTAACTCCTCTTCTTCCTCTCTTTCCTCTTCCTCTTTTAAACACCCTCATTCATTTAGGTTTGGTCAAAGTCTATTTTGTCCCATGTTTTTTAGGCTTATATTTTTTTTAAGCTTAGTCTCAATATCTCAAGAGAACATGAGTTGGACTAATTCATCCAACTCATTTCTCTTTGTTTATATTTTTTTATTTTCTTTTAATCTCAAAACTTTTATTAACTTTGTTATTAATTTTTTATTTATTTGCATAACAAACCCCATTAGGAAATGTAAAACCCTGAATTTTCACATAATAAATAAATAAATAATAAATAACAGAAAATATGAGTTCAAGTCCTAGTTACAAATAAAAAGTGAAGATTTAGAGGATAAGTAATTCAAATAAGTAATAAGTTGTAAATAAAGAAGGAAATTTTGAGGAAATTAGGCTAAAAGGGTAAAAGGGTATTTTGGTAATTTCAGAAAAATGTAATTTATGAAATAAATCAATATATAATAATTAGGGTTAGAAAATAGAAGGAAATAATTTATTAAGTCAAGTTAGAAATACAATAGTGATAATTAGAGCATAAAGAGGAAAAAGGATAATTAGGTAAATTTGGGTCTTAATTTGAAGAAAAAGTAACTTAATAGGGTTTTAGATGATATTTAGGAGTTAAGTAGTTATTATGCACGAAATTAGGTTGTAAGGAGGAGTTTAGATGATAAGAGATTTAATTAGTATTGTTTTAGTAGAAAAATAGAAGGTGGAGAAAAAGTAGGAATTAATTAGAATGAGTTAGACTTTAACTAGACCACCATAGGGTTGGGTTAGCCCAATTAAAGGAGCCTATTAGGGTTGGTTTAGGATTCTTATAGCTTAGTATAAATAGTAGGAGAAGGATTTAAAAGAGAGAATTTTCGTGGGTTAGATAATGAGAGAAAAGAGGAGGAAGAAGAGAAGAAGGTTGTTGGAGTTGTTCGACCAGTCTCCATCAAATCATGATCAGGTAAATCCGAATGGTGTATCAACTTCAAATTTGGAGGTTTTGATCTTGACTGATGGATCTACATTGCGAACGGTGGAGATTGGAATTGGAGAACTCTAGGTTGGTGCGATTGGGAGCAGAAGTTGGGTCCAGAATTAAAAACTCCAAGGAGAAGAAGGATTTAGCGCATGAGGCAAGTAGTAACCCTTGAAAACTGGAGGAAATTGTATGGTTTCGTTTTCTATGATTTAATATGGTTTGAATGGATTAGATGGAACTGGATTTACATGGAATCAAATGCTTTATATTATAGAGTTTTGTATTCTTGAAGTAATACACAAAGTGTTGAAGAAATCTTGGTTTGATCATGTAAATATGCATGGGATGGTATTTAATTGATGCAAATTAATCTAGAGGGCTTTAGATATGATTTAGAATGTTAAGGGATTAATTTAGACCAATGGAACTCACAGCAAAAGCCTAAAAATCCGAATTTGGAAAATTACTGTTGAAATTTGAACTAGCGCCTAGGACCACCTAGACAGCAGAGGTAGGCGCTCTATATAGAAATTAAGGAATTTTGGGGATTTTTGTGATACGATTAAATACCTAGTAATTTTTCTAGTAAGATAATTATTCTATCAACTTTACAAGGACCTAATTGATGTATAGAAATTTATAAAATTATATTTTGTAAATAACCAAGTAATTGGAAGTTCTAAGGATAGGTTAAGAGTATGAAAAGGGCTAAATTAAAGGTAACCACAATAGGAATAATGCTAGATTGTATTTTTGGATTAAAATTACCTTCTAAAATATATTTTAGGTTTGTAGAATATGCTGGAAATTAAAAATACAGAAAATTGAATTAAATGCTATCTTAGGTATTAATAAGGAAACTTGGATTATAATAAGGGGATTAATAAGGAAAACTCCAAGCAAGACTTAAATCACTTTTAATTGTGCTCAAAATGTGAATACCGGTTACTAGAATTGTATAAACTTTGATTTTCATTGAACTTGTATTTCTTGAGTTTTATTTGAAAAATATTTAGGAAATTGCATATGTCATCCTGCAAAAGGTTTTATCTTGGGTTTATAAGGATTGAATCATGGTGATCTCTTGGAAGTGAATGTTTTGGTATGGATTGGATTGTGGTATGTTGGTTTTATCGTGTTTTGTGTCAGTGGGCTTAGCTAGTTATGGATCCATAGTTTTGGTTGGTTAGCTAAGTGGTATATTGTTTGGGTTGAGTTACTCCTTGTGCAAGCGCGCTCCTTTGCAAGTTAGTTTGCATTGGGGGGTCTTGTGTTTGTAGGGTTATTTCGAGCCTCGCTGGTGATTCCTGTACATTTGGATAAGCGGCCATCTCCATGTATTAATTTCGGTGCTGCATGCTGGTGGTACATACCAACTCTGTTGAGTTCGTGCGCAATAAGTCAATGATCCTATCTAAGGTGATGTTCACGGGTTTGAGTGTCTTAGTAGCATTGCTATCAGTCGTACGGTGGTATAGCATTGGTTTGAGTGTCATCTCAAAAACTTATCATCTTTGTGAGTGCTGCAGTGACATGTGCTTTATCGTTTTCGTTGGTTCTATTTATCGATAACATCTTTTTGCTGGTATATACGAAAGAATACATGTTTTATCGCTTTATTTGGAATTGCCATTGATAACTTGAATTCATCGCTTAATCGTTGATTAATCTCATGCCTCATGACTGATTGTTTAAAATTAGACTGATTTACTTGCATGTACCTGCTACTTGCTGAGATGTAAATCTCACTCCGTTTTTATTGGATGGGTAGAATTGTAATTGATATTATTGTCCACATTTTGATTAGACAAACTTTATTGTAAATTGATTTGATTAAATTGAATAAAGAATTGTTTTATTTCCCACCAGAACTCTGATGTAATTAACTGACTTTAAAATTTATTGTGAATCTTAGTTTGTGTTTGACCCCAGCTTCGTGGTAACACCTCAGGTTTGGTTGTTGAACCGGACTTGGGTTGTTATAGTAGCGAACCAGGTTTGGTTTGAGTGCCAGTTTTGCACTGACCCGGGTTCGGGGCGTCATAGGAAACTTATCTTATTTAGTAAAAGAACCCCAAAAATTTTAATTTATCATGTGTTACATGGTAGCCACCATGGCGTACATGTGGCTGCCATGTGGCATCCAATAAAAATCCCCAAACTACCATTTACTTCTTTTATCCATAACTTAGTCGTTTGAGACCCGATTTGAGCACGGTTTGATGCATCGGAATTGTCTGAAAATTCTTTTTATTATGGGCTTGTTATTTCAAAAAGATGGGTCCTCTATCAAAACCTTGATTTACGTACCCGCATATATGCCGGTTTAAGATATGCTTCTTGGGCAATTCTATGGTGCAAAAATGGGGTGCTGACAACAGGTTTTATCAATACCTGCAAAAGTTCTTGTGGAATTCAGTTTATTGGACTTTATTTGTTCATTATCAAAATCATCTGCAAAGTAAAAGCAATTCTTTCTTGGATTGAAATCTTTTGGAATTCATCAAGTGTTAGGAGTTTTCTCTTTAAATTGGGTTCATGGCAAGACCAGTAATCTTTGGGTCAGTTACCCACCAATCTCATTTAGACTTATGAGGTGGTGCCTTCCGGCACTCCCTGTAGGGGTCTCAACCTTTTTGCCTTCAATAGCATGCCCCAGGTTGGAATGAAGTGAATTTTTTTGGTTCAGGGGGTTTCTTTGGCACTGCCCTTTCGCTGCTCTTTTGACTTTCTCTCTCTTATTTTTCTTTCCCCCACCCTTGCCTGAGGGTTGTGAAATGGTTTTCTTCTCATTGGTTCCCTCTTTCGGGTTCGATGTCTTGCCTCAGTTTGAGGGCCTTGTCAATTTCCACGGATTGTGATCTAATGATCAGAGAGGACTTATCAGTAGGACGAAATGTAGGATTTGGTTCAAGTGTTCAGAAATGAAGGATAAACTCAAAATTCAAAGCTTTATTCTACAGGTAACCATTATGTCTAGCAAAAGCTTCTCTGTCTTTTTGGTTCTGTCATTGCCAGTTTGTCTGAGATTCAATGTTACATTCTCTGTAATCAGAAAGGACTTCACAATAGGATAAAACGTAGGCTGGGTTCAGGAGTCCAGAAGAAATGATATGAAGGCTCAAAATTGATGAACGGGGTGAGGGCCATGTCTTGTCCACTTTTCTTGTTAGGGCTTGCTTCATCTTTTGTTCCTTCAGCTTTGTGTCCAACTCTGATTTGTAGCTTTTTCTCCTTTTTCCATCTTTGTTCTTTTCTTTTTCTCTCTTCTTTCTTGTATCCTTTGCCACAATCCTTGACTCTTGCTTTTGGGGTTTGCTCCAGCTTTTGTTTTTTTTCCCCAAGGGATTGCCCCAGTTCTTTCTTCACATTCTTGTTTTCTGGGGTTTACCCCATTCCTCCTTTTTGCTCTTTTGTTCTTAGGGCACTTTTCATTTTGCCCTATCTTCACTTTTGTCTTTCTTGTGTCTCCAATTTCACGAAGCTTCATGCTCCAGTTTTGAAGACAGAACATGGTAGGGTCAATGAAGGAATTGTTAGGCCCAAAATGTTTTGCTAGGGTTTCATCTTTTGTCAGATGATTTTTGGAGAAAATCAAGGATGGCCTTTCATCCTTTTACAGAGAATGTAACACTAACTTGTCTTTGCACGATTAACTGGCTTAAGAGCCATTTTCATCTTTATCCATTTTGTCTTTTCTTCTTTGCTTTTTGATTTTGCCCCAGTTTGGGGGGGCTAGACATAACGTAGGTTAGAAATGAGATGATCAAGCTCAACACTTTGACTAGCGGAATTTATTTGAAGTTTCTCAGCCAAAAATGGCCGCTCATCATTTCATCGGGATCATTGATCCTGGATCATGTCAGTGACATTTGACTGGTATGGGCACCTTGCTCCTTTTTTTTTCTCATATATCACAGCTTGCCCCTGTGTTTGGCAAGGTAGGTTTCAAATATGGTGCTGGCAAGGGATCCCTTGGCTATGTTGAGACCTGCATAGTTTGTATTGTTTGGCACATTCCATCTGTCAAGTTTGATTGGTCAGGTTTATCCCGAGATCACAGTCATGCCTTGGTGTGGTCCAACACTCTAGTGATTTCCCAAGAGATTTCATAAGCTTGCAAAAGAAACATGCTATCAAGTTCTGAATTTAAAAGAAAAGAAAAGATAAACAAAAACAGAACAGCAAGCTATGCGAGGAATGGCCGATGCAAATCGGCGTTCTTGGAATTCCATTGCATGCCATGGGAGGAAGCCTTTAAGTGCTCTCCTTGTCATCCTTTTCCACATCATCTTCTCCTTCTTGCGGGAAGACAGCTGATTAAGATGTTCAAATCTGTGCTAACTTGTTAGAGATGTCTCGTCCTTCGATAGATCTTGGCTTCTCGAGAAGTTCCTTCAAGAATCCTTGATCAATTAGATCTTGAATGTCATGTCGCAGATCCCAATATCGCTCTGTGCTATGCCCTGGGGATCCTACGTGGTAAGCACAAAATTCGCCTGAGATTTGTACTTGCGGCTAGCTGCTGCTCGCGGGCTAGGTCACTTAAGCTGTAAAAGGCCTTCCTTTAGCAAGTCAAGTAATATCTGGACCAGTTGGATGTTCAAAGGGGTGAACTGCCTCTTAAGCCTGACCTGCATTTCTTCTGGGTTCCTCTTTGGGAGATCCTTCAAATGATTCATCAATCTGCCATGCTTCCCTTTGCCATAGTAGGCAATCAGCTTCTTCATGAGTTGGGGAACATCTGCTGCTACGGCTTTTCCTTTCTCTCTTTACATTCGACCATCTGTTAAGGTTGGTGGAAGGCTCACTTCTTGGCTGTTCAAGGGTCTTTTTCCCTTCATGCTTTCAATCTATTATTCAAGAACCTCTACTCGGGATCGCAGTTTGAAATTTTCTTCTCCTAATGCTTCCCAGCATTTGTTCCACGTTTCTTACCTGATTGTTATTGTTTGTAGTAGGCTTTGTAGAGAGGACACTATGCTGGTTATTTGCTGGGTTGCATCATGACTTGTCCCCGAGGTATGGTCCATGTTGATCGTTGATGGGGTTCTTGCCAGGAGAAACAAACATTAGAAAGCAGAGTACATGATATGAAATACCAAGATGCATGATGATGATGATGATTTTTTTTCTTCTTTTTTCTCTCTCTTTTCTTTTCTCTTTTTTTTTTCTCTCTTTTTTTTTCTTTTTTTTTCTTTCTTCTTTTTCTTTTTTTTGTGTTTTTTTTTAAATTTGGCGGAGGATCGATTTTGTGTTCCCCAGCTTCAAGAAGATCTTGGATTGCATGACAAAGGCCCCAACATCCATCAGTATCATGCCCTTGTGCCCCCATGTGGTATTCATAGCTTTTATTTGGATCATAACCCCTCATTGTTGATGCCTTAGGATTTGGTGTCGCTAGTTGTAGGTGTCCCTATCTCAACAGCGTTGGTAACAATTTAGCTAGCGTATATGGAAGCGGAGTGAACTGGTAAAATCCCAAAATTTTAATAACATTAAAAATTGGATTTTATGTTTCTTAATTTATTTAATTAGTGGAAAATTTTGGAAATGGAGAAAAGGAAGTTATTTAGAGTAAAATTTCAAAAATTAATATATGATGAATTATTAAAATGGCAAATTAGTTATTTGAGTTTCTTTGGTTGGGTTGGTGGTTCGGTGGTGGAGTGAGCAAGGGTAATTTTGGAATTTCACAGGTCTAAGTTATGAAGTATGTAAGTTAAGGTAAAAGGGGTTGCTATAATATTAATCTGGAATTTAATAATAATAATGTGTATAAAAATTTAATATAATCAAATGAGAGGCTAATATAGGTAGTTCTGTGCAGGGGCAAGCACCGAATCGTGAGTTTAAGAAGTTGAGCATGTAGAGAGTTTCAGTGGGTGAGCAAGTAGTAGATCATGAAGAGCTTAAGTGATTTGAGCGTCAACAAAATCTATAAATAGGCAGCTCGTTTTAGTTCGCTGGTTTCGTTTGTTGAGATCGGAGGCAGATTCAGAGAGCTCAAGTTGTGAAGAGAAGCTGAGTTCAGAGGCTTTGTCTAAGTAGAGATGATTGGAGCTAATCGGAGGAGATTTCTTTGTTGTTGGAGAATTCAGCAACTAGAATTGGTGGAGATTCGATCAAATCAGTTGCAGATCTCAGAGAGATCAGGTAAGAGCAATTCGTTTTGTATTTGAAGATGCAAATGGAGTGATAAGTTAGGATTAAACTCATATTTGATCAGATCTGGTAGTGGTGTAGAATCAGTGATCAATCTGCCATTGAATTGCTATTTCGGAGGTGCTGTGATTAGAGGATTTGAGCTCAGAGTAGTTGTTCATCAGCACATGAAAGTAGCACACCTTTTTCTCGGATTTGCAACCGAAAATTTTGACTAGAAACATGATTCAATTTGCTGTATGTAAGCTTTAACGACTGTGCCACGAATGGCATGGAGAATGTATGTACAAGATAGGCGATTTGATTTACGTCTATATGGCCTGCTCAATATAACCATTGATGACGGTTTATTGTGTGTCGCAAGAGACAATGTTAATGTATTTCGTGGAAGATGATTCAATGTAGGTCCAGAGGCCACTATATTGTGCGCTTTGAAAAAGCAACTTTGATGTGATCCCCGGAAGGCGGCTTAATGTATGCCCGGAGGCAATTCGATGTATGCCCGAAGGCGACTTTGATGTATGCCCGAAGGCGATTTTGATGTATGCCCAGAGGCGATTTTGATGTACGCCCGGAGGTGACTTTGACTCTGGAAATTCTTTTGTCCATCTTTGAAAATAGTTGGACCAAGCATGTCTATGTAAATGATCTCGAAGTGTGTGCACTTAATGCATGAACAAGCATACACACGAATAAAGTGAAGGTTAAGTGATATTACCATCCTGAGAGTTTGTGTTAATAGACATATATAAAAAACACACCCAAAGTGTGTGCACAGTCCTAAAAAACGTTGGTGCCTATCAAGGCACGACTCCTAGACATACTTGTGTAAGGAAGCACGTCCAAGTCCTGATCAGTCTTTGCCTTTTATCTGTTCTTTCGTTTGCTTTTGGTGTTGGACCACAGAAAAACTTATAGCTTGCCAGTTAGGGCGAAATTTACATGATACGTATAAAATCTGCAAAGAAATCATCCTTAGGGTTGTTGGGAGCCCAAAGGAAGGGTACAAGTTGATTCAAAGGTGGGTGAACTGAATATCCTAGTTTTAGGGTTTTGTGCCCTTACTTTGATCTGGCCTACTTTCATCTGTATGTCTGATTTGGTCGGCTTTCATCTGCTCAAAAAGACCGATCTGGACTTAGGGTGCTCCCAACGGACTCAATGGGTCAGGGCCCACGACTCACAGGACTCAATGCATGGATTTGGGGTGGTTCCCCTGATCAAAGTTAGGCCAGCTCCCTAAATAAGGGCTAAGGCAGCCCTTGATCTAGGGTTTTCTCAATTTGATGCAAAAAGGTGGGGGTTGCTGCCCCTAATGGAGTCTTGGGTTTTAAGTTGATTTTACTCCTATTGTATTTATCATTCAAATCACATTTACAGCATCGAGGTGTATCAGACGTAATAGGTGGGGAAGGATACCTGGCCCGAGACATACGCCTACAAGGGTCTGGACCAAGTCCTAGACCCTCGCATACCATGGCAAGAAACTAGTGGCGCTATAGGAATCCAGAAACCTGGGGAGATGAGTTTACCTTGCTTTCCCTCGCAAACCACGGGAGCGTAAGGCTAATACCATCCCAAAAGTTTGTTCATAGGAGAAAGAAGGGTGGCTGCTAAAGAGGTCTAGGTTTTGGTAGAGAAGATGCAAACCATCCATGCTGGATCGGATCATTCACGCAGTCTCTCTCGTGCATGTCACCCCATGCAGTTCGTATTAAAGCATTTAAACCATCCACGGTGTGGTGGGTGACCGTGTGTGCAGTTGGGCTGATTGTGTCTAATTTGGTGACTTTGATTTGGATATTGATTAATGAAAGGGTTTCTTATTGTCCTATATAGTAAAGTGAAGAATTGGCACGCAAAACGATGTTCTAGGAGGGTTCCCAGGTAATTGGAGGGATCACAGCGGTCATGCTTAAAATCCAATTTCCTTAGGCAATTATCTAGTCATTTATGACAGAACTCCCTAGAATACGTATTCACATGTATTCTACACTTTACTAAGGCGAGACAGAAAAGATTCCCTAAATCAATCTATATCCCTCTTATGTTGACTCTTCTCTAACCAAGGTCCGACTGGGTTGAGAAGTTCCTAGTGGAGTTGCCAGGTTGTGCGCGTGTCCGAAATGCGGGGATCGCACAGGCGAGGTGCACGTGAGTGCGTGCCTCCTTTTTGGGAAATCGGGATTTTGGAGTCACCATTGCTTGATGGGGTGCAGGCAGACACCTGGATGTCTAGGGTTTGTCTGTTAGACTGTTTACGGCTTGAGATTCAGGGTAGGGTCTCAATTATGGTCCGGGGAAGTCCGTAGACACCTTGATTCGCCCCGTCGGGTGACGGGTCCCACGGGTCTCCTGGTCCAGAGTCAACTTTTGTCTATTCTCACCCAATTCCTATTCCGATATGCTTTCTTTGAGTTTGAGTGGGGACCATTTGAGTGGTGTGGGTCCCCTTTATTTGATTTTTATCTTTTTTACTTAGGTGATCTTTGTCTGATTGGGCGGGCCCCGTTGGAAGGCTCGTGGATTCCTTGGTGGCTAGGCATAGCCCACATGTCCCTTTAATGGGATTGGATTCTAACCCTAAAAAGCCCTTTAGGGTTTTGGTCTATTTGGTTGCTTTTATTTAGGGTTTAGTGGAGAGTTAGTTTAAAGTTTATTTTGATGGGCCTGGATGGTTTGTGGGCCGATTGGGTGGGCCTCACAAATGTTGCCTTAAGTCATGTTATCTTGGTTAAGCTTTTCTCTCATTGGGCTAGGAATGGGCTTGGGGCCCATGAACTAGGCTTGGGTTTGAAAGCCCAAGTCTTTGCAGGTTAGGGTTTTGGATCCCTTTCCTTCTCTGGGTAAGTGGGTTTTCCTTAAAGAAGGATGTAGGGCCCGATAGGCCCAAACCCATGTCTCGGCCAGGCCAGATCCTAACCTAGCCAATATGCCTCAAATTGGGCCTTGATTGGGTCTCAAGTGGTATGGCCCATCTAATTAAATTACTTGCTTGTTATTTAATCAAAGTATGCTAGTTGGACTGGGTGGGCCATGTTGCAAGGCCCACGGGTAATCAAGGTGGACCCATTGAGTCCAAGGCCCACATTGGGTTTCGGATTAACCCAGAAACCCTGTTGGATTGGGTGGTTTATTGGGAAAGGGATTAAAATTGGCAAAGGGTGGAAGAAGAGGGACTTCTAGGGTTTACTGTGTGTGGCCGAAATTACATTTCGATCACATAGAAAACATGTGTAGCTGAAATAACATTTTAGCTACACTAAAAAATAGGTGTAGCTGAAATGTTATTTTGGCTACACTAAAAAACAGCTTGCCCAACTTGAGTTTTCGGGCAAGCCTAAAAAAGTCATTTTTTTGGATTTTTAAAAGGGGGTTGGGTTCTTTGGCTTCTAGGGATGTCTAAGCTTTGTATGGGCCCATAGTGGTTTGGGATTAGGGCCTTGAGCCCAAATAGGCTACTTTTACTACTCTTTTTTGGATCAAAGGGAGGGGACTAAGGCTTGGGGCCTTGTCACCCTCCTTGAGTGGGAAACTCAAATGGATGAAACAGGGACCATAGGTGTCCTTGTTTTGGTGCTCATGACATCCCTCCTTTCTTCATGAGAAGAGAGAAGGAGGTGACTCGATTGGCCCATGTCAATGTCTAAATGGCCATTCCAAGAAGCATGCCCAAATAACAGCAAAGCAAACAAGCATTTAGAGTGGTAAAAGTGTAATCTGGATACTTAAAAGAGAGTATGTGTGTGTGTGTGCAAGCATGAAATGTGTATAGGCAACTAGAGACATACATGACCTTACTCATGATAACAAGTATATGAGTGAGTGTGTGTGTACATGGTCCTCCTACTTTTAGATGCATGGAGGGCTTTCAAAATAGTGGACAACCTTGATGGTATTTGTGTGAAGTGTGCTTCTCGCATGCATTCAAAACTATAACTATACCCAATCAATCTCATGGAGAAAATTATAAATAAGAGAAGTGTGAAAGAAGACTAAGAAGACACTTAAAGAAGGGAAGTGGGGAGATTTATGGGATACAATAGATCATGGGAGAGAGAAAAAAGGAGAACATGCTCCCCATTAATCAAATGAAAGAAAAGAGCGTAAACAATAAGAAAAGGGGGAAGGGAAACATGCTTGACAAATGAAACCTATACTACACTAAAAGTGGCCTCTCAACCTCTCATTTAGGACCGGTGCCTTCTCCTTACCGTGAGAGCTCTCCCATTTGCAGGGGAGGAAGAAAAGAGGGAAATAAACACTAAGAAAGATGGGAAAGCAGTTCATGAAGAACAAAATTAACCCAACATGCTCATTCTCATATATGTCAAATAAGAAGTTCCAAGGAGGCTTACCTTGGGGTCTAGAGATCTCCTTGAGTGGTGTTGAGGTCCCTTGAGGCTTGGACAACACCTTGACACTCTCTTTTGCCTCACACAAGTCCTCCTTGGTCTCCTTCTATGCTCCAAGTGAAGAGGAAGAAGAGAAGGGAGGGTCTTTTGTGGTTTGAATGGGGTTTGATGGGTTAGGAAGGTGGTGGAGGGGTAGAGAAGGAGGTTTAGAGATGGAGAGGTTCTATGGGAAGGAGAAGGGTTAGAGATGGAGAGGTTTGGAGGAGGGTTTGGAGAAGAGATGAATGGGAGAGAGGAATGGGAGAGATCAATGGGAGAGATCAATGGGAGAGGGATCAATAGGAGAGAGGAGATAGATGGGGGAGAGAGGGAGAGAGACACCACGTGGGTCTCTTCTCTCTCTCTCCTATCACCTTTTTCAATTACTTTTTTCTCTTGGTTGTTAAGTAATGCCTTTTTTGGTATTATTTTAGCTTACTTAATAGTTAAGGATCAAACATGTGGTGGTGGTGCTTTCTCTCTCTCTAAATTGATTTGAGGTGATTCTCTCACTTAATGAGAGAATTGGATTTTTAGATTTTTTATTTATTTTAATTAATAAAAAATGAGATATTTTGGAAATATTATTATTATATTCAAGATATTTGTTTTCTTTTGTCCTTTTGTCCTTTTTGCTCTTTAATTTGCCATTTGGCAAATGTGGCTTGCACACTTGCCACGTAGACAGGATTTATGCATTTATTTATGATTTTGCCCTTAGGGTTGTTCTACTCATATCTTCTTCATTTGGACTTCAATTCTGGCAAACTCAGTTGCGTTGGAATTGTGTAGGGATTTCCCATCCACTGGGATGAAGTATGGCAGTAAATTCAAGTTTTGGGCAGAAAGCCGAAACTGCTCCCAGAACTTTATTCCGCTCATAACTTCTTTCTTTGGACTCCGTTTTTGGCAAACTCAATTGCGTTAGAATAGTGTCAGAATTTCTTATCTTTTGGGATAGAGATGGCAGTTAATTTGGGTTTGAGCAAAAAGTCAATTTTTGCTCCCTCAGGGTTTGATCTGCCCATAACTTCCTTATCTGGACCCCGATTCCGGCAAACTCAGTTGCGTTCAAACCGTATCGGAAATTCCTATCCATTGAGATAGAGTAGAGCAACCAACTTGAATTTGATCAGAAAGTCAATTTCTGCTCCTTAGGGTTTTGAGCTGGCTGTTAGGATTTGCACTTCCGGCACTTTTGGGAGGTGCAAAAATGAGGTGCTTACACTTACCTTAAAACTCATAACCAACATTTTATTTTCAGCAAAACTTTCCAATTTAAACTCTTTCTCACTTTCCTATATCAATTTATGTATGGTCAATAGACTTTATAAATAAAATCCAATTTTAAATAATATTGAAAATTCGGGATTTTACATTCTCCCCTCCTACAAATAAATTTCGTCCTCGAAATTTACTGCATGAAGTGATAAAAAATTCTGGTTACTTCTTCTGCCTCTCATCCTGTAACACCCCGAATCCGGGTCATTTGTTTCCTTTTTTTTTGTGTGACTTGGATTAAGGCATTAACTTGTGGTGCATTACAATCAGCTCAAAAGATAAAGAAATAAATAATAAGATTTATTAGAGTACTAGGAAGCTTAAATTATTCATTAGAAACTGAATCTTCCTATTACATCAATTAATCAAATGAAAGACAACTACAAACTAACTAACTCTTAATATCCTACCAAATCATCTATTATGATTCCAATAAAATAAATACAACTATATAAACTTGTCCTACTCTTTTCATCTGGATTTTCTAGACTTCAACCCACTACCAGTCTAACCCGTGGCGTCCTCTCCAAGATGACCTGAAAAACAGAATATAAAGCAGGGGTGAGATATGAATATCTCAGTAGGTAACACATGCATGAGGAAAAACAGTTTATATATATATGGAAAATAACAGTGGTTTCATGCTTGATAAAATAAATGAGTAATTACGGTCAATAAGATAAACGAAGAATCACGATACAAAACAAACATTGAATCGGTGCCCTAATTTAAGGAAGTTAATCATGTGCATTTCATTTCAATTTAATGGACAATGTTTTATAATTCATATCCCCATGATTTCTAATTTATTTCAATTAGTGTCTTCCTAAGAACAATTCTACATCTTATTCATGATTCCATAATATTCCATTTGAACAGTTCACATTAAATCATAGCAGTTTTGTTCAATTATGACATTTCAACATTTTATTTTAAATGAACAATCTTATCAAATACGTCTAGAACAATCCATCAATCAGAGAATTTATCATTATATCAGTAATAAAAGCTAACTTTCAGGTAGTAGCCTACCTCTACTGCAGGACGTAAAAACATAGTATCCACACATGCTCCGCAGGAGAATGCAAATCTCTAAGACTACAAGTACCCCCTGTAGGAGACAGCATAACTCTACCACAGGATGTGAACACATAGCATCTACCTCTATCGTAGGAAACAGCTTCCTCTCCTTCCAGTGGTAACTCACACACCCATCCTCCATGTGGGATCCAATCACGTATAATCACATCTCCTCCACATGAGGTACCTCTCCTGTAGGATGCGATCCCATCGGGTCTACATCTCCCCCATAGGAGGTAATAAATTTCTCCCGCATGAGGTAATGTCTTTGCCACCAAGCGGGTTAGGATCTAGTTATGTGATAATTAAAGGTTATGTAAAGTTATAAAGTAATTTAGAGAATAAAGTTTAGGGGTAATAAGATACTTGCTATTTACGTAAGTTTAGGGATAATATGGTTCTTGCTATTTACGTAAGTTTAGGGATAATATGGTTCTTGCTATTTAATAAGAAGTTCAGGTAGAATTTAGGGGTGGTGGCTGTAAAACCCTAGATTTTCCTAAAAATAAAATAAATAATTAAAAGATAAATTATAGAGGAAAATACTAAGGAATATAATAGTAGGAGAATTAAAGAGGAAGGGTAATTTGGTCATTTCAATTTGTTAAATTCACATGAAAGAAAATAAAATTATTGGTTATTAAGTCAACAAATTCAACTAGACAAAATCTTAGCTTAGTTGGATGTAAAATAATGAAATTAAGGCTTAAAGGGTGGAAAAAGGGCATAATGGTAATTATATTATTTAGGGTCCAAAATTTAGGTATTTTGAGTGAATAATAAAATTCTAATTGAGATTAAGCACGAAAATTAGTTAGGAGATCCCTTAAAAGAGAGTTAAAGGAGATAAATTAAGGAGAATGGTAGAAGAGGGAATACACTTGGTATATTAGAGTAAGCTAAACCTAATTAGAATTGGTCTGTTAGAGAGGCTATAAAAGAGAGGTTTAAAGAGTGTTTTAGGTTTTGAAAATAAGTTAGAAGGAGAGGGAAATTCGTGCATAAGTGATAGGAGCCAAAAATAGAAGGGGAGAAGAGAGAAAAGAAAGGAAGAATTAGAAAGAAGAGAAGTTGCAGAGATGGCCAACTAGCCAACTTTGAACGACGAGCTAGGAATATCCAACCGTTGGAATGGGCTGAAATTTTAGGGTTTTGTTCTACTCATGGAAGACTTCAAACTGAACAGTGGAGATCTAAATTGGAGAAGTCTAGAGGGGTGCGGTCGAGCTCCAAAAACAGGCACAGGCGACGTTTCTAAAAAATCTGGGTTCATCATAAGGCAAGTAGTAAACCCTTGAAATTGGAGGAACTGCATGTTTTCTCGTGATTTTGATGTTTAATCATATTATTTTGAAGTTGGATTTCATGGGAAAAGCTTATTTGTTTATAAAGAATTGTTTGGTGATTTAACTTTCTTTAGAAATCAAGAAAAGGTTGATCATGGTGAGTTTGAACTTAAAAAGAAACTCAAGATAAGGAGGAAAGTGATAGGATTAGTTTAGGGTTGTCTCAGAACTAGTTTAGGATGGAAATCAAATATTTAGAATCAAATCAAGTTAATAGTATGTATAGAAAGTTTGAAAATTTCCGTAAATTAAAGAAAACAGTGTTATAGCTGGAGCGCTCGATACACCGCTTGAGCGTTACTTCAGGCGATATGCCTTTGAAAGATAACAGAACCTGAAAACCTAACCGCTAGAGCAGTCACCCGAGCGACCCTTCGAGCGACCATTTGTCAGAAATTTCAAAACTTGGGATTTGTGTCCAGATTCAATTTCTAATGATTTTTCTTGGAATTTTAATGTTATAACACCTGTAAATAGGGTAATTTGAGATGTAGGAAGTGACGGAATTAAATTTGGATAAAAGGGTAATTATTTGAGACAATGAATGTAATAAGAATCAAAGAAGACTAGTTAAGGTAAACCTATGCACTCAGACTACTTTCATTAGGATTCTAGGTATGAAACCTAGTCTAATAAGTCATAATAGACCTAAATTAACTTCTGGAAAGAATCAATAGCATAACCCAAAGGTTTTTAGAGATTTAGGGTATTAGTTGGTAAATAAGGATTTAAAAACTAAGGATTTTAGGATGAACCAAAGTGTAGGATTGGAGTAAAAGTTGTAGGAAATAAAGAATAACCTGAATACTGAATTAGAAAGATAAACTAAGTACACCTACACTAACACGACTCAAATCTGAACCTTTTATTAAGAATTTGTGTATACTCTTGTGCTTTTCTTATTAAATGATCTGGAACTCTGTTTAAGAATTGTCTAATGGTTATTTTGAACATCTTTTGGTTGGACACGTGGTTTTGGAAATTATTGCTGGACATAGCACTTGGGACATGTTTATGATTATTGGTACGAGGTTTATCACTGAATATTAAGTCTTTGAGTTATTCAAGGTTTTGATTGTGAGTTGTGCCTAGTGGGCAATGCTTAGTATGGATCCATAGCTTAGCTAGGAAGTGAAAGGGAATTGGCTGGTAAGTTATTCTTGTTCGGAACTCCCCAGTATGCGGTCCGTCGTACTTGCAGGTGCAGGCGACGTAGGCAGCAATCCTCGACCGTTGCAGGGGCGGCGTGGTCTTAGCCGAGGTTGTTTTTGGTAAACGGTTTTTATTTTGTTATTCAGGTTACCATTCGCATGCTTCAACGAGACATCGACTTTCACGAGCTTTATATTGGTCATGTTGGTAGGTTACTTGTGACTCACACATTGGAGCTATGATTTGGCCGTGCTTGAGGATCACTTGTGACTTGCACTTGCATTGGTATTAGACGTGTTGTTGTGGGTCCATTAATCTTTGATCGGATTGGTATGGCCTCCGCGGAAGCGGTACCCTTTATGGGATTTTATTTGGACTGAGGATTGTACTCGCCAACCCATTCGTGGGCAGTCCTCATTGATGGTTGACGGAGGAGATGGTAGTAACTGCAGGTGCGGGCTCCATCTATCATGTAAGTCGTGATGTGGCGAACTATGGGGGTAGGAATATCTTATTAAGTGGTTTCAGTTCATGAGTCCTATTATGTCACACATGTTTGTTGTGGATTGATATTTGTTATTGTTATACCATTGTCTTATTGTGGTTTGGTTTTATCGTTCACCTCATGACTATTATCATAAAATTGTGGTTTGTTTTACATCATGCATATTGCTACTTGTTGAGATTTATTCTCACTCCAGTTTCTCCCCATTTTTTAGGTACTCTTGGCGAGGATGTCAAATTTTAGGCTAATTGTAGATGGGTAGTCTATATAGCTGTAGGATGTTCATGGAATTGAAATCCTTGTAAATCATAATTGTTGAATAATAAAGAGAATTTGAATTCAAGTTTCCGCATTTACTCTGATTATAAATTTAGAAAAAAAAAGTATTAAATTATCCAGATTCTTTAGTTGCTTTGCTTATTTACCATAACACCTCGGGTTTGGGAATGGACCCGGAACCGGGGAGTTACAGTGGCATAGTATAATAAGGTACTTGTTATTTTTGTAAAGAAACTTAGAGTAGACCAATTCAATTAACTAATGAGGCCTAAAGGTATATAGGGTCTTTTCTCCAATATTTGTAAGGTAGTTTCTGGTTTAAAGTTTCTACCTGTTGAAATCTGGTTGCTGATATATAAATTAATGTCTCTTAATTAATTATTCTAATTTATAAAGGTTTATCTGCATTAAACTTAGAATTTCTTATTTAAGATCAAGTTTAGGCAACTCATTACCTAAAATAATTCCCTAAATATTTTTGTGTAATATAGGTAATTATTAATTTAATTTGGTCTTAAAACACCTTATTTAATGGTTAAAATTGATTAAAAATGGTTTAGGGTTGAATCAGGAATTAAATTTGCAAAAATTGGAATTTTCTGCATTGAGCGCTCAGGATAGCCTAGGAACGCTCAGGCGGTCTAGGTTAGCGGTAGTTCAAAAATCAGTGCCAACCTCTTGTCAGTTAGCATTCTTGGGTGGTCTAAGATTTTATACGAGCACCGAACAGCGTCGAAGAGCGCTGAGCATAGTAAGCTCAGCGGTTTACCAAAATCATCAAAACAATGTATCGAAATCCGATTTTTCAAGTTCAAAGGGATTCTAACATACTTATAAGATTGATATCAAGCTAAATACATATTTCTACAACATAAAAACATGCAATAGAGATCAAGCAAGCCAAGAATACGAAAACGATCATGAAAACGGTGCTACCCACCTCTATTCGTGCGATCCTTCTTCCTCTTCTGACCAACAACTTCTTCACCTCTTCCCAGATGCAGAGTACCTCGGGGATGCAAAGAAATCAGCGATCAACTCTCTCTTTCTCTCTCCTTTGTCTTCTTCTTCTTCTCTTCCAATCGCTGGTCTCTCTCTCTCTCTCGGTTTCTCTCTCCCTTTCGTTTTTCTCCTTCGGCCGTCTATCGCCCAAACCAAATACAATACGATGGACAAATACGCTTAGCATTCCTCTACGGTATAAAACTCTATTCTTTTATACCCCATGATCCTATGCCACGCACATGCATCACCCATTAGATAATCATCCAATTAGAACACAGTTTCGTAATTATTGAATTCTCACCTCGATCTATCACGATCCAACGGTCAGATCTACGCCAAACTCCTGATCTCGACTATCAGTGTGATCATCTATATTTATAATTAATATCCTTTAATAAAATTCTCATCTTCTCGACTTAAGGCTTCGAATCAAACATAATTACCAATATGCCATTATTCCAATTATTAAGCTTTAAATATCATTATTAATAGGAAATCTAAACCCCAACTTAAATCTATTATTATTTCTCAAGTCTAATAATAATTTTAATTAATGTATTTAATTATTTACCGATAATTAATTTGAATTGACCGAAATACCCTTCTCTTAATATTTTTACAACTACGCATTCGATTTCATCCAAAATTCCCAAATTTATTCTCTAATTTATTTTGACAAATTTATTGACATTCCAAATATTCATATTTAATTATTATTTATTTATTTGCTGAAAATTCGGGGTTTTACATCCTACCCACCTAACAAATAAATTTCGTCCTTGAAATTTCAATATCCATATTCCTTCAATGCCACCACGCTTCCACTGCGCTATAAATTTCCATCTTATTAGTTACCCCATTTAATATTTTCATTTAACACTTACTATCTCTTATCCCATCTATCAAAACTTAATCATATATAGATTTTTAAAGTAGCTTAGAAGAGAGTTCCACAACTTTCTACCCCCAATCCTTTGCATACATTCGCGACTATATGAAGGTTGAGGGGAAAATCACTTAGCTCCCTTCTAATTTAACTTATGCCAAAATATCATAGTACACACATAACATACAAATGTATATATTTCTACAATACCCCATGTTTGTATAAAGTACAACACCCAAGTAGATGTTCGGCATTGGTCGATGCCTTACACCACTCAGGTATGTCTAAATACAACTGGCTCATCATAAAAGAAGCAGTAACATGTTATATAATTAAGCATTCATCCCAAATTACATACTATAATATGATCAATGAATAATATAGGTCCTATTCCATATTCTAAGATCTACACATCGATCTCTTATCAAATTAACTTCATTCAAACAGTGCTCAAACATACATGAATTGAAAGGGGAAGGAAACATAACTCTAGAAATTATTTCATTATCTGCCTATAGTCATTCATCATTATAATCCATCATAGACATGCAATTAAAATAAATGAGATCCTTTTAAATACTTCCAATAGTCATTTCAAAACACTTCCTGTCATCACATCCCAATTATGCATACCAATAATATTTCCAACATCTCAAATATTACAATTAAATCTTTGTCTAACAGATTACATAAAATTCCTCAAACAATTCCTTTTACTATTTTATTTCAGATTCGCTTCTTACAAAAAGCATCATTTATCATAACCTAGGATCACAACCATATCACAAAAATATCAAGAAGAGTTTCTAGAGAACCACACTATGATAGCTAACAATAAATAGGACATACCTTCGAAATTTGCTAGCAGCTGTAACAAGAAATTGAGTTAGAGTACTCTCATCCTAGGTATCCCTACTCAATGGCTCTATCTAGCGTATCAATCCCCAAGACCAGCCTAAGGTTTTCCTAAAAACGTAGGGATCATGAACCAAATGCTCTGATACCACCTTGTAATGCCTCAAATCCGGGTCATTTTTTTTACTCGGATCAAGGCATTAACTTGTGGTACATTACAATCAGCTCAAAAGATAAAGAAATAAAGAACTAAGATTTATCAGAGTGCTAGGAAGCTTAAATTATTCATTAGAAACTGAATCTTCCTATTACATCAATTAATCAAATGAAAGGCAACTACAAACTAACTAACTCTTAGTGTCAGCACCCCATTTTTGCAGCATAAAATTGCCCAAGAAGCATATCTTAAACCGGCATATATGTGGGCACGTAAATTGAGGTTTCTATAATGGACCCGTCTTTTTGAAATAACAAGCCCATAATAAAGAGAATTCTGAGCCGATTCCGATGCACCAAACCGTGCTTAAATCGGATGTCAAACGGCTAAGTTATGAATAAAAGAAATAAAGGGTAGTTTGGGGATTTTTACAAAACCGAAATTGGATGCCACATGGCAGCCACGTGTACGCCATGATGGCTGCCATGTAACCAATGATAAATTAAAAATTTGTGGGGTTGTTTTAGTAAATAAGTAAGTTTCCTAATGGGCTTTCTTATGCAAATAAATAACAAAGTTAATAAAAGTTTAAGATTAAAAAAGTAATAATAATAAAAATAAACAAAGAGAAATGAGTTGGAAGAATTTGTCCAATTCATATTCTCTTGAGATATTGAGACAAAGCTTAAAAAAATATATAAGCCTAATAAAAATGTGGGACAAAATAGACTTTGACCAAACCTAAATAAATGAGGGTGTTTAAGAGAGGAAGAGTTAAGGGTTTAAGAGAGGAAGAGGAAGGGTTAGGTGTTTAAGAGAGGAAGATGAGGAGTTAGGAGTTTAGGTGTTTAAGAGAGGAAGTTAGGGAGAGGAGAGGTTTAGGAGAAGAAGAGGAAAGGTTAGGGGTTAAGAATTTGAAGGGGTGGGAATTCTTTATAAAAGGGCTTGAAGTTGGGAGCAAAAGGGAGGAGAAAAAGTAAGAGAGTTCTTTGAAAAAAAAAGAAAGCAAGTAAGAGAGTTCTTTGAAAGAAAAAACAGCAAGTAGGAAGAAGTGGAGAAAAGAAGAGGGACGTCTACTAGCAAGGAGGGAGAAAGGAAATTTGCTGTTCACGACACACCAAGGTTCCAAGATCTGATTTGAAGTGTCAATCCATAACAGGCGAGTCATTTGTTTAATACATTGTATGAGACCTCTTTTTCATTACAATTTTTGAGATAAGATTACATGATTGGTGAGAGACATGTATATATGTTTGATGGCTTTGGGTAATTTTATCATGTAAAAAAAAAGACAAAGATGTAAAGTTCTGAATTTTTTTTTCCTGCATTAGGTTTGCACTTGTTTTCCAGATAAACCAATTTTTTTCACCTAGTTCTAGTTTGATTCAAGTCTGGAGTCCCCATGAAATTTGTGGTATTTTTATTTTAGTTTAATCTAAAAATATGCTTGAGACCCTACACTATGAGTAGGTATTTTATTTTTAATTTTCTTTGGTTCAGATTTTCAATTGGAAATGTCTAACAGTAAACTTTGGAGCTTCATATCTCTTAAATGAAAATGAATTTTTGAAAACTGCTATAGGTTATTTTAGTGTTTAAAGTCATGATTCTAAGGAATCAAATTTCGCACAATTTGGTTAAGAATTGAGGGAGATATGAATCTTTGAATGTGGATAGCGCAGTAATTCAGGTTGTTTCATTTTTTTTTGGTTTCTTTTGTAAATTAGTAATTAGGCCATGGTTAAAAGTAGTTCAAGTGGTCTCATTTTCTTGCGTTGTAAATTAGTAATTAGTTAATCTTGCATGATAAAAAGAATAGAAAAGAAAAGAAAACAAAAATAATAAATAATAAGAAAGTGAAAAAGCAAATGAAACAAGCATTGAAGTTAGATATGTTTTATTTGAATTTGTTTTTAGAATGTCATTATTAGTTTTTGTTAGTTTTATTTGTTTAATCTTACATCTCCCAATGTAGATATGTTATTATTAGAATTTGTTAAAATAAAAATAATAAATAAGAGAGCCCATTAAATATCCAACTAATTTAAAGGAACCCATTTCGGTGGGCAACCCAGGGTGTTCAAGGACTTCCCTGGGTTGTAATCGGGTCACTTATCTGGAATCACTGATGCAGACCAAAAAAATCAAATAAGGTGTCTACCTGCACCATTTTAGGTAGTGGCGACTCCATTAAACATGTAACACATTTTTTCAGCGCCCCCGAGGTGCGCACACTTAGTATCCTACCAAATCATCTATTATGATTCCAATAAAATTAATACAACTATATAAAATTGTCCTAATCTTTTCATCTGGATTTTATAGACTTCAATCCACTACCAGTCTAACCCGTGGTGTCCTTTCCAAAGTGACCTGAAAAACAGAATATAAAGTAGGGGTGAGATACGAATATCTCAGTAGGTAACATATGCATGAGGAAAAACAGTTTATATATATATGGAAAATAACAGTGGTTTCATACTCGGTAAAATAAATGAGTAATTACGATCAATAAGATAAACGAATAATCACAATACAAAACAAACATTGAATTGGTGCCCGAATTTAAGGAAGTTAATCATGTGCATTTCATTTCAATTTAAAGGACAATGTATTATAATTCAAATCCACATGGTTCCTAATTTATTTCAATTAGTGTCTTCCTAAGAACAATTCTACATCTTATTCATGATTCCATAATATTCCATTTTAACAGTTCACATTAAATCATAACAGTTCTGTTCAATTATGACATTTCAACATTTTATTTTAAATGAACAATCTTATCAAATACGTCTAGAACAGTCCATCAATCGGAGAATTTATCATTATATCAGTAATAAAAGCAAACCTTCAGGTACTAGCCTACCTCTACTGCAGGACGTAAACACATAGTATCCACACATGCTCTGCAGTAGAATGCACATCTCTAAGACTACAGGTACCCCTTGCAGGAGATAGCATAACTCTACCGCAGGATGTGAACACATAGCATCTACCTCTACCGTAGGAGATAGCTTCCTCACCTTCCAGTGGTAACTCACACACCCATCCCCCATGTGGGATGCAATAACGTATAATTACATCTTCCCCACATGAGGTACCTCTTCTGTAGGATGCAATCCATCGGAAATACATCTGCCCCACAGGAGGAAATAAATCTCTCCCGCAGGAGGTAATGTCTCCGCCACCAAGCGGGTAAAGTCTCCGCCACCAAGCGGGTACGGGTCTCCGCCAGCAAGCAGGTTAGGGTCTCCGCTACCAAGCGGGTTAGGGTCTCCGTCAACAAGCGGGTTAGGGTCTAGTTATGTGATAATTAAAGGTTATGTAAAGTTATAAAGTAATTTAGAGAATAAAGTTTAGGGGTAATAAGGTACTTGCTATTTACTAAGTTTAGGGATAATATGGTTCTTGCTATTTAATAAGAAGTTTAGGTAGAATTTAGGGGTTGGTGGCATAGTATAATAAGGTACTTGTTATTTTTGTAGAGAAACTTAGAGTAGACCAATTCAATTAACTAATGAGGCCTAAAGGTATATAGGGTCCTTTCTCCAATATCTGTAAGGTAGTTTCTGGTTTAAAGTTTCTACCTGCTGAACTCTGATTGCTGATATATAAATTAATGTCTCTTAATTAATTATTCTAATTTATAAAGGTTTATCTGCATTAAACTTAGGATTTCTTATTTAAGATCAAGTTTAGGCAACTCATTACCTAAAATAATTCCCTAAATATTTTTGTGTAATACAGGTAATTAGTAATTTAATTTGGTCTTAAAAGACCTTATTTAATGGCTAAAATTGATTAAAAATGGTTTAGGGTTGAATCAGGAATTAAATTTGCAAAAATTGGAATTTTCTACACTGAGCGCTTAGAATCGCCTAAGAACGCTCATGTGGTCTAGGTCAGCGGTAGTTCAAAAATCAGCGCCAACCTCTTGTCAGTTAGTGTTCTTGGGCGGTCTAAGATTTTATATGAGCGCCGAACAGTGCTGAGCACAGTAAGCTCGACGGTCTTCCAAAATCATCAAAACAATGTATTGAAATCCAATTTTTCTAGTTCAAAGTGATTGTAACATACTTATAAGATTGATATCAAGCTAAATACATATTTCTACAACATAAAAACATGCAATAGAGATCAAGCAAGCCAAGAATACGAAAACAATCGTGAAAACGGTGCTACCCACCTCTGTTCGTGCGATCCTTCTTCCTCTTCTGACCAACAACTTCTTCTCCTCTTCCCAGATGCAGAGTACCTCAGGGATGCAAAGAAATCAGTGATCAAATCTCTCTCTCTCTCTCTCTCTCTCTCTCTCTCTCTCTCCTTCTTCTTCTTCTTCTTCTCTTCCAGTCGCTGGTCTCTCTCTCGGTTTCTCTCTCCTTTTCGTTTTTCTCGTTCGGCCGTCTATCACCCAAACCAAATACAATACGATGGACAAATACGCTTAGCATTCCTCTAGGGTATAAAAACCTATTCTTTTATACCCCATGATCCTATGCCACGCACATGCATCACCCATTAGATGATCATCCAATTAGAACACAGTTTCGTAATTATTGAATTCTCATCTGGATCTATCACGATCCAACAGTCAGATCTATGCCAAACTCTTGATCTCGACTATCAGTGTGATCTTCTATATTTATAATTAATATCCTTCAATAAAATTCTCATCTTCTCAACTTAAGGCTTCGAATCAAACATAATTACCAATATGCCATTATTCCAATTATTAAGCTTTAAATATCATTTTTAATAGGCAATCTAAACCCCAACTTAAATCTATTATTATTTCTCAAGTCTAATAACAATTTTAATTAATGTATTTAATTATTTACCTATAATTAATGTGAACTGACCGAAATACCCTTCTTTTAATATTTTTACAACTACACATTCGATTTCATCCAAAATTCCCAAATTTATTCTCTATTTTATTTTGACAAATTTATTGACATTCCAAATATTCATATTTAATTATTATTTATTTATTTGCTGAAAATTCAGGGTTTTACAAATCCACTCTTTTCCAAGTAGCTTCTTCCATTGTGTGATTCTGTTGCAAGCCATTCACTAATGTATCTCCTTAGTTCGCAGGACTTGCTCATGTCAACCCAATATCTGAACCGGCCTCTCTTCAATTATCAATCTACGGATCTTTGCATCATCTGTGACACAGACCTTGTCTCTAAACCCTAATAAACCATTCCTGAAATCAAAGCCTATCACGGCCCTGAACCAGGTATGCCTCTCCAAGGCATCCCCCTATCCCTGGTCGTCACAGGTTGGTCTGTCGACCTAATAAAATGCGGACAATTTAAAAACATTTTCCTAATACAAGTGAAGTGATATACAGTTCATGCTTGTGAGTAATAAGAGTGAACAAGAAACAGTGCTGTGGTGGACTTCAAACAAAAAAAAACCTATTATGGTTATTACAAAAGGATGGGCTTCTATCACGCATCTCAGTTATAAAGGTTACATGTCAAAAATACAACTAACATGTACAATAGAAAGAAAATCCTAAGTAGATCTATAATAATCCTCCTCTCTGTATCCTATTGCCTTTTCCTTTCCTCGATCCCCGGTCTGGTCCTTCACACCGGTCGTCGACGGCTCTGAAAATAAGATGGTAAAACAACTATGAGATGAATGTCTCCGTAAGCAACATGTAACGCCTTGAATCCGGGTCATGTTTTTTTCTCTTTTTCTTTTTGACTCGGATCAAGGAATTAACTTGTGGTACATTAAAATCAGCCCAAAAGATAGAGAAACGTAGAACTAAGATTTGTCAGAGTGCTAGGAAACTTAAATTATTCATTTGAATCTGAATCTTCCTATTACATCAATTAATCAAATGAAAGGCAACTACAAATTAACTAACTCTTAATATCCTACCAACTCATCTATTATCATTCCAATAAAATAAATACAACTATATAAAATTGTCTTACTCTTTTCATCTGGATTTTCTATACTTCAACCCACTACCAGTCTAGCCCGTGGTGTCCTCTCCAAGATGACATGAAAAATAGAATATAAAGTAGGGGTGAGATACGAATATCTCAGTAGGTAACACATGCATGAGGAAGAACCATTTATATATATATATATGGAAAATAATAGTGGTTTCATGCTCGGTAAAATAAACGAGTAATTTATGGTCAATAAGATAAACGAATAATCCCGATACAAAACAAACATTGAATCGGTGCCCGAATTAAAGGAAATTGATCATGTGCATTTCATTTCAATTTGAAGGACAATGTATTATAATTCACATCCCCATGGTTTCTAATTTATTTCAATTAGTGTCTTCCTAAGAATAATTCTACATCTTATTCATGATTCCATAATATTCCATTTTAATAGTTCACATTAAATCATAGCAGTCCTGTTCAATTATGACATTTCAATATTTTGTTTTAAATAAACAACCTTATCAGATACGTCTAAAACAATCCATTAATCAGAGAATCAATCATTATATCAGTATTAAAAGCCAACCTTCAAGTAGTAGCTTACCTCTACTGCAGGACGTAAACACATAGTATCCACACATGCTCTGCAGGAGAATGCATATCTCTAAGACTACAGGTATCCCTACAGGAGACAGCATAACTCTACCAGAGGATGTGAACACATAGCTACTACCTCTATCGTAGGAGATAGCTTCTTCACCTTCCAGTGGTAACTCACACACGCATCCCCCATGTGGGATGCAATCATGTATAATCACATCTTCCCCACATGAGGTACCTCTCCTATAGGATGCAATCCATCGGAAATACATCTGCCCCACAGGAGGAATTATGTCTCTCCCACAGGAGGTAATGTCTCCGCCACCAAGCGGGTAATGTCTTTGCCACCAAGCAGGTAATGTCCATGCCAATTCCCCGTAGCAATGGGCATCGGCCGCCGATGTTTCTTGGTGCCAAGATGATACAACAAGATACAGTGCAACAAGAACAACAATAACTTGGTCATGGCATTATATACAAACACACCTACTTAAATTTATGGATCCATAACTTAACGTTGTTCATTATGCAAGTATTCATTCGTTCATCAAGTATAACATCTCAAAGGGTGGCTCATAGCCTCACCCACAGTAACTTGGGCCATTGCCCTTCATGCAATATCTCTTGGAACCGGGCCACTGCCCTCCATGCACATATCAATATTTGGGCCAATGCTCTTCATGTCAAGTGTTATCAATTGGGCCAATGCCCTTCACAATATATCACATGCTTACAAGCATAATCAATAACAAAAAGATACATTCATAGTACTAAATCCTGTTTCTCATACCTCACTTGGGCAACCTAGGCCCCAACTCTTTGGAAACATGTACAACTTGGCTTTGGCTTTGGTTTTCTACTTCCAAGGATCATTTGGAAGGTGTTACAGGTGGTAGAATTAAATTACCCTACTTCTATAGCAATCTGGGATAGAAACTTCCCAGGAAACCTATTTCAGTAGAACGTACCCAAAATTATGTTATTTGGAATTTTGAGATGATTCCAGTGGGGACGTTTCCTAGACACCTAAATCCTATTTGTACATGGGTTGGATTCAAATAAAAACATTCCGTAGTTGGATTGCTCTAAAATCCGAAAATACTCAAATTTGGGCATGGACGCCTGAGTGCGCACTCGAGCGCTGGCTTGGGCGCTTGACTTAGGCCAAATAACAGCTCTCGGGTTCTGAGTTTTAAAAAAACACACAGGCGGGGCACTCTATTGGGCACTCAAGCGCTCGCGAGCGGCCGCGCCAACAATCTCAAATTAAAATGGGTGCTTGACATCGTGCTCAAGTGTTCTGTCGGGCGTCCTGGTGATTTCCCAAGTCGCGAAAATCCGAACTTTGTGATTTTTCTAGGGTTTCTCAAATCTCACTCATTTCTATGGTATTTGGTCTCTAAATTGTCTCTAGAATGTGTGGTTACCTATAACTCATCTAACCCCTAACAAATTCCCCTCCTATTTGCAATGAAAATCAAATTATATGAAACCCCCAAATTTCCACATTTCATCCAAAACGAGAAAAACAAAAATCTTGGGTTGGGAGGGTGTTGCTTACCTCTAGCAAGCAACCAAGAAAGACTTCTTGCTCCTATAGCAATCCACGAGCAGCACTCCTTGTGCTTCCTTGAAGGTTCTTTCACAAATCTTCCAAGACAACCTCCAAATGAAATCCAAGACTCCTTAGCTCTTCTTCTTGATGAAATAGCTTCCACACGTTTTGCACTTAGTTATCTCCCTTGGGTTTTAACTCATCCAAGAGGAAGAATGGGGAGAATAGGAGAGGAAGAAGGAGAGAAAGAATAGAGGGTAGGGGTTTCATACGAATGAACTCCCCAAATTTCTGTTTACACTTAATAAATCTCCTCCCAAATGTTCCAAGGCAAAATGCCAAGTTTGCCCTTCTCCCCTCTAGACGCCCATATTCACCATCTTGCCATTCTCCTTCTACTGCACACAACAAATTACCACTTAGCCATTCTCTCTCACAATAATAAATTTATTTAATATTCCTAGGAATTGCTCGAATGAAGGATATGTAAGACCCTAAATTTTTCCTAAATAATAAAATAAAATAATAATTAATATTCTTGAGGATTTTTATTAATGAAAATAATTTATAATTTTAGGTGATATTATTATTAATGGAGATCAGGAGTTTGGCGCAGATCAGATCGTTCGATTGTGAGTTATCGCGGTAAGATTAATATTTTAAAGTAGTTGTATTTTGACTGGGCGAGTGCGTTGTGTTGGATGCATGTGCGTCATGTGGGAATAGAGGGTATATAAATAAAGTGAATACCCTAATAGAATACGAATGGTATTCTCATTGTATTCTGCTTGTATTCGTTTGGTATTCAACAGCCGCACGACTGTGAACGACCGTGAGTGACTAGAGAAGAAGAAGAAGGGAGAGAGTTTCTGGTTGAGTTTCATCATACTTAGAGTGTCTTTGCGTTTGTGTAGTCGCTGTTCGGAAGAGAAAGAGAGGAAACGTGTGAACAGAGGTAGGTAGCACCCGTTTGCCGTTCATTTTGTTTTCCTTGGTTATTCGATTCGTATTGCATGATTTGATGATGTATTTGTATGTATATAGTTTGATTTTGATCATATATGTATGTTAGAATCAATCAAAACACATAAAAACATGGATTTTAGCCGTTGTTTTCCGTTTTTGCTTGTTGCCTACCTCGGATGGGTGAGCGCCCGTAGGCGTCCATAGGTGCCTTTGCTTTAAAATTGGCCACCCACCTCCGTGTAGAGGAGAAGGGTTAGCATTCAAGTTTATAACGAGTGCCAACCTAGGATGCCTAAGCATCCCTAAGGGCCTGTGGAAAAACAAAAATCAACGATAATGAACTGGCGCCAACCTTGAGCGCCTAGGCGCCTTGAGCTGAGCGCCCATAACAGGAAATGCTGATTTGTTATAAATTGTTTCCAAATTCAATACTAAATGACTTTTAATAAATTTTATCAATTAAACTAGATGTTTTAAGTCAAAATAAATTACCAAAATACCCTGTTTTACAGAAAATAATTAGGGAATTATTTTAGAGTATTAGTTGCCTAATTTTGAATATAATAAGAAATTCTAAGTTTTTGTACAAATGAACTTTATAAACGGGGATAATTAACCAACAGATATTATTATACATATTGTATACCAGATTTCTACAGATCGAATATCCAGATCAGAATTTCAACCCAGATAACCTGATATTGAACCAAATTTCAGATTTACCCTTTTATATGCCGCTACGCTCTACTGTTTACATAAAGATGAGTCCTTAGGGATCTTTGGTGTCTAGTGGGTATAGCTGATTATGGATCCATAGACTAAGCTAGATAGCTAAGGGATATTTCATTTGGGTTGAGTTACTCCCTTGTGCAAGCGCGTTTCCTTTACAAGTTTGGTTGCACTGGAGGGTTCCGTGTCTATAGGGTCATTTCGAGCCTCGCTGATGATACCTGTACACGTGGATTAGCGGCCATCTCCATGTATTGATTTCGGTGCTGCATGCTGGTGGTTCATGCCAACTCTGTTGAGTCGTGCACAATAAGTCGGTGACTACGGCTCTTATCTAAGGAGATGTCTCGGGTTTGAGTATCATTAGTCGCATCTCCCTTAAATTGCAAGGTGGTATAGCATTTGGTTGAGAGTCATCTCAAAAGGTTTATCTTTCTTTGTGAGTCCTACAATGACATTGAAATCATGAACACTGGTTATTATTATTTTGTCACATGCTGGAGGCATGTATCTAATTGGATGT
Source organism: Buxus sempervirens (assembly GCA_947561395.2). NCBI lineage: Eukaryota > Viridiplantae > Streptophyta > Magnoliopsida > Buxales > Buxaceae > Buxus > Buxus sempervirens. Next base: position 31,285,106 of record OX387183.1, read on the forward strand.
GACTACTTAGTACATCTCAGTTTTATTTGGACCTGGAGTGGTTTGTATCATTTGGATTATGCTGTTAAATTCTGAATCTTGGTTCTTACTATTGTGCGCGCGTCGGAAACGCCGCACGAGAAAATTCGGAGTCGCCACCGCCTGATGGGGTGCAGGCGGGCGGACACCTGGGTGCCTAATATTGTCTATTTTGGGCTTTGGTCTGCGGCTTGAGATTCTAAGTAGGGTCTCGGTTGCAATCTGGGGAAGTCCGTGGCCACCCCAGACCACCCCGTCGGATGACGGGTCCCGTGGGTTCCCTAGTTTGAGTCAACTTGCTTTGGTCTCACCCGATTCCTAATTCGGCATGCCATTTGGTTAGGTCTGGCGGGACCACCTAAGTGGTGTGGGTCCCTTTAATTTGCTTTTATTTTGCTTAATTCAGATGATCTGAGTCTGACTGGGTGGGCCCCGTTGGAAAGCCCACGGTTTCCTTGGTGGGCTTGGTTAAGCCCAAAAATCCCTTGGTGGGCCTCAGTTTAGTCTGAGAGGCCCTTTGGGTTCAGGTTTAGTGAATCGATTTTACCTTAGGTTTTAATTTAAAGATTTAAGTGGCTTTCATGCGAAGGTGGGTCGGTCTCGGTTTGCGGGCCCTTAGGTGGGCCCCCATGATGGCTGCCAAAATGTTTTAATTTATCTTTGCAAAAGTGCACTGGACATTGGGCTTGGGGCCCGCGATCCAGTTCTTTAAAGTCTAGGGTTGGCACCCTAACTTGGTTGATTAGTGGGCTTTGGCAGGCCCGATAGGCCCTAGCCCCTAGTCTCGGCCAAACCAAGCAACTCACATCATTTCACGCAGCAAGGTCGGATGGGCCGCATTGGGTTTGGCTCGCCCGGTTCAATCAGTTCATTTTACTCAACTTGCTTAATTGCATGCTTTTGGGTTTATCGGGCTTGGTGGGCCCCGTTGGAAGGCCCACTAGTGTTTCAAATTGGACCAGTGGTCCATGTCCCAAGTTGGGTTTTCGGGAGACCCGGAAACCCTATTGGTTCACTTGGTTTTGTTGAAAATATCATGAAAATTCGACAAGGAACAAAGAGCACAAAAATGACATTTTTGTCATGTATCCGGCCTTAGTTGCCGAATATGCACAAGCTATAGGTGATCCGGCCTGAGTTGCCAGATCACCTCAAAACTGCTCTTTTCGGGGTTCAGGCAATTAGAGGGATTTCTAGAGGTTCCTAGGAGGCCTTCTAAGGTTGGTGGGCCCCTGGGTGGCTCAAATGGATTCGGGTATGGGTGGTGCATCCCTTGGATCCCCTTTGGGATTTCTCCACATGATCAAGAGGACAAGGGGGAAGGCATGGTGTTGGTGCCCCCCTTAATTCCCTTCGGTCACACAACAACAGCAAAAGGAGGCCATGGCACCCTCGTTTTGGTGACCCTTCATCATTAGTCCATGCACGACCCAACGTCAATAATAAAACATGTCAAGACACAGGTTCATCGCCGACTAACATACATCATGGAGCATGGAATAACAATCAACAAACGAAAAAAAAACACGAACCAGATCCCAGCATGTACACGAAGGTAGGCCATGCATGAGGTTGATCTCAAGGGTTGCCTTCACACACAGGCTTGGGGATCACCCTGGGGATGCTGGGGTATGGGCATACATGCTGGAACAGCAGGTTTAAGGTGGTTTTGGGGATTTCAAAGTGGTTAAAACAGTGGATAGTAGGGGGGCTGGGGGAGCATGTTTGCATACATGCAAAAAAACAATATGCTACATGAAAAGAACACGAAAGGGGCTGCTGTAGACAAAGGGGACAGCAACAAGCAACAAGGATTTGTTGCTGCCCCTGGCAGCAGCTTGCATGAGGTCTTGGGAGAACTGAAGCAGCAACATTCAAAGGGAAGATGGGGGATTAGGCGTGCACTTGGGATGGCCTGTTGGGGGGTGGGGGGACAGCAACCAGCAACCTGGACCTGCTGCTGTCCCACCCCCCAGCAGCAACTTACATGGGACTTGGGTGGGCTTGGAAAGTGAGGGAAAAGGAGGGTAAAAGGGGAAGGGATCATGCATTCATATGCATCTCCAAATACAGCACATGGTGGAGGGGTTAGGGGAGCATGGTATTCACATGAACACAGCAAGTTGCGTGGAAAGGAAAACATGCTTTCATATCTGAGAACAGAAAATTAGCATAAATGGATGAAGAGACCATGGCTGTGGGTTAATGGGCTAGGCTTGGTAAGTAAAATAAAATAAAAGGGAACTTGGGATCATGCTCATGGGGGGTGCATGGGGTTAGCAAACTTGCTGGGAACAGCAGTAGCATAAGGGCTTGCTGCTGTTCCCAGCAGCAGCTCGTGTGGACCAGCATGAAGGGGGTTGTGGGGGAAAGGGGCTGCATGCATTGACATACAAAAAAACAGTCAAGTTACAAGGGTTAGGATCATACTCATATGCATGAAAATAACAATAACAGCGGCACACATGTGTGCGTGTGTGCTTCCCACACCGGCTGTGCATATACAAGAAAAGAAAATAGATAAAAAAAAAAAACCTGCTGTACTGTAGAAGGACAGCAACCACCCGGGTGAGCTTGCCTATGCCTAATGGGATCAAGGACAGCCTAAGAGAGGGGGGTGGACTGTGGTGAAGGTGTAGTAGCTGGGACAGCAAGCTCCTAAGGTTTGGGGTGGGTACGGCAATGCCTCAACACCAACAACCCATGGGAAAGGAGTCATGCTTAAGTACACAACAACAAAGAAAGCAACCCACAACAGAGGATAAATAGAGCAGCCCAGTAAGGGAAGAAAAGCATAAAATAACAGTGATTGTAATGCATGGACAGAAAATCTAACTTACATCTAAGCATATCCTCAAGTTAACCATCAAACTCACATTCAAAACAAAGACATGTGAGAGGCATGCATGCTGCAACCATAGCCAGAAGAAAAGCAACAACAGAGAAGGGGTACGGCCAGCAGAAGAAAATCAGAAAAAAGTGGTGAAGAAGAAAAAAACAAGGGGAAAGCTAAATAGAAAATCAGATTTGGAAAGGAAACCGGGGGGGGGGGGGGGGGGGGGGTACTTCGGGGTCCATTAGATGAGATAAAGGAGGAACATGCTCCTCCTAAAACAAGACTTAAGGTGACCCATGGACAGTGACATAAAAGATACTAAAACATGCATAGAAATAGACTCCCATGCTTCCATAAGCAACCTACATGGACCTCTCACTTATGGCGGCATTCATGCCATGAAAAAGATGGTAAGTGCATGGTGGAACCACCATAGAAGTGCTCATGCCAAGCAAGAAGAAAATAGTGGGAAAGATAATAAAAAAATCTAATTTTAATATATGTTAAGCCAAACGTCACCAGGAACCTCACTTGGTGGTCCTTGAGCCTTGGAGTAGGGTGGAGGCACCTTCTTGAAGGTGGACAGCAGCTGGAGCTTGCCTCCTCTTGCACCAACAGCAACCAATCACTTCTTGGGGTAGAAGAGAGGTGGGGAAGAAGAAGGATGCAAGAGGTTTATGTGGTGCTGGGGTGGAGTGGGGGTGGTGGAGGCCAAGTGTGCTCAAGGGAGAGAGATTCAGATGAGCATGGGAGGGGGCAAATGTCCTAAAACAAAGGAACTGGGCCAACCTCTCAAAAGAGATGGCTGGGGGCTTTTTATAGAGAAACTTAATGTATCCGGCATTATATGCCAGATACACTAACTCTTATTCATAGCCGGCCTTCATGGCCAGCTACACACATGTCGCTTTGTATTCGGCATTAAATTCCGGATATAAAACACAATTATTCGAAATTTTAATGCCGCCGCGAATTTGTCAGGGAATCGGCCCGAATCTCGCTGGACAATCTCCTTGTATCCGATGAATAGTGTTGGTTATACACTGAGGTATGTGTATCCGACATATTTGGTCGGATACAAATCGAAAAAATTACGGATTTGCCCTTGGATATTCGCAGATTCATCCGATACTCTTCGATATTCACAGATTTGGTCCCTGCAAAATTTTGCTTTAAACCCTGGGATATTTTGTATGTTTGGATATTTACGGATTGCCCCTCGAGATATTTTCTTGCGCCACTCGCCACATGTGCGGCTTTTTGCCACGTGTGCAGCTTCTGGGTTTTGCTGCTCGGAAACTTCGACAGCTCATATCTCCTTCATCCGGACTCTGATTTGAGCAAACTAAGTTGTGTTGGACTCGTATCAGAGCCCTCTATCCAATTATATAGAGCTAAGCACCTGGCACGGGGTTCGGCAAGAAGTCAACTTTCGGCTCACCCCGAGTTTGACCGGCCTGTAGAACCTTCATCCGAACTCCGATTCCAGCAAACTCAGTTGCGTTGGACTTGTGTCGGGATTCTCTATTCATTGAAATAAAGCAAGGTTGCCAATTTTCACTTGATCAAAAAGTCAATTTTCCACCCCTAGGGTTTGACTTTCTGTCTAGGGTTTGCATTTCCGGCTTTTCCGGGGGCGCAAAAATGAGGTGCTTACAACTATAAATGCTATTATTCACTAATACTTAGAAATGATTTTATTGGTGATTTGTATTTCAAGTTTGCCATGAATGTTTAATCGAGCTTGCTTATCCGTGATTGCTTAATCGTGCATGAATGTTTATTTTCATATATATAAACTGTTTATAGCATGCACGTGTTACCTACTGAGATATTCGTATCTCATCCTACCATTTTATCTTATTTTTCAGTTGATACACGAGAAGGGGATCATAGTGGTGATTTCCAGGGTGATCTTGCTGACTTTTTACTAGAGGAGTACTATTATCCAAACTTGAGTTGAGGTTGTGGAGAGAGGATTATATGAAACTAATTGACACATTATTTTTGATTATTTGGTTTTGATGTATCTGAGAGATTGAAAGCTTTAGTACCCATTGATACCAGACTTGATTTATTTGGATTGGATGGTTATATTTATTTTATGTCTATGATGATGTTAGGTTACATTTCTGCACAATTAAGTTTCCGCACTCTGATAGATATAAATGGATTCTTATTAATTTTCAGTTTGGTTATGTGAGACATGGGAAAAAATCAATTTAATGATTTCCTCAATCATCACACGGGATTAAATAAAACAAAGAGTCGCCACCATTCAATTTAGGTGTGAATGGACACCAAAATATTTAAATAAGCACAAAAGGCAAATTTTAGGGCAAAATATCCCTCCTAAAAAAAACAACCAGAGATGGGTAAGGGGATTAAGTTATGAACAGGGGAAGGTGTTAGGCACCCCTATTCATCCACACAAGGTGGTTGCCAGGTATTGTTCATGTTTAAAATAAAGGAAAAAGCTTGCTATAAAATTCATGAAAAATCACAAAAAAGACAAAATTGTATGGTTTTTTCATATGAATAGTCTGATTGATCCAGAACTATCAAACATGATCATACCATTCCTAGGGTTTCATGATCAAAACAAAATTGAGATAGAATCAAATAAAATCAATTTAAAGTGAAAAATCCAAAAATCTGGCTTCAAGTCAAAATTCTAGAAATCTAGAAAAATATGATTTTATAAAATATTTCAAAATTGAACTTGAATAATCCAGGTCATAGATAAAACCCAAATTTCACATTAAATCAGAAAATAAAAACCAAAAATACCCACGTTGATGAAGAACACCAAAAGGGGAGAATTTAGACCGCAGGGTCTTATCTCAATAATGAAAAACGATTTAAAAACCATATCATGAAACCCTAGAATTTACTTTCAGGCTTTTGGATCCAGATCTATCATATTGATCATGATAAATCTAGAATCCTAGCCTAAAATCACAAAAATCACGAAAACAGTGCTGTATGTGCAAATATGTGAAAAATCCAAATTTTATCAAAAATAGTGGATCTCATGCTATAAACATCATAGATTCATGTTATTCATTCAGATATATCATAAAAAGCATTAAAACATGATCAGGATATTTAAAATAGCCACATCTCACAAATTAGAGCACATGGGAGTCTACCCTACGGATCCACCTGTTCTCTTTTCCCCTAGTTCTCTCTTCACTTTTTACGGCTAGAGAGACTCTTGAGGTACTTGGAGATAGGTTTGGTTACACAAACACAATCAAGGGTTTTATTCTATGAAAAAAAAGAAGAAAAAAACAGATATGGGGTTCTATTCTAGGGATCCACCTGTTCCCCTTTTCCCCTAGTTCTCTCTTCACGTTTTACGGCTAGAGAGACCCTTGAGGTACTTGGAGGCAGGTTTAGGAATACGAAAATAGATATGGCCTTATTCTACAGCAATAGAGATGATCCTATTACTTCTAAAATTGAAGACAGAAAATAAAAAGGGATAGGGGACTTACCTGGATTGAGCAGGCAGAGCAGCAGGGATTCCTTTCCTTCTCTCGGAGCTTTTGATTCTTCAAAATTTCGTGGCCCTAAGCTAGAGGAAAGAGCCTCTATTTATAGACACACCCAGGGGCAAGGCTGGTCCAGAAGGATATAGCCTGGTCTTTAAGATAGAGTGAAATACAGAGATAATGCCCATCCATAGCCAACCAAGGTGGCTTCAGCGAATAAAAGACGTAATTCGCTCGTTTAAAGATATATTGGACTACAAATAAAGCTCGAAAATCGAGAGAAGGTCAAAACTCGCACATGTCTTCAATGCCCGTAAATGATTTACGGTCCAACGGAGACCGTATTGTTACTACGGGCGCGATGGGCCCGTGAAGGAAATACGGGCACAAGCCTGTTTATTCAATTTTTATGCATTTTTGACCTGTTTTAAGCTCTAATTACATGTTTTTATTACTTTCTCATTTTGTAGTGCAATTTGGGGTGTCTACAGGTTATCGTTGATGATTATTTATATGGGCTCAGTAGCACCTTGAATTCGATTGTTGAGCTGGATTCGGGTTGTAACAGTAGCGAACCGGATTCGGGTCAGGTGCCGGTTTGCATTGACCTGGGTTTGGGGCGTTACAGGATACCTTACCTAGGTGGACTTTTGGACAAGCCTTGGCTTAGCCACTTGATTGGCTTCAAGTTTGGATTTCTCCAACTTCACCTTCACAATATAAAATACAAATTGTTAGGATTTGTTAGATACCTCTTGATTAGCACTTAAGCAATCTATCTAAGAATCTGGGGTCTCACACCCCCTGTTGAGCTAAACTCAAAGAGGAAACAGGGACCTAAAGTGTCCCTGTTTTGGTCTTAAAGGCTACCTCCTCCTCTTCATGGGGGGAAGAGAAGGAGAGGCCCGATAGGCCTTGCCTTGGTCCTTCACCGACCAAACCATCTACTTACGCATGCATAAACCAGCTAAGCACATAACAAACACATTTTAGACATGCTCAGAACTGTAATGTAAGTGTGTGTGGGTGATCAAGCTAACATGCAAAGGATATGAGATTAAAGAGAAAACCTAGCATGCTTCCTATGTCTACATGTACATGCATGCATTTGGTATATGTGAAGAGGGGAGGGAGGGATACATGCCAAACACAAAATAGTGGCTGTAAACAAGGAAGACAAGCATTCTTATGGCCCAAAAACAAGACATTAAAAGAAAGGACTTGGGGGGTTAAAAGAGGGGTACATGAGATTGAGAAGGAAGGAGGGAACATACTCCCCCCATTCGAATAATAAAAAAAAGAACACTAAAGAATATTAAGAGAACACATGCCTTAAGGAACACTTTTAACACATGTTAGATAACCTCTCTTCCTCCCTTTTTAGTTGGCCAAACTGACTCCCCTTACCATGGGAGTTTAACCATTCTTGTGGGGACATGAAAAAGAGAAGAGAAGAAGACAAGAGCATGCTCCAAAGAAAGGGAACACTACATAAAGCACGGAATGACACTAGATACTCCAAACATGCTCATTTCTATGTATGTTAAACAAAAGACAATGGGAAAACTTACCTTGGGGTTAAAAGTCCCTCTTGAAGTGTGTTGAACTCACTTGAAGCAAAACAGTGGCTTGTCACCTCCATTAGCTCCACCAAGATGCACTTCGAAGCATCTTTCAAGGTTCAAGAATAGAGAAGAAGGAGAAAGATGAGGGTTTAGGAGAGTTTGGGTGTGGTTTGAAGGGTCAAAGAGATGGTGGGGTGGTGCACAGAAGGGGTTCGTATAGGGGAGAGGGGAGGAGGGAGGTTAGAACCAGCAACCTTTAACAAGGGGGCTGCTACCCCCCTTTTATAGCCAAAATATTGTAACCGAAATTAAATTTTGGTTAAACATATTTTGTGGTGTAACCGAAATATAATTTCGGTTACACCTATTTTATGTGTAACTAAAATAGAATTTCGGTCACACTTATATTGGATTTACAATCATCAATTTACAGGTACGAGAGCAGAGAATCTGACAGACAATCTGGCATTTTACTTTATGAACCAAAAATTAATTTTGGTTATACACATTTTTGTGTATAACCGAAATTTAATTCCGGTTATTTTAATATTTTTTCCTGATTTGATTGATTTGATGGGATTCTCTCTTAATGAGAGAATCCGGATTTTTCTGATTTTTATTTATAAAATCAAGATATTTTCCCAAAAACTAATATTTTATTCGAGATATTTTTGGTGGCCGTCCTTTTAGTCCTTTTTTCCTAGAGCCTGAACTGCTCATAACTCTCTCATCCGAGCTTTGATTCTGGCAAACTTAGTTGCACTGGAACCGGGTCGAGATCCTCTATCCATTGGGACAGGGTTTTGCCATAAATTCATGTTTTGAGTAGAAGGCCGAAATCGCGCTTGGAATTTTAATCCATTCATATCTCCCATATCCGGACCCCGATTCTGGCAAATTCAATTGCATTGGAATTGTGTCAGGATTTTCTTTCTTTCTGGACAGAGATGGCAGTCAATCTAGTTTTGAGCAGAAAGTCAGTTTCTACTTCCCTAGGGATTGTTCTGCCCATAAATCCTTCATCTGGACTCCGATTTCGGCAAACTCAGTTGCGTTGGAATCGTGTTGTAAATTTCTATCCATTGGGATAGGGCAAGGTAGCCAATTAGCACTTGATCAAAAAGTCAAATTTTGTTCCCTTAGGGTTTGACTTTTAAGTTAGGGTTTGCACTTCCGGCACTTCCGGGAGGTGCAAAAATGAGGTGCTTATAGCTGCCCCATTTGCCTGAGTTGCCTTGCGGATGAACAGCAAAGAGAAAAAGAACCTTGTTTTTGTGCCTTGCATTTCTGCCGACATGGTTGACGAGCTTAGTCCTTTGAAGTTTTCAATAGAAAGGGAAGCGCCAATCGGTATGGCTCACTTCTAGGCTTTGGAGTTTCCTTACCCTTTGTTTCTTGGGTTTTTTGTGGAGCAACTCCTTAGCCTTTAGTTTATGTTTGAGATGAGATTGGACTTGAGCTCACCAACTTGTTTCGGCATTGATGCTAGGCACTTGACAACATTCTTTTCTTCTTATTTGTTCTAATAAAGCTTTTAGGTGATTTCAGTTTTTTGATCCTTTTCACCCTTCGAAATTAGGACAATTTTTTAAGAGGTTGGCGGGGAAGCGGAAAGGGTGAAGAGAGGAGGAAGAAGGAGGAAGGAGGAGGTGCTCTTGGTGAGGAGGTGCTCTCGGTGCTGTCCAGTGCTTCAAGGGAACTCGCACACCTATCCTACGCTACTTACAAAAGTGGGAAATCAAAAATTACAAAAAGGGCCATTTCGTCCAGAAGTTCTTCATTCCGCTCATTTTTCTTCATGTCTTGCCATTTCTTTCTTCTACAGGGGACTGTATTTTGCCGAGGTCCCGGGTCCTCTCAGCGCGGTTTCCTCTGTTAGGGAGAGTAAGATCCGACCCTGTCTCTTGCTTTCCTAGGAGAAAGTCTTCTTTCCATCGGGTAAGCTATAAAACCCCAGTTTTTAGTAAGAATTTAATTAAAGGATTAATTTGTAGTTTTAATTAAATTAATTTGTGAGTGGAGATTTCGGCCATTAGGTAGCAAAGAATAGGTTGAATTTTTATTAAGTAAGTGAGTATTAAATTTTAAAAGGTTGTAGGATTAGAAATTTTAAGTAAATATTTAATTTTATCCTCAAATTTTAGGGGAGGGTAAATATGAAATTTCAAGGGTTAAGTCAAAGTGGGTATAAATAAATTAGGTAAGGGGTAGGGTTTCGCAAAGCCTATAAATAGATTCCTAGGTTAAGAATTTCGTGTGGAGAGAAAGAAGCCGGAGGCTGAGTTTAGATGAGGATAAAAACCTAGAGGCTACTTTGGACTTGGGTCGTCAGCCGTTAGATTTTCGGAGGAGATCATCAATAGATTGGAAGCTAGAAGAAAAGTCTTCAATAACGGGTGAGTAGCATCGTTTTTAATCTGAGGTTTTGGGTTTTGTCTATTGGGTTTAGCCGTTTGCATGTTTTCGGAGAATATCGATTTAGCGTATGTTCTTGGTAAAATTTTAGAGCGAAAAAATACAGGTTGTTAGATTAATTTCGAATCTTGTCTACTAGTCTCTGGAAGATGGTAGGAGTGTAGAAAAGTCATTACAGAGGTGAGAAAATGGGTTATTCATGGAGATCTATAGTTAATAGAGAGTCGCAAATCGTAGGTGGTGTCTGCTGGGTTGGCGCCTACCTAGCGCCAACGGGTTTAATCAGCGTGAGAATTTGTTTTTGTTCTCGCCGAGCTCGCGCTCATCTCGTGCCAAGGGTTTTAGTTAGCGCGAGATAGATTCTTAGTTATCGCCGATTCTGCGCTTATCTCTCGCCAAGTGTATTTGTAGGTAGCACAAAGTGTTTTTGTATAACCAAGTTCATGCTGACCTCGTGCCAAGTGCCAGAGGTCAGCGCACCCCTAAGAATTAGCCGAAATGTGTGTTTGACCAAATAAAGCCAGATTTTGATATTTTGGGGTTTCAATCTCTTAGCAAATGACCTGATTAGGATCTTAGAATTACTTTTATCTGTTCAAACCACCCTGAGGTTATTAAGTTGAATTATTGATAATTCTTAGGAGTTTCTGAAGTAAATTTTGAAGGGCTATCGGTAGGTTATATTACTATTCCTGACACTAGGGGTTAAGGATTTAGTTCTCTCTTTTGTTATACACTTGTTCTTGATTGAGAAACTTTTTAACCTGGTTTTACTTGATTTAAAGTTCTGAACTGTATTTGTAAAGTTTATCTTGGTGTGAGTAAATGGATTTTTATTACCAATGGTCTTGTGTTCTGGAAATAGAGTAATTACTGAAAGTACATGAGGTACTGTTCTGGTCCGGAGTGACCTGTGTTGTGTTATACATGATGATGAATATGGTTGATTTAATGTGATGTCAGAGTTGAGTTTATACGGTGGTTTTCTATTTTGGTTTAGCTTGTCCTGGATCCAGAGTTTAAGCTTAGTAATGTGATGTATTTGTTTTATTGGAGTAATGGCATGGCCATGGAGTGTTGTCACGACCGGTGTAGAGCAACCAGAAACCCTGAGTAGACTTGGATGTCAATGCCGAAACCCTGAGTAGGCCGGCATTGGATGACGAAACCCTGAGTAGGCCGTCATTTCAGAGTATCCGAAACCCTGAGTAGGCTGGAACTGTGTACATGGAGGTGTGGATGTTGCTCTGGCTTGTTGATTAACCAATCTAAATAATTACATGACATTGACCAATGTTGGGTTTGTTTTATTTAGCATGAGACATATTATTGGATTGTTGTAGACATTCGGTTTTCTCGGTTATAATGATATGGGTTTTGCCATTATTCGGATTTGTTGACAACCATATTCAGATTTAATTACATATTGGTTTTCATTAGCCATATCATTGTGTCTAGGGAAATTACTGTGAATTTAGTTGGATTAATCGAGTTATTGCCATCGTTATTTGTGAGATTATCCTTCTCTCTGATAGTGTGATCCTACTTTACATAATAACCTCTGGAGACGAGTTATGGGTTTTCTACGTAACTCGGATCCGGGCGTTACATAAGCGCTCTCTTGCCGGTTCCCTTTTATTGGTGAGGTAGGGGTCTCTTGTTTCAGAGTACCTCCATTGGGGACTTGTGGGAGCCTCTACCTCTTTGCTTCGTCTGGGATGGGCCTTGTGCTGAGTCCAGGATCATTCTTAGGCCACCGCAGGGGCTCCTTCAGATATTCCCAAGGATTCCTCTAGGCAGGCATGGGGATTCCCTTTGGAAGGATGCTCCACTGGGGATAGGTGGGAGCCCTCACGCCATCATTCTTCTGCAAAGTCCATTCCTTCCGCTTGGGTACAGGCTTGTCATGTCTGTTTGGGATTCCGTTGAGTAGGGAAAACTCCACTGGGGATTGGTGGGAGCCCTTTTTGTCCTTTCATCACTTTCTCCACAAAGCCTACCTCTTACGACTGGGCAGGGCTTGGAGTGATAGTTGGGCTTTCCTTCGAATGAGAGAAACCCCACTTTTAGATACCGTTCTTCGTTTACTAGAGAAACTTCACTGGGGATTGAGGAGAGGGTATTTGTTTCCTTTTCAGGGGCCTTTTTGTTCATTAATCCTCGATTGTCTCTTTACTCGCCCTGATTGTACTTATGTTTGCATTGAAGGGAATAACATGTCAGTTGACGACCCACTGGGGAATGTTATTGTAAGCACCACATTTTTGCACCTCTGGAAGTGTCGGAAATGCAAACCCTAGTTGAAAAGTCAAACCCCGAGGGAACAAAAAGTTGACTTTTTGATCAAGTGATAATTGGCCACCTTGCTTTACCTCAATGGATAGAGAATCTCGACACGGATCCAGCGCAACTGAGTTTGCAGGAATCGGAGTCCGGATGAAGGTTCTACAGGCCGGTCAAACTTGAGGGGGAGCTGAAAGTTGACTTTCTACTAAACCCCAAATCAGCTACTTAATCCTATCCCAATTGATAGAGGACTCCAATACGGTTCTAACGCAATTGAGTTTGCTCAAATCATAGTCCAGATGAAGAAGATATGAGCAATTGAAGTTTTAGGGCAGCAATGCCTGAGAACTGCACACGTGGCAAAAGACTGCACACGTGGCAGGGAAGCAGAAAAAGGTGTCTGGGAAAATCTGCAAATTACCCAAAAATTTGGAAAATATCTCAAGGATAAATTTGCAAATATCCAAGAGTATCGGGACGAGATCCATAAATATCAAAAGTTGAGAAAATATCTCAGGGACTAAATCTGTAAATATTCGAAAGTATCAGGGACTAAATATGTAAATATCCAAAAATATTGGGGGTAATCTGAAAAATATCTAAAAGTATCAAGGAGCAATCCGCGAATATCCAAAAGTGTCAAAACAATTCAATTTTCGCAATGATTATGTCTGCATCCGACACTTAATGTCGGATACAAGGATTAGTTAATGTATCTGACCACATAGGTCGGATACACTAGGTTACATGTGTATCCGACCTGAGTGGCCGGATACATTTTGTTTGCCTATAAAAGGCCAGCAGCAGCCCAGTCCAGGGGTTGGCTTTTCTTTGATGTTTTTCCCCTTTCTTCCCCCTTTGTTCCTGCTCCGAAACCTCTTCCCCTTGCCCCCCCTTTAGCTCCCCAAACACTTCAAGTATTACCTTAAGGCTCTCCCACTCTCTCTTTTCTTCTTCTTCTCCATTTTCCCCCAAGCAAGGAGGAGGTTTGCTGCTGTTAGTGGTGCAAGAGGAAGGCTCCAGTTGCGGTTGGAGCTCCAAGAAGAGCCTACACACCTCAAGTAGGTCTTAGGATCCCCAGGTATTATTCCTTGCCATTTGTTGCTATACATATGTAAAAATGAAGTTCTTTTAAGTAATTGGAAAGTCTTGATTTCTACCTAACATGAACCTGGTTGTTAGTGCCTGTTGGCATGTGCTTTCCTCCATTTCTTGGTAACATGGAGGTCTCCAAAGGCAAGGGAGACCCCATGCATGATTCCATGGGAATATGAGTAACCTCTCCACATTTATTATGGTCTTTGGGAGCTGTTGGCCAGCATTTCTGTTTTATTTGTTTCAAGAAGGAGCTTGTTCCTCCTCTATCTTCCGTCTAATGTATCCCTAAATACCTCTCATTACCTTTCTCATGTTCTCTCTTCTCTTATTTCCTTTATAACTTTTCTGGTTCATGCTCTCCTGCTGGTTATGATCTTACCCTCTCAAGACCATAATCTATGCATGCTTGGGGTGTCGATGTGCATGTTTGCTGTATGGTAAGGCACACCTAGGCTGGGGGAGTGTTCTTTTATCATTTTGAGTATGTCTGTTTGTGTGCATGTGCGTGAACCCCACTGGCTTTTAGGTACATGAAAATCAGCATCTCCTTTTACTTGATGTTTTGTGTGTTTTCATCATGATTCCACTTCTGTTTTTCTTTGTAGTCACTGCTCTGAGTCATGGAAAACAAACCCAGTTGGCCTTATACATGTTTCATAAATATTCCTACTTTTGCATTCATTGTAGACATGTCTAGGTGCTCTGCATATGTTACTGTTTAACGCAATTTGCACGCATCTAAAACTTGTTTTTCAGCTCTTAATGGTGTAACTTACTGCTTAGTTTAGTTTTAGCTTGAAACATGCTTATGGATGCCTTATTTTGCTTGCTGTTTTGTGTAAGATAATGGTGGGATTCTTAGAAAAAAGAAACCCAAAATAGGGACACTTGGATCCCTGTTTGTGCAGTGATTTGGTTCAGAAAAAAGGGAGGAGGCAGATCCCAGCCCCCATCTTTTCCCTTTAGTTCTCAAAACCCCTTCAAGAGAAGCCAAGTGGCTCTCATCTGAACCACTGTGGGCCCACTCAGGGGCCCACACAACCTGTAGAAGCATCCTAGAAGACCCAGGAACCCAAGCCCATGGCAAAAATCCGAAAAACCATGTTTTTGAGTAGATCCGACAACTCAGGTCGGATCAACATGGTTCTCTTTGTATTTGACAGTCATGGTCGGATACAAACAGCTGTGTTTGTAGCCGACAACTAAGGTCGGCTACGTTGCCAAAATGCCAATTTTACTATTCTATGATCTTGTGCTATTTGATTAAACCAGATGAATTAGAAGGGTTTCTGGGTCAACCGGAAACCCAAGATGGGCCATGGACCAATCCGGCCCCATTTGATGTCAATTGGGCCTTTCAACGGGGCCCACTAAACCCGACAAACTTACTTTGTTAAATGAAGATAATCTAATTGAATGAGTGGGCTACACCATTGGAGGCCCACCCAAGCCCAATCTTGGAGGCATGTTGGCTTAGATTTAGGCATGGTTTTGCCGAGACCAAGGGCGAGGCCTGTCGGGCCCACTAAGCCCATTGAACTAAACCAAGTTAGGGTTTCCCAAGCCCTAACTCAAGAAGCCTTGGGCTTTCAAGCCCAAGCCCAGGTAAAGGGCCCCAAGCGCAAAGCTTGGCCCAGTTTGGCATAGTTAATTAAGATAATCCCCAAAATCACTTGGCAACCAATGGTGTGACCCACTCAGGGGCCCACATAGCAATCCCGGCACACTTGTGCAGGTAAATCATTTAAACCTTCAATTTGAACCGTTAAATAAAATCAATTCATTTGAACCAAGCCCAAAGGGCCTCTCAGGCTAGACTGAGGCCCACCAAGGGGTATGTGGGCTTAACCAAGCCCACCAAGGAATCCGCGGGCCTTCCAATGGGGCCCGCCCAATCAGACTCATCTCATTCTAAGCTAAGAAGATAAAATCCAGTAAAGGGATCCACACCACTTTGGCGGTCCCGCAAGACTCAATCAAATGTGCATGTTGGAATAGGAATCGGGTGAGCAGACCAAAATTGACTCAGAACCAGGGTGGGACCCGTCATTCGATGGGGCGGACCGGGGTGTCTACGGACTTCCCCGGATCATAAATGAGACCTTGCTTAGAATCTCTAGCTGCAGACCACCTAATAGAAAAGCATAGGCACCCAGGTGTCTGCCTGCACCCCATCAGGCAGTGGCGACTCCAACTTCCCATTTTACCCATCCGGAGGCACGCGCAAGAATTGTGTGCGCCCCGTCATGTGCCATTTTCCCATGCGCACAGTTATATAAAGATCTCTTTTCTTTTCTTTTCTAGGCCTTCTGCCCATTGTTGCTAGAAGTGGCTTCCATCAAGTTTATGAGATTATTAACCTAGGTTAGTAGCATAGCGTGGAACTCAAAGGTAGTTAAGCAGAACAATTATAGAAAAACAGGTGTGTCAGTGTGTGCCTGTGTTTGCATTGTTAGAAGTTATCTCCAGGGCTAGATGAGACTTGACGTGCTTGGTATTTTCAATAGCATTATCATCACAGGCCACTGCGAAGTTCTGGCTCAGACACAACCTACCAGTCCGGACCCTTCAAATATGTTCAACTTTCTCAGCTCACTGTTTGACATTATTTCTGCTCTTCCTTTATCCCATTCTGCCCAATCCAGATATGACCATTCTCTTATTTTATTTTCTTTTGCCATGAATGACCCTTTTTGCACACAGCACCCCTTTTTTGGGTTTTCGTTGTGTCTAGTCTTTCTAGAAATTCTGAATTTCATCATCGCCAATGAATGCAGACTTGACTGTTTGCCCAGATCGTTCTTGGGATCCGAGAGGCCTTGGAGATAGGACGAAATGCAGGCTTAGTCTTTGCTATGAAGAAAGGGCAAGTGGCTCGAAAGGCTTAACTATCTGGGTTGACATAGTGCTCTACTTTTATTGTTGTTGGGACTTACATCCTGGCTTATTTTTATCTCTATTTCTATTGGGTATACATTTCCAAGTTTTTCCTTGCTTTTTCTCCTTTCTCTTTTCTTTTCTTTTGCGTTTTCTTTTTGGTATTTCCTTGGCCAGGAATGCCCTGTTCCCTTTGTGCGCACCTGATTTCGGTCGCACGACGAGGCGCACAAAAAACTATGCGTGCCTCGGGATTTTTTTGGAGTCGCCACTGCCTGATGGGGTGCAGGCAGACACCTGGGTGCCTAAGTTCTTCTACTAAGGCTTGGTCTGCGGTTTGAGATTCTAAGTAGATTCTCGGTTGCGGTCTGGGGAAGTCCGTAGACACCCCAGTCCACCCCGTCAAGTGACGGGTCCCATAAGTTTCCCTGGTTTGAGTCAACTCAGTTGGTCTCTCACTCACCCGATTCCTAATCCAGCATTCAATTTTGGTTAAGTTTGGCGGGACCGCCAAAGTGGTGCGGGTCCCTTTACTTGATTTTATCTTTTTAATTAAAGTGATGTGAGTCTGATGGGGCGGGCCTCGTTGGAAGGCCCACGGATTCCTTGGTGGGCTTGGTTGAACCCACGTGTCCCTTGGTGGGCCTTGGCCTAGCCTGAGAGGCCCTTTGGGCTTTGGTTCAAGTGAATTGATTTTACTTTAAAGTTTAAGTTGAATTTAAAGTGATTTTTATGCAAAAGCGGGCCGGGTTGGTTTGTGGGCCCTTGAGTGGGCCACACTATTGGTTGCCAAATGATTTAGTTTATCTTTGATTATCTGTGAAAAAATGGGCCAGGCCTTGGGCTTGGGGCCCTTTACCTGGGCTTGGGCTTGAAAGCCCAAGACTTCTTGAGTTAGGGTTTTGAAACCCAAACCTTAGTTGGTTAATGGGCTTGGTGGGCCCGATAGGCCCTGCCCTTTGCCTCGGCCAAACCATGCATAAATATGATCAACATGCTTCACAAATGGGCTTTGGCGGGACTCCAATGGTGTGGCCCACTCAACTAGGTTGATTTTATCTTTATTTAACAAAATGAGTTAGTCGGGCTTGGTGGGCCCCGTTGAAGGCCCACCGGGAATCAAGTTGGACCGGGTCGGTCCATGGCCCATCTTGGGTTTCCGGGTGACCCGGAAACCCTTCTGGTTCGTCCGGATTGATCAATCAAACCAAAAAAATAGCACAAAATCACAAAACAGTAAATACAACATTCTGGCAGTGTAGCTGGCCTGAGATGCCAGTTACACACAAGTCTCGGTGTATCTGGCATCTTTTGCCGGCTACAAGTGGGCTTCTGTTGATCCGGCCTGAGTTGCTAGATCAACCTACAGAAGCTATTTTTTTGGATTTTTGCTATGGGCTTGGATTCTTAGGCTCCTTGGGGTGCTCCAGGGATTGTGTGGGCTCCTGTGTGAGCCCACGTTGGTTCAGGTGAGAGCCACTTGGCTCTCTTCTTGGTGTTTTGAAAACTAAAGGGAGGAGATGGTGGCCGGGGCTTGCCTCCTCCTCTTTTCCGAACCCACTTGATGCACCGACAGGGACTCAAGTGTCCCTGTCTTGGGTTCCTTTTCCTACTAGAAGATCCACCATTATCCTACATAAAACATCAAGTAAAGTGGAGCATCCACAAACATACTTCAAGTAAACAAAGACCCAATCCAGCCCCATGGAACATGTGCAAAGGGGGGACTAACTTTTCATGACCAAAACAGCAACTAAACATGAGTTATAACCCTAAGTGAACATATACAAAAGTAACGAAAACCAAGCATGCTTAAAGCTATGATCCTATCCACATGAGTAAAGGAACATATATCACCCATCCCTCCTATTATAACCATATGCACCCAACTCACACATCTACTAAAAAGTGTCTAAAGAAGGGAATATGGGGGATTAAATGGGGGATACATTAGAATGAAATGGAAGGAACATGCTCCTCCATTAAACATAAAATGATACCAATATAAATATCTCTACGGAATAGCAACCCTATACCACTTAAAACCATGCTTAAGGGACTCTCCTTCTCCTAAAATACCCATCTTACCTCATGAAAGCAACATCCTTGTGATGGCAAATATCAAACAAAATAGTGAAAACAAAGGAACAAGCATGCATTTACCCTAGTAGCAAGCACATGACATGCACAAAAAACCAACATGCTTCAAATCATGTCATCTTTATATATGTGAAACAAGACAAAGAACGGAGCTCACCTTGGGAGTTTAGACACCTTTTTGAATGTGTGGAACTCCTTAGAAGCTCCACCAGCAGCCGACCACCTCCTTTGGTTCCTCCAAGGAGCAACTCCAAGCTCCTTCCAAGACTTGCAATGAAGGAGAAGAAGGAAGGGGAAGGGTTGTAGAGTCTTAAGGTTATGTTTGAGGGTTAAGGGAGCCAAAGGAAAGTAAGGTGAGGGGAGAAGGAAGGGAGAGAGAATGGAGCTAGTGAGTGAGGTGAGAGAACTCCCAAAAACCAAATGAGCCGATCCCCTCAAAAATGTGCTAGGGTTTCTTTTTATAATGCATGACCAAAATGCGAATACTTTCTTACTTTATCACCAAAAATTGTACCTTTTCATTTCATGCCCCCATTTTTAAGAAAATCCATGATTGCATCAAGACTTAGCCTCCAAGTAAACTTAGAGGCCAAGTCTTGCTTGAACGAATTCTCCACATGGAGAATTCGTCCAATCACATATTTTTTATTTTTCTTTTTTTTTCTTTATGTACTTTTATTATTATTATTATATTAGGATTTTTGTTTTAAGTTTTGGATGCACATGCATCTTTTAATTTTTTTTCTTTTCCTTTTATTTTAAATACTTTAATTAGATTTTTAGCAAAAATATTATTTTTTAATTCAAAACTTTTCATTTTGCTGCTCTTTCTTCACTGTTTGCCACGTGTGCAGATTTTCAGAAACTTCAACTGCCCACAACTCACTCGTCTGATATCCGATTTTAGCAAACTTAATGACGTTGGAATTAGTACGAGATTCCCTATCCACTGAATTTCAGTTTAGTAGCAAATTCGAGTTTTTTAGCAGAAGTGCCGGGCCGCGTCCGGGAGCCGATTTTGCTCATATTTCCTTATTCGAGACTCCGATTCCAGCAAACTCAATTGCGTTGGAATCGTGTCGAGATGCTCTTTCTGCTGGTATCAAATGAGGTAGCTAATCTGGGGTTTAGCAGAAAGTCAATTTCTGCTTTTCTCAGATTTGACCAGTCCATAACTTCTTCATCTGGACTCCGATTTGAGCAAACTCTGTTCCATTAGAATCGTATCGGAATCCTCTTTCCAATGGTGGGAAGCATGGCAACTGATTTGCACCAGATAAAAAGTCAACTTTTTGACTTTCTCAAGTTTGACTTTTCAATTAAAATTTCATTTTCTGCATTTTGGGAGGTGCAAAAATGAGGTGCTTACACCCTTTTTTGCCAAGAATGCCCGTTTTGATGTATAGAACACTTGTATTGGGTTGAAGGAATATTAAAGCTCAAAATTGTCTAACTAGGGAAGAATTTAAGGTGATTGAAGGGATTCATGGTCTACGGGACAGTCAAAGATGACCCCTCTTCATTTCCCAATCAGAATGATCTTAGGCGTAGTACAACTTGACCGCATCTGCATTTATCGGCTCAGGAAAAATGGCTCCGTCCATTTCTTGTAGGATTAGTGCTCCTCTAGACAAGACTTTGTGGACTACAAATGGCCCTTCGTAGTTTGGCTTGAATTTCCCTCTGCTGCCTTCTTGGTGGGGAAGGATCATTCTCAGCACAAGATCTCCCACCTTGAAGTGTCGTGGCTTCACTTTCTTATTGCAAGCTCGCGCCACTCTCTTCTAGTAGAGTTGGTCATGACACAAAGCCTTGATCCTTTTCTCATCTAGCAATTGCAGCTGGTTAAATCTAGATTCTTCCCACTTGACGTCACTAATCTCAGCTTCCTTCAAAATTCTGAGTGAGGGAATCTGTACTTCCACAGGGAGGACTGCTTCCATTCCGCATACCAGGGAAAAGGGAGTTGCCCCAGTCAAGGTTTTGATCGACGTCTGATATGCGTGCAATGCATAGGGCAACTTCTTGTACCAATCTCTGTAGGTGACTACCAGTTGTTAAAGTATCTTCTTCAGGTTCTTGTTGGTAGCCTCTACTGCTCCATTCATCTTGGGCCGATATGCTGTAGAGTTTAGATGCTTGATTTTCAGATCTTCACACATCTTTTCCATGTCCTTATTATTCAGATTCTTTGCATTGTTTGTGATGATCGCCTCAGGCACGCCGTAGCGGCAAACGATGTTGTTTCTGATGAATCTTAATACGTAAGACTTCTTCACATCTACGAAGGATATGGCCTCTACCCACTTGGTGAAATAGTCGATCGCAACTAAGATGAATCAATGCCCATTTGAAGCCTTTGGATGAACCTAGCCTATCATGTCAATTCCATAATGTAAGCACCTCATTTTTGCGCTCCTAGAAGAGCCGAAAATGCAAACCCTAGCCGAAAAGTCAAACCCTAAAGGGGGCAAAAGTTGAGTTTTTGATCAAGTGATAATTGGTCACCTGGCTTTATCTCAGAGAATCCTGACACGTTTCCAACGCAACTGAGTTTGCAAGAATCGGAGTCCGGATAAAGGTTCTGCAGGCCGGTCAAACTTAAGGGGGAGCCAAAAGTTGACTTTTTGCCGAACCCCGGGCCAGGTGCTTAGCCCTATGTCATTGGATAGAGGGCTCCGATATGGTTCTAACGCAATTGAGTTTGCCTAAATCGGAGTCCGGATGAAGAAGATATGAGCTGTTGAAGTTTTCGAGCAGAAAAACCCAGAGAGCTGCACACGTGGGAAAGGCTGCACACGTGGCAAGTGGCGCAGCAAAATATCTTAGAGAGCAATCTTTAAAAATAAAAAACTAGCTAAATATCTCTGGGACTAAACCAAAATTCGCAGGGGGCAATCTGCAGATATCTAAAAGTGTCAAATTGGTCGAATCGGTCAAGTCAAGGGGCAAATCTGTAATTTTTTGATTTGTATCCGACCAAATATGTCAGATACACATATTTGTTTTGTGTATCCCACACTATTCATCAATACAAAGGATACGCCGTACGATACACGCCGATTCGCTGATGGATTCGATAGAAAACTTAAAATTTTGTAATAATTGTGTTTGTATCTGATACTTTGTATCGGATACAAACAAACCACCATGTATCCTACCAAACAGTTCGGATACACTTAATATATAGTGTATCCGACCTGATTGGTCGGATACATTAAAAAACTCTATAAATAGGCCAGCAACCCCCCTGGCCGAGGGTTGCTGGCCTTGCCTCTTTCTCCACTTCCTTCCCCCACCTAAACCTCCTCTTCCTTGGCCTTCCTTGCCCCCACCATCTCCCCACATCACCCCAAGGGGGTTCCAGCCTCTTATCTCCTCCTTCCTCTCCATCTTTCACCCATTTAAAAGAGGTACATTTGCTGTAGCTGTTGGAAAGGAAGCTTCCAGCTGTTGTTGGTCTCAAAGAGGTGTCTCCCCACTGCAAAGAAGCTCAACAACCACCAGGTATAGCTTCTTATCACCCCTTGTTATATATATATATATATATAAATGGAAGCATTTCCAAGTGCTTAGAGAGCCAAGGTTCTCCCTGGTTTAAATCTGCCTTTAATACTGATTCTACTTGTATTCTCCTCTCATCTTCACCACATGCAAGTCTCTAAGTAAGGGAGATGTCTACGGTTAAGTTCTTGGGAGCATGAGAGCTCCATTTTTACACACTTTCTTGGGCTTTGTCTTAGTTATTGGTGGGGGAGCATGTTCCCCCCTAGCATGAAGATCTAATGTATGCCTCTATGTAACCCCCACTTCCCTTTCTTTATACCTTTAAGTTGAGATGCATAGTAGAGATCAGTAGGACATTGTTGTAGGTTACAAGTGATATGCTAGGATAAGTTATCTTGTTTGTATGCATGTAGGAGCTCGCTGTATTTTGTGTGTGATCTGCCATGGTTGTTGTGCGCACCTCGGTCGCGATGAAAAAACTTGTTACATGTTTTATGGAGTCGCCACTACCTGAAATGGTGCAGGTTACCTTGTTGATTTTTGGTCTGCACCAGTGATTCCGGATAAGTGACCCGATTACAACCTAGAGAAGTCCTTGAACACCCTGGGTTGCCCCATCGAAAATGGGTTCCCTTAGATTAGTTGGATATTTAATGGGCTCTCTTATTTATTATTTTTATTTTTTTCTTTTCTAATTTTTTATCATTTTAAGTGTACAACAAATATTAATCTATATGCACAAGGCCTCCACAAAATTACATCGAAAATAAAGCAATATGAACAAAACGAAATCATGCTAAAACAATTTTCAACCACAAGAAAGAATCATTGCTTCAATGCTTGTTTCATTTGCTTTTTCCCTTTCTTATTATTTATTATTTTTGTTTTGTTTTGTTTTCTATTGTTTTTATCATGCAAGATTAACTAATTACTAATTTACAAGGCAAGAAAATGAGACCACCTGAACTACTTTTAACCATGGCCTAATTACTAATTTAAAAAGGAAACAAAAAAATGAAACAACTTGAATTACTGCGCTATTCACATTCAAAGATTTATATCTCCCTCAATTCTTAACCAAATTGTGTGAAATTTGATTCATTAGAATCATGACTTTAAACACTAAAATAACCTATAGTAGTTTTCAAAAATTCATTTTCATTTAAGAGATATGAAGCTCCAAAATTTACTGTTAGACATTTTCAATTGAAAATCTGAACCAAAAAAAATTAAAAAGAAAATACCTACTCATAGTGTAGGGTCTCGAGCATATTTTTAGATTAAACTAAAATAAAAATACCATAAATCTCATGAAAGACTCCATACTTGAATCAAACTAGAACTAGGTGAAAACAATTGGTTTATCTGGAAAACAGGTGCAAACCTAATGCAGGAAAAAAAAATTCAGAACTTTACATCTTTGTCTATTTTTTTACATGATAAAATTACCCAAAGCCATCAAACATATATACATGTCTCTCACCAATCATGTAATCTTAACAAATGACTCACCTGTTATGGATTGACATTTCAAATCAGGTCTTGGAACCTTGGTGTGTCGTAAACAGCAGTTTTCCTTTCTCCCTCTTTGCTAGTAGACGTCCCTCTTCTTTTCTCCACTTCTTCCTACTTGCTGCTTTTTCTTTCAAAGAACTCTCTTACTTGCTCTCTTTTTTTTCAAAGAACTCTCTTACTTTTTCTCCTCCCTTTTGCTCCCAACTTCAAGCCCTTTTATAGAGAATTCCCACCCCTTCAAATTCTTAACCCCTAACATTTCCTCTTACTCTCTTAAACCCTTAACTCTTCCTCTTCCTCTCTTAAACACCTAAACTCCTAATTCCTCATCTTCCTCTCTTAAACACCTAACCCTTCCTCTTACTCTCTTAAACCCTTAACTCTTCCTCTTCCTCTCTTAAACACCTAAACTCCTAATTCCTCATCTTCCTCTCTTAAACACCTAACCCTTCCTCTTACTTTCTTAAACCCTTAACTCTTCCTCTTCCTCTCTTAAGCACCTTCATTTATTTAGGTTTGGTCAAAGTCTATTTTGTCCCACATTTTTATTAGGCTTATATATATATATATATTAAGCTTTGTCTCAATATCTCAAGAGAATATGAGTTGGACAAATTCGTCCAACTCATTTCTCTTTGTTTATTTTTATTATTATTACTTTTTAATCTTAAACTTTTATTAACTTTGTTATTTATTTGCATAAGAAACCCCATTAGGAAACTTACTTATTTACTAAAACAACACCACAAAATTTTAATTTGTCATTGGTTACATGGCAGCCACCATGGTGTACACGTGGTTGCCATGTGGCATCCAATTTCGGTTTTGGTAAAAATCCCCAAACTACGCTTTATATTTTTTATTCATAACTTAGCCGTTTGAGATCCGATTTGAGCATGGTTTGGTGCATTGGAATCGGCTCAGAATTCTCTTTATTATGGGCTTGTTATTTCGAAAAGATGGGTCTATTATAAAAACCTTGATTTACGTGCCCACATATATGCCGGTTTAAGATATGCTTCTTGGGCAATTTTATGCTGCAAAAATGGGGTGCTGACAGCTACCCCTCTTTGTCAGAGTGACCATGGTGATGAATGACAAAGAACAAAAAGAACCCTATTTTTGCACTTTGCATTTCTGTCAACATAACCGTTGAGTCAGGTCTTCTAATGTTTTCAAAAATGCGGAAGCGCCGGTGCAAGCTTTGCGTTGCTTTGGCTCACTTCCAAGTTCTGGGGATTTTCCTTGCCATTGGGCGTTTGGAATTGTTCCCCTTTTTTAGTTTGAATTGAAAAAGATGGGTCGGACTTAGACTCACCGACTTGTTTCGGCGTTGATGCAAAAGTGCTTCAACAGTGTTCTTTTCCTCTCTTTTTCCATCGATTTTTGACTTCTTCTTTTATCTTTTCACTTTTTCTTTATTTTTTTTTAAAGTTTGAAGTTCTTTATCCCCCATGTAGGTACACTACCCCTTAACTTTATTTGGCTTCTAAAGGGTTTAAGAGTCACTGTTGTCCAGCACATCGAAGAGTTCCGAATCCTAGTTCAAATCCTGTGATACAAAAGTGGGAAAATGAAAATTACAAAAGGGGTCATTTGCCCAGCAGTTCTTCATTTTGTCTTCTTCTTCATGTCTTGATTCTCTGTCATTTTCAGGAATGGGAACATCTTGTTCAACTTTGCGGAGGCGCCTTGCTCCTTAGGGACACCTTGTCCTTCAGTCTTGGGAGACGCTCTGTTCCTTTTCAGGTCTTTGCTCATTGTTCTTCAATCGGGAGGCTTTGGCCTCAAATTTTTTGCGGTTTGGAGATTATTTCCTCCAAGGATGCCATGTCCTTCAATCTTGGGAGATGCCTTGCTCCTTAATGACACATTTTCGTGTCATTCAGATGTGGAAGACGCCTTGCTCCATAGGGACACATTTCCGTGTCATACAAATGTGGGAGACATCTTACTCCTTAGGGACACATTTCCGTGTCATTCAAATGTGGGAGACAACTTACTCCTTAGGGACACATTTCCGTGTCATTCAAATGTGGGAGACGCCATGCTCCTTAGAGACACATTTCCGTGTCCATTTAGATGTGGGAGATGCCTTGATTCGAAGGTCTTCAATCTTAGGAGACACCTTGCTCCATTAGTTTAGGAGTCGCCTTGCTCCAGGGACGCCTTGCTCTCTGTGGTTGGGAGACGCCTTGCTCCTTCTGTCTTGCGAGACGCTCTGCTCTCTGTGGTTGGGAGACGCCTTGCTCTATTAGTTTCGGAGTCGCCTTGCTCCAGGGACGCCTTGCCCTTTTAGTCTTGAGAGATGCCTTGCTCTTTGTGGTTGGGAGACACCTTGCTCCTTAATTTCGGAGTCACCTTGCTCTAGGGACGCCTTGCCCCTTTCAGTCTTGAGAGACGCCTTGCTCTCTGTGGTTGGGAGACCCCTTGCTCTTTAATTTCGGAGTTGCCTTGCTCCAGGGACGCCTTGCCCCTTTCAGTCTTGAGAGACACCTTGCTCTCTGTGGTTGGGAGACGCCTTGCTCCTTATGTCTTGATTTTTGGGAGGCATCTTGCTCCTTAATTCTTCAATTTTGGGAGACATCTTGCTCCTTATGTTTTGATTTTTGCGAGGCACCTTGCTCCTTCTGTCTTGGGAGATGCCTTGCTCCTTATGTCTTGATTTTTAGGAGGCACCTTGCTCCTGCTATCTTAGGAGACGCCTTGCTCCTTATGTCTTGATTTTTGGGAGGCACCCTGCTCCTTCTATCTTGGGAGACGCCTTGCTCCTTAGGGTTGGGAGACACCTTGCTCCTTCAATCTCTGCCCAACATGTGAGATGTGCTGGGGATATCTTTGTCTTGCATCCGATATGTGAGTATACCGCGATGAATTTCTTCTACGTCCAATGTGTGTCTACATTGTGACGATTCTATCTCGCACCCAACATGTGAGATACGCTGTGGTGGCTTTATCTGTCTGTTTCAAGTTTTGTCAGTACCTGCAAAAGTTCATATGGAGTTTAGTCAATTGGACTTTTATCTGTCCATTATCAGAATTATGTATGCAAATTCAAACAATATCTCTTTGATTAGAATCTCTTGGGGATTTACCAAATGTTTGGAGTTCTTTTTTTTTCTTTGTTCTTCTTTTTTTTTTTTTCTAAAGTGGGTCCATCAGCAAGACCAATAATCCTTGGGTAAGTCACCCAACACTCTCATTTAGACTTACGAAGTGGTGCCTTCCGGCATTCCCTGTGAGGGTCTCAACATTTTTTTTAATAGCATGCCCCAGGTTGGAATGAGAGGAATTGTTTTGGTTCATGAGGTTTCTTTGGCACTGCCCTTCCCCAGCTCTTTTGCCTTCCTCTCTTTTATTTTTCTTTTCCAGCCCTTGTCTGAGGATTGTGGAATGGTTTTTCTCTCATTGGTTCCCTCTCTCGGGTTCAGTGTCTTGCCCCAGTCTAAGGGACCTGTCAATTTCCACGGATCATGATCTAATGATCAGAGAGGACTTATCGGTAGGACAAAATGTAGGCTTTGGTTTCGGTGTTCAGAAATGAAGGATAAACGGACTCAAACCCTATATAGTTTCATTCTATGGGTAACCATTATGTCTAGCAAAAGTTCTTTTGTCCTTTTGGTTCTGTCATTGCCAGTTCATCTGAGATTCAGTGTTACATTCTCTGTAATTAGAAATGACTTCATAATAGGACGAAACGTAGGCTGGGTTCAAGGGTCCAGAAGAAATGATATGAAGGCTCAAATTTGATGAATGGGGTGAAGGCCATGTTCTGTCCGTTTTTCCTGCTAAGGCTCGCTTCATCTTTTGTTCCTTTGGCCTTGGTTCCATCTTTGCTCTGTATTTCTTTTCTTCTTTTTTCATCTTTGTTCTCTTCTTTTTTCCTTTTTCTAGGTTCTTTACCACAATCTTTGACTCTTGCTTTCTTGGTTTGCCCCAGCTTTTGTTTTTTTTTCTTCTTCCTTTTTTTTTCAAGGGATTGCCCCAATTCTTTCTTCACATTCTTATTTTCTAGGGTTTACCCCGTTCCTCCTGTTTTTGCCCCCTTTGTTTTTAGGGCGCTTTTCGCTTTGCCCTATCTTCACCTTGGTCTTTCTTGTGTCTCTAATTTCAAAAGCTTCATGCCAAAGTTTTGAAGACAAAACATGGTAGGGTTAATGAAGGAATTGTTAGGCTCAAAATGTTTTGCTAGGGTTTCATCTTGTGTCAGATGATTTTTAGAGAAAATCAAGGATGGCCTTTCATCTTTTTACAGAGAATGTAATACTTACTTGTCTTTGCACAATTAATTGGCTCAAGAGCCATTTTTATCTTTATCCATTTTGTATTTTCTTCTTTACTTTTTGACTTTGCCCCAGTTTGGGGGTGGCTAGACATAATGTGGGTTAGAAATGAGACGATCAAGCTCTACACGTTTGACTAGCGGAATTTGTTTGAAGTGTCTCAGCAAAAAATGGCCTCTCATCATTTCATCGGGATCATTGATCTTGGATCATGTCAGTGACCCTTGACCGGTATGGACACCTTCCCCTTTTCTCTCTTTTTTTGCTTTTCCTTTTTCTGTCTCCAACCCCAGCTTGCCCTAGTGTTTGGTAAGGTAAGGTTCAAATGTGGTGCTGGTGGGGGATCCCTCGGCCATGTCAAGACCCACACAGTTTGTGCTGTTTAGCACATTCCATCTATTAAATTTGATTATTCATGTTTGTCCCGAGATCACGGTCATGCCTTGGTGTGGTCCAATAGTCTAGTGATTTCCCAAAAGATTTCATAAGTTGGCAAAAAGAAACATGTTGTTAAGTTCAGAATTGAAACGAAAAGAAAAGATAGACAAAAAAAGAGCAGCAAACTATGCAAGGAGTGGTCGACACAAATCAGCGTCCTTGGAATTTAGCTGCATGCCATGGGAGGAATCCTTTAAGTGATTTCCTTGTCATTATTTTCCACATCATCTCCTCCTTTCTGTGGGAAGATGGCTGATTCAGATATCCGGATCTGTGCTAGCTTGTCAGAAATGTCTTGTCCTTTAGCAGATCTTGGTGTAAGCACCCAAATTTTGATTAAACCAAAAAAAAAAAGAAAAAGAAGAAGAAGAAGAAAACAAAAAAATTGTATGTGCTAAAAGACAGCAGAAAAGTCAAACCCTGAGGGGTGAAAAGTTGACTTTTTGATCAAGAGAAAATTGGCCACCTCGCTTTATCTCAATGGATAGAGAATCTCGACACAGTTCCAACGCAACTGAGTTTGTTGGAATCGGGGTCCGGATGAAGGTTCTGTGGGCTGGTCAAACTAAAGGGGGAGCCGAAAGTTGACTTTTTTCGAACCCCGTGCCAGGTGCTTAGCCCTATGGCATTGGATAGAGGGCTTCGATACGAGTCCAACGCAACAGAGTTTGCTCAAATCGGAGTCCGGATGGAGAAGTTATGGGCTGGTCAAATCTGAGAAAAGCAGAAATTGACTTTCTGCTAAACCCCAGATCAGCTACCTCATTTGATACCAGCAGAAAGAGCATCTCGACACAATTCCAACGCAACTGAGTTTGCTGGAATCGGAGTCCCGGATAAGGAAATATGAGCAAAACCGGCTCCCGAACGCGGCCCGGCACTTCTGCTAAAAAACTCGAATTTGCTGCTAAACTGAAATTCAGTGGATTGGGAATCTCGCACTGATTCCAACGCCACTAAGTTTGCTAAAATCGGATATCAGATGAGTGAGTCGTGGGCAGTTGAAGTTTCTGAAAATCTGCACACGTGGCAAATAGTGAAGAAAGAGCAGCAAAATGAAAAGTTTTGAATTAAAAAATAATATTTTTGCTAAAAGTCTAATTAAAGTATTTAAAATAAAAGAAAAAAAATTAAAAGATGCATGTGCATCCAAAGTTTGAAACAAAAAAATCCTAATATAATAATAATAAAAGTACATAAGAAAATAAAAATAAAAAATAAAAAAGATGTGGTTGGACGAATTCTCCATGTGGAGAATTCGTCCAAGCAAGACTTGGCCTCCAAGTTTACTTGGAGGCTAGGTCTTGAAGCAATGATTCATAATCATTGCTTATATTTAAAAAAGGGCACAAATGAAAAGTGGGAAAAGTTTTGGTGATAAAGCAAGAAATTAATTAACTTTTGGTCATTGCTTATAAAAAGAAAAAAACCCTAGCAAAAGAAGGGGACGGCTCATTTTTTTGGAGGTTTCCCATCTCTCCCAAGCTTCTCCATTCTCTCTCCCACTCTCCTCCATCTCTTCTTGCCCCCCTTTTGGCTCTCCAAACCCTAAAACATCACCCTAAGGCCAATCCCTTCTCCTTTTCTTCTCTTCCTCTTCATCTTTCACCAAAGCCAAGGAGGAGGACTTGCTGTTGGTGGCTAAAGAAGGTGCTCCAGCACCTTAGCTTGCTCCAAGGAGACTTCACACCCACTCCACAAGGGTTCAGAACCCAAGGTAATGTTCACTGTAACCTTTTGTTCAACATAGTTTAAAATGAGCAAGTTTGAGGGCTTTTAAACTAACCAGTGTGTGTGTGATGTTCAAAGTATGTTCTTGCCTTGTTTTGCTCCCCTCCTTCTCCATCTGTGGCCACATGAAGTAGCTTAACCTCCATGGTAAGAGGAGGACCATCCGTACGGTTTTAAGGGAGGGAGATGGTTCCTTTCAAGCATGTTTTGCTACGGTTTTTAGAATGTCATACTGTTACCAACTTGTCTCGTTCGCAAGGGGGAGCATGTTCTTCCACCTTTGCCTCTCATGTATCCCGGCATAAGCCCCCCTCTCATCTCTTCTTTCCTTGATTCTTTAGTTCCCATGTGGAGTTGATTTTAATATGCTTTCGTAGTCTCAAAAGCATGCATGCGCGCCCACCTTCACACACCCACAAGTGCTATGCTAGATCATTATATATGTTTGAGCCATTAGCCATCTCATGGCATGCATGGGCACGCACACGTGCCTTTCATTTTTTATGCTCACAACACACCAAAAGGCATGCATGTTCTCCACGGTTCAAGAGCATGTAGATTGAGTTTAGCTTATTGTCTTTCCTTTATCTCAGCAATTTGCTGTCATATGAAATTATAAGAACGAAACAGGGACACATAGGTCCCTGCTCCGCCACTTGGAGTGTCCCAAAAGTGGTAGGAGGCAACACCTTGAGCCTCCTCCCCCTTGCTCGAACCACTAAAACCCCAAAAAGGTGACCAAAGGGAGGTCTTCCTCCCACCTGAAGCACTGTGGGCTCACACAGGAGCCCACACGATCACTGGAACATCCTAGAAAGCCTAAAAACCCAACCCCAATGCAAAAATCGAAAAAAGGGGCTTCTGGGGGTTGATCTGGCAACTCAGGCCGGATCAACTGCAGCCCATGTGTAGCCGGCTAAAGATGCCGGATACACAGAGACTTACGTGTAACCGGCATCTCAGGCCGGCTACACTGCCAGAATTCTTTTTTTGCCATTTTTGCTGATCTTGTGTGTTTTTTTGGTTTGTTTGATCAAATCCGGGCGAGCCAGTAGGGTTTCCGGATCACCCGGAAACCCAAGATGGGCCATGGACCGACCTGGTCCAAATTGATTTCCGGTGGGCCTTCCAATGGGGCCCACCAAGCCCGACCAATTTATTTGTGCTTAACTAAGATAAATAAAAGATTTGAGTGGGCCAGACCACTTGAGGCCCACCCAAGCCCTATTTGGGCCAGGCATGCTTAAAGTAGGTTGTGGTTTGGCCGAGACCACGGGTAGGGCCTATCGGGCCCACCAAGCCCATTAACCAACTAAGGTTAGGGTTTCAAAACCCTAACTTAGGAAGTCTTGGGCTTTCAATCCCAAGCCCAGGTAAAGGGCCCCAACCCCAATGCCTGGCCCGCTTTGATATAATTAATCAAGATAATCAAAATCACTTGACAAACAACTGTGGGGCCCACTCAAGGGCCCACAAAGCAATCCCGGCCCACTTTTGGCATGAAATCCATTTAAATAATCCAACTTAAACCTTAAAGTAAAATGAATTCACTTGAACCAAAGCCCAAAGGGCCTCTCAGGCTAGACTGAGGCCCACCAAGGGACACGTGGGCTCAACCAAGCCCACCAAGGGATCCGTGGGCCTTCCAACGGGGCCCACCCAATCAGACTCACTTCATTCAATAATAAGAAGATAAAATCATGTAAAGGGACCCGCACCACTTTGGCGGTCCCGCCAGACTTAAACAAGTGTGCATGCTGGAATAGGAATCGGGTGAGTGAGAGACCAGAATTGACTCAAACCAAGGAAACTTATGGGACCCATCACTTGACGGGGTGGACTGGGGTGTCTACAGACTTCCCCAGACCGCAACCGAGAACCTACTTAGAATCTCAAGCTGCAGACCAAACCTTACTAGATAAACCTAGGCACCCAGGTGTCTGCCTGCACCCCATCAGGCAGTGGCGACTCCAACCTTCCCGAATTACCCTTTAGGAGGCGTGCCTACCCGTGCGACCATGCGTACAGCTTGGCGACTCTGCTGGGGACTTCTCAGCCCAATAGAACCCCTGGTTAGAATGAGTCAACCTAAGAGGGATTAGTTGATATCTAGGATTTTTTACTACCTTGCTTGGTAAGACGTGGAATATACGCAACTGCGTATTCTGGGGAGTCCTGTCACAAGGACATGATAATCGCCTAAGGAAAGTGGAATTTAAGTGGTCCCCTGTGACCCTCCACTTACCTGGGGACTCTCCCAAAACCTCGTATTGCGTGCCAATTCTGCACCTTACTATACGAGACAGTAATAACTCGTTCATCAACAAAATCCAGACAAAACTCACCCGTTTAGGCATAGCACTCAGCCCAACTGCACACACGGGCACGCCACCACACCGTGGATGGATTTATTTTCCTGCATTGAGATAAACTGTGTGGGGTGACACGCACGAGGGAGGATGCGTGGATGATCCGACCCTGAATGGATGAGAGCGGATATTGCATCTTCTTTTCCAAAACGTAGACCTCTCTAGCAGCCTACCCTTCTTATTCCTATGAACTGATCTTTGGGATGGTATTAGCACCTACGTTCCCGTGGCTTACCGAGGAAAGCAGGGTAAACCCATCCCCCAGTTTTCTGGAGTCCATTAGCACCACAGGTTTCTTGCCGTGGCACGCGAGGATCCAGTACTGGTCCAGACCCTTGTAGGCTTATGTCTTGGGCTAAGTATCCTTCCCCACCTAACATTTCTGAACAAACCACGCTTGATATTGCGAGGGTGATATGAATGATGAATACAAGAGGAGTAAAATCAAATTAAAATCCAAGAGTCCATCAGGGGCAGCAATCCCCGCTTTTTGCATCCAACTGAGTAAACACTAGATCAGGGGCTACCTCAGCCCTAATTTAGGGAACCAACCAAACTTTCATCAGGGGAACCACCCCAGATCCATGCATTGAGTCCTGTGTGCCGTGGGCCTTGACCCATTGAGTCCACGGGAAGCACCCTGAGTCCGGATCAGTCTCTTTTAGTAGACGAAAGCCGGCCAGATCAGACAAACAGATGAAAGCAGGCCAGATCAGAACAGGGGCAATGAAACCCTAGATCTAGGACTTTTTAGCCTACCCTGTCAAAATCAATTGTATCCTGTCCTAGGGTTCCCAACAACCCTGGGATTGAACACTTTTGCAGCTTTTTAGGCTTTAAGTGATCTCGCCCATGCTCGCAAGTTGTAAGCAGCTCTTCAATTAGACAGCAGAGATTCTTCAGAACAGATGAAAAGACTGATTTGGACTTGGATGTGCTTCCTTACACAAGTACGTCTAGGAGTCGTGCCTTCGCTGGCACCAACCCTTTTAGGACTGCACACACATTTCAATTCTGTTTGTGTGTTTTTCTTTGTACAATGTCTGAGGATGGTAAGCCCTACAACACCTGCACTTTCATGAATCCTTTGCACATCACAAGTGCACCCAAACCACACCAACACTTTTGGTCAAAACTGCTTCGAAAAATTGCACAAAAAGAATTTTCAACATCAAATCGCCTTCGGGCATACATCAAGCCGCCTTCCGAGGCGCACACTGTTTTTCAAAAAGCACCAGATAAATGGCCTCAGGCCTGCATCAAAATCGTCTTTCATGACGTACATTTGCAAAGATCTCCCATGACTCACGATAAACCATTTCCCATGGTTGTATCGGGCCATCACCTTGGAGAAATATCGAACTGCCTTTTTGTGGCATACATTCTTTTTAGCTGCGGCAATGCCATCCATGGTGTGACTTATGGAGCCAATTCCAATGGTCCCCCATTTTTTGCTCCTTTATAGCAATGATTTCAAAATTTGCCAGTCTCGGCACGATTTCGGGTTTCGCCGTCAAAACAGTAAAACCTCAAAAAAGAGATTTCCAAAGAGTGTTTTAAGCCAATCTTTCAGAAGCATAAAATTCTTAAAATTTTCAAAAAAAATCCATTTGCCGTCTACGGCACTGAACCAATAAAAGGTCTTCAAAAAATCACCCTGCCCTTTGCGGCACCAAAACCAAAATTTCAAAAGTCCCAGTCAAAAATTTCTAAGGCACAGCTACCCTTCTTGTACATGAGATAGCACAGCTCAGGCTACCCTTCTCATATGCAAGATAGCACAACACTCTTACCCTTCAGCTACCCTTCTTGTACATGAGATAGCACAGCTCAGGCTACCCTTCTCATATGCAAGATAGCACAGCACTCTCACCCTTGGGCTACCCTTCTCGCGTTTGAGATAGCACAGCTTCGGCTACCCTTCTCATACCCGGGATAGCACAGCTTTCAAGACGACCACCCTTGGGCTACCCTTCTCGTGTTTGGGATAGCACAGCCTCGGCTACCCTTCCCCTACACGGGATAGCATAGCTTTCAAGAAGGCCCTAATCACGGCATCACCCTTGGGCTACCCTTCTCGCGTTTGAGATAGCACAGCTTCGGCTACCCTTCTCATACCCGGGATAGCACAGCTTTCAAGACGACCACCCTTGGGCTACCCTTCTCGTGTTCGGGATAGCACAGCCTCGGCTACCCTTCCCTTACACGGGATAGCACAGCTTTCAAGAAGGCCCTAATCACAGCATTCACCCTTGGGCTACCCTTCCCACATACGGGATAGCACAGCTTTCAAGATGTTTCTTTTTCATATATAGCCATATACGGCGTCTACCCTTGCCAATCCTTGGCATAGCACAGCTTTCAAGATGTTTCCTTTTCATGCATAGCCACATACGGCATTTGTCACACACGGCCGCAGCGCTGTCTGCAGTACGAAGATTCCTTGTCACCATTCACAGCACCAGCACAAAGCAGGGTTTACCTTTTTAAAAGCACCACTTTTCTGCCACACACGGCACTCTAAACCACGGCTGCCCTCGCACAGGAGCAGACCATTTTTGGAAGAAACTAACATGTTGCTTGTCTGTCCTTCCTTTCCTTTTTTATTTTTGTTTACCCAAGGCTGAAAGCGGTGCAACCATTGCCAATCGGAGCCCGTATCTGCTGAGATCCCGTGCAAGGATGAACCTAGAAGAGCCACCTGTACCTCAGTCGCCAGTACCACAACCTCCAGCACTGCAACAGCCTCTACCTCAGAGCCAGATTGAGGATGAGCCTGTGATTATACACCTAACGCAGCAGATGGGGCAAATCACCCAGCTGCTCCAGAGTTTGGTCGGGCAGATGCCGCAACCAGTTATCCTGCAACCTCAAGGAGAACCACAAGCATTGCCGCAGGTGCCGCCAGGACCACCACATGCCCCGCCGGTACCTATCCACCCTATGCCTCCACAGGCTCTCCCTCCATAAGTTCCACCTCCAGCGGTGCCACAAGGCCAACAGCTGCATCAGCCACCTCCTGAAGAAGCATTACATCTCCCGCACATCCCGGAGATAAACCAAGAAGAAGAGGAGGAATGGCATAGACAGAGGGTCGAGGTAAGGGGCATCTCGCTTGAACTTAGTGCCACGATCAAAGACCTCAGGGTGGAATGGCAAGAGATGAAAAGAGGGGCAATGCCAGGTAGGATGACAGTTGACAATTTCTGTTTCTTCCCTGACATGCGACTCCCGGCAAAGTTTAGGTGTCCTGACTTTGAGAAATTCGACGGGACTGGCTGCCCCACTGCACACCTGAGATCATACTGTGGAGCCATGATGGGGTACAACAGGGATAAGCAGTTGATGATACAACTATTCCAGAGATCCTTGACTGGGCAAGCACATCGTTGGTTTTCCACCCTGAGCCCTGCACAGATCCGGACTTGGTCAGACCTGGCACACCTCTTCACTAAGCAGTTCAGGTTTAACTCTGAGGTTGTACCAACAAGGATGGAATTAATGAGGATGAGCAACAAAGCAGGCGAGATAATCCGGGATTATGCTTGAAGATGGCGCGAACATGCAATGATGGTGCGCCCACCACTGACAGAGGAAGAGATGGCCAGCCTGTTCATCTCAACCCTTGGGCAACCATACTACTCTCACATGATTGGCCAACAGGCAACAAGCTTTAGTGCCTTGGTCCAGATCGCCGACAGGGTCGAGGGTGGCATCAAGGCAGGATTGATAGAGGCAAGCTCACCTGGAGCAATGACAAGAAGGCCAGTGAATGGAGGCAAGAAGCCTGAAGGCCAGAGAGACGTGGCAAGTGTTGACTCCGCACATGGGCAACAACCACTCCACCTGCAAGGAGGGTCACATCCACATGGCACAGGGTCGGCGCCATCATAGGGTGCACGAAGGGAAGATCGGAGACAGAGGGTATTTACACCTCTCCCCTATACGCTGGTAGAGCTCCTTCCTACATTGCTAAAGGGAGGCTATGTAAGGTTGATAACTCCCAATCCGAATGCGGCGTTGAACAGGAACTATGACCCCAAGGCAATTTGTGAATATCACATGGGGTCACCGGGGCATGCCACTAATCAGTGTTGGGCCCTCCGGCATGCAATCCAAGATCTGATTGATGCCAGAAGAATCACAGTGGACCCTCCTGCTCCTGCCAAAACACCACCAGCCGCCGTATATGTGAACCCTCTCCCGGATCACAGCAAGGGGGCATCCTCCAGTGGCACAGCTGAGAAGTGAGTTGCGGGGCGCAACCAACTCCCAAGAATCCAAAATCTGCACCGGACGCGATCCCACGCCAAGTCCGCCGTTCCTAGGCTAAGTTCGAATTTACTTTTTGCATCAACCGTTCCTGGTGATGGGTCATTCTGTACATATTTTTACATGCTTTCGCTTTCATGCAAACTTTTGTAAAAAAACCTTTTGAAAAAAAACACAGAAGAAAATACTTTTTGAAAAAAAATGGCAAGTGCTCAGGTCGATGATGACATCATTCCGAGACCGCACTTTTTTGGCATGACCATGATCATGAAAAATGCTGAGTTGCTCAAAGGTGTCTACAGCCGGGTGCAATATGCTGCTCCCATGAGAACCTTGACTGAGCCAAAGGCAATCTTTCCTGATCCATGCTTTGATTTTCCTTTCAAACCTATCCTTGCACCGGGGCAAAATGATCTTTGAGAGAAAAGAGAGGAAAAGAAAAAAAGGTGAAAGTGCCAAAACCAGTTAACGGCCAAGGCCGGCTTTAACATCATGTCTCTAAGAAAGGATGAGAGGCCATCCTTCATGAATCCTGAATCTTAAGAATCGCTAGTCAAAACACTTTGGGCTTGATCGTGTTATTCAAATACCCGTGTTGTGTCTAGCCACCCCACACCAGGGCAAAGCTAAGAAAGAAAATAAAACGGATGAATAGATTCTTGAATAAATTTGCATGAATATTTCAACCAAGTTGTCACAACTTCTGCAAAAGGATGAAAGGCCATCTTTGCTTTATTTTCCCAGTTTCAAAGTCATATCCCTAGTCAAACCATTTTGAGCATAACCTTCTTTTTTCTAACCCACTGAGTCATGAACCCTAAATATGGTGCTTGGTAAAGAAGAAAAGAGACATGGATGAGCAAGAACAAAGGAAAAAGAAAAGAAAGCAGAAAATAAACCGGGGCATGCTAGTCAAAGTAAAAAGCTAAGATGACCCTAGAGCAAAGGAAAGGAAAAGCAAAAAAAGCTAGAGGAAAGAGTGAAGGTCACAAAAGGCCTCAAGACGGGAAAAATGAAAGAAAGTGAACAGGTATTGGCAAAGCCCAAGCAGTCAAGAAAAGGGTAGGACATGACTCGATCCATTTACCAAAGACTTTGAGCCATATTCCCTTCCTTTCATAAACCAAAAAACCTCAGCCTACGTTTCGTCCCATCAGAAAGTCCTTTCTGATTGCAGAGGACGTGACAATTGAATTCATGCAGATCTATAATGAAGGAATCTAAAAAGAAAAATGAGCTTTGGCGAGACACAAAGTAAAACCTGAAAATGAGAAGATAAGAACTTGAGCCTTATATCCGTTCATTTCTCAGACTTAAAACTAAGCCGATGTTTCGTCCTAATATGAAGACCTCTCTGATCTAGGGGACATGATGCACAAAAGTCGGCCAAAGACCTTAAAATGGGGCAGGCACTAACCCCAAGGGAAAAGACAAAGGGAAAACCCTCGATTGCAAGATCCTAAGACCACCCTAAATGTGGGTAAAGGTGAGAGAAACCCAAAACTGGGGAAGGGAAAATGCTCCTTGTGACATCCTTCATTTTCATCTTCTAAACCTTTGCAGAACCTCTGAGAGCCAATGATGGCGCGAATCAAGAATCTCATGGGAATGCGCGTCGAGCACACCGTCCCAGAACACTTCAAGCTGACAAGGCAAATCACCATGGTCACTGGTCTTGCCATTTCTTTTGAGACACTTGTACAAATTTTTGAAAAAATCTTTTTGAAAAAATATTTCATTCATGCGCACTCGCACACACAATAAGTAAGCCACAAGTGCTTACAATGTGAATTTC
The DNA here is from genome assembly GCA_947561395.2 of Buxus sempervirens. Classification (NCBI taxonomy): domain Eukaryota; kingdom Viridiplantae; phylum Streptophyta; class Magnoliopsida; order Buxales; family Buxaceae; genus Buxus; species Buxus sempervirens. The sequence goes on from OX387183.1 coordinate 31,323,711, forward strand.
AAGTACCTCACTACTCTGGAAGAATTTTGTAGGCACATGCGACAAAAAAAAAAAAGAAATAAAGTAAGGCAGAGGAAGCCCGAGCAGTGATCCAAAGCACATCAAAAGGGAATTTTCAGAAGCTCACCTGTCCCCTGCGGGTTCTTTCCCAAATAAAGAATCCCCAGCGGAGAACCATCCAGAACAAAGCTCAAGTAAGCTCGAGATCAAGAAGAGAAGGCGTATTCTGAAGACAAATGGGCAAATTGGCCCCTCATATAATTTTTGATTTCCCACTTGTAAGTGTGAAAACTCACACTCCTTTTTATGGCAAATGTTTGACAAATTATGTCTTCTAATGAAGCTTCAAGATGTGCAGATTAAACAATGAAAATTCAGTGAATTTAGTAAAGAAGAAGAAGTTGATGCCACCACACTGCTACCACGCCGATGCTACCCCGCTGGCAGCGCATAAGGGAATTCGTGTTTTGAAAGAAAGGTCCGTGCACATGCCGCGTACTATCCCGCTAGCAGCGCGCTTTTAACTGATTCAACTTACTCTGAGCGGGACTTGAGTTCGCTACCAGCCGTCTACATCGATCACTTCACGATGCCACCAGCGTTCGACGCGATCTGAGTTTTACTCTTTAAATAGACGTGTTGTAATTTTTAATCGTGACTTTTTCCTTTGGATCATTTGGATTTCGAATCTTAAGGTGTTTGAGATTCGATCAAATCTTCTTTAGAGAGTCGGCGATTGAGTGAGGGGGAGATCTGAGATAGATCACCTGGAATTGAAGGTAGAGGATTCTTCTTCAATTCGGAACTTCATCTAATCGTGTGATCGCCTGGACTGGTGATCGGCTTTGATTGATGCGTAGGTGGATTCCTACTGCATTGGATCGTCTCAGTGGATTCTGAGGTGATTGTTGCGATCTGGATTGATCGTGTTCTGCAGCTTGTGGATTCAAGCTGTGTTGCAGTTCGTGGATTCGAACTGTGGATCACTGGTGAGTGATTGTTTGCGATCTGGACTGATCGTGTTCTGCAGCTTGTGGATTCAAGCTGTGTTGCAGTTCGTGGATTCGAACTGTGGATTGCTATTGAGTGAGTCAAATTGGAAAGGTTAAGTATGTACTCCTTTGTAATTGTTTCTTCATTCAATAGTGGATTTCGAAGGGTTAGTCGCCTCATATAGACTCGAGGTTTTTCCTGGATCTGGATCCCGGTTTCCTCGTATAATTCTCTGTGTATTGTTTCCGCATTGTTCAATTCTGAATTGTTATAGATTGTGGACCTAAAGAGTAGTCCTCTACTCTTTCAAGTGGTATCAGAGCCTACTCACTTTGAATTGCTATACAAAGTGTGATCTAGATCTATAGCATGGATTTTGGAAAAGAAGGAGGATCTGCCTCTAGACCTCCTTTATTTGAAGGTAACAATTATTCTTACTGGAAAGCAAGAATGAGAGCTTACCTGAAATCAATCGATGAGCGTGTCTGGCTCTCGGTTTGTAATGGTTATCATCCACCTGTGATCACAACAGAAGTAGGTGTTGTGATCCCTAAACCTCATGATCAGTGGACTAAAACTGAATCTGATCAATGTGGATGGAACAACAAGGCAATGAATGCCTTATTTTGTGCTGTTAGTGTTGAGGAATTCAGGAGAATTTCCTCATGTGAAGTTGCTAAGGAAGCTTGGGACATTCTTGAGGTCACTCATGAAGGAACCTCAGCTGTCAAGCTTTCCAGACTTCAAAGACTTACTACATTTTTCGAAACTCTATATATGAAAGATGATGAGTCTTTTGATGAGTTTTATGCCAAACTCTCAGATATTGTTAATTCTAGTTTTAATCTTGGAGAAAAAATCTCTACATCAAAGGTTATTAGAAAAATCTTAAGATCTTTGCCTGAAAGATTCAGACCTAAAGTAACTGCAATACAAGAGGCAAAAGATGTAGATAACATGAGAATAGAAGATCTGGTAGGATCTTTACAGACTTATGAGCTAGATCTGAATATTCCAAAAAGAAATAAAGGAATAGCTCTAAAATCTGTAAAATCTGTAAATACTGAAGAATCAGATAATTCTGATGTTGATATGGATGAACTTGTTCTCTTAGCCAAAAAATTTAAGAAAATGTTTAAAAAGAGACAATCAAATTCATCATCATCCATGGACAGATCAAATAGGAGATCTGATAAGAAAATGTCTGATCCAAGAAAGGAGAAGAAATTTTCTCAGAATGATGAAGTCCAATGTTACAAATGTAGAGGATTTGGACATGTTGCATCTGATTGTCCCTCAAAGGATAAAAAGAAAAAGACTAATTATCAGGTTACTTGGGATGACAGTAACACTGATAATTCTTCACAATCTGATGAGGATATCTCTGCTAATTTTACTGCTTTCAATTCTTTTTACTCATCCTCTTCTGGTAGTTCAATCTCTGGAATTGCAGGAGATAATAAAGAGAATTTATCAGATGATGAAGAAGAACTACAAGAAGCCTACAATCAGCTCTATAAGGAATTCAATAGAGCTCAGAAGAAAGTCAAGAAACTGAGTAAAAAATTGAAGGAATCAGAAACAAAGAAAAATAAAGCTCTTGCAGAAATTGAGTCAATAAACCAGAAGTTACTTGAAAGACATGCCAAAGAAGATTCTCTGGTAACTTCTTTAACTGAAAAAAATGAAAAACTAAAAGAAAAGGAAGCTCAGATTTCTGCACTTCAAGGTAAAGTGATTGAACTTGAGAAAGGTTCAAATTCAATTAAATCTAATGTTTCAAATTCTTGTACAGGAAATCAACAAATTAATGAGGAATCAATTTCAAAGGAAGTTCCTGAAAGTTCAAATTCTGCTGAAAGGAGAATGAGTGTAAGTAATCAAAACAAGGAATCTTCACAGAAAATTTCTGTTGGAGAAGTAAGACCAACAGGTAAATCTTCAACTTCTGAGAAATCTAAATCTGTACAGTTTAGAAATGCTGGCAAGTCTAGAAATGTTGATTTTTCTGAACATAGGTTCATACCTGTATGCCATCACTGCAATAAAAAGGGTCATATAAGACCAAAGTGCTATGCACTGTATGGTTTCCCTGATGGATATTTTGATAATAAGAGAAAAGTGAATCAAAGTCAGTCCCTGGACTTGTACAACAGATTTGACTCCCTGTTAAAATTGACTGAAACATTAAATCAGGAAGTCACAAATCTGTCAAAGAAGCTTCCTTCAAAAACTCAAGTAGTTGATGAAGGTAATTTTCAGAAGACTCCTGAAAAACAGATTTGGGTAAGGAAAGATTCATTAGTTGCTAATGTGGTTCATGTAGCTTTAAAAGCTCATGATGTCAACATGTGGTACTTGGACAGTGGTTGTTCAAGACACATGTGTGGTCATAAGGATATGTTCAATACTTTTGAAGAATACTTTGGTGGAAGTGTTACATTTGGTGATGGAAGCACCTCCCAAGTTGAAGGTAAAGGAACTGTTACAGGTCCAAATGGAGTTTGCTTAAAGAATGTTCTATTTGTATCTGGTTTGAAAGCAAATCTTATCAGTATTAGCCAATTATGTGATTCCAGATTATTTGTTAATTTTACCAGAAAAGAATGCAAAATATTGGATAAATCTGGTAGAACTGTTCTTGTAGGTGAAAGAACAAGTGATAATTGCTGCAGGAAGCAGTTGTACTCAACTTATCTGGATGAAACAAATGTTATCAGATTATGGGTTAGATCAAGATCAAATGATTCTCTTCTGTGATAATCAAAGTGCCATAAATATCTCTAAGAATCTTGTTCAACACTCAAGGACCAAACATATAGATATCAGGCATCACTTTATAAGAGAGTTGATTGAAGACAAAACTGTTATGATTGAATACATATCTACTAAAAAACAGTTGGCTGACATTTTTACTAAACCTTTAGATCAGAACAGATTTGAAACTCTTAGGAAATCCCTAGGAGTATGCTCTCAAAACTGAAAATCAGGTTCTGTTTTGAGTTAATTTTGATGTAAAATTTCTCACATATCTGTTCAAAATGAATTTGTGTGTTCTTATTACTAAGATCTGTTTTCAGGAAGATTGAGTGTATGCATATTGACAGAAATGTCTTATTTCTAACCAGCAACTTTGTCTGAAACACCTTTACGTATTGAAGCTTATTGTGTGGTAAAGCTTGGGATCTATAGGCTATCACCTTTATGAAAAGAAAAGTTTTGGAAATGGCTGCCATAGAGATTAGAGTGAAAGCCACTGTAAATCTCAAAAAGAAAAAGATAAAGAAGGTATATTCTTGGAATGAACTGTAAACTCAGGTTTTTTAAGGGTCAATGCCTTCTTTAAAAAGAAAAGAAAAAGAGATCAGAAAAGGCTACCTATCTCTGATGTGCGAAAGCCACCAAAATGAAGTTGGGATATGTCTATACTTTTCAAGATTGTTTACACTGAAATAGCCTTCTATATGTATGAAGTGTAAAAGTCAAAAATGTTGCTCATCTCTCACAAGCATTGATTCATTAATATGCATATGTGCTTAATATCTTGAAGAAAATTTATAGTATGAGAAACCATGAAGGAAATTTTGCTCTTTGATATGAAATGTACCACATCTGAATTAACTTTGATAGGTACTTCTAGATCAGTTTTGTGATAAGTACTTCTTAGATTGAATAAGTTGATTATCTGGATGATTTTTGGTTTAGCTAAAATCTTAGCTTTGTGTTTGGAAGTATGAGGCTGTCATGAAGAACAGTTCAAGCTTCTTTTAAAAATTTCTGCCTTGAATCTGTGTTTTTTCTTTGTGTGTGCATGTGCCCCTTCTACGTCGCTAGAAGCGTGCATGTAGCCTTCTCCAGTTTGCTTGCTCTGGCACTTGCCCTCTTCTACGTCGCCAGTTGCTCGTTGGCAGCGTACTTTGTTTACCTATATATAGGTGAAATTGCGGTCATTTTTTTTACCCCTGTTCTTTTTCACCCTCTTCGTTTTCCTTCGCCTCTCGCGTCGTGTCCCGGTGCTGCTGTCGCTGTCACCTTCTTCCTTCCTGCCTACTGTTCAGGTAAAAATTTTTTTTTACTGTCTTCGTCCTGCTTCTTCATTTTCTGCTTCCTAGTTCTGTAGTTTTCTCTCATTATTCTAAGCTAGGGTTTAGTAGATTTTTCAGCCATTAGGGCTTTCTCGTTTTGTTGGTTGGTTCTGTTTGTTTTCTCTTTCTCTTCCATTTTTTTTTCACCATACCTCTCAAGAGAAAGTCGAGAACTGATTCTCCTTCAACATCGTCTCCTCCTGTGAGGTCTCCTCCTGTGAGGTCTTCTCCTGTTATTTCTTCTCCTCCAGTGAGACCCCCTTCCCCTTCTCATTCTTCTGAACCGTTTGTGGGGAATGGTTTATCTGATTTCAATACATTCTTCAAGCACAGGCCACTTCTTCTGGAAAGGGCCATCAAGCTTGAGTCTTTTTCTGAATCCCCTTTCTACTCATTGTTTTCGGACAATGGTTGGAAAAAATTTGCCTTACTTGGTGGTTTTGCATATCCGGACCTGGTCCGTGAATTTTACTCTAATCTTCATCATCTCCATCTTGCCAATCAAGGCTCTGTCAAAGCCTATGTCAGGGGAATTTCTTTCGACTTCTCGAAAGAGCTTATTTCCTCTCTTCTTGAACTGCCTCTTGTTGACTCTCCCTCTTTTAGCTTTCTTGAGTCACATTCTGAACCTCCTATGGAGTCCATCATTCCTTCTCTATTCGTTCAGGGTGCTCCCACTTCCATCAAGAATAAGCCCAACTATTTGCCTCATGGCTCTCTTCAAGATCTTCTCCGGATCTTGAACCTGTTTGTGTGTGCTTCTCTTGTTCCTTCTGATCATCACTCAGAGATCTCTCACCATCGGGCAAGACTTCTTCATGCCATCTGGAACAGAGAAAGTATCTGTATTCCTTCCATTATCTTCCATCAAATTCTTCAGTCTCGGAATTTAAAATCCAAGACTGCAGCTCTTCCTTTTGGAATATTCATCTCTTACATGTGTGTTAATCAGGGGGTACTCCCTGATCCGACTGAATTGATCATTCATCCCCGTCCTCCCATTGCTTCCTCCACTCTGACCCGAAGTAAACGAGCAAGTCCCTTTCGGTTGGTGTCTTCTGAACCCTCCTCTTCTCAGTCCTCTCTATCCAGCTCTGATGCTGTGGCTATCATGGAGAAACTGAATTCCATGCAAGCTTCTCAGGAGGCTTTCAATTCAGAGGTTAGGTCTCACATGCTCATGTTCAAATCAGAGACCCAAGAGAAGCTGGGGCAATTGGCAAAGGATGTTGATTTTACATGTGGAGAAGTACAAAGGGACGTTGCTGCTCAGCAACGTATGCAAAATGAAGCGGATCATTTTCTGGAATGCATTCGGAAGACTCAGCTGGAAATGGATCACAAACTCAGTTGGCTGCACTCCAGATCCCAAGATGCATACAAGCACTACTCAAGGACTTGGGAACCCAAACCACCTTCCAGAAAGGGGGAGAAATTTGGATGATGCTGCTGGAGTTTCTGTTTCTGTTGATGGTTTGGCTGGGTTGATGCTGATGCTTGTTGCTTGCTGCTGGATGCTTGCTGTTTGCTGCTGCCTGTTATTTTTTTTGCTATGGATATGATGTTTTTTTTTGTTATGTTCTGTTCTGGGTGTTTTCTCCTGAATATGGGTGTATAAGGGGAGTGATAAGTAAGGGGAGAAAATGTCTGTCTTTCTTGAACTTTGTATATGATTCTATTATCTGTATATCTTTTTTTAAATGAATGAAATTCTGGATTTGTCAAACTCATTGTGTCTCTCTTTAACAGTGTGGGTTTAAAATTCTTAAATGGAAATCATCATTAACTGAGGTTGATATTAAACACTGGTGTAAGGTTGTTGTCAGGCATTTGCCAAGGGGGAGATTGTAAGTGTGAAAACTCACACTCCTTTTTATGGCAAATGTTTGACAAATTATGTCTTCTAATGAAGCTTCAAGATGTGCAGATTAAACAATGAAAATTCAGTGAATTTAGTAAAGAAGAAGAAGTTGATGCCACCACACTGCTACCACGCCGCTGCCACCCCCGCTGGCAGCGCATAAGGGAATTCGTGTTTTGAAAGAAAGGTCCGTGCACATGCCGCGTACTCTCCCGCTAGCAGCGTGCTTTTAACTGATTCAACTTACTCTGAGCGGGACTTGAGTTCGCTACCAGCCGTCTACATCGATCACTTCACGACGCCACCAGCGTTCGACGCGATCTGAGTTTTACTCTTTAAATAGACGTGTTGTAATTTTTAATCGTGATTTTTTCCTTTGGATCATTTGGATTTCGAATCTTGAGGTGTTTGAGATTCGATCAAATCTTCTTTAGAGAGTCGGCGATTGAGTGAGGGGGAGATCTGAGATAGATCACCTGGAATTGAAGGTAGAGGATTCTTCTTCAATTCGGAACTTCATCTGATCGTGTGATCGCCTGGACTGGTGATCGGCTTTGATTGATGCGTAGGTGGATTCCTACTGCATTGGATCGTCTCAGTGGATTCTGAGGTGATTGTTGCGATCTGGATTGATCGTGTTCTGCAGCTTGTGGATTCAAGCTGTGTTGCAGTTCGTGGATTCGAACTGTGGATCACTTGTGAGTGATTGTTTGCGATCTGGACTGATCGTGTTCTGCAGCTTGTGGATTCAAGCTGTGTTGCAGTTCGTGGATTAGAACTGTGGATTGCTATTGAGTGAGTCAAATTGGAAAGGTTAAGTATGTACTCCTTTGTAATTGTTTCTTCATTCAATAGTGGATTTCGAAGGGTTAGTCGCCTCATATAGACTCGAGGTTTTTCCTGGATCTGGATCCAGGTTTCCTCGTATAATTCTCTGTGTATTGTTTCCGCATTGTTCAATTCTGAATTGTTATAGATTGTGGACCTAAAGAGTAGTCCTCTACTCTTTCCCCACTTTTGTAAGTAGAGTAGGACAGGTGTGTGAGTCCCCTTGAGGCATCGGACAGCGCCAGGAGCACCTCCTCACCAAGAGCACCTCCTCCTTCCTTTCTCCTTCCGTTCCTTGGCCCACCTCCGACCCCCAAATCTTTAAAAAAAATGTTTACACCCTCACTGAAATCTTAAAATTGCATCCTCACTGAAATCTGAGAAGCTAAAACATCCAGAAAACCCAAAAACCGGAAAGGTGCTAATCACCACCTATTCCAAGGAACCAGAATCTAGAAAAGGTGCTAATCACCACCTATTTCTAAGAGCCAGAAGTGGGAAAAGTACCACACGCGTACCAAGCTCGCGTTAATGTGCTTTTTCCCACAAACCAAGAAGTCAACTCCCAGGCTCTCTTAGAAGGATGTGAGGAATGCAAAATTTGGGTTTTTTTCAACCTTTGTCGTTCGTCAAACAAGTGACTCCAACAAAGGGGGGCAGCTGTAAGCACCCAAATTTTGATTAAACCAAAAAAAAAAGAAAAAAAAAAAGAAGAAGAAAACAAAAAAAAATTGTATGTGCTAAAAAAAGTCAAACCCTGAGGGGTCAAAAGTTGACTTTTTGATCAAGAGAAAATTGGCCACCTCGCTTTATCTCAATGGATAGAGAATCTCGACACGGTTCCAACGCAACTGAGTTTGTTGGAATCGGGGTCCGGATGAAGGTTCTGTGGGCTGGTCAAACTAAAGGGGGAGCCGAAAGTTGACTTTTTTTGAACCCCGTGCCAGGTGCTTAGCCCTATGGCATTGGATAGAGGGCTTCGATACGAGTCCAACGCAACAGAGTTTGCTCAAATCGGAGTCCGGATGGAGAAGTTATGGGCTGGTCAAATCTGAGAAAAGCAGAAATTGACTTTCTGCTAAACCCCAGATCAGCTACCTCATTTGTTACCAGCAGAAAGAGCATTTCGACACGATTCCAACGCAACTGAGTTTGCTGGAATTGGAGTCCCGGATAAGGAAATATGAGCAAAACCGGCTCCCGGACGCGGCCCGGCACTTCTGCTAAAAAACTCGAATTTGCTGCTAAACTGAAATTCAGTGGATTGGGAATCTCGCACTGATTCCAACGCCACTAAGTTTGCTAAAATCGGATATCAGATGAGTGAGTTATGGGCAGTTGAAGTTTCTGAAAATCTGCACACGTGGCAAATAGTGAAGAAAGAGCAGCAAAATGAAAAGTTTTGAATTAAAAAATAATATTTTTGCTAAAAGTCTAATTAAAGTATTTAAAATAAAAGAAAAAAAATTAAAAGATGCATGTGCATCCAAAGTTTGAAACAAAAAAATCCTAATATAATAATAATAAAAGTACATAAGAAAATTAAAAAAAAAAATAAAAAAGATGTGGTTGGACGAATTCTCCATGTGGAGAATTCGTCCAAGCAAGACTTGGCCTCCAAGTTTACTTGGAGGCTAAGTCTTGAAGCAATGATTCATAATCATTGCTTATATTTAAAAAAGGGCACAAATGAAAAGTGGGAAAAGTTTTGGTGATAAAGCAAGAAATTAATTAACTTTTGGTCATTGCTTATAAAAAGAAAAAAACCCTAGCAAAAGAAGGGGACGGCTCATTTTTTTGGAGGTTTCCCATCTCTCCCAAGCTTCTCCATTCTCTCTCCCACTCTCCTCCATCTCTTCTTGCCCCCCTTTTGGCTCTCCAAACCCTAAAACATCACCCTAAGGCCAATCCCTTCTCCTTTTCTTCTCTTCCTCTTCATCTTTCACCAAAGCCAAGGAGGAGGACTTGCTGTTGGTGGCTAAAGAAGGTGCTCCAGCACCTTAGCTTGCTCCAAGGAGACTTCACACCCACTCCACAAGGGTTCAGAACCCAAGGTAATGTTCACTGTAACCTTTTGTTCAACATAGTTTAAAATGAGCAAGTTTGAGGGCTTTTAAACTAACCAGTGTGTGTGTGATGTTCAAAGTATGTTCTTGCCTTGTTTTGCTCCCCTCCTTCTCCATCTGTGGCCACATGAAGTAGCTTAACCTCCATGGTAAGAGGAGGACCATCCGTACGGTTTTAAGGGAGGGAGATGGTTCCTTTCAAGCATGTTTTGCTACGGTTTTTAGAATGTCATACTGTTACCAACTTGTCTCGTTCGCACGGGGGAGCATGTTCTCCCACCTTTGCCTCTCATGTATCCCGGCATAAGCCCCCCTCTCATCTCTTCTTTCCTTGATTCTTTAGTTCCCATGTGGAGTTGATTTTAATATGCTTTCGTAGTCTCAAAAGCATGCATGCGCGCCCACCTTCACACACCCACAAGTGCTATGCTAGATCATTATATATGTTTGAGCCATTAGCCATCTCATGGCATGCATGGGCACGCACACGTGCCTTTCATTTTTTATGCTCACAACACACCAAAAGGCATGCATGTTCTCCACGGTTCAAGAGCATGTAGATTGAGTTTAGCTTATTGTCTTTCCTTTATCTCAGCAATTTGCTGTCATATGAAATTATAAGAACGAAACAGGGACACATAGGTCCCTGCTCCGCCACTTGGAGTGTCCCAAAAGTGGGAGGAGGCAACACCTTGAGCCTCCTCCCCCTTGCTCGAACCACTAAAACCCCAAAAAGGTGACCAAAGGGAGGTCTTCCTCCCACCTGAAGCACTGTGGGCTCACACAGGAGCCCACACGATCACTGGAACATCCTAGAAAGCCTAAAAACCCAACCCCAATGCAAAAATCGAAAAAAGGGGCTTCTGGGGGTTGATCCGGCAACTCAGGCCGGATCAACTGCAGCCCATGTGTAGCCGGCTAAAGATGCCGGATACACAGAGACTTACGTGTAACCGGCATCTCAGGCTGGCTACACTGCCAGAATTCTTTTTTTGCCATTTTTGCTGATCTTGTGTGTTTTTTTGGTTTGTTTGATCAAATCCGGGCGAGCCAGTAGGGTTTCCGGATCACCCGGAAACCCAAGATGGGCCATGGACCGACCTGGTCCAAATTGATTTCTGGTGGGCCTTCCAATGGGGCCCACCAAGCCCGACCAATTTATTTGTGCTTAACTAAGATAAATAAAAGATTTGAGTGGGCCAGACCACTTGAGGCCCACCCAAGCCCTATTTGGGCCAGGCATGCTTAAAGTAGGTTGTGGTTTGGCCGAGACCACGGGTAGGGCCTATCGGGCCCACCAAGCCCATTAACCAACCAAGGTTAGGGTTTCAAAACCCTAACTTAGGAAGTCTTGGGCTTTCAAGCCCAAGCCCAGGTAAAGGGCCCCAACCCCGATGCCTGGCCCGCTTTGATATAATTAATCAAGATAATCAAAATCACTTGGCAAACAACTGTGGGGCTCACTCAAGGGCCCACAAAGCAATCCCGGCCCACTTTTGGCATGAAATCCATTTAAATAATCCAACTTAAACCTTAAAGTAAAATCAATTCACTTGAACCAAAGCCCAAAGGGCCTCTCAGGCTAGACTGAGGCCCACCAAGGGACACGTGGGTTCAACCAAGCCCACCAAGGGATCCGTGGGCCTTCCAACGGAGCCCACCCAATCAGACTCACTTCATTCAATAATAAGAAGATAAAATCATGTAAAGGGACCCGCACCACTTTGGCGGTCCCGCCAGACTTAAACAAGTGTGCATGCTGGAATAGGAATCGGGTGAGTGAGAGACCAGAATTGACTCAAACCAAGGAAACTTATGGGACCCATCACTTGACGGGGTGGACTGGGGTGTCTACAGACTTCCCCAGACCGCAACCGAGAACCTACTTAGAATCTCAAGCAGCAGACCAAGCCTTAATAGACAAACTTAGGCACCCAGGTGTCTGCCTGCACCCCATCAGGCAGTGGCGACTCCAAACAAATCCCGAGGCACGCATCGTTTTGCGTGCGCCTCGTCGTGCGACCGAAATCGGGTGCGCACACTTGGTTTCTCGATAAGCTCCTTCAAGAGTCCTTGATCAATCAGATCTTGAATGTCATGCCGTAGATCCCAACATTGCTCTGTGCTATGCCCCGAGAAACCCATGTGGTAAGCACAAAATTGACTTGGTTTATAACTGCGGCTAGCCACTGCTCATGGGCTAGGCCACTTAAACTGTAAAAGGCCTCCCTTTAGCAAGTCAGGTAATATATGGACTGGTTGGACGTTCAGAGGGGTGAACTGCCTCTTAAACCTAGCCTGCATTTCTTCTGGAGTCCTCTTTGGGAGATCCTTCAAATGATTCATCAATCTGTCATGCTTCCTTTTGCCATAGTGGGCACTCAGCTTGTTCGCGAATTGGGGACCATCTGCTACTACGGCTCTTCCTTTCCTTTTTTGCTCTTGACCATCTGCTAAGGTGGGTGGAAGGCTTACTTCCTGGTTGCTCTAGGGTATCTCTCCCTTCAAGCTCTTGATCTCTTCTTCAAGAACACCTACTCGAGATCGTAACTCAAAATTCTCTTCCTCTAATACTTCCCAGCATTTGTTCCAAGTTTCTTCCCTAATTGTTATCATCCGCAATAGGCTTTGTAGAGAAGCCACTATGCTGATTATTTGCTGGGCTTTATTAAGACTTGTTTCTGGGATACGGTCCATGTTGATCGCCAATGAGGTTCTTGCCAAGAGAAACAAATATTTGAAAGCAGAGTATATGATATGAAATACCAAGATGCATGATGATGATGATGATTTTTTTTCTTTTTTCTTTCTTCTTTTTTTTGTTCTTTCTTCTTCTTCTTTTTTTATTTTTTGTTTTGTTTTGTTTTGTTTGTTGTTTTTTTTTCTTTTCTTCTTTTTTTTCTCTTTTTTTAATCCGACGGATGATCAATTTTGAGTTCCCCAGCTTCAAGAAGATCTTGGACTGCATGACGAAGCCCCCAACATCCATCAGTATCATGGCCTTGTGCACCCATGTGATATTCACAGCACTTGTTTGGATCATAGCCCTTCATTTTTGACGCCTTAGGATTTGGCGTTGCCAGTTGCAGGTGTCCCTTTCTCAAGAGCGTCGGTAATAATTCAGCCATCGTATATGGAAGCGGAGTGAATTCCCGGTTCTTTCTTTCCTCCTTGGTGAGACGCCTCCTGAGGCGAGACATGGTATTGTTAGCGAAGGGAAGGCTCACGCTTCTTGAGGAATGGATGTGAAATGGCACAGAAGGTTGTACATGGTTAACTGTACTTGTGCCGTCGTCATTCTCCTGCTTCTTGTCACTTAAGATTGTTCCATGTAGCAAGTTTGTCATGGAGCCTCCGAACTTCTCCATTTTAACCGCATCCTCAATTCTATCTGCTGCCATGATTAGGTCGATAAAACTTATAGTGCATTGTCCCAACAGCATTGTGGAGTATGGTTGTCCCAGCGAGGATATGAACAAGGAAGTCCGCTCTTGTTCAAGAAGAAGGGGTTGTACCACGTTGGCTAATTCCATCCATCTTTTAGCGTAGTCTCTCACACACTCGCTATTTCTCTTTGACAATCTCTGCAATTCTGCCTGAGTTTGAACCATTTGGCTATTTAAGCGGTATTGCTGGACGAACACGGCGGCAAGGTCATTCCACGTCTTAACTGTAACGCCCCGGTTCCGGGTCCAATTCCCAAAACTCGAGGTGTTATGATAAGCAACAAAAGCAACTAAAATGTGGAATAATTTAAAACTTTTTATAACTTTATAATCAGAGTAAAAACGGAAACTGGAATTCAAATTCTCTTTATTAATCAACAATTATAATATAAAAGGATTTCAATTATATGAGCAATCCTACATCTATATAGACTACCCAGCTACAACTAGCCCACAACTTGACGTCCTCACCAAGAGTACCTGAAAAATGGGAGAAACCGGAGTGAGAATAAATCTCAACAAGTAGCAAGGTGCATGCATGAAATCAGTCCATGTTTATAAAATAAGTCATGAGGTGTACGATTAAACCAACAACAACATCAACAAGGATAATTCCAAAGTTTAAATCCAATCCCATTAATATTATCAAAACATATCTCAATAACAATACCGATAAAACATTTAATGGTCAATGTCATGACCATTGTTTGAATTGATTAATTGACATGCCAAGTAGACACTCCACACCTCCATGTACACAGTTCCGGCCTACTCAGGGTTTCAGACATTCTGAAATGACGGCCTACTTAGGGTTTCGTCATCCAATGCCGGCCTACGCCCCGGGTTTCGGCATTGACAACCAGGCCTACTCAGGGTTTCTGGCTGCTCTACACCGGTCATGGCAACACACAAGGCCATGCAATTACATCAATAAACAGTACCATCACATTACTAAGCTTAGACATAGATCCAGGACAAGCTAAACCAAAACAGTAAATCATCGTATAATCTCAATTCCAACATCAAAATAAAACAATACATTCCACATCCTGTATAACACATCACAGTTCACCACCTATCCCTCTGGACCAAACAGTACCTCAAGTACTTCCAGTATTTTCCCAATTTCGTAACACATGCCATTTGGAAATAAAACTCAGTTATTCACACCAAGAAAATCTTTACAATACATTCAGAATTTTCCAAAAAAGTGAAACCAGACTTTAATAATTTCTCAATCAAAACAGTGTATAAAAACAAAGAGGAAACTAACTAGGAACTCCTAGTGTTTTGGTACCCAGTACATCACTTACAAATAACCTAAACTTAACCTTGGGAGCCTTTAAGAATTTCCACTAAATTTTCCTCTATTAATTGAATATGTAATATAGGTTCCAAAGTCCCAAAACAAGTGATTGGTTAAGTGGTTTAACCCTCAAATCATCAAACACCACTTGGTTTAGTCAAAAATTCAATTCGGCAAGTTTACTTGACCATGCGCTTACCTCCTGAACTGAGCGCAAGGTTGGCGGATAGTTATAGGGTTAAAATTGGGGTATGCGCCTACTTGATTTCAAGTGGGCGCAAAGTGGGCGGGAAGTGAGCGGGAAATGAGCGCGAGATGCGCGTATAGTTTTTAAGTGCGCGCGAGCTCGGCGCCAAGTGGGCACAAGCTCGGTGCATAGTGAGAATATATCTCGCGCTCACTACCTGAAGTGGGCGCCAGTGAGCGCCAAGTGGGCGGATGCTCATTGTGTTTTTTGAGTCTCTGTTATTTTCAGATCTCCAACTCTGGCCGATCTTTTTCGGTCTGTAACTATTCCAGTAGTCTCCTAATATCCCCAGAATACATCCAAACTAGTTTTGAATTTAATCTAAACATATCTCTATTTATCATTCATTCAGTTATAATCCTCTCATGCTCGACGAACGAAATTCTTCCAGAAACTCAGTAAATCACTCATCTCTCAGAATAACTCACGAATAAACCTTACTCATGCATCAGGATAAAATCACGAATAAACTCAAATCCTCAGTTTTAAAACAATGCTACTTACATCTTGGTAATTAAAATTTAACTAAGGTTTCTTTCTAATTCAACCCACCCATAAACAACATTTTTCTTGATTCTTAAAAAGAGATTCAAATCACCAAATCGAAACTTTATAAACATCTAACTTTTCCAATGAAATCCAATTTAAGAACCAATACGATCAATCATAAAAAACACAAGAAAATATACAGTTCCTCCAGTTTCAAGTGTTTGCTACTTGCCTTTTTGATGAACCCAGATTTTTCAGAACTTCTTCTGTGCCCGTTTTTGGAGCTTGACCGGACCCCTTTAAACTTCTCAACTTTAGATCTCCACCGTTCAGTTTGAATTCCTCCATGAGTAGAACAAAACCCTAAAATTGCAGCCCATTCCAATGGTTGGATCTTTCTATCTTACTGTTCGAAATTGACTATCTCTGCAACTCCTTTTTCTTCCAAAATCCGATTTTCCACCAACTTCTGGGTTAATTCGCACAATCTTAGACTCATCCAAATCCAATCTCCACCATTCAGATTAAAGTATCTCATGTATACAGCATAACCTTCAAATTTCATGACAATCCAACGACTAGATCTCCGAGGATCGTCGCTCAAAGTTTGCTGGTCGAACCTCTGCAGCACCTCCATTTTCCTTTCTTCCCTCGCTTTTCTCTCTTCTCTTCTTTCCTTTATTCTTCTCCCAAACCCATGCACGAATTTTCCCCTCTTTCCTCCTTATTTTTGACTTGCTAAAAACCCTAAACCTTTCCTAGACCTCTCCTTTATAAGCTCTCTTAATTAGAAACCCTACTAGGTTGAAGACTTTATAAATAGACTTCTCACTCTTAATTGGAAACCTCCCCATCTTAACCCTCCTTCTAATTCCTCTTTTAAGTATCTTATATAAGAGAAGGATTTATTTTAATTTATTTTCGTGCTAATTAAATTTCTTATTTTAAAATATTACTAAAACACCCTAAAGCTACCTCTTATCCTCAAACTTAAGGCTCCTTATCAACCATAATCACTAATATACCATTTTTCCTACTTTTAAGCAATAATTTGCTATTTAAATCCAAACCTAACCCAAATTAAGTCTAGTTAAATATTTCAAGTCTAATAATTATTTACTTACTCAATATCTTAATTTGGCTAATTGGGAAATGACTAAAATACCCTTTCCTTGGAATTCCATACTTAACCTTTGAATCTTTTTCCAAAAATTCTCCTCTTTATTCTTCACATCAATCTTAACCATATAATGTACTTAAATTAATACCTATTTTCTCAAATCCTTTATATTTAATTTCCTCTCCCCATTTATCCAAATCAACTTTGTTCTTTTCCTATTTAAATGAAGCCACTATTTAATTTCCTAATTACTCAAAATTATTGTTTATTTATTTAGTTACAAATATCTCTTTGGATCATAATATTATTCTTCAATTACCTAAATTGAATCTTAACTTCTCAATATTTAGGCTTATTTAATTTACTTTATTTTAGGAAAATTCGGGGTTTTACATTAACCTTCTGCTTATCCAGACTTAGGAACCAAGAATATGCTGCCTCAGTCAGAGATCTCTGGAAGAATTGAACCATTATCTTTTCATCCTTCGCATATTGGCACATGTCGCCAACATATGATCACAAGTGTATCAAAGGACAGCCAGTGATGTCGAAACTATGCAGTTCAGGACATCGGAATTTTGTTGAAAGTTGGATGTCTGGGAAGAAGCATAGGCTCTCTAGAGTGGTCTCATCCTACATTGGGATGGGCTGGAGTTGCTTCAAGAGATCTTCTTTCATTGCGGCCATTCGAGCCTTATTGTCTTCCTTCATTGCTACCAATATTTCTTCAAGTTGGGCCTCCCGTGCCCTATTCCGGTCTTGCTCTTTCTACCCCATTTGGACAGGCACAAATGGTTCCTGTTGTGGAGGATGGATGGGATCTGCCACCGAACGTGGGAACGGAGTATCCTGCAATGGCAGATGTTCAGCCAGTAATGCTGGCTGAGGGGGTTGCTCCTGCTGGATTTCTGGCATTTGAATTCTCATAGCTCGCATCATGGCCACCTGTTGGCTTAGATCCATTATGACCGGTTGTTCTTCAACCCCTTGCTGTGGGGATGACAGAGTTGGTACCTCAGAAGAATTCATTGCAATCCTTTCTGACTGCGAGTACAGTGCTCTAAATGGTGGTCTTGGTGTAAAATGTCCGAAGATTACATCAAGAGGCTGGCTTGTTCTTCATTGCACCATCCTTAAGGTTTGTGTCAACAGACAGATATCAAAACACATCCCCAAAAGTGTGTGCACAGTCCTAGGAAAGGTTGGTGCCTATCAAGGCACGACTCCTAAACATACTTGTGTAAGGAAGTACACCCAAGTCCTGACCAGCCTTATCCTTTCATCTGCTCTTTCATCTGCTAACGTAAAACTTACAACTTGCCAGCTAAGGCGAAAATTACATGATGTTTAAAAAGCTGAAAGAGAATGCAATCTTAGGGTTGTTAAGAACTCTAAGAAAGGATACATTTGATTTAAAAAGGGTAGGTTGAAAAGGCCTAATTCTAGGGTTCAACTTTCTTTGCTATGATCTGGACTCAAGATACTTCTTGTGGACTCAATGGGTCGAGGCCCACAGTTCTCAGGACTCAATGCATGGATCTGGGGTGGTTCCCCTGATCAAAGTTTAGGTAAGCTCCCTAATTTAGGGCTGAGGTAGCCCGGAATCTAGGGTCTACTCAATTTGATATAAAAGAATACAAGGGTTGCTGCCCCTGATAGACTCTTGGGTTTTAGACTTCATTTATCATTCACATTCACATTCACAGAGTAGGGTGTATCAGAACATTAGGTGGGAAAAGGGTACCTAGCCCGAGACAAATGCCTACAAGGGTCTGAGCCAAGTACTAGACCCTTGCATACCACGGCAAGAAACCAGTGGCACTATAGGAATCCAGATACCTGGGGGGATGTTTTACCTCGCTTTCCCTGGCAAGCCAAGGGTGCGTGAGGCTAATACCATCCCAAAATTTGTTTATACGATAAAGAAGGGTGGCTGCTAGAAAGATCTAGGTTTTGGTAATCATTCAATCGGATCACCCATGCGGGCTCCCTCGCACGTGTCACCCCACACAATTTATATCAAAGCATGTAAAGAAACCACATGTGCGTGAGTGCACATGTGTGCATGGGAAGGAATTTTCATTGTCTCATATAGTAAAGTGATGAATTGGTACACAAAACAATGTTTCGGAAAAGTTCCCAGGTAAATGGAGGGGTCACAGTGGTCCCACTTAAAAACCAATTTCCTTAGGCAATTATCACGTCCTTTATGATAGAACTCCTTAGAATATGTTTTTGCGTATATTCAACACTTACTAAGCAAGGTGGCAAATCTTCCTTGACCCATTTGTGCAAGTGTGTGCATATGTACAAAAAGATTGTGCGTGCATGTGCAAGTGTGTGCACATGTGCAAAGAATAAACCCATTATAATCCAACTAATCAAACCGGGTTGGGTCATTTCCCAGCAGAGTCGCCAAGCTGTGCACACCTCGGGCGCGCTGAAAAAACATGTTACATGTTTTATGGAGTCACCACTACCTGAAATGGTGCAGGTAGACACCTTGTTGATTTTTGGTCTGCACTAGTGATTCCGGATAAGTGACCTGATTACAACCCAGGGAAGTCCTTGGACACCCTGGGTTGCCCCACCGAAAATGGGTTCCCTTAAATTAGTTGGATATTTAATGGGCTCTCTTATTTATTATTTTTACTTTTTCTTTTCTAATTTTTTTATCATTTTAAGTGTACAACAACTATTAATCTATATGTACAAAACCTCCACAAAATTACATTGAAAGTAAAGCAATATGAACAAAACGAAACCATGCTAAAACAATTTTCAACCACAAGAAAGAATTATTGCTTCAATGCTTGTTTCATTTGCTTTTTCCCTTTCTTATTATTTATTATTTTTGTTTTGTTTTGTTTTCTATTGTTTTTATAGTGCAAGATTAACTAATTACTAATTTACAAGGCAAGAAAATGAGACCACCTGAACTACTTTTAACCATAGCCTAATTACTAATTTACAAAGGAAACAAAAAAATGAAACAACCTGAATTACCGCGCTATCCACATTCAAAGATTCATATCTCCCTCAATTATTATCCAAATTGTGCGAAATTTGATTCCTTAGAATCATGACTTTAAAAACTAAAATAACCGATAGCAGTTTTCAAAAATTCATTTTCATTTAAGAGATATAAAGCTCCAAAATTTACTGTTAGACATTTCCAATTGAAAATCTGAACCAAAGAAAATTAAAAATAAAATACCTACTCATAGTGTAGGGTTTCGAGCATATTTTTATATTAAACTAAAATAAAAATATCGCAAATCTCATGAAGGACTCCATACTTGAATCAAACTAGAACTAGGTAAAAAAAATTGGTTTATTTGGAAAACAGGTGCAAACCTCATGCAGGAAAAAAAATTCAGAACTTTACATCTCTGTCTTTTTCTTTTACATGATAAAATTACCCAAAGCCATCAAACATATATACTTGTCTCTCACCAATCATGTAATCTTATCTCAAAAATTGTAATGAAAGAGAGGTCTCACACAATGTATTAAACAAATGACTCACCTGTTATGGATTGACACTTCAAATCAGGTCTTGGAACCTTGGTGTGTCGTGAACAGCAGTTTTCCTTTCTCCCTCTTTGCTAGTAGACGTCCCTCTTCTTTTCTCCACTTCTTCCTACTTGCTGCTTTTTCTTTCAAAGAACTCTCTTACTTGCTCTCTTTTTTTTCAAAGAACTCTCTTACTTTTTCTCCTCCCTTTTGCTCCCAACTTCAAGCCCTTTTATAGAGAATTCCCACCCCTTCAAATTCTTAACACCTAACCTTTCCTCTTACTCTCTTAAACCCTTAACTCTTCCTCTTCCTCTCTTAAACACCTAAACTCCTAATTCCTCATCTTCCTCTCTTAAACACCTAACCCTTCCTCTTACTCTCTTAAACCCTTAACTCTTCCTCTTCCTTTCTTAAACACCCTCATTTATTTAGGTTTGGTCAAAGTCTATTTTGTCCCACATTTTTATTAGGCTTATATATATATATATTTTAAGCTTTGTCTCAATATCTCAAGAGAATATGAGTTGGACAAATTCATCCAACTCATTTCTCTTTGTTTATTATTATTTTTATTACTTTTTAATCTTAAACTTTTATTAACTTTGTTATTTATTTGCATAAGAAACCTCATTAGGAAACTTACTTATTTACTAAAACAACCCCACAAAATTTTAATTTGTCATTGATTACATGGCAGCCACCATGGCGTACACGTGGCTGCCATGTGGCATCCAATTTCGGTTTCGTAAAAATCCCCAAACTACCCTTTATTTCTTTTATTCATAACTTAGGCATTTGAGATCCGATTTGAGCATGGTTTGGTGCATCGGAATCAGCTCAGAATTCTCTTTATTATGGGCTTGTTATTTCAAAAAGACGGGTCTATTAGAAAAACCTTGATTTACGTGCCCACATATATGCCGGTTTAAGATATGCTTCTTGGGCAATTTTATCCCGCCAGACTTAACCAAATGGCATGATGGATTAGGAATCGGGTGAGAACCAAAGTGAGTTGGCTCAAACCAAGGAACCCGTGGGACTCGTCATCCGATGGGGTGGTCTGGAGTGTCTATGGACTTCCCCAGATCGCAACCAAGACCTTTCTCAGAATCTCAAGCCGTAGACTAGCCCAATAGACAAGATTAGGCACCAAAGTGTCCGCCTGCACCCCATCAGGCGGTGACGACTCCAAATTTTCCTGTGCGGCGTTTCCGACGCGCGCACAGCCGTGCGACTCCATTGGGGATCGAACCCAGAATCTCTGGTTAGAATGAGTCAACATAAGAGGGATTAGTTGATTTAGGATCTTTACTATCTCGTTTAGTAAAATACGAAATACGCGTAATTACGCGTTCTTGGGAATCCTGCCAAAGGGACGCGATAATTGCCTAAGGCAAGTGGAATTTAAATGGTCCCCTGTGACCCTCCACTTACCTGGGGATTCTCCCGAAACATCGTAATGCGTGCCAATTCTGCACCTTACTATACAAGATGATAACAATCCCTTTATCAACAAAATCTGGACAAAACTCACCCGATTAGACACAGCACGCAACCCCACTACACACATGGGCACACCACCACACCGTAAATGGATTTTCATTTCTCGTTTTTTGTGATAAACTGTGTGGGGTGACACGCACGAGGGAGGTTGCGTGGATGATCCGACTCTGAATGCATGAGTGAAAGCGGATACTGCATCTTCTTTACCAAGACTTAGACCTCTCTAGCAGCCTACCCTTCTGATTCCTATGAACTGACTCTTGGGATGGTATTAGCACCTACGCTCCCGTGGCTTGCCGGGGAAAGCAAGGTAAACCCATTCCCCCAATTTTTTGGAGTCCATTAGCACCACAGGTTTCTTGCCGTGGCACGCGATGATCCAGTACTGGTCCAGACCCTTGTAGGCTTATGTCTCAGGCTGGGTATCCTTCCCTACCTAATGCTTCTGAATAAACCGTGCTTGTGATTGTGAGGTAGTGTGATGTGAATAATGAATACAAGAGGAGTAAAATTGGAATAAAACCCAAGAGTCCATGAGGGGCAACAACCCCCGCTCTTTGCATCAAAATTGAGTAAACCCTAGATCATGGGCTACCTTAGCCCTAATTTAGGAAGCTAATGTAACTTTGATCAGGGGAACCACCCCAGATCCATGTATTGAGTCCAGTGGGAGCATTTTAAGTCCAGATTAGTCTTTTAGAGCAGATGAAAGCCGACCAAATCAGACGAACAGTTGAAAGCATGCCAGATCAGAATTAGGGCACCAAACCCTAGATCTAGGAATTTTTAGCCTACCCGCCCTGGAAGCAATTTGTATCCTTCCTTTCGGCTCCCAACAACCTTAAGGATGAATTCTTCACAGCTTTGTAAATATTTTGTAAAGTTTTGCCCTTGAAGGCAAGTTGTAATTTTTGCTGAGGTCCGACACCAAAAGCAGACGAAAGAACAGATGAAAGACAAAGGACTGATCGGGACTTGAATGTGCTCCTCTTCACAAGTATGCCTAGGAGTCACGCCTCAACTGGCGCCAACCCTTAGGACCACACACTATGTGTGCCTGAATTTAAATTCTGCACTGCTTTAGTCTTTCGCTTTATTTTGTGAAGCATGCTAAAACTGCTAGTGGTTAGTCCTTTTGCTTGAGATTGTACATGTTTTAGAACTGATTAAGAGTCTAGTGTGGAACCCTGAATTGATTTGGAATTTCGATCGGATAGTTGGCATGGCATCTTCATCCTCGTCTGAGAGAGTCCGTTTCCCTAGGATAGAGAAGTGTGCCTGAGACACCCCCTGGATCCGTTCTTGGATAAGGCAGCTTCAAGGGAGTGAGCAGATTGAATGAGAGCACAAATACCATATAGGACAAACTTTGTCCCTGTTAAATGTGCCGATAAACTTTGTCCCTGTTAAATGTGCCGATTAACTGGGATATGATCCAAGCAGCTTTGCTTTTCTGGGATCCCTAGCTTTCAGTGTTTCGATTCGGGATCAATGAGTTGACTTCCACAATTAAGGAACTTGACCTGTTCCTTTGATTTCGTGACTTAGGAGAACTCGCTAGGATAAGTCTCAAGGAAAGCTGCAAGAATGAAGCTTGTGCTTTCTTTGACCTCTCAAGGGGAGAATTCTAGACCTTAGGAGGTGACAAGTCATTCACAAGGGTCTCCAAAACATTCCTAGCTGAGAAAATAAGAAACAAAAAGCAGGAGAGACCCCGGGCTTGGTTTGACACCTTCACCCTTGTGGTTCTGTAGCAAATCTTCTTTCCAACTGGGGGAGACACCATTAACCTAGCCCTCATGGAAATTGTGGATCAACTCAGGGCAGGATAAATCATGCCACTGATGTAACGCCCCGGATCCAAGTCACATGAAAACCCGTAACCCGTATCCGGTGGTTATTGAAATTAACAGGATCGCACTACCAGAGTAAAGAAAACATGAACTAAATAATGCTAGGCATCAGAGTGCGCTAAACAATCCCAAAGTAAAAGTCACATGACCAAATTTCACTACCCGCAATTATCGGCTCTCCATACGTATCTGAGAAAAACAAACAGAAATAAAGAGTGAGATACGAATATCTCAGCGAGTAGCACATGCATGCAGAAATACACATCTTCAAATTAATAGATTTCATGATCGAATAATCAGACGAGAAAACAAGGAATAACCGGTGAACTCTGTGTACCCCTTTTAAAATATTGTTGACCCAAGAGTATAGGAAGCCATTTAAACTATAAGCAGTTAACATCGGTAATACCTTGGTCAACAAAACCCAGATCAGTTCCAGAAAACATTATCATTTTGATCCATGCTGAAACAAGACAAATTCCACTACTTATCCCATGGTATCCAACTGATAAATAAATAACAAATCCACATGGTCAAGGTCATACAAATATTTGATTGGTTAATCAACATGCCAGAGCGACCTCCACACCTCCATGTACACAGTTCCGGCCTACTCAGGGTTTCGGATACTCTGAAATGACGGTCTACTCAGGGTTTCGTCATCCAATGCCGGCCTACTTAGGGTTTCGACATTGACAACCAGGTCTACTCAGGGTTTCTGGCTGCTCTACACCAGTCGTGGCAACAATCCATGGCCATGCCATTACTCCAATAAAATAAAAGCATCACATTACTAAGCTTAGACTCTGGATCCAGGACAAGCTAAACCAAAACGGTAAAACATCGTATAATCTCAATTCCAATATCAAAGTAAAACCATTCATTCCACATCATGTAAAACTCATCACAGTTCATCACCTGTCCCTCTGGACCAAGCAGTACCTCAAGTACTTTCAGTATTTTCTCATTTCCGTAACACATGCCATTTGGAAACAAAACTCAATTCATTCACAACAGGGAAATCTTTACAATACATTTAAAGTTTCCAAACAAGTGAAATCAGAATATAATAATTCCTCAATCAAAACAGTGTATAAAACAGAGGAAATGTAACTAGTAACTCTTAGTGGTTTGGTATCCGGCACAACACTCATAAATAACCTAAACTCAACTTGGAAGCTTTTAAGAAGTTCACTAAATTTTCCTCTAATAATTTCATAGGCAAAGTAGATTCCAAAGTTCCCAAACAAGTGAATAGTGAAGTGGTTTAACCCTCATGTCACCCAATTACTCTTGGTTAAATCAAAATTTCCATTTCAGTAAGTATAATAGGGTATGCGCTCACTTCCTGAAGTGGGTGCCAGGTGAACGCCGGTCGGCGGTAAGAAAAACAGGGTAAAATGTACCTTGCGCTCACTCGACGCTAAGTGAGCGCGAGATGGGCGCGAGCTGAGCGCCGGGTTCGCGCGAGTTGAGCGCCGGGTTTTCGAGTGCGCGTGAGCTGAGCGCCAACTCGACGGTAAGTATAATTTTAACTGGGCGCCTACCTCCTAGGTGATCGCAAGTGGGCGCCAGGTGGGCGGATACCCACTGCGATTTTTAGTTCTCTGTTATTTCGAGATCTCCAATTCTGGCTGGTTTGTTTAGGTCTGTTATTGCTCCAATACACTCCTATTACTCCCAGAAGACTTCCCAATCACTTTTGGATTTAATCTAAACACATTTAATTTCAAGATAAATTTCAATCTCCGACTCTGTTTCATGTCATTCCAGAAAACTAGAAAAAAACTCAGAGATCACTTAAAATACAACCATGCATCAGAATAAGCTCACGAAAACATAGAACACAAAACCCCAGTTGTAAACCAGTGCTACTCACCTCAGTATTGAGACCTTCTTCAAACTTCCGGCCATACTGGGGATTTGACTTCGAGACCTAACCCGCTGGACTGCCGCCATAACTTTCTCCCGAGCAGCAACTTTTTCCCAAATCCCCGAAAACTTATAGGAGCTTCCTATTTATAGACATCGCTAAGGTTTAACCTAATTTCCCTTTTATCCCTCGAATCCCTTTTATACCCCTCATTAATGTAGGGTTTTCCCTGGATCTTAACTATTTAACCAATTCTTATTTATTTCCGGGTCCGAATGTAACTTACCTATTTATAGTTCCACTTCAATTTCTTTAACACTAATGAACCACAAATTCCTAGCAATAAAATTTTTTTTTTGACTGTTAATTTATTTTATTCTATTATTATTATTATTATTATTATTTTTCTCAAAACTGGGGTTTTACAACTGATCCTAGCTCAACTGTTCCATTCCCTGACTTTGTCCAAAAACGGAACCCGGAGGTTTCAAGGGTGCGCTCCTCTCCTCTACATTTGGCTGCAAGACCACCTGATGGTGTCATCACCTGTCACTGCACATTACGGGGTAGCTCGTGACAACATCTATTGGCTGGCTCGAAGAGAGATCAAACCAGACCTACTTGCTCGTGAGGATTGGTTAAACCACTTTCTTCACCTGAAAGGAGAAACATACCTTAGATGGTGGGGCACATATAACATCCCTTATACCCCCATTATAGCTTTCAAGAAAAGAGAGTGCCTTCCCTTGATAGGCCTCACCCATGCTGTTCTGTACTATCCGATTCGGGTTCTAAGACAGTTTGGGAAGCCTCAGGGAATCCCAGTTAAGGACAATGCGGGCGATTTGATTGGTCCACTCACTAAGGGACTAAGGACGCAGTTGCTGATGGAGTGGAAGACGGTATGCGTGTATCAGGAAGAAGTCTTCATCGAATCCCACTTTCGTGACTTCGAGCAGTGGATAGCTCGGGAGTTCGGCCACGACGGCCCCCACCTCTTCAGTCTGTCGCTTCAAGCGACATTCCAATTCCGCCCCTGTGCGCATGGTCGCACGCCGTAGGCGCGAGCCTCCTGAAGGGTAATTCGGGAAGGTTGGAGTCGCCACTGCCTGATGGGGTGCAGGCAGACACCTGGGTGCCTAGGTTTGTCTAGTAGGTGGGTCTGCGGCTTGAGATTCTAAGCAAGGTCTCGGTTACGGTTCGGGGAAGTCCGTAGACACCCCAGTCCACCCCGTCAAATGACGGGTCCCATGGGTTTCCTGGTTTTGAGTCAACTTTGGTCTCTCACCAGGTTCCTATTCCAACATGCACAATTTTTTGAGTTCGGCGGGACCACTTGAGTGGTGTGGGTCCCTTTACTTGATTTTATCTTGCTTAATTAAGTGGTCTGAGTCTGCATGAGTGAGCCCCGTTGGAAGGCCCACGGATTCCTTGGTGGGCAAAGTATAACCCATATGTCCCTTGGTGGGCCTCAGTCTAGCCTGGGAGGCCCTTTGGGCTTTGGTCCAATGAATTGATTTTTATTTTAAGGTTCAAGTATAAAATTAAGTTGATTTTCATGCCAAAGTGGGTCTGGATTGATTTATGGGCCTTGGGTAGGCCTCACAAGGGATGTTGAAAGATTTTGAATTATTTTGATTAATCTTTGCCAAAATGGGCTAGGCCTTGGGCTTGGGGCCCTTAGCTTAGGAAATTAGGGTTTTGACCCGTTCTTGCTTGGTTGATGGGCTTAGAGGGCCCGATAGGCCCCAGCCCGCAGTCTCGGCCAAACCACACCTAGTCTAGGCCTGCATGCTTCAATCTGGGCTTTGGTGGAGCTCACATGGTCTGGCCCACTGGATTGATTTAATTTGCTTACTTAATACAAAGTGAGTTTGTTGGGCTTGGTGGGCCTCGTTGGAAGGCCTACACTATGTATCAAATTGGACCAGGCGGTCCGAGTCTCATTTTGGGTTTCCGGGTGACCCGAAAACCCTATTGGTTCATCTAGTTTGATCAAAAATAGCATGGAAATTACACAAGATCAAGAAATATGGAAATTGAAATTTCAATAGTGTAGCCGACCTTAGTTGTCAGCTACACACAAAAGCTCATGTAGCCGACCTAAGATGTCGGCTACAAATAGAAACCCTTGTAACCGACCTAAGTTGTCGGCTACAAACAGAAACATGCTGATCCGATTGAGTTGTCGGATCAGCCTAAAACATGCTTTTTTCGGGATTCTTCGAATGGGGTTGGCTTTTGGGGTTCCTAGGGTTTTCTAGGGGCTGCGTGGGCCCCTGTGTGGGCCCACAATGGTTCGAGAATGAGGGGGGAACCTCATTTTGGTTTTTTCATGCAAACTTCATTCAACAATAGCATCTCAAACAAGTTAGTCAAGTTTCATGGAGCACAAGAAAGCATGCAAATCAGCAAGTGAGAGTAGCTTACAAGTGTGTGGGTGCTCAAGTGCCCATGCATTCCAAAATGTCGGCATAAGAGGGCCCATCAAGGAGAAGACTAGCATGTCTTCTAAGAGGGTACATAAGGGTCGAACTTGGGATATTTGAGGTGAGGGAACATGCTAGAGCAGCAACTATCTAAAGGATGAAGATGCTACTAAACAGTCAAGATGATGACTAACAAAAGTGAGGAAAAGGGGAGCATGGTATGGGGTTTATTATGCATGCACATGTATGCTTCATGGAATTTATAACATGCTGCAATCAAGCTCTAAAGCATGCCAAAAAGACCCGACATCATGAATGTAAAGGAAACAAACAAAAGAAAGGATGAAGGGGCTTATAAAAGGGATACATGAGAATTAAAAGAAAGGGAACAAGATCCCTTGATTAAAGAAACAAATGATAGATTAATGATCTCTAAACCATGAAGACTAACCCTTCTCATCCTCCCTTTCTTGGAGTCCTCCTTCCCTCCTTACCATGAGGGTTCTTATTTCTCAAGGAGAAGATGTGGGGCGTGAGAGAAGAAGGAGAAGCATACTAGTACTCAAAAAGAAACTCCATACGAAAAAAACCAACTTATTCAAAGTGCTTGGATCAAACTTATTTCCATATATGTTGAACAAGAGGTAAGGGGGAGTTCACCTAGGGGGTCTACATACCTTATTGGAGTGTTTTGAGCTTCCTTGAGGCAGGAGTAGGAACTTGGAGAGCCTCT
The DNA here is from genome assembly GCA_947561395.2 of Buxus sempervirens. NCBI lineage: Eukaryota > Viridiplantae > Streptophyta > Magnoliopsida > Buxales > Buxaceae > Buxus > Buxus sempervirens. The sequence continues at coordinate 31,352,062 of OX387183.1, forward strand.
CCTAGCATCAACAGCAATGCCTTGCTCTCCTTCAAGTTTTTTGGTGGGGGAGAAGAGGGTAGAGAAGGGTGTAGAAGCCTTGAGATGGTGTTTTTGTGGTAGAGATGAAGAAAACTTGGGAGAGAGCTTGGAGAAGAAAGATGGAGAGAGCAACAAAAATGTCTCCTTTCCTACGTATGGGGCTCCATGGGGCTTTTATTATGTGGATGATGATGGGTGAATGGATATGATGCATGCATGGGGAAAAGGTGTTTGCAGGAGAGAGAGAGATAGAAGGATGCATGAGGTGGTGCATGCATGGATGATGCATAGGAGATGCACATGGGGAACACTAATCATGAGAGAGAGAGAGAGGTGCATGGATGGGTGATCATGGGGGGAAGAGAGAGAGAGAGAGAGAGGTGTATGCATGATGCATGCATGGATACTCATGAGGGAGAGAGAGAGAGAGAGAGAGATAGAGAGAGGTGTTTGCATGCATGATGCATGGGGATGCACATGGGGAACAAGAATTTATGAAAGAGAGAGAGGGAAAAGATGTGGTGGGGAATTAAGCATGTGGGGGATGCGTTATGGAGAAGAGAGATGGAGAGAAAGATGTGGTGGGGAATTAAGCATGTGGGGGTGATTTTCTTGGTAATTGTAGATTAGTCTCTGAGCTATTTTAACATCAACTTGATATTCACAAATTCGTCCCCAAATAATTACAGATATGCCATCAGATATTTTTGAATGTCTTGATTATTTACGGATTTGCCCCTAGACACCTTTTTCTGTTGTTTTCTCTGCTGTTTTTGCCACGTGGGCAGTTTTTAGGGTTTCTTGTTTTGCTCATAACTTATTATCCGGGACTTTGATTCGAGCAAACTCAGTTGCATTGGAATTGTGTCAGGATGACCTATCCACTAGGACAAGTTTGGGTAGCTGTTCTGGGGTTTAGCAGAAAGTCAATTTCTGCTCGCATTGGAAAGGCACGAAAAGGGTCTCCAGGCCAACATTGAGGAAACCGAGTCAATTGACATAGGTGAAATAGCACAACCAAGGATACTCCAAATTGGTAAAAAGTTGTCACCATTATTGAGAAAACAGATGATTGGTTTTCTTAAATCTTATTCTGACGTGTTTGCATGGTCATACGAGGATATGCTTGGGTTAGACATGGACTTGGTTGTACATCGGTTACCAACAAAGTTTGAGGCCATACCTGTGAAGCAGAAGCTCAGGCGCACAAAGCCGGAATGGGCCCTGAAGATCGAAGAAGAGGTCACCAAACAGTTGGATGCTGGATTCTTGTAAGTAACTTACTATCCAGAATGGCTAGCTAACATCGTGCCAGTTCCCAAGAAAGACGGGAAAGTCTGGATGTCTGTCGACTACAGAGATTTGAATAGAGCAAGTCCGAAGGACGACTTCCCATTGCCACACATCGATGTGCTAGTGGACAATACAGCAACACATTCTATGTTCTCTTTTATGGATGGCTTCTCTAGTTACAACCAGATAAGGATGGCACCTGAGGATATGAAGAAAACATCCTTTATCATGCATTGGGGCACTTACTGCTACCGCGTAATGCCATTCGGATTGAAGAATGCAGGCGCTACGTATCTGTGCGCATGGTTGCACGGTACGAGCCTCCCAAAGGGTAATTGGAGTCGCCACTACCTGATGGGGTGCAAGCAAACACCTGGGTGCCTATGTTTTTCTATTAGGCGGTCTGCGGCTTGAGATTCTGTGGTAGGGTCTCGGTTACGGTTTGGGGAAGTCCATAGACACCCCGGTCCGCCCCGTCAAATGACGGGTCCCATGGGTTTCCTGGTTTGAGTCAACTTGGTCTTGGTCTATCTCACCAGATTCCTAATCTGATATGCAAATTTTGGTTAAGCCTGGTCGGGACCGCCTGATTGGTGTGGGTCCCTTTTGATTTGATTTTATCTTATTTAACCTGAGTGATCTGGGTCTGGTGTGTGGGCCCCGTTGGAAGGCCCACAAGGTGCCAATTTGAGCTTTAGTGAAAGCCCAAGTCTCGTTTGGGGTTACGTTGGATAACCCTTTTTGGTTTTGGTTGATTTGATGGATTTTATTTAAAGTTCAAGTTGGGATTTAAGTAATTTTCATGCAAAGTGGGCTTGGATGGTTTTGTGGGCCCATTGGTGGGCCCCACAATGGATGCCAAGTAATCTGATTTATCTTCATTTGTTGCGCCAAAGTGAGCTAGGCATGGGCTTGGGGCCCATTACCTAGGTTTGGGCTTGAAAGCCCAAGATAATTAGGGTTAGGGTAGGGGTACCCTTCCTTTGGTTTGTGGGCTTCCCATGAAGGGAGCTGGGCCCGATAGGCCCAAGCCCGATGTGCGCACCTGATTTCGGTCGCATGACAAGGCGCATGCAGAATGATGGCATGCCTCGGGATTGTTTGGAGTCGCCATTGCCTAATGGGGTGCAGGCAGACACCTGGGTGCCTAGGTTTTTCTATTAAGGCTTGGTCTGCGGCTTGAGATTCTAAGCAAGTTCTCGGTTGCGGTCTGGGGAAGTCCGTAGACACCCCAATCCACCCCGTCGGATGAGGGGTCCCATAGGTTTTCCTGGTTTTGAGTCAACTTGGGTCTTATCTCACCCGATTTCTAATCCAGCATTCAATTAGGTTAAGTCTGGCAGAACCGCCAAAGTGGTGTAGGTCCCTTTACTTGATTTTATTTTCTTAGTTTAAAGTGATGTGAGTTGGATTGGGCGGGCCCCGTTAGAAGGCCCGGGGATTCCTTGGTGGGCTTGGTTAAGCCCACATACCCCCTAGTGGGACTCAGTCTAGCCTGAGAGGCCCTTTGGGCTTGGTTCAAATGAATTGATTTTACTTGGAGTTTAAGTTGAGAATTAATTGATTTCCATGCAAAGTGGGCCGGATTGTTTTGGGGGCCCCTGAATGGGCCACACAGTTGGTTGCCAAATGATTTAAGCTTATCTTGCTTAATTTGTGCCAAAATGGGCCAGGTCTTGGGCTTGGGGCCCTTTACCTGGGCTTGGGCTTGAAAGGCCAAGGCTTCCTGAGTTAGGGCTTGGGAAACCCTAACCTGGTTTGTTTCAATGGGCTTAGTGGGCCCGACAGGCCTCGCCCTTTGTCTCGGCCAAACCACAACTTAACTAAACATGCATACCCTAAGATTGGGCTTTGGTGGGCCTCCAATGGGTTTGGTCCACTCAATTCTTTTAATTATTTTATTTAAGCACAATTGAATGGTTCGGGCTGGGTGGGCCCCGTTGGAAGGCCCGCTGGAAATCAAATTGAACCAAGTCGGTCCATGGCCCATCTTGGGTCTCCGGTTAACCCGGAAACCCTTCTGGTTCATCCGGTTTGATCAAATAAAGCAAGAAAATAGCACAAGATCATAAAATGGCAAAATTGGCATTCTGGTAGTGTAGCCGACCTGAGATGCCGGTTACACATAAGGACCAGTGTATCTGGCATCCTTGGCTAGCTACGAACAAGGCCCTGTTGATCCGACCTGAGTTGTCGAATCAACCTAAAAGCATGGTTTTTCAGATTTTTGCATTGGGCTTGGGTTCCTGGGTCTTTTAGGGTGTTCTATGAATTGTGTGGGCTCCAGAGACGGCCCACATTGGTTTTGGGAGCAGGGAATGCCCCAACTTGGTCACTTTTGGGGACTTTCGGGTTCAGGCAAAACAAAGGGGAAGGACTAGGGTTTACCCCTCCCCTCTTGGGATTTTTACAGCCGTAAGGTGGGGGCTTGAGTGCCCCTACCTCGGTTCTTCATCCATCACAAAACAGCAAGAATCTTGGACAAAGGGGGGCCATAAACCAAGCCTAAAATGCATGCCTTTGGAATCAAGATGCATATGCATGCATTTCCACATATTATGTGCATGAGGGTTTAGGGAGCAAAGGGGTGAGCTTCGGAGAGAGGTGGGAGCTCTTGGAGAAGAAAAATCCAGCAACCAAAAAAATGAGAGAGCCCCCATACGTATGGGACTTGGGGGGCTTTATTATGTGGATGGTACATGATGGATACCCATGGGGGATGCATGCTTGGAGGAGAGAGAGAGAGATGCATGAGGTGTTGCATGCATGGATGATGCATGTGCATGCACATGGGGAACACCAATCATGAGAGAGAGAGACATATGCATCCATGATGCATGCATGGGTGATCATTGGGGGGAGAGAGAGAGAGAGAGAGAGAGAGAGAGGTGTTTGCATGCATGATGCATGGGGGTGCACATGGGGAACATGCATTTATGAAGGAGAGAGAGAGGGAAAGAAGATGTGGTGGGGAATTAAGCATGTGGGGGATGAGTTATGGAGGAGAGAGAGGGAGAAAAAGATGTGGTGGGGAATTAAGCATGTGGGGGTGATTTTCTTGGTAATTGCAGATTAGTCCCTGAGTTATTTTCACATCAACTTGATATTCACAGATTTGTCCCCAGGTAATTACAGACATGCCATCAGATATTTTTGACTGTCCTGATATTTTACGGTTTTGCCCCCAGACACCTTTTTCTGCTGTTTTCTCTGTTGTTTTTGCCACGTGGACAGTTTTTAGGGTTTCTTGTTTTGCCCATAACTTATTATCCGGGATTCTGATTCGAGCAAACTCAGTTGCGTTGGAATCGTATCAGGATGACCTATCCATTGGGATAAGTTTGGGCAGTTGTTCTGGGGTTTAGTAGAAAGTCAATTTCTGCTCCCCTTCAAGTTTGACCGGCTCATATCTTCTTCATCCGGACCCCGATCTGAGCAAACTTAGTTGCGTTAGAACCGTATCGGAGTCCTCTATCCATTGGGATAGGATTAAGCACCTGGCTTGGGGTTTAGCAAAAAGTCAACTTTCACCTCCCGTTCAAGTTTGACCGGCCTGCAGATCTTTCATCTGGGCTCCAATTCCTGCAAACTCAGTTGTGTTGGAACCGTGTCAGGATTCTCTATTCATTGAGATAAAGCAAGGTGGCCAATTATCACTTGATCAAAAAGTCAACTTTTTGTCCCCTCGGGGTTTGACTTTTAGCTAGGGTTTTGCATTTTCCGCACTTCCGGCGGTGCAAAAATGAGGTGCTTACACCCGAGTCACGGCCAAACCATCTAGCCTATCCAGCATGTTTCCAGATTGGGCTTTTGGTGGTCCTCAAATGGTGTGGCCCATTGGATTTATTTAATTATCTTCTTTAATTCAAGTGAGTTAGTTGGACTGGGTGGGCCCCGTTGGAAGGCCCAACAAAGGATCCAATTGGGCTTGGAAGCCCATGTACCATTTTGGGTTTCCGGTTGACCCGGAAAGCCTGCGGGTTCAATCGGTTTGGTCCAAATGACATAGCAAGTCAATCAATCATGCAAAATCAGGCTTTTTATGAAATATTAAAGTAACCGAAATGAGATTTCGGTTAAGCATGCAAGATAGCATAACCGAAATTAGATTTCGGCTATGTAGTGTTTCTGGTTTAACCGAAATTGAATTTCGGTTAAGCCAGAGACCACCCTTGACCGACCTGTGTTCTCGGGCAACCTGCCGAAAACACTTTTTGCTCTTTTTGGACAGAGAACCAATCCAAGGCATTTGTGAGCATGTATGTGGTCTCTGTGGGCCCACAGTGGTCTGAATGAGGCCATTTGGCCCTTTTGGTGGGGTTTTCAAGATCAAAACAGCAAGGGGATGGGGATCATGCTAGGGGGGTCACAAGATGTGCCAGGCATGTGTTTGTGGTGTGAGGCATCCTATTCATATACAGAAGCAAATACCCTAATGCTAGGCAAACCTTATCTCATGATAAAACAAACACAAAGATACCAAGCACGACACCTAAGCTAACATGGCATGATGAAGAAGGGATCAGGGGGGTTTAATGGGGTACATTGGATCAAAAGGGGGAGAGGAGAACATGCTCTCCTTACACCATATAAAACATGTCAGTGCACGTGGTGGAGATGTGGACATGGCCTAACCAAAATATACTCTCATTTCCTCCCGTGAGACACGTTCCTCTCTCCTTACCATGAGAGCTCTACTATTGGGAGAGGAGCATCAAATGAAAAAGAAAAGGAGATCAAACATGCTAAACTCAAAGAAAACAACATGCAAGAGGTGAAAGATATTACAATATGCTCACAATGCTCTTATTCTCATATATGTTAAACACAAGGTGATGAGGAGGCTTCCCTTAGGTTTACAAGTAGGTTTGGAGTGTTCTTGACCTCCTCTTGGGCTGGAACAACACTTGAACAGCACCTCCTTTGTCCACTGATGCTCCACCAAGCTCCTCCAAGTCCCAAAAGTGAAGAAAAATGGAGTGGGGAGGGGTTTGAATGGATTTTAGGAGGTTAGAGGGCGATGGAGGGGTGTAGGAAGGAGGGCTGAGCAAGGTAGGGGGAGCTCCAATAGCAAAAATGGCTAACCCCTTGCAAATGAGCTGCTGACACCTTTTTATAGACAAAAAAAGAATAACCGGAATTTAATTCCAGTTATGAAGCAAATGTAGTATAACCGAAATTTAATTTCGGTTATACTACAAACCATGTGTAACCGAAATTAAATTTCGGTTACCTTTGCACTTGATTATCAATTAATTTTTGTCAGGTACGGAATCAGACAATCTATTGGGCGATTTTTGATTTCGCTTTATGAACTGAAAATATATTTCGGTTATACACAATTTGTGTATAATCGAAATTTATTTTCAGTCATTCTGCTAATATTTTTGATATTTGCAGATTGCCCCCTGGATTTGACGATTTGATACTGAGATATTCGCAGATAGTCCCCTGCGCAATTTTGGTTTAATCCCTGAGATATTTGACAAATTTTTGATATTTAAAGATGGCCCCCTAAGATATTTCGCTGCGTTTTTCGCTACGTGTGCAGTTCTTTTGCCACGTGTGTAGTTTCCGGCATTGTTGCCTGGAAACTTCAACGGCTAATATCTCCTTCATCCGGACTCTGATTTGAGCAAACTCAATTGCGTTAGAACAATATCGGAGCCCTCTATCCATTAGGATAGGGTTAAGCAATTGATTCGGGGTTTAGCAGAAAGTCAACTTTCGGCTCCCCTTCAGGTTTGACTGGCTCATATCTTCTTCATCCGGACCCTGATCTGAGCAAACTCAGTTGCGTTAGGATTGTGTCGGAATTTCCTAATCATTAGGAAGAAGTATGGTGGCCAAATTGCACTTGATCAAAAGGCCAATTTTTGTTCCTTAGGGTTTTGAGCTGTTCTGCTGTCTTTTAGCACATTTTTCCTTCTCTTTTTAGTTTGATCAAAATTTGGGTGCTTACAGTATCAGCGTGTGATGACTCTGTTGTTCCACGACATGATGCACAGAGAGATGGAAGTGTATGTGGATGACATGATAGCAAAGTCCAAGGAAGAAGAGGACCACTTGGTGAACCTTGGAAAGATGTTCGATAGACTCAGAGAGCACAAGCTTTGGCTCAATCCAAACAAGTGCGTGTTTGGAGTTACTTCGGGAAAGCTGCTTGGATTCATAGTGGGCAAGTGAGGGATCAAGGTTAACCCCGTCAAAGCGAAGGCAATTATGGAGATGCCTCCTCCGTTGACAGAAAAGGAAGTAAGAGGTTTCCTGGGCAGGCTGCAGTACATTAGCCGATTTATCACACAAATGACTCCGGTGTGTGAACCTATATTCAAGCTGCTAAAGAAAGATAATCCTGTTATCTGAAATGAAGACTGCCAAGTAGCGTTTGATAAAATCAAGGCCTATCTGATGAGTCCACCAACGTTGGTTCCGCCGGTCCCGAGACGACCCTTGATTATGTATCTGACGGTCTCGGAGACAGCTGTGGGATGTGTTTTAGGGCAACATGATGAGAAAGGAAGAAAAGAACAAGCAATCTACTACTTGAGCAAGAAATTCACCAATTTTGAAGTTAGATATACAGTGCTTGAAAGACGTGTTGCGCCTTGGTCTGGGCAGCCCAGAAGCTTCGCCATTATTTGCTCAGTCACACAGTCTTGCTGATCTCCAATCTGGATCTGTTGAAGTATATCTTTGAGAAGCCGATCTCCACTGGCAGGGTTGCCAGGTGGCAAGTCCTTTTATCTGAGTACGACATTGTCTATACAACTAGAAAGGCGATAAAGGGGCAAGCTGTGGCAGATAGTGGCAGAGCACCCCCTACTCGATTACCAACCGCTCCTGACTCACTTCCCAGATGAAGATGTGATGTGTACCGAGTCCACAGAAGAGATAGAGGAAACCAAGTGGCAAATGTTCTTTGATGGGGCAGTCAATGTAAACGGAAAGGGGATCAGAGCAGTGCTAATCTCCCCAGATGGTGTTCATCATCCGATAGCAACGAAACTCCTGTTTGAGTGCACTAGCAACATGGCCGAGTATGAAGCGTGTGTGTTAGGCCTGTGGGAAGCAATTGAGATGCATATACAGGAGTTAAAGGTGTTTGGCGATTCAAGTCTTATCATCTACCAAGTGACGGAAGACTGGAGAACCAAAGATGCGAAGCTGGTACCGTACCAAGAACTGGTCAAGGAATTGGAAGATCAATTCGAGAGCGTGACGTTTGATTACATGCCTCGAGACGGGAATTGATTTGCGGATGCGCTAGTCACACTGGCATCAATGGCCACCATCACAGATGATACTTGGGTGCAACCATTGGAGATAGAAATTCGGCGCTACCCTGTTTACTACTTTAGTGTTGAGAAAAGCACACCTGAAGAAGAGCCTTGGTACGCGAACATTGAGAGATACATAAGGGACAGAATTCTGCTAGAAGGTGCCTCGGTTGCAGAGAAGCGAACTATTCAGAGGTTGGCAGGGCAATACTTCTACAGTAGGGGCAGACTGTACAAGAAGTCATACAATGACTCCCTACTGCTATGTGTCCGAGAAGGTGAGGCGCAGAAATTGATCGAGGAAGTCCATGGAGGATTGTGCGGCGCACACATGAATGGGCATATGCTAGCAAGGAAGATTCTAAGGATGGGCTATTACTGGATGACCATGGAAGCAGAGTGCTATGCTCATGTCAGGAAATGCCAGTTGTGCCAAATTTATGCAGACAACATCCATGCGCCACCAAATATGTTGTATTCCATGATGTCTCCTTGGCCATTTGCCATCTGGGGGATTGACATGATAGGCTAGGTTCATCCAAAGGCTTCGAACGGGCATCGATTCATTTTGGTGGCAATTGATTACTTCACCAAGTGGGTAGAGGCTATGTCCTTCGTGGATGTGAAGAAATCTCATGTGCTCAAGTTCATCAGAACCAATATAGTCTGTCGTTATGGCGTACTAGAAGCTATCATCACAGACAATTCAAAGAATTTGAACAACAAAGACATGGAAAAGATGTGTGAGGATCTGAAGATCAGACATCTAAACTCCACGGCATACCGGCCCAAGATGAATGGAGCAGTAGAGGCTGTCAGCAAGAATCTGAAGAAGATACCCGATGTAAGCACCTCATTTTTGCGCTCCCAGAAAAGCCGGAAATGCAAACCCTGGACGGAAAGTCAAACCCTAAGGGGTGAAAAGTTGAATTTTTGATCAAGTGATAATTGGCCACCTCGCTTGATATCATTGGATAGAGAATCTCGACACGAGTCCAATGCAACTGAGTTTGCAGGAATCAGAGTCCGGATGAAGGTTCTGCGGGCGATCAAACTTGAGGGGAGCTGAAAGTTGACTTTCTGCTAAAATTCGATCCAGATGCTTACCCTTATGTCATTGGATAGAGAATTCCGACACGGTTCCAACGCAACTGAGTTTGCAAGAATCGGAGTCCGGATGAAGGTTCTGTGAGCCGGTCAAACTTGAGAGGAGCCGAAAGTTGACTTTCTGCTAAAACCCAATCCAGATGCTTACCCCTATGTCATTGGATAGAGAATTCCGACACGGTTCCAACGCAACTGAGTTTGTAGGAATCGGAGTCCGGATGAAGGTTCTGTGGGCCGGTCAAACTTGAGAGGAGCCGAAAGTTGACTTTCTGCTAAAACCCAATCCAGATACTTACCCCTATGCCATTGGATATAGGGCTCCGATACGATGCTAACGCAAATGAGTTTGCCCAGATCGGAGTCCGGATGGAGAAAATATGAGCTAACGAAGTTTTCGAACAGCAAAACCGGCAAACTACGCACGTGGCAAAAAGCTGCACATGTGGCGAGTTGCGCAGGAAAATATCTCGGGGATCAAATTCGTGAATATTCAAACATACGAAATATCCTAGGGACTAAATCTGTAAAAATCCAAGAATATCAGATTAAATCAAAAATGTACAGGGACTAAATCCAAAAATATTTGATTTTCCGACCATTTAGCGGCCGCATTAATGGTTTTTTCAATCATTATGCCGCTCGTGCGAACGGGGCGAGCGCAAAACGCGCTCGGTGCGAGCTCAGCGGATACCCTTCTTCCCATTCTATAAAGGCCGCGTGACACTTCATTGCAAAGGGTTGGCTCTCTTCTTGTTGGGAAATTCTTCAGTCAAAAACTTTTCTTGGTCGAGGGTTTTTTCCTTTGGTTGGCTCCCTTAGGATCGCTGGACCAACTCCCTTCTCCCCTACTTATTTCACCCGAACACCTAACCGTGCATTCCGACTCTCTCTTGTCTTCTTCTCCTTCATTCTTCTACCAAAGACCAGAGGAGCTACTTACGGTGGCTGTTGGAGAAGAAGTTCGCAGCAGTGTTTTTGCTTCGAGGAGATCACACACTTCCACAAAAGAGTTAGGAACTCTCAGGTATTGTTCCCCACTAGCTTTTATATCATATATATGAAAACTAGTTATCTTGCATGATTTTTGTGAAAGTATAGTATCCACCATGTTTCAAGTCGCTTCCACATGGGATTTCCAAACGCTTACTCTTCATCGACCATGAGAGGATCTCCCAGGCTACGGTTTTGGGGAATATAGGATTTGTTGTAAGAGGAAGCGTGTTCCTTATCAGTCTTCTCATCTAATGTATCCCTGTAAACCCCCCTCCTCCTTCCATTCTTCGGATGTTGGTGTGCATGCTCGGAGGTCCGGTCCAGGTGTGGGTGGAAGTTTGTTTTTTTTCTTACGCATGCAATCTCTGTCGGTTGTTGTTTTTTTTATTTTATGTTGCTAGACTTGCCAACATGCTCCCCCAACCCCCTGCCACTTGCTGTTTGCTTCTTGTGTCCCTGTAAGCATGCTCCCATCACCCCCATTACCAGATGTCTATAGTTGTTTGATAGTAGTTGGGTTCATTTTTTTTTCGTAAAGGGATCTTGGGTCGTGGTTCGAAGTAGCTTAGATTAAATTTGATGCATATTTAAAGGCCTTCTAGGAGTGGAAGAAGCACTGGGAGGTGTTACAGAGACTGTAAATCAAGCCAGACATTGAGTTTAAGAAGAAACAGAAGATCAGGTTTCGTAGTGCCGAGCTCGCGCGGAGCATTTTTGCATCCCCCGAGCTCGAGCCGAGCTCGCGCTGAGCTTGCGCCAAGCGCGTGCACGGGTGCTTTTTCCGCTGTTTTCGGTCCGCCGGGCCCGCGCTGACCTCGCGCCTAGCGCCTGAGGTCAGCACACCCTCTTAAAAGTGCCGAACTGCTTATATTTTTTGGAAACCCGAAAGTGCCCTTTACCATACCCTTGGACCCAGTATAGTGAGCCGATCTCCTCTGATGAATGTCATTTTTTTTTGTATTTTCTCTATGATATTTTCTGTGATTTTTCCTTGATGTGGATGGCATTTCCAAACCGAATCAGATGAACCAATAGGGTTTTCGGGTCATCCGGAAACCCAACATGGGACTTGGACCCCCGGTCCAATTTGATTTCCGAGTGGGCCTTCCAACGGGGCCCACTAAGACCAACAAGCACAATGGAATGCATGAATGTGACTTAATCAAAATAAATAAGTTAACTAATCAATCGGGATGAGCCAAACCCAATGCGGCCCACCCAAACTTATTGGTGAATTGATGCATGAAATTTGTGGTTTGGCCGAGACCAAGGGCAAGGGCTTACCGGGCCTGCCAAAGCCCACCAACCGAACCAAGGAAGGGTGCAAACCTTAACTTCCCGTAACTTGGGCTTTCAAGCCCTAATCAGGACTACGGGCCCCAAGCCCAGTGTCCAACCCATTTTCTAGAAACTTAAAAAGATAAATCCGATAAATTACTTGGCTACCATGTGGGCCTATCTATGGGGCCCAAAAACCAATCCGGCCCACCTTTACATGAAAACCACTTAAATCCAATTTGAAACCAAAAGAAAAATCAATTGAACTAACCAAAGCCCAAAGGGCCTCTAGGCTAGACAGAGGCCCACAAGGGTAAATGGGCTGGACTAAACCCACCAAGGACACCGTGGGCCTTCCAACAAGGCCCACCCAACCAGACTCAGATTACCTAATTAATCAAGATAAAAGCAATTAAAGGGACCCACACCACTCAGGTGGCCCCGCCAAACTTAACCAAGCTGCATATTGGATTAGGAATCGGGTGAGACCAAAGTAAGCTGACTCAAACCAGGATAAACCTAAGGGACCCTCCACCCGACGGGGTGGACCGAGGTATCTACAAACTTCCCCGAACCACAACTGAGACCCTACTTAGAATCTCAAGCTGTAGACCAAAGCCCAAATAGACAAGATTAGGCACCCAAGTGTCCGCCTGCACCCTATTAGGCGGTGGCGACTTCGAATTTTCCCGTGCCGTGTTTCCGACGCATGCACACCCGAGAAAATGGTGGTTACCTACAGAGACTAGCATGAGAAGCTGCCTTATGTGTTGCACGCCTATCGAATGTCAATTAGAACATCGACCGGGGCAACCCCGTTCTCCCTGGTATATGTGTAGACACCCCAAATTGCACTACAAAATGAGAAAATAATAAAAACATGTAATTAAAGCTTAAAACAGGTCAAAAATGCATAAAAATTGACTAAGCAGACTTTGCCCGTATTTCCTTCACGGGCCTGTCGCGCCCGAAAATTCTCTATGGTCAGGCGGGCCCGCAGTAACTATACGGTCACCATTGGACCATAGTGCATTTACGGTCACTAAAGACTCGTGCGAGTTTTGTCCTTCTCTCGATTTTCGAGCTTTATCTTTAGTCCAATATATCTTTAAATGAGCGAATTACGTATTTTATTCGCTGAAGCCACCTTGGTTGGCTATGGATGGGCATTATCTCCAATTTTCACCCTATCCTGAGGATCAGGATATATCCTTCTGGACCAGCCTTGCCCCTGTGCTTGCCTATAAATAGAGGTGAGATTCTTAAGCTAGGGGCCACGAAAATTTGAAGTTCAAGGAATTCTAAGAAGCTCTAAGAGAAGAAGAGGAACTCCTGCTGCCTGCCTGCTCAATCCAGGTAAGTCCCCTATCCCTTTTTATTTTCTGTCTCCAATTCTAGATGTAATAGGATCATCTCTATTGCTGTAGAATAAGGCCACATCTGTTATATTTGTCTTCCTAAACTTGCCTCTAAGTACCTCAAGAGTCTCTCTAGCCGTAAAACGTGAAGAGAGAACTAGGGGAAACACTACAAAAAAGGACACTTTTACCGGCGGTAGCTTACCGCCGGTAAAACCACAATTACCGCCGCTAAAACCATTTCCGGCGGTAACTCCTCTTGCCGTAAAAGATTCCGTCACTAAAGCCAATAGCGGCGGTAAAAAACTTACCGCCGCTATTGCTCACTCATTACCGGCGGTAACGTTACCGCCGCTATTGGACATTCATTACCGGCGGTACTTTACCGCCTCTATTGGTATCAGTCATTACCGGAGGTAACTTACCGCCGCTATTGCCCATTCATTACCGGCGGTATATTACCGCCGCTATTGTTATCACTCATTACCGGCGGTAATTCCGGCTTTTAGCGGCGGTATTTCCCGCCTCTAAAACTCATTTTAAAAAATAAAAAAATGAGATAATTTTTTTAGCGGCGGGAACTACCGCCGCTAAAAATCATATTAAAAAATAAAAAAAAATATGCTGCTGTCCTTCAGTAGCATAACCGGGAGGGGAGAGAGAGATGGAGAGGGAGAGAAAGAGAGATAGAGATAGAGAGAGAGAGAGAGAGAGAGAGAGAGAGAGAGAGAGAGAGAGAGAGAGAGAGATGGAGATGGAGAGGGAGAGAAAGAGAGAGAGAGAGAGAGAAAGATAGAGAGAGAGAGAAGTAGAGAGGGAGAGAAAGATAGAGAGAGAGAGAGAAAGATAGAGAGAGAGAGAAGTAGAGAGGGAGAGAAAGAGAGAGAGAGAGAAGTAGAGAGGGAGAGATAGAGAAGTAGAAATAAAAGAAAAGAGAAATAAAGAGAGAGAGAAGTTAGAGAGAAAGTAAACATACCTTGAATAAAAGAAGAGATTCGGCGGACATTTATAGACTCGACTTTTAGCGGCGGCACATAGATTACCGCCGCTAAACTTTACATTTTCCGCGCCCACGAGCTGAATTCAAGTTGAAAATCGCGCTTAAACTTTTAGCGGCGGTAATTACCGCCCCTAAATGTACATTCAAAATTGAAACGCGGGAAGAAGTCCCGCTTGTACCATTCGAAATGGTCTTTTAGCGGCGGTAACAGGTCTTCCGCCGCTAAATAGAATTTCTGGTTTTTTAATAAATGTCTTTTAGGGGCGGTAAAGACACTACCGCCTCTGAAAACATGCTTTTAGGGGCGGTAACTGGCTTACCGCCCCTAAAATCCACTTTTAGCGGCGGTATGTACCGCCGCTAAATGTCCACCGTAGTAGCAGCCGATCCTCTTTAAAAAATGAAAAATTTTTTTACCGGCGGTTTAACCGCCGGTAAATTACGTGTAAACGGGTTTTTACCGGCGGTTCTTAGAACCGCCGGTAAAACGTGAACATTAGTTCACCGAGACGACTTTTTTTTACGACCGTAGTCGATTTAGCGCCGCGAAAATGGACTTTTAGCGGCGGTAAAGATATTACCGCCCCTAAAAGGGCCTCTTCTGGGGCGGTAAAGAAACTGCCGCCTCTAAAAACAGGCTTTGAGGGGCGGTAATTGGCTTACCGCCCCTAAAATCGACTTTTAGCGGCGGTATATTCCGCCGCTAAACGTCCACCTTAGTAGCAGCCGAGCCTCTTTAAAAAATGAAAAAGTTTTTTACCGGCGGTTTAACCGCCGGTAAATTACGTGTAATCGGGTTTTTACCGGCGGTTCTTAGAACCGCCGGTAAAACGTGAACATTAGTTGACCGGGACGACTTTTTTTTACGAGAGACGACTGTTTTTACGACGGTTATGGACTTAGAGCCGGGAGAAAATGGACTTTTAGCAGCGGTAACTGGTTTACCGCCGCTAAAAGGGTCTCTTCTGCGGCGGTAAAGTTCTACCGCCTCTGAAAAAGGGGCTTTTAGGGGCGGTAATTGGCTTACCGCCTCTAAAAGGGTCTTTTAGGGGCGGCAAGGCATATACCGCCGCTAATATATGGCTTTTCGGGGCGGTACTGAGCTTACCGCCGCTAAAGGTGTTATTACCGGCGGAGTGCTACCGCCGGAAATAAGGCTTTTTTTGGCGGGACCTTCCCGCCAACTTGTTACCGGCGGTAGATACGTTTCCGCCGGTAAAATGTACTATAGCGGCGGTAGGTACCGCCGCTAAAGGCTATTTCGCGCTGAAAAAATGCGCGCCATAAAATTTCCGCGCGAAAAAAATTGTAAATGAATTTTTAGGGGCGGAAAGTGCTTTTACCGCCGGTAATAGTGCCTTTAGAGGCGGGAATTAGGTTACCGCCGCTAAAAGGTGCCGCTAATTCTCTTCATTTTTGTAGTGAAAAGAGAACAGGTGGATCCCTAGAATAGAACTCCATATCTGTTTTTTTCCTTTTTTTCTAGAATAAGGCCTTTGATTGTGTTTGTATAACTAAACCTATCTCCAAGTACCTCAAGAGTCTCTCTAGCCGTAAAACGTGAAGAGAGAACTAGGGGAAAAGAGAACAAGTGGATCCGTAGGGTAGACCCCCATATGCTCTAATTTTTGAGATATGACTGCTTTGAATATCCTGATCATGTTTTAATGCTTTTTATGATATATCTGAATGAATTACATGAATCTATGATGTTTATAGCATGAGATCCCCACTTTTTGCTAAAATTTGGATTTTTGCCACTTTTGCACCTACAGCACTGTTTTTGCGATTTTTGTGATTTTAGGCTAAGATCCTGGATTTATCATGATCAATATGGTAGATCTGGATCCAGAAGCCTGAAAGTGAATTCTAGGGTTTCATGATATGGTTTTTAAATCGTTTTTCATTATTGAGAGAAGACCCTACGGTCTAAATTCTCCCCTTTTGGTGTTTTTCATCAATATGGGTATTTTTGGTTTTTATTTCTTGATTTAATGTGAAATTTGGGCTTTATCTATGTCCTAGATTATTCAAGTTCAATTTTGAAATATTTTATAAAAATCATATTTTTTCTAGATTTCTAGAATTTGACTTGAAGCCAGATTTTTGGATTTTTCACTTTAAATTGATTTTATTTGATTTTATCTCAATTTTGTTTTGATCATGAAACCCTAGGAATGGTATGATCATATTTGATAGTTCTGGATCAATCAGAATATTCATATGAAAAAACCATATATTTTTGCCTTTTTTGTGATTTTTATAGCAAGCTTTTTCCTTTATTTTAACATGAACAAATACCTGGCAACCACCTCGTGTGGATGAATAGGGGTGCCTAACACCTTCCCCTGTTCATAACTTAATCCCCTTACCCATCTCTGGTTGTTTTTTTAGGAGGGTTATTTTTACCATAAAATTTGCCTTTTGTGCTTATTTAATATTTTGGTGTCCATTCACGCCTAGATTGAATGGTGGCGACTCTTTGTTTTATTTGATCCCGTGTGATGATTGGAGGAAGTCAAAAGAGGATTTGATTTTTTTCCCCATGTCTCACAACTGGCGACTCTGCTGGGGACTTATGGATTTGAGCCTTTTGGTGTTTTAGTTCATGTTTTTGATTTTTGATTTGCTTGCTATTTTGTGTTCTTAAGCATGTTGAGTATGTTTTAAATCTGAATTATTGCTTAAGAATTCATGGGGGTAGAAACATGCTTAATTTTGATTTATAGGAGTGTTTCTACAAACATGCGTAGGGGAGGTTCGTTTTGCTGAACCATGTTTATTTCTTGCTATATTTTTATGATAGCATGTTTTAATTTTTAGCATGATCTCCATGATGATTTTTGGTGTATAACATGATCATATGTTTGCATGATTAGATGATTTTTTTTATGAGCATGTTTTAGGTGCTATAGGATTGCTGTATTTACTTGTTTATTTTAAATATGCTTTCCTCTTATGCCTTGGTTTGTTTATGCATGGCTGCGAAAAGAGTGGCAAGGGTTTGGGATGTTGTGAATGCACCCTATTTTTACAATGCACTGTGCACCTTTTATTTTTTTACACAGCCTACCCTTAACCTATAGGAAGTTGAACCCGAATGTGTGTAGCTTGGCGCAACGAGGTCGATACTTCGGAAAGCGAAAGTGAAAACATTCACCTTAGAACTTTGAACTAATGATGTGATGATAACGTGGATCTGGGATTCTAGTCATCACTAGGCTTGAGTGCTAAGTTGCCATTAAGCCAAAACCCAAAACCCCTACGCTTGAAGGTGGAGTTACACGTTTTTGGCTAAAGTACACAATTACGTGGGGATATGGGTTTGTATGATTGTGGGAAGGCCGTGTGCATGGCTTACAAACCAGGGCATAATGCGGATGCCATATTGAAGGTAAACAAGGTAACAAGGTAATCCTATTGTTTTGCATTATTATCATGTCATAAGGGTGTTATGGTGCCCATTGGTTCGGGATAAAATTGGTCCCAAAATATGCATGTTTTTTAAAATTGGTACAGCCCATAGGAAGAGTTTCTAACTCTGTTTAGAATCGATCCTAACCTATGTTCACACAAGAGGCAACAAGGGGGTGCCAAATTCTTGAGTATGATGTCAATTTGGAGGGTACATGTGCCCTCCTAAACATGTGTTTTAGCAAAAAGGTCAAAGTCCACGTTGGGACAGTTTAGAAGCCCTGCACTGGGTGAACCGTATGTTTGGATGAGCTATCAAGGTGATCAAACCATGTAAAAACTGGAAAAATATAACAGAGTTCCGTAAAACCGCATTTAGTACACGGGCTAGGCTCGCCCGTATTGGGTATACAGGCCGAGCGCGCCCGTGTTGATCATACGGTCACGGCTTGCTCATAATATGAACACGGGCAAGGCCGGACCGTGGTGAATATACGGTTTTCCCGGAGGATTCAACTTTAATCAGTTTTTCTTATTAAAATCTTCCTTTAACCCTTAAATAATAATAAAGGGAAACAAGTTTGAATAAAATGCTTCAAAAAAATAAAAATAAAAAAATAATTGAATAAAAAAAATTGTGAGAGAAAGGTTCCTTGGGCTTCTGAAAGCCTTTGAATTTCAGACTTTTTCAAAACTCCTGGGCCTCTGAAAGCCTTTGAATTTCAGATTTTTCAAAAATCCTTGGGCCTCTGAAAGCCTTTGAATTTCAAACTTTTTATCAAAAAATCCTTGGGCCTCTGAAAGCCTTTGAATTTCAGATCTTTTGGGCCTCTGAAGGCCTTTGAATTTCAGACCTTTTTCTTTTGGGCCTCTGAAAGCCTTTGAATTTCAGATCTTTTGGGCCTCTGAAAGCCTTTGAATTTCAGACCTTTTTCTTTTGGGCCTCTGAAAGCTTTTGAATTTCAGATCTTTTGGGCCTCTGAAAGCCTTTGAATTTCAGACCTTTTTCTCTTGGGCCTCTGAAAGCCTTTGAATTTCAGATCTTTGGGCCTCTGAAAGCCTTTGAATTTCAGACTTTTTCTCAAAAACTCTTTGGGCCTCTGAAAGCCTTTGAATTTCAGACTTTTATCAAAAACCCTCGGGCCTCTGAAAGCCTTTGAATTTCAGACTTTTCCTCAAAATATCCTCGGGCCTCTGAAAGCCTTTGAATTTCATACTTTTCCTCAAAATATCCCTGGGCCTCTGAAAGCCTTTGTATTTCAGACCTTTTCCAAAAATATCCCTGGGCCTCTGAAAGCCTTTGAATTTCAGACCTTTTTTAAAAAACCACCGGGCCTCTGAAAGCCTTTGAATTTCAGACCTTTCTCTCTTTTTTGTGGGACCTGTTGGAAGCCCTAGAATATTCCAACAATTCAATTCAAAAAAAAAAAAAAAAAAGAAACAAACGAAAAAAAAAACAAAAAAAAAAGAAGCAAATAAAGAAAAAAAATCCAAACTCGTGTTCACCCAGCTTGCACATAGGCATGTGAATGAGATTAATTGGGCACTGATATTTTTTCCTTTATTTTGTGACCAGTACCAATACACTTGCAATCATAGCTCTTGTAACCAGATCAAGAGCTCGCGCCATGAATCCCATTGAAGACGAAGCTGATGCTCCTCACCCAGATATCGTCTTGTTACAAGAGCAAGTGGCAGGACTAGCCCGGATGCTAGAGAACATACTGTCAGGACAGGCCCAACAAGTGCAGGTCCAACAAATGCAAGCCCAGAACCAAGCATCCACTTCCAACCCTGCACCTCCACCCCAAATCAATATTCCACCCCCAGTACAACCAATTCCTGAACCCATCCATGAAACCACTTATGAACCTATGGTGACCAAGGATGAAACAGTTGAATCAGAAAAGGCTAAGGAAAAGGAAAAAATGAGGGAAGAAATGGAAAAGAAGTTCATGCAAAGACTAGAAATGATCCAGGATGAACAAAGAGAAGTCAAAGGGGTAAACAACTTTGGGGGCACCAATTTTGAAGACCTGTGCCTATACCCCAATGTTAACCTGCCGGCTAAGTTTAAGTGCCCAGACTTGGACAAGTATGATGGCACTGGTTGCCCCATGAGCCACCTAAAGTTATTGCGGTGCCCTATGCCAGTTCGGGCACGATGAGGGTATCTTGATCCAACTTTTCCAAAGGAGCCTGACTGGAACCGCATTAAGATGGTTCGCTACTTTGGACCATGGAAAGATCAAAAGATGGAAGGACCTAGCCGATGCCTTCTTGGCTCAATACCGGTCCAATTCAGAGATCGTGCCAGACAGGTACGACGTCATGAGAATGAGCAAAGGAAGGGATGAGACTGTAAGGCAATATGCCAAGAGGTGGAGGGAGACGGCCTCCCAGGTTAGGCCACCCATGCTAGAACAGGAAATGATTTATACTTTCATCAGCACTTTGGGTCAACCATTCTACAGCCACCTGGTGGGTCAAACCACCACTAATTTTGCTGCCTTGGTTCAAGTGGCTGACCGAATAGAAGATGGGATCAGGTCAGATAAGATAATTGACCACTCTGCCATGGTTAGTCAGCAAGACCCTAATCTGAAGAAAGAAAGCGGGATAAAGAAGAATGGGAACAAGAAGGAGGGTGAGGTAAACATGGTACAGCCACCATCTGGCCCTAACAAGCCCATACAAATCAACATACTAGCTCATTTTCCTACTCCACCTGCTCCATCTACCCCGGCCCCCATGAGGGTTAATGTTCCAGCAGCACCTTCAGACCAAAAAATGGTTTTTACTAAGGAGGAAAAGGATGCCTATTTTGCAGCCAGGAGAAATAGGGTTTTCACCCCTATTCCCATGACTCCTTCTCAATTGCTGCCCACTTTATTGAAAGCAGGGTATGTCACCTTAAGAGAACCTAATCCGAATGCATCCAAGGGGAGAAATTTTGACCCTTCCACCACTTGTGATTACCATATGGGTGCACCTGGGCACCCTACTGACAAGTGCTGGCCTTTGAAACATGCCATTAGGGATTTACTGGACCAGAATACCCTGTCTTTCAATACAGGGGCTCCCAATCCTCCAAGAACCGATATTGGACAAAACCCACTGCCCCAGCATCACGGGGCAGGCCCATCTAATGTCATAGGAGTCATCTCTTCTGACAAAATAACCTTTGACCCATCTCAATTAATTGCTCACATAGGGACAACGGTCAAAGTATATTTTGACAGGAGAAATAAACACAAAGAAGTAAATGTGATTTCAAAGGGGAATGATAGTGCTGCAAAGAACATTAGCTCATCTTTGGACTAGGTCTCATCCCTCATGGCCCAGATGAACATCGCCAAGCCACCTTTGGTCATTAATTACAATCCATCCACTTTTACTCCACCCATTCAAGCCAAACCACCATTGGTCATAAACTGTGACCCCCTTAGTGCATCAGTCACTTCTACAACCCCTCAATCAAAACAACTCCCACCTTTGGTTGTTAATGTTCCTCCATCAAAACAACTTCCACCTCTAGTTATTAATGTTCCATTTACCCAGACTTCCCCATCCAAGTCCAAACTTCCTTCATTAGTGGTAAATGTCCCTAAGCCTTCCTACTCTGAATCGGCTGTACCATGGAACTACAGTGAAGCTTTTACCACTACATGCCCTGCAGCTGAAAGCAAGGAAGAAGTAAACCTCATGATGAGGTCAGGAAAATGTGTAGGGGTGGAAGAAAAACAAAAAGAGACAGAGAAAGAAAAGAGAGAAGAAGAAAAAAATAAAGGCAAGGCTAAGGTAGGGGAAGAGGCCCCTCAGGTAACTAACAGTGAGGCTGCTGACCTCATTAAGGTCATAAAAAAGAGTGAATTCAATATTGTCGAGCAGTTGAACAAAGTCCCTGCCCAGATCTCAATTCTGGGATTATTGTTAAATTCTGAAAAACATAGGGACTCCTTGTTAAGGATACTCCAGGGGGCCCATGTGCCTAAAAATATTGAACCAGACCAACTAGCCCGGATAGTTGGTCAAATTTTATCCCACAATGTGATAACTTTTTCTGAGACTGAAATCAGTCCAGCAGGGTACCATCATGTTGATCCTTTGCACATAGCTGTGCTCAGTAAGGGTTGCATGATAGCCCGGGTTTTAATCGATAATGGGTCGGCTCTCAATGTCTGCCCATTGATAACCTTTGTTAAGCTCAATTTGGAGCAAAACAAAATAAAACAAAATGGAAGAATCATAAGAGCATTTGACAGCTCTAAAACACACTCCCTAGGGGAGGTTGAACTGCCGGTCACAATTGAACCGTATATTTTTAACATCACATTTGAGGTGATGGATATATCTGCAGCCTTCAGCCTACTCCTAGGAAGGCCGTGGATTCACTCAGCTAGGGCTATACCATCTACCCTCCACCAAAGAGTTAAATATATTAGAGGGCAAAAGGTGATTACTGTCCTAGCTGAGAATTTGGTTCCTCCCATGTGGTCCCCTGATGTACCTTGTATAAACATGGAAATGACTGCTGACAAGTTGAAATTTTACTATTTTCAATTTGAAGCTGTTAATTTCATACCTGGGGGGTATCAGGAAAGAGAAGGAAAGTTAACCTGCGCTGAGAAAATGGTCAAGAAGGTGCTAAAAAAGTACCATTTTCACCCTGGAAAAGGTCTGGGGGTTAACCTACAAGGAAGGATAGAACCGGTACAGATCAAGAAGATGGTTCACAGAGTAGGGTTGGGGTCCAAGCCAAGGAAATGGAGAAGACAGGGGCAGATAGAAACCATGAAATTCCCTCATATCAGGGAAACTTTTCCAAAGCTTTCTCACATGATTCAGCTGTCTCCTCCTGAGGATCAGTCCAAACCTCCATACTACAATGTCAACCCATTCCAGAAACCCAAACCCTCAACCGTACAACTATATTTTCCACCTCCATCTGCACAAGCATCGGGTGGGCCTGGGCCACAGGCAGAACAAGAGCAGGACTTTTCAGAGGACATTGGAGCATTCTTTGCCATGACAGAAGGCAAACAAGAAGTAGCAGAGGGGCTACCCTTTATTGATTGGGCTGCAGTAGAAGTTCAATCTGGGACCAGCCCTAGAGGAGAAGCAGGCGACGCAACTCACCCAGTACTGGTGATTTCTGATGCGGACCCTGAGCTTGAGGAGCAGGCTTGTATCCCTGCCCCAGATTCTTTTATTCTGAATAATTGGGAGGAAACTCCTCTTACTTTTGAAGCCGCGTTTGTTTGGCAAACAGACATGGCTTCCAAAAAAAAACTCCATTAGTGGAATGCCCTTTCCCTGAAGGTTTTAACGAGCCTTCGTCTTCAGGGAAAGATTTTGTAGAAGGCTCTCAAAAAACACAAAAAGATTTTTCAATTTTTTCTAGAAAAGATAAAGTTTTCAAAAAGGTCCAATTCTACCAGATGCAAAGCCAGTTAAGCAGAAACTGAGAAGGTTGAAACCAGAATGGACTTTAAAGGTCAAAGATGAAGTGGTTAAGCAGTTCCAAGCAGGATTCTTGGCGGTTTCCACATACCCTGAATGGCTTGCAAATATAGTACCAGTGCCAAAGAAGGATGGAAAGGTCAGAATGTGCGTACAACTCCAGGGAGACCATTGATCTTATACCTGTCAGTTTTGGAGACATCAATGGGATGTGTTTTGGGACAGCATGACGATACAGGTAGAAAGGAAAGGGCGATTTACTACCTAAGCTAGAAGTTTACAGAATATGAAGCAAAGTATTCCCCTTTGGAAAAGACATGTTGTGCTTTAGTGTAGGCAACTCAGAGACTAAGGCACTATTTCCTTAGTCACGCCACATTATTTATATCCCGAATGGACCCTTTGAAATATTTATTTGAAAAACTAGCTTTAACTGGCAGAACAGCAAAGTGACAGTTGTTGCTCTCTGAATTTGACCTCACATATATCACACAGAAGGCCATTAAGGGTCAAGCCATTGCAGATCACTTAGCTGCACACCCTTTACCAGAATACCAACCCTTAAAGACCAACTTCCCTGATGAGGCAATCCTGTTTGCTGAAGAGGAAGAAGGTGAAAGCTCATGGCAAATGTTTTTTGATGGTGTACGCGCGTGGGAAACGCGGCACGGGGAATTCGGAGTCGCCACTGCCTGATGGGGTGCAGGCGGACACCTGGGTGCCTAATCTTGTCTATCAGGGCTTTTGGTCTACGGCTTGAGATTCTAAGTCTGTTCTCGGTTGCGGTCTGGGGATGTCCGTAGACACCCTAGTCCACCCCGTCGGATGACGGGTCCCGTGGGTTCCCTGGTTTTAGTCAGCTTACATTGGTCTCACCCGATTCCTAATCCGATATGCAGTTTGGTTAAGTCTGGCGGGACCACCTGAGTGGTGTGGGTCCCTTTAATTGCTTTTATCTTGATTAATTAGGTGATCTGGGTCTGGTTGGGTGGGCCCTGTTGGAAGGCCCACGGTGTCCTTGGTGGGCTTAGTCAAGCCCGTGTGCCCTTGTGGGCCTCGGCCTATCCTAGGAGGCCCTTTGGGCTTTGGTTAGTTCAATTGATTTTACCTTAAGTTCAGATTTGAAGATTAAGTGTTTTTCATGCACAAGTGGGCCGGACTGGTTTGTGGGCCCCTAAGGTGGGCCCACATGGTGGCCAAGTATTTTTATTAGATTTATCTTTTTAATCTGCCAAAGTGAGCTGGACACTGGGCTTGGGGCCCGTAGTCCAAATCTGGGCTTGTAAGCCCAAGTTACCAGAAATTAGGGTTTGCACCCTTCCTTGGTTCGATTGGTGGGCTTTGGCGGGCCCGGTATGCCCTTGCCCTTGGCCTCGGCCAAACCAAGCAATTCATGCATCAATTTCACATAACAAGGCTCGGGTGGGCCGCATTGGGTTTGGCCCGCCCGGTTCAAATTGTTCATTTTACTTAAGTTATTTAATGGCATGCTTTGGTGTTTATTGGGCTGGGTGGGCCCCGTTGGAAGGCCCACTGGAAGTCAAGTTGGACCGGGGGTCCAAGTCCCACATTGGGTTTCCGGGTGACCTAGAAACCCTATTGGTTTATTCGGTTCGGTTCGGAAATGGCATTCATATCTAGCAATAATCACAGAAAAAAACACAAGATGGACACTTTGTCAGAAAAAAAAAACTGGCTCATTGTGCTGGGTCCAAGGGGAGGTACCCGGGGGCCCTGTGGGTGACGCGAAGCGGAGCACACGGGGTGGGGTACCTCCCCGTACCAAGGTACGAGTTGGATGCGCAGCGAACAAAGGGGTTCGCCCCCCGCGGTATGGTAAAGGGTATTTTTGGAATTTTCAAAAAAAATAACAATTCGGCCTGTTTTGGACCTGGCGCTCACTTCCTGAAGTGAGCGCCAGGTGGACGCCAGAACCGGGCGAAATTTTGACCTGGCGCTCACTCGATACCAAGTGAGCACGAGCTGGGCGGGAGGTGAGCGCGAGATGGGCAGGAGATGGGCGCCAGAATTTCACTTGGTTTTAAGTGGGCGTGAGCTGAGCGCCAAGTGGGCGCTAGCTCAGCGGGAAGTGAGATGAAAGGGGCGCCCACTTCCTAAGTGAGCGCCAAGTGAGCGCCAAGTGGGCGGCAGCTCACTGCGATTTTCAACTCTCTGTTTTTTTGTGATCTCCATCTCTGGCCGATTTTTTTCGGTCTGTAACTGTTCCACTAGCCTCCTAACATGCCTAGAACACCTCCCAACTAATTTTGGATTTAATCTAAACACATTTTATCTCAAGTTTTGAAAACTCAGAAAACTCACAATACAACCATGCATTCAAATAATATGCCCAGGACACTTCCCCGGGCTTCGACCACTCCCCAGAAGGCACTCACACTTGTATTCAAATTAACTAAAATACTTCATCCCACAACTCCCAATCTCTTTAAAGGGAAAAGAAACCAAACCCGATAAAAAACAAACAGCTACAGATGCATTAACAGCTTATAAAAAAAGGGGGGGTGATGGGAGCATGCTCAAGGGTGCACAAACAGCAAATAGCATGTTAGCAAGTCCAGCACAAAAAAAACAAAGAAAACAACATGCAGACATTACATGCACTTTCATCCACAGACTGGTCCTTCAAGCAGGCATACTAACATCCGAAGAAGGGAATGCGGAGGGGGGTTTACAGGGGTACAATGGATGAAGGGAACTTGGGAACATGCTCCCTTTTCGGCGCGAGCAACACATGCATCTACCTCTTCCTTACTTGGTGGTCTTCATCAGATGGAAGTGAAAAGAAAAAAAAACATGGCAAGCTTTCATGGCTGTGGCCTCATACCACCGAATAAGACCGGCTTACAAAAAAAACATCGCATATTCATATATGTGTAACCCAATGTAACAGGGATGTTTACCTGGTGGTTCTTGAGTTCTGGAGCAGAGTGGGGGAGCCTCCTCGAAGGCGGACAGCAGCTGGAGCCTCCTCTTTACCGTACCGACAGTAGCAAGCCTCCACTGGTTTAGGTTGAGCAAAAACCTTTCGAACCCTCTCAAAAATCCCAACACTTAGCTTTTTTTCGAAAAATCTTCCAACCCTCTGCGCGAAAAGTCGCGCGACTTATATAAGGGATAATCAAAGGGGCGCCCACTTGCTTGCCACCTCGGCTCGAGCGACCGCATGATGAGAAATCATTAAATGCGGCCGCTCGTTTGTCTAAAGAATCGGGAAATCAAGATTTAGTCCCTGGCAAATTTTGGTTTAATCCGATATTCTCGGATTTTTACAAATTTAGTCCCTGGGATATTTCGAATGTTTGGATATTTATGGATTTGATCCCAGAGATATTTTCCTGCGCAACTCGCCACGTGTGTAGCTTTTCGCCACGTGCGCAGATTGCCGGTTTTGCTGCTCGAGAATTTCGTCAGCTCATATTTTCTTCATCCGGGCTCCGATTTTGGCAAACTCAGTTGTGTTAGAATTGCGTCGAGATTCTCTATCCAATGACCTAGGGGTAGGCCTATGTATCGGATTTTAGCAGAAAGTCAACTTTTGGCTCTGCTCAGGTTTGACCGCCCGCAGAACCTTCATCCGGACCCCGATTCCTGCAAACTCAGTTGCGTTGGAATCGTGTCGAGATTCTCTATCCATTGACCTAGGGTAGGCCTCTGGATCGGATTTTAGCAGAAAGTCAACTTTTGGTTCTGCTCAAGTTTGACCGCTCGCAGAACCTTCATCCGGACCCCGATTCCTGCAAACTCAGTTGCGTTGGAATCGTGTCGAGATTCTCTATCCATTGACCTAGGGGTAGGCCTCTGGATCGGATTTTAGCAGAAAGTCAACTTTTGGCTCTGCTCAAGTTTGACCGCCCGCAGAACCTTCATCCGGACCCCGATTCCTGCAAACTCAGTTGCGTTGGAACCGTGTCGAGATTCTCTATCCAATGATATAAAGCAAGGCTTCTGGATCGGATTTTAGCAGAAAGTCAACTTTTGGCTCTGCTCAGGTTTGACCGCCCGCAAAACCTTCATCCGGACCCCGATTCCTACAAACTCAGTTGCGTTGGAACCGTGCCGCGATTCTCTATCCAATGACCTAGGGCGAGGTGGCCAATTTTCACTTGATCAAAAAGTCAACTTTTCGCCCCTTAGGGTTTGACTTTCTGTCCAGGGTTTGCATTTTTGGTTTTTCGGGGAGCGCAAAAATGAGGTGCTTACACCTAGATCACGGGCGACCTCAGCCCTAATTTAGGAAGCTCACCTAATTTTGATCAGGGGAACCACCCCAGATCCATGCATGGAGTCCTGTATGCTATGGGTCTTGACCCATTAGAGTCCGCTGGGAGCACTTTAAGTCCAGATTGGTCTTTTAGAGCAGGCGAAAGCCGGCCAGATCAGACGAATAGATGAAAGCATTCCAGATCAGAACACGAGCACTAAACCTTAGATCTAGGAATTTTTAGCCTACCCACTTTGAAAGCAATGTGTATCCTCCCTTTTGGCTCCCAACAGCCTTAAGGATGAATTCTTTGCAGCTTTTGTAAATATCTTTTAAAAATTCGCCCTCGATGGCAAGTTGTAATTTCGCTATGGTCCGACACCGAAAGCAGATGAAAGAACAGATGAAAGACAGAAAGACTGATCAGGACTTGAACGTGCTCCCCTACACTAGTATGTCCAGGAGTCGCGCCTTTGCTGGCGCCAACCCTTAGGACCACACACCATGTGTGCCTGAGTTAAATTCCGCACTGTTTGTCTTTTGCTTTATTTTGTGAAACATGTTAGAACTGCTAGTGATTAGTCTTTTGCTTGAAATTATGCATGTCTTAGGACTGATTAAGAGTTTGGTGTGGAACCTTGAACTGATTTGGAATTTCGATCGGATAGTTGGCATGGCATCTTCATCCTCGTCTGAGAGAACCCGTTTCCCTAGGATAGAGAATTGTGCCTGGGATACCCCCTGGATCCGTTGTTTGACAAAGCAGCTCCAAGGGAGTGAGCAGATTGCATGGGAGCACAAATACCATATGGGACAAACTTTGTCTCTGTTAAATGTGCCAATCAACTGGGATATGATCCAAGCAGCCTTGCTTTTCTGGGATCCCCAGCTTTCTGTATTTCGATTCGGGATCAACGAGTTGACCCCCACAATTGAGGAAATTGACCTATTCCTCCGATTTCGTGACTTAGGAGAACCCGTTAGGCCAAGTCTCAAAGAAAGCTAC
Source organism: Buxus sempervirens (assembly GCA_947561395.2). Classification (NCBI taxonomy): domain Eukaryota; kingdom Viridiplantae; phylum Streptophyta; class Magnoliopsida; order Buxales; family Buxaceae; genus Buxus; species Buxus sempervirens. The sequence goes on from OX387183.1 coordinate 31,380,497, forward strand.
AAGAATGAAGCTTGCGCTTTCTTTGGCCTCTCAAGGGGAGAATTCCAAACCTTAGGAGGTGACAGAGCATTCACTTGGGTCTCCAAAACATTCCTTGCTGAAAAGATAAGAAACGAAAAATAGGAAAGACCCCGGGCTTGGTTTGACACCTTCACCCTTGTGGTTCTGTCGCAAATCTCCTTTCCAACTGGGGGAGACACCATTAATTTGGCCCTCATGGAAATTGTGGACCAACTCAGGGCGGGATACCGAATCATGCCACTAATCCTAGCTCAGCTATTCCATTCCCTGACTTTGTCTAAAAACGGAACCCGAAGGTTTCAATGGTGCGCTCCCCTTCTCCACCTTTGGCTGCAAGACCATCTGATGGTGTCATCACCAGTCAGTGCATATTACAAGGCAACCGGCGACAACATCCATTGGTTGGCTCAGAGAGAGATCAAACCAGACCTACCCACCCGTGAGGATTGGTTCAACCACTTGCTCCACCTGAAGGGAGAAATAGACATTCGATGGTGGGGCACATACAACATCCCTTACACCCCCATTATAGCTTTCAAGAAAAGAGAAGGACGTGCCTTGATAGGACTCACCCATGCTGTGCCGTACTATCCGATCCGGGTTCTGAGAAAGTTTGGGAAACCGCAGGGAATCCCGGTCAAGGACGACTTGGGCAATTTGACTGTTCCACTCACCAAGGGACTAAGGACCCAACTGCTGGCAGAGTGGAAGACAGTTTGCTTATATCGAGAAGACGTCTTCATCGAATCTCACTTTCGAGACTACGAGCAATGGATAGCCCGGGAATTTGGCCATGACAGCCCCCCACCACTTCAGCCTGTCGCATCAGGCGACATTCCAGTTCTGACTCCTAACACATATAGGAACAGGGTGGCCGAACTGCAAGAGACCCACTCCCGTATCCATTCAGCTTATGTGGATTCGGAACGGGAGAGTAGGCATGCCAATATGGCCTTGCAACAGGAAATGGAATTGGTGCGCAAGCGGGCTGAGGAGGACCGACGTCTGCGGAACAAGCTTTTGCGAGCCTTGAGGAGGCAAGACGTGTCCTCCCACTATGATGATGACCAACCTAGCTAGACTTTGGCTTTGTTGTATTTTGATAAGCATGATGATGTACTTTGTGCCGCGGCGGCACTTTTTGATTGAAGCATGAATTTATTATCACTATGCTATGTTGTTCAAACTTAACAAAACAAGAACAAGAAATGAAAGAATTAATTCCCTCCAATAGGGCAACTCGGTCTCCGACAGACCACCTCTTCTCAGATAATTGCAATATTCCTGGTCGCCGCATGGCATCTCTTTTATTGAGATCGCAAAACCCAGCAAGTGTTTAAAAACACCCAAGACCTTGAGCTCAGATCACACCCGTCTGTATCTTTTCGAGATCATTCGGTCAAACCTTTGGGGCACTGAAGCCACCGGTGATTGAACCGTTTGGTGGATGAACGTCCTGGTATAGCCTTCCCTTTGTGAGGCGCCGAAGTCAATGGTGATTGAACCAACGACTAGCTAAGGCACGCCCGGGAACTACTAGCCGAAATCTTGGGGCACTGAAGCCACCGGTGATTGAACCGTTTGGTGGATGAACGTCCTGGTATAGCCATCCCCTTTGTGAGGTGCCGAAGTCAATGGTGATTAAACCAACGACTAGCTAAGGCACGCCCGGGAACTACTAGCCGAAATCTTAGGGCACTGAAGCCGCCGGTGATTAAACCGTTTGGTGGATGAACGTCCTGGTATAGCCTTCCCCTTTGTGAGGCACCGAAGTCAATGGTGATTAAACCAACGACTAGCTAAGGCATGCCCGGGAACTACTAGCCGAAATCTTAGGGCACTGAAGCCGCCGGTGATTAAACCGTTTGGTGGATGAACGTCCTGGTATAGCCTTCCCTTTGTGAGGCGCCGAAGTCAATGGTGATTGAACCAACGACTAGCTAAGGCACGCCCGGGAACTACTAGCCGAAATCTTGGGGCACTGAAGCCGCCGGTGATTAAACCATTTGGTGGATGAACGTCCTGGTATAGCCTTCCCCTTTGTGAGGCGCCAAAGTCAATGGTGATTAAACCAACGACTAGCTAAGGCACGCCCGGGAACTACTAGCCAAAGTTAGGCGCCGATGCCGCCAGTGAATGAACTGGAGATCGGCTGAGGTACGCCTGGGTGCTGCTTTTTAGCTCACCTCCTGCGGAGACCCTGCATTGGTCCAACCCTGTGATTCTGAGCTCAAACAAAACCCCTTAAATTGAAGGTTCTCTTTCCTTGCCTAAACAGCTAAAATAGATCAGTGATTTAGGGTTCTCTTTCCCAGTCGCTTCCAAGTGACTAAAATAGATCAGCTAATTCATTTAGGGTTCTCTTTCCCAGTTACCTACGGGTAGCTAAAATAGATTCGGTCACTAGGGTTCTCTTTCCCAGTCGCTTCCAAGTGACTAAAATAGATCAGCTAATTCATTTAGGGTTCTCTTTCCCAGTTACCTACGGGTAGCTAAAATAGATTCGGTCACTAGGGTTCTCTTTCTCGGTCACTTCCGAGCGACTAAAATAGATCAGCCTTCAAAAAAAAGTAGGGTTCTCTTTCCCAGTCACTTCCGAGCGGCTAAAATAGATCAGCTTTCAGAAAAATAGGGTTCTCTCTCCCAGTTGCCTGCAGGTGACTAAAATAGATTCGTTCAATAGGGTTCTTTTTCCCGGTCGTCTTAGGATAGCCAAAATAGATCAGTTTTCACAAAAAAAATAGGGTTTTCTTTCTCAGTTACCTGCGAGTAGCTAAAATAGATTCGGTCACTAGGGTTCTCTTTCCCAGTCGCTTCCAAGTGTCTAAAATAGACCAGCTTTCAAAACACAGGGTTCTCTCTCCCAGTTGCCTGCGGGTGACTAAAATAGATTCATTCAAAAGGGTTCTCTTACCCGGTCGTCTTAGGACAGCCAAAATAGATCAATCTTCAGATTCATTCAAGGTTCTCTTCCCTTGTTACCCACGGGTAGCTAAAATAGATCAGATAATTCAAAATCAGGTTCTCTTCCCTTGTTACCTTAGGGTAGCTAAAATAGATCAGTTAGTCAAATCATATCAAAAAATAAATAAATAATAAATAAATGAAGGAATAAATTCAATGAGATAAAATTGTGTAATCACTTTGTGTAAAATTGCACTAATGCCTGCGAATTGTCCCATCAGGTACCAAAAATTGCTTTCAGAAGTCCATACCTGTTAAGATCGAGGAGAAGGCTCGACATGGAACAGCAAGGAGAACAGACGCCGCCAGGGCAGCATCCGGCAGAATCCAGCCATGCCCAAGTGGTCAATGAGATGCAGCAAAAAATGGACAGCATGGGCTCCATCATCCAGGAACTTATGGCAGAGCTAAGAGAACTGAGACAGGGCCCGTCGGGGGCACCGGCCACCCAGCAGCCGCAGCCACAGTTCCCGCCCCAAGCAGAGCCGGTGCCACCACCACGTCCAGTAAACCCCCCTAGCACTGCCACCACCACCACCGGCAGCGCCATTCCACGTCGCACAACAAGATCAATTTCTGCCTATCCATCTGGGACAGGGTGATGAGGACTGGTACCGAACCCAGGAGGTATAGTTTGAGGAGAAGCTGACAGCTGTAAGGGAGGAGAACAGAACAGAAATGGCCGCCCTGAAGGAGCAGCTCCAACCCAGCACAGTGCAGAGTGAGGCTACTCTGGAAAGCCTCTGTTTCTTTTCAGATATTCAACTCCCGGCTAAGTTCAAATGCCCTGAGTTGCACCAATTTGACGGCACCGGGTGCCCACTGAATCATCTAAGGTCGTACTTAGGCGACATGTGTCAGTATTCCAAGGAAAAGCGGATCATGGTACAGTTCTTCCAAAAATCACTAACCGGGGCTGCTTACGCTTGGTTCCTAAGTTTAGACAAGGCTAAGATCAAGACATGGAATGACCTGGCAGTAGTCTTTATCCAACAATATCGCCTGAATAGTCAAATAGTACAGACAAGGGCAGAATTGCAGAGGCTGGCGAAGAAGAGCCAAGAGTCGGTAAGAGAATATGCCAAACGCTGGAAGGAGTTGGCCACACTGGTACAGCCGCCACTGTTGGAACAAGAAATGACATCTCTATTCATCGCGTCACTGGGACAGCCATTCTTCACTTTGCTGCTAGGGCAGAGTACCTCGAATTTCAATGACCTAATTTTGACTGCGGATCGGATTGAGGATGCAGTAAGAGCTGGGAAAATAGATGGCAGTGGGTAGAGTGCCGCATCGAGGAGCCCAGTGTCAGGGCAGGCTAACAGAAACCAAGGACAAGAGCCTCGGAGGCAAGAACAGCAGGCAGTAAACTACGTACATCCGGCACAACCTTATCACTTCTCCCAAGGACCAGAGGCAGTGGCACCTCAAGGGACCGGGCAGACAGCCTACCAAGGGGTAAGGAAGATGAAAGAAGAATTTGAAGCTAGGATGAAACAGGTTTTCACCCCCTGCCCTATGCACCTGCGGAATTGCTACCCACCTTGCTGAAGAAAGGGTACCTGCAAACCAAAGCCCCGAATCCCAGACTAGTCAATGCTAGGAGCTACAACGCTGCAGAGCGGTGCGAGTACCACTCTGGTGCCCCAGGACACCATACCAATCGGTGTTGGGATTTGAGGCACGACATCCAAGACCTGATTGACAGCAAGCGCATCACGGTCGACCCGCCAGCGCCACCTGCCCAGACTCCAGCCGCCGGCATCACTACCAATCCTCTCCTAGATCACTCAAAGGCCTCCACCAGTAGGGCGGCGAATCAAGTGAGTAGCAATCAGGACACCGGGCAATTCGACCCTTCCACATTTATTGGCCGACCGGGGTAGACAGTGAGGGTGCAGCTTCGAGCAGAAACCCACCCGACAGCGCTCGCAGTCATGGGAAGTGCAGACGTCTTTGCAATTGAGGATGAACCGCAGAGTAGTGAGGAAGTCACGGAAACATGGAACCCGGTACAGTGCGGATGGATCACCGACTCCCCACCCCCTCCACGCAGAGAAGGAATCAGCAGTTCAGAAGGACCCTGGTTCCGAAATGGGCCACAGGACACAGACGCGTCAGTGGGTAGTTCAAGGGTACCCCCGCAGATGTCTACCTGATGGCCACCTGAATATATGTTTACGACATCAGAGCCGGACCTACAATCCCTCACCGACCCCCTGTCAGCGGAACCGAGTTCAGAATCCTCTTCCCACGGCACGTCTGAGTGGTTTGTCCCCCCTCATGCCACGGAAGAAGAAGAACCACCATCCACTCCTGAATCAGCAACCCTGCTTGATCCGTATGAGAGCTCGGACGAGTCCCCTGATACGGACTCAGAAGACACATCGGCAGAAGAAAGTAGGGCAGTGACCGTTATCGAAGGAGATGGCAGTGACTTCCCTACTGATTTCCCTCTGGTGCACTTCCACCCACACACAGACCAAGAGTTTTTCTACCCCACCCCTCTCGTCAACCCCTCCGCTTTTAACATCCACGATATCATGGACTCACCTCCACAAGATCCCTTCCACCTTTCATTCGAACCACCCACACTGAATCTTTCAAAGCTCAACCTGGAGCCACCCTCGTACAAGGCCGCACCCCCACCTTACCCCACCCAACCTTTCCACCATCAAGCCACCTCCACAACCACCATTGAAGCAGAAATCGACCGAATCACCCGATCTGGTCGATACGTAAACACCGATCCCCCACCCGCACCAGAGGGAGCAGAGGTAGAAGCAGAAGCAAAAAGGAAAGAAAAAGGGAAGGATGTGGTCACTGAATTGCCACAGACCCTCAAAAGAAAGGGGAGGGCCACCGAAGAGGAGATCATAGAATTGCACCACAGTGTTTTCACTCCAGAGTACGACCTTCTCCAGCAGTTGAACAAGGTGCCCGCCCAAATCTCCATAATGCAACTTCTGATTGATTCAGAAAAGCATAGGGTAGTGTTAATGAAGGTCCTGGGGGACGCACACGTACCAGCAGGCATTGATCCCGAGCAACTAGGGGCAGTGGTGTCAGTGATCATGGCACCCCAGGCCATCTCCTTCTCTACAGCAGATCTGCCACCTGAGGGTTACGACCATGCTAAGCCGCTTTACATCACAGTGAAGTGCGTCGATCTCATCGTGAAACGTGCCATGATTGACAACGGGTCAGCGTTGAACATATGCCCGATGAGGACATTCCACAGTCTACAGTTGAGCCCTACCATGATCAAGCCAAGTGGGCACAATGTCAGAGGCTTTGACAACGCCCGAAGGGACTCACTGGGAGAGGTCACTTTGGTGATCATGATTGCAAATAGGCCCTTTACCATGGAGTTTGAACTCATGGATATCAACGCCTCGTTTAACTTGCTGATTGGGAGGCCGTGGCTGCATCAGGCAGGAGCAGTATCTTCCACACTGCACAGAATGGTCCGGTTCGTGTCAGGCAACGAACTCATAACAGTACATGCTGAGGATCATCGAGAGTTCGAAAGGGTCAGAGTACCCTATGTGGATTATGAGTTGCCCACCACACTCAATTTCCAAGTAGTGGAGATGGGGCAGGTAAAGCGTATCCCTGAATCTGAAAGGGGGCGACGACTCTCGAAAGGGAGGAGAAAGTACATGTTCAGCGCTGCTGACTACGCAGACTGGGGTCTCAGAGCCAGTGATGGACTGGGCAAGTATAAGCAAGGAATTAAGGCAGCCATCCAACCTTATGGGCACACTACTGGGTTTGGACTGGGGTTCAGGCCACAGCCGGAAGACTACTCCCGACTTCTTGGGAACCGTACCGAAAGGAAAAGGGCAAGAACTGAAGGAAGAGACCCCCACTGGCCCATATGCGTGCACGGGAACTTATACCACCGCTTCACTAACATGGAGCGTGAAGCGGCCCAAGCCATCGAGAATATAGTCCCTCAAGGATGGGGAGATGAGTTTCTGGACACCCCTGCCGAAGAAGAAGACTACCTACAAGGCCTAGCCCAAATGCTCTGGGAGGAGCCACCATCTATGGACATGATTGGAGATGCTATAGAGGTAGACCCGTTGGCTCCTGAGGGGTCACCAGATGGCCTGCCAGCACTGGTCGCCCTAGACTCTGTTGACGAAGTCACCATGGCTTTTGCCCCACCAAATGAAGAGTTCATCCCTGATGGGATCCCAGTCAACTCTGCGATTACGCTGGAAGTATCGCCACCTGCTCCCGTTGAAGAATCCAAAGAAGAAGGTCCAGTCATGCATGTCTGCATGAGGGAAGGGCGAGACAGCTCAGGAGCACCAACCCGCAGGCCAAGGTCGCCTCCTCCACGCCCCTATATTCCGCACCCTGGAACTCGCGATGGTTTGAACCGCATGTTCCGTAGCATGCCCCAGGTGCTGGGGCCGGTACCGGAAGAAGTGTACCATGCAGCTTACGGCAAATGGGCACCACCAGCTTACTCTTCTACAGTGCCTGGGATACCAACTGGGATACCCATAATGTTTGCACCCCCCAGAGTTGACCCGGCCAACGAAGTTACCATTGCGTATGCGCCACCCGAGGACGAGATACCGTGGGCCATCCCCATTAGTGGAGCATGGATGGGGATATCATCAGAATCTAGTCCCCAGTCAGAGAGAAGCCAGAACAAGCCAGTAGGAGGCGCAGCACAAGATCCGATCTGCATATCTTCTGATGACAGCGCCAACATGGTACTGGCTGAAGAACCAGAAACGGCAGTCATCATCAGCAAGAAAGACCAGACACCACTCAGGAACTGGAGCACTACACCTTTTGCCATCAGCAAAGCTGCTATCCCAAAGAGAGTTTCTATCACCTCTGAAGTTTCTGTTGTAGCTACTGCTGAAGTTTTTAATGAATATCTGAATGCTTCCTACTACTTGCATCTGTTTGAAAATGAAAATACCAAAAATAAGCAACTTGAACATCGCAATCTTAGTATCAATCCCGACGCACACCTGGAAGATCTGGGGCACGGGATAGGTAATGAGATTGCCATAATTAAACAAAAAGAACAAAAAGAAATTGAAAAGCCAGTACATATGGCAATGATAAATGAAATTCATGAGCCAGTGTCCAATCCTGAAAACGAGCGAGAACTCGACAAGTCAGATTGGGGCACTTGCCCATCGCAGCAAGAAGATTCAGACATCGTCCCCTGTGAGTCTTTCGAGCATGAGGACGATGATGAATCATGGGAGACCCCGCTCGAATTCCAGCTTGCATTGGAAAGGCATGAAAAGGGTTCCCAGGCTAACATTGAGGAAACAGAGCCAATCGACATAGGTAAAATAGCACAACCAAGGATCCTCCAAATTGGTAAAAAGCTGTCACCATTATTGAGAAAACAGATGTTTGATTTTCTTAAATCTTATTCTGACGTGTTTGCATGGTCATACGAGGATATGCCCGGGTTAGACATGGACTTGGTTGTGCATCGGTTGCCTACAAAGTCTGAGGCTGTACCTGTGAAACAGAAGCTCAGGCGCACAAAGCCTGAATGGGCCCTGAAGCTCAAGGAAGAGGTCACCAAGCAGTTGGATGCCGGATTCCTGCAAGTAACTCACTATCCAGAGTGGTTGGCCAACATCGTGCCAGTTCCCAAGAAGGACGGGAAAGTCAAGATGTGTGTTGACTATAGAGATATGAATAGAGCAAGCCCGAAGGACGACTTCCCATTGCCACACATTGATGTACTAGTAGACAATACAGCAACGTATTCGATGTTCTCTTTCATGGACGGTTTCTCTGGTTACAACCAGATAAGGATGGCACCTGAGGATATGGAGAAGACATCCTTTATCACGCACTGGGGCACTTACTGTTACCGCGTGATGCCGTTTGGACTGAAGAATACAGGTGCTACATATCAGCGTGCGATGACTTTGTTGTTCCATGACATGATACACAAGGAGATGGAAGTGTATGTGGATTACATGATAGCAAAGTCTAAGGAAGAAGAAGACCACTTGGTGAACCTTGGAAAGATGTTCAACAGACTCAGAGAGCACAAGCTCCGGCTCAACCCAAACAAGTGTGTGTTTGGAGTTACTTCAGGGAAACTTCTCGGCTTCATAGTGGGCAAACGGGGCATAGAGGTCGACCCTGTCAAGGCAAAGGCAATTCTGGAGATGCCTCCTCCGTCGACAAAAAAGGAAGTAAGAGGGTTCTTGGGCAGGCTGCAATACATTAGTCGATTCATCGCGCAAATGACTCCTGTGTGCGAGCCTATATTCAAGCTGTTGAAGAAAGATAACCCTGTGGTTTGGAATGACGACTGCCAAATAGCGTTTGATAAAATCAAGGCCTATCTGATGAGTCCGCAGACATTGGTCCCGCCTGTCCCAGGACGACCTTTGATCATGTATCTGACAGTCTCTGAGACGGCGGTAGGATGCGTGTTAGGGCAACACGATGAGAAAGGAAGAAAAGAACAAGCAATCTACTACTTGAGCAAGAAATTTACCAACACCGAAGTCAGATACACAGTGCTTGAAAAGACGTGTTGCGTACTGCTCTGGGCAGCTCAGAAGCTCCGGCATTACTTGCATAGTCACACTGTCCTGTTGATCTCCAATCTGGATCCGTTGAAGTACATCTTTGAGAAGCCGATCTCCATTGGCAGGGTTGCCAGGTGGCAAGTCCTTTTATCTGAGTATGACATTGTCTACACAACTAGGAAGGAAATAAAAGGGCAAGCTGTGGCGGATCACCTGGCAGAGCATCCACTACCTGACTACCAACCGCTTCTGACTCACTTCTCAGACGAAGATGTGATGTGTACAGAGTCCGCAGATGATACAGAAGAAACCAAGTGGCAAATGTTCTTTGACGGGGCAGTGAATGTAAATGGAAAAGGGATCGGAGCAGTGCTAATCTCCCCAGACGGATTCCATCACCTGATAGCAGCGAAACTTTTGTTTGATTGCACTAGCAACATGGCCGAATATAAAGCATGTGTGTTAGGCCTGCGAGCAGCAATCGAGATGAATATACAAGAGCTAAAAGTATTCGGTGATTCAAGCCTTATCATCTATCAAGTGATGGGAGACTGGAAGACCAGAGATGTGAAGTTAGTGCCATACCAAGAGCTGGTCAAGGAATTAGAAGAGGAATTTGAGAGCGTGACATTCGACTACATGCCACGAGATGGGAACCGATTTGCAGATGCATTAGCTACGTTGGCATCAATGGCCACCATCACAGATGATGCTTGGGTGCAACCATTGGAGATAGAAATTCGGCGCTACCCTATTTACTGCTTCAGTATAGAAAAAAGCGCACCCAAAGAAGAGCCTTGGTATGCGGACATCGAAAGGTACATAAGGAACAGAATTCTGCCAGAAGGTGCCTTAGCTGCAGAGAAGCGAACTATCCAGAGGTTGACAGGGCAATACTTCTACAGTGGGGGCAGACTGTACAAGAAGTCATACAATGACTCCCTATTGCTATGTGTCAGAAAAGCCGAGGCGCAGAAATTGATCGAGGAAGTCCATGGAGGGTTGTGTGGCGCACACATGAATGGGCATATGCTAGCAAGAAAGATTCTAAGGATGGGCTATTACTGGACGACCATGGAGGCAGACTGCTACGCTCATGTCAGAAAATGCCAGTTATGCCAGATTTATGCCGACAACATCCATGCACCACCAAATACGTTGTATTCTATGACATCACCTTGGCCGTTTGCCATCTGGGGAATCGACATGATAGGCCAGGTCCACCCAACGGCTTCCAATGGGCATCAATTCATCTTGGTGGCAATTGACTATTTTACCAAGTGGGTAGAGGCCATGTCCTTCGTGAATGTGAAGAAATCTCATGTGCTCAAGTTTATTAGAAACAATATAGTCTGTCGTTACGGAGTTCCAGAAGCGATCATCACTGATAATGCAAAGAATCTGAATAATAAGGACATGGAAAAGATGTGTGAGGATCTGAAGATCAGGCATCTAAACTCCACGGCATACCGGCCCAAGATGAATGGAGCGGTAGAGGCTGCCAACAAGAATCTGAAAAAGATACTTGAGAAAATGGTAGTCACTTACAGAGACTGGCATGAGAAGCTGCCCTATGCACTGCACGCCTATCGGACGTCGATTAGGACATCGACCGGGGCCACCCCGTTCTCCCTGGTATATGGAATGGAAGCAGTCCTCCCAGTGGAAGCACAGATTCCGTCACTCAGAATTCTGAAGGAAGCTGAAATCAATGACGTCGAATGGGAGGAATCCAGATTTGACCAGTTGCAGTTATTGGATGAAAAGAGGATCAAGGCTTTGTGTCATGGCCAACTCTATCAACAGAGAGTGGCACGAGCCTACAACAAGAAAGTGAAGCCACGACAATTCAAGGTGGGAGACCTGGTATTGAAGAGAATCTTTCCTCATCAAGAGGACAACAGAGGGAAATTCAAGCCAAACTACGAAGGGCCATTCGTAGTCCACAAGGTTCTGTCCCGAGGAGCACTCATCATACAAGAAATGGATGGGGCAATTTTTCCTGAGCCGATAAATGTAGACACAGTCAAACTGTACTACGCCTAGGATCATTCTGATTGGGAAATGAAGAGAGGCCATCCTTGACTCTCCTTAGACTGTAAATCCTTCTAAATACCCTAAATTCTCCCCTAGTTAAACAATTTTGAGCCTTAAAATTCTTTCAACCCATTGCAAGCGTTCTACACGTCAAATGGGGCATTCCTGGCAAAGCAAAAAGAAACAGGGCATTCTTGCCCCAACAACAAAAAACCTCAAAAGAAGAGAAAATGCAATAGAAAAAGAAAGAAAAAAGAAAAAAACACAAAAAATGGGGAAGTGTTTACCCAACAAAAACAGAGATACAAATAAGCCAGGATGTAAGTCCCACCAACAATAAAAGTAGCACGCTTTGCAAACCCAAATAAATAAGCTTTCTTGAGCCGCTTATCCTTTCTTTCATAACCAAGACTGAGCCTACATTTCGTCCCATCTCTAAGACCTCTCGGATCCCAAAAGGAATGATCAGGGCAAACAGTTGAGTCTGCGTTCATTAGCAATGAAGGAATTCAGAGTTTCCCAAAAAGGCTAGACGCAGCGAAAACTCGAGAAAAGGGCGTTGTGTGGTTAGTCCAAAAAATAAAAAAGAGAGAGAGAGAGAGAACTGGTCACATCTGGATAAAGCAGAGCAAGATACAGAGGAGAACAGTGACAGTGGCAGACAGTAAACTGAGAAAATTACACAGATCTGAGAGGTTCGGACCGGCAGGTTACGCCGGGTTAAAGACTTCACAGTGGCCTGTGATGACAATGCTACTGGAAATACCAAGCACTCCAAGTCCCGTCTGACCTTGGAAAATTTCTTTGATATTGCAAACACAGGCACACACTGACACACCTGTTTTCTCTATAATTTTTCTACTTAACTGTTTGAAGCTCCACATTGGGCTACTAACCTGAGTTGATAATCTCTTAACCTTGGCAGAGGCCGCTTCTAGCTGCAATGGGCAAAACGCTCAAAGCAGTAAGAAAATAAGAATGCTTTGCGTTTATCCCCAGCAAGTCCAAGACTGACCTTTTGTTCCTTTCCCGATTTCACAGGTACAGCAAGAATGGGATAACAGGACGTCCCCTCCAAAATCCCCAGTGGAGTTCCTTCAGTAAACGGAGAATAATACCCTCCAAAATCCCCAGTGGAAGGCCTTCAGCAAGCAAGGGACGACACCCTTACATCCCCAGTAGAGTCCTCTCAAACAATAAGAGAGTAGTACCTAATGATGTAGACTTCTCAAGCCCCGCCCAGTCTGAAGAGGCTAGCTCCGCAAAGAAAAGCGGAAAGAAGATAAACAAGCTCACATCAATCCCTGGTGGAGTCTCTCGCGCTCCACAAGAGTGCAGACAAACATGAAGAGTTCACACCCAAGCGAGAAAGGAGGATGACGGTGCGAGGTACCCCATTTATCCCCAGCGGAGCACCATTGCCAAGGGAATTCCCACGCTTGTCAGAAAGGCCCGACCTGAGAGAATGGGCAATGAGGAAGGGATCCTGACTAATCCCCAGTAGGAGACCTCGGCCTCGTAAAGCTAACCAGAAGGTGCGCTACAAAAGAAAGAAGCAGCAAGGCATGGAGCAAAATGAGCATAAAGATAAAGATCCCCATCGGGCAAGAGGCCCCTTTTGTAATTTTTGATTTCACAATTTTGTAAATAGAGTAGAGCAGGTGTGTGGGCTCCCTTGAGGCACTGGACGGTGCTGGAAGCACCTCCTCACCAACAGCAGCTCCTTCTCCACTCTTCTTTCCACCTTTCTCCAGCCATCCCGCATCCTAAGCCAACCCTTGGCCGACAAATCCCTAAAAAAAAAAAAAAAAACTTCAAGTGAAAGACACCAAATGGAGTCAGAAGTCTGAAGTCACCTAAAAGCTTTAATGGAACAAACAAGAAGAAAAGAATATTGTCAAGTGTTTGGCATCAACGCCGAAACAGGTTGGCGAGATCAAGTCCAATCTAATCTCCTTCAAACTTAAGTCCATCGCTGAAGAGTTGCCCTACAAAAACCCAAAAAGCAAAGGGTGAGGAAACTCTGAAGCCAGGGAGTGACGCCACATTATTTGGCCGCTCCCCTCTCAAAGTGAAAATTTCAAAGGACTAAACTCGTCAACCATGTTGACAGAAATGCCAGGCGCAAAAACGAGATTCTTTTTCTCTTTGCCGTTCATCTGCAAGGTGACTCCGGCAAAGAGGGGCAGTTGTAAGCACCTCATTTTTGCACTCCCAAAGAGCCAGAAATGCAAAACCCGGCTAAAAAGTCAAAACACCAAAGGGTGAAAAGTTGACCTTTTAATCAAATGAAATTTGGCCACGCTGCTTTATACCATTGGATAGAGAATCCCGACACGAGTCCAACGCAACTGGGTTTGTAGGAATCGGAGTCCGGATAAAGGTTCTGTGGGCGGTCAAACTTAAGGAAGAGCCGAGAGTTGATTTTTCCTTGAATTCCGTGCCAAGTACCTTGCTTTATACCATTGGATAGAGAATCCCGACACGAGTTCAACGCAACTGGGTTTGCAGGAATCGGAGTCCGGATAAAGGTTCTGCGGGCGGTCAAACTTAATAAGAGCCGAGAGTTGACTTTTCCTCGAATTCCGTGCCAAGTACCTTGCTTTATACCATTGGATAGATAATCCCGACACGAGTCCAACGCAACTGGGTTTGCAGGAATCGGAATCCGGATGAAGGTTATAAGGGCAGTCAAACTTAAGGAAAGGCCAAAAGTTGACTTTTCCTCGAACCCTGTGCCAAGTGTTTAGCCCTATGTCATTAAATAGAGGGCTCCGATACGAGTCCAACGCAATTGAGATTGCTCAAATCGGAGTTCGGATAAAGGAGATATGATCTGTCGAAGTTTCCGAGTAGCAAAAACCGGGAACTGCACACGTGGCGCAAGAACTGCACACGTGGCAGCCAACGCAGCAAAATATCTCAGGGACTAAATCTTAAATATAAAAAATTCGTACGGGCAATCCTTAGATATCCAAAAGTGTCAAATCGGTCGAATCGGTCAAGTCGAAGGGCAAATCCGTAATTTTTCAATCTGTATCCGGCATTTAATACCGGATACACTAGCTCCCCTTCATAACCGGACTTGAAGGCCGGATACAAGAAGATATTCGCGCGAGATTCGCGCCGATTGCCCGACACATTCGAGGCGGCATTAAATTTCGGAATGATTGAGTTATGTATCCGGCCTGAGTTGTCGGATACAAAGAGAAGCTAGTGTATCCGGCCTTGAAGGCCGGATAAGGGGGGGGACTTAGTGTATCCGGCCTGAGTTGCCGGATACATTAAGTTGCTTATAAATACCAAAACAGCAGCTCAATCCGGGGTTGGCTTTTATTTTTTCTTTTCTCCTGCTCTCTTCTCTCACCTGCACACCTCGAATCCCTTCCCTTCCAACCCTATTAGCCTTCCATCACCTCCCCATACCACCACAAGCCACTCTCATCTCCTCCTTCTCCTCTCCATTCTTGTTGAAACAAGAAGGACTGAAGTGCTGTGGTGGCCAAAGTAGGAGTTCCAGCTCACTTCCTTGCTGCAAGGAGGTGCTAATACACCGCAAACAGGTTTTAAAACCTAAGGTAAGACTCCTCACCATGTTAGATTCAACATATATTAAATCCATATTTTTCTGAAAATATTGCTGTGTGGTTTCCTCTTTTTGCATGGGGCCATGTTCCTACCACGTGCATGCACTTGTTTACATTTTCATAGCATGAGGGTCACCACACGTAAGAAACCCACGTAGGATCGCTTGAGAAGCGTAGAAATCCGGTTTCACACACTTCCTAATGCCTTGTATTTGCTGTTTTAGACTTGGTTCTAGGCATTTTTTCGGAGGAGCATGTTCCTCCTTAGCATATGATTTGCTGTACCCCCCTTTAATCCCCCTCCTCCTTCCCTTCGATGGAGATTTCGTGATGAGCCATAAGCCTAGGCACGAACCTAGCCGGATATCCCTTCTTGGTTTGGATTTCTTACTAAATTTTGCATGTGTAGCATGTAAAGTATGTTTTTTTTTCTTGATCATCTTGATATGTTGCTACCATGAGGGACACAAAGCATGACAAGCCCACGAAATGTCTGTGATTATGTGTGGATGCATGTTTCCCTTAATCCTTTTACTATTAGTTAAGGTTTTGCATGCATGTGAGTATGCTCCATCACCCCCTTTGCCCCCTTGCTGGAAACCATGAAAGAAGCCAAGGGAGGCTTCTTCATTAAACTTGAACCAATGTGGGCCTGAGCCCACAAGACCTTCAGAAGACCCTTAGAAACCCCCTGGAAATACCCCGAATGGCAGAAAGCCCAAAAAAGGCCATTCCAGGGTGATCTGGCAACTCAGGACGGATCACCTGAGGCCTGGGTGTATCCGGCCACTCAGGCCGGATAACCCATGGCCCCTGTGTATCCGGCTACTCTGGCCGCATCACCTGCAGACCAAGCGTATCCGGCCTGAGCTGCCGGATACACACTGAAATGTGGTTTTTTGCATATTCTGCTGCATTGCCGAATTTTGAATGATTTGAACCAAAACCACTGAACCAACAGGGTTCCCAGGTCACCTGGAAACCCCTTTTGGGACTTGGACCAACCGGTCCAACTTGGCACACTAGTGGGCCTTCCAACGGGGCCCACCAAGCCCAATAAACCCCTAAGCATGCCATTAAGTAACTCAAGTAAAAAGAACCATGTGAACCGGGTGGGCCAAACCCCATGCGGCCCACCCGCGCCTTGGATGTGTGAAATGAGTGTATGAACTGCATGGTTTGGCCGAGACCAAAGGCTAGGGCCTGTCGGGCCCGCCAAAGCCTGCTAATCGAACCAAGTTAGGGCGCAAGCCCTAAACTTTGAGGAATCGGGCTTTCCGGCCCCAAGCCCGATGACCAGCCCGTTATGGCAAACTAAAAAGATAAAAACAAAATCATTGGGCCACCATGTGGGCCCACCTAAGGGGCCCCCAAACCGATCCGGCCCACCTTTTGCATGAAAGTGACTTAATAATCAAACTTGAACCCCCATGTAAAATCAATACACTAACCAGAGCCCAAAGGGCCTCCCAGGGCTAGACAGAGGCCCACCAAGGGCACATGGGCTTACCCAAGCCCACCAAGGATACCAAGGGCCTTCCAATGGGGCCCACCCAATCAGACTCAGATAACTTAAGTCAAGCAAAGATAAAATCAACTAAAAGGACCCACACCACTCAGGTGGTCCCGCCAAGACCTAACTAAATGGCATGCTGGATTAGGAATCGGGTGAGAACCATATAGAGAAAGCTGACTCAAATCAGGGAACCCACGGGACCCGTCATCCGACGGGGTGGATTGGGGTGTCTACCGATTTCCCCAGCCTGCAACCAAGAACCGAACTTAGAATCTCAAGCCGCAGACCAAAGTCCTAAAATAAAAAAGATTAGGCACCCAGGTGTCCGCTTGCACCCCATCAGGCGGTGGCGACTCCGAATTACCTGGTGCCGCGTTTCCCATGCGCGCACAGCCTGGCGACTCTGCTGGGGACCACTCAGCCCAGTAAGACCCTGCTTAGACCGAGTCAGCATAAGAGGGATTTAGGCAATATTTAGGAGCTCTTGCTACCCCATATAGCAAGGCACAGAATACACGTAACTGCGTGTTCTGGGGAGTCCTGCCACAAGGACGCGATAATTGCCTAAGGCAAGTGGAATTTAAGTGGTCCCCTGTGACCCTCCACTTACCTGGGGATTCTCCCAGGACATCGTAATACGTGCCAATTCTGCACCTTACTATACAAGGCAGTAGGGATTCCTTTATCACCTAAATCCAGATAAAACTCACCCATATAGGCACAGCACGCAGCCCAACTGCACACACAGGCACACCACCACACCGTGGACAAATGTTTATTTAATTTTAAAATCCCCTACTACGTTGCGATGAACTGCGTGGGGTGACACGCACGAGGGAGGATGCTTGAATGATCCGACCCTTGATAGATGAGTGAATCGGATATTGCTACTTCTTTACCAAACTTAGACCTCTCTAGCAGCCTACCCTTCTGATTCCTATGAACTGATCTTTGGGATGGTATTAGCACCTACGCTCCCGTGGCTTGCCGGAGAAAGCAGGGTAAACCCATCCCCCCAGTTTTCTGGAGTCCATTAGCACCACTGGTTTCTTGCCGTGGCACGCGAGGATCCAGTACTGGTCTAGACCCTTGTAGGCTTATGTCTCAGGCTGGGTATCCTCCCCCACCTAACGTTTCTGAATGAACCTTGCGTTGAGCATGAGAGGGTGAGTAGGATGTGAATGATGAATACAAGAGGAGTAAAATCGGAATAAAATCCAGAGTCCATTAGGGGCAGCAACCCCCGCTCTTTGCATCAAATAGAATAAACCCTAGATCACGGGCGACCTCAGCCCTAATTTAGGAAGCTCACCTAATTTTGATCAGGGGAACCACCCCAGATCCATGCATGGAGTCCTGTATGCTATGGGTCTTGACCCATTAGAGTCCGCTGGGAGCACTTTAAGTCCAGATTGGTCTTTTAGAGCAGGCGAAAGCCGGCCAGATCAGACGAACAGATGAAAGCATGCCAGATCAGAACACGGGCACTAAACCTTAGATCTAGGAATTTTTAGCCTACCCACTTTGAAAGCAATGTGTATCCTCCCTTTTGGCTCCCAACAGCCTTAAGGATGAATTCTTTGCAGCTTTTGTAAATATCTTTTAAAAATTCGCCCTCAATGGCAAGTTGTAATTTCGCTATGGTCCGACACCGAAAGCAGATGAAAGAACAGATGAAAGACAGAAAGACTGATCAGGACTTGAACGTGCTCCCCTACACTAGTATGTCCAGGAGTTGCGCCTTTCCTGGCGCCAACCCTTAGGACCACACACCATGTTTGCCTGAGTTAAATTTCGCACTGTTTGTCTTTTGCTTTATTTTGTGAAACATGTTAGAACTGCTAGTGATTAGTCTTTTGCTTGAAATTATGCATGTCTTAGGACTGATTAAGAGTTTAGTGTGGAACCTTGAACTGATTTGGAATTTCAATCAGGCGGTGTCCGCAAACCAAGCCCAATAGACCAAATTAGGCACCCAGGTGTCCACCTACACCCCATCAAGCGGTGGCGACTCCGAATTTCCCCATGCAGCGTTTCCGACGTGCGCACAGCCTGGCGACTCCGCTGGGGACTTTCGACCCGATAGAGCCCCTGGTTAGATGAGTCAAGCCAAGAGGGATTAGTCGGTTTTAGGGTTCTTACTATCTCATTTAGTAAGGTACAGAATATGCGTAATTACGCATTCTGGGGAGTCCTATCAAAGAGACGCAATAATTGCCCAAGGCAATTTGAATTTAGGCGGACCATTGTGCCCCTCCAATTACTTGGGGACTCTCCCAAAACCTCGTATTGCGTGCCACTTCTGCACCTTACTATACGACACGGTGAAAACTCCTTTATAAACGAAATCCAGATGAAACTCACCCAATTAGACATAGCACGCAGCCCAACTGCACACACGGGCACACCACCGCACCGTGGATGGATTTTTTTTTATTTTCAGTTTTTTGTAATAAACTGCATGGGGTGACACACACGAGGGAGGTTGCGTGAATGATCCGACCCTGAATGAATGAGTTAAAGCGGATACTGTATCATCTTTACCAAGACTTAGACCTCTCTAGCAGCCTACCCTTTTGATTCCTATAAACTGATCTTTGGGATGGTATTAGCACCTACGCTCGCGTGGCTTGCCGGGGAAAACAGGGTAAACCCATCCCCCCAGTTTTCTGGAGTCCATTAGCACCACAGGTTTCTTGCCGTGGCATGCGAGGATCCAGACCCTTGTAGGCATATGTCTCGGGCTGGGTATCCTTCCCCACCTAACGTTTCTGAATAAATCACGCATTGTGCATGTGAGGGTGATTGTGTTGTGAATGATGAATACAAGAGGAGTAAAATTGGAATAAAATCCAGAGTCCATTAGGGGCAGCAACCCCCGCTTTTTTGCATCAAATTGAGTAAACCCTAGATTCTGGGCTACCTTAGCCCTAATTTAGGAAACTAACCCAACTTTGATTAGGGGAACCACCCCAGATCCATGCATTGAGTCCTGTAAGCTATGGTTTTTGACCCATTAAAGTCCGCTGGGAGCACTTTAAGTCCAGATTGGTCTTTTAGAGCAGACGAAAGCCGGCCAGATCAAACAAACAAATGAAAGCATGCCAGATCAGAATAAAGGCACCAAACCCTAGATCTAGGAATTTTTAGCCTACCCGCTTTGGAAGCAATTTGTATCCTTCCTTTTGGCTCCCAATAGCCTTAAGGATGAATTCTTTGCAGTTTTTGTAAATATCTTGTAAGATTCTGCCCTTGATGGCAAGTTGTAGTTTTACTGTGGTCTGACACCGAAAGCAGATGAAAGACAGAAGACTGATCGGGAATTGAACGTGCTCCTCTTCACAAGTATGTCTAAGAGTCGCTCCTCAACTGGAGCCAACCCCTAGGACCACACACCATGTGTGCCTGAATCTAAATTCTGCACTATTTTAGTTTTTTGCTTTATTCTGTGAGGCATGTTAAAACTGCTGGTGGTTAGTCCTTGTGCTTGAGATTATGCATATTTTAGAACCAATTAAGAGTTTGGTGTGGAACCTCAAATTGATTTGGAATTTCGGTCGGATAGTTGGCATGGCATCCTTGTCCTCATCTGAGAGAACCCGTTTCCGTAGAATAGAAAAGTACGCCTGGGATACCCCCTGGATCCGCTCTTAGACTAAGCAACTCTGAGGGAGTGAGCAGATTGAATGGGAGCACAAATACTACATGGGATAGACTTTGTCCCTGTTAAATGTGCCAATCAACTGGGATATGATCCAAGCAGTTTTGCTTTTCTAGGATCCCCAGCTTTTAGTGTTTCGATTCGGGATCAATGAGTTGACCCCCACAATTGAGGAACTTGACCTGTTCTTCCGATTTTGTGACTTAGGAGAACCCGCTAGGCCAAGTCTCAAAGAAAGCTACAAGAATGAAGCGTGTGCTTTCTTTGGCCTCTCAAGGGGAGAATTCCAGACCTTATGAGGTGACAAGTCATTTACTAGGGTCTCCAAAACATTCTTTGCTGAAAAAATAAGAAACAAAAAGCAGGAAAGACCCCGGGCTTGGTTTGACACCTTCACCCTTGTGGTTTTGTCGCAAATATTATTTCCAACTGGGGGAGACACCATTAATTTGGCCCTCATGGAAACTGTGGATCAACTCAGGGCAGGGTACCGAATCATGCCACTGATCCTAGCTCAACTATTCCATTCCCTAGCTTTGTCCAAAAATGGAACTCGGAGGTTTCAAGGGTGCACTCCCCTTCTCCACATTTGAATGCAAGACCACCTGATGGTGTCATCACCCGTCAGTGCACATTATGGGGTAGCCTGCGATAACATCATATGGCTGGCCCGAAGAAAGATCAAACCAGACCTACCTGCCCGGGAGGACTGGTTCAACCACTTTCTCCATCTGAAGGGAGAAATAGACATCCGATGGTGGGGCACATATAACATCCCCTATACCCCCATCATAGCTTTCAAGAAAAGAGAGTGCCTTGCCTTGATAGGCCTCACCCATGCTGTGCCGTACTATCTGATTTGGGTTCTGAGACAGTTTGTGTAAAATCCCGAATTTTAATAACATAAAAATTATTTTAGATTTTGTTGTTAATTAGTTCAATTAATGAAAATTTTAATAATTGAGAAGATGAAATTAATTTGAGCTAAATTTAAAATCTAAATAGGATGAATTATTTAAAATGGGAAAAATTTATTTATTTGGGGAAGATGCTGGTGTAGGTTATCTGTGGAGTGGCAGGTACCTGATCACACACTTAAATGAGTTGAATAGGTAGGAATCCTTGCGTGGGCTAGAATACACCAAATCAAGTGATTTTAAAACTCATCAAGCGGCAAAGTGTATTTAAAGTAAGTATAAATACTTAGCGTATTTAGACTCTAGGGTTTTCGTTTTCGCATACTTTTGGAGTTCGAAGGATTTTGGCTGGGAGTCCTGGGGCATTCGGGAGAAGAGCAATATTGTGTGTTCCAGTCAATCGAAGGGTTTTCATCGATCGGAGGGTTTTCATCGATTAAAGGGTGTTTAGAAAAATTACCGTGCGACCAGAGAAGGTTTTGGGCGACGATCGATGTTTCACTTCCAGTTCCCTGAGTTGCAGTGCAAGGGTTTGAGCGTGCAAGAGGTGAGTAGCATCGTTTTAAAACTGGGTTTTCGTATTGATTCGTGAGTTTAATCTGAATGCATGTGTTTTCTGGAATGTGTTTTCTGGAAGAAGACAGTCCGAGTGTGGGTTTTCTGATTGAATGAGATAAATAAAAATGTGGTTAGAATAATTTCAAAAGTGTTTTAAATGTCTTCTGGGGATATTAGGAGACTAGGAAAATTGTTACAGAGAGAAAAATTCCGGCCAGTCATGTAGATCTAGAAATAACAGAGAGTGGAAATTCCAGGGTACCATCCGCCGAGTTGGCGCTATCTAGCGCCAACTACATGTAATTGGCGCAAAGGATTTTTCCCCTATCCGCCGAACTTGCGCCTAGCTCGCACGGACTTGTTTTCTATCCGCCCATCTAGCGCTAGTTTCACGCTAACCTCGCGCCTAGTCCATTTTAAGTAAGCGCGAGGTGTATTTGTTTTATTGAGTTCTTGCGCCTACCTTGCGCCAACCTTCCCGAGGTCAGCGCACCTACCCAATTTGTTGAATTTGGTGAAAATAGCCCCCTTAATTACATGAAAGACATTTAAGTAAATGTCATGTGTATTTATTGCTCAATTTACTTAAGTCTTTAAATGTAAATAAGGTTTTACCCCCCATTTGGAACCAATAAAAATACTTCCAAGGTCTAATTCCCAGCCAATAAAAATTCAAATTTCCAGTTCATGCCTAAATCCCGGTTTTTATCAAAAAACCCAGTTTGGGTTTAATACCCAGATGAGTGATTCAAGAGCCCATAAAATTCTAGGAGATGTGTTTACCCTTCAATAGCCTACAACCAAAATTTGAGCCCGAAACTCCTTGTAGATTTGTCTAGAAAAATTATATACCAAAAGTCAACGTTTTTAACTAGACTTAGAAATATGTTGAGGTCCAAAACTTTTTGTCTCAGAATTGATTGCTTTTTGGTATGGTGACCTTATAGGGGATCTTAAGACTATTCTACTCATCCAAAGTGTGTTTACAGGGTTTTATGACATTCTTTTGATTGATTTGGATTATAAAAGCGAAATTGAGAATCTAGGAGCTATTTTGCTGTAGTTGAATTTGTATAATGTGTTTACTTCTGAAAAGTCAGTTTTGAAACCATATTTGTTTTACTGAAATTTCATCTACACTATTATGCTAGTTCACCTTTGAATGCACGGTGCACTTCAGGAATGATTTACTTGAATATTGTTTTATATTGGTGACCAGTTTAGGATTATCTCTTATTCTGTTCTGGGGAAATTATTTGAGAATTTACTTTGAGGACTCCATGAGGGAGTAAGCTGGTCCTAAGTGACCCATGTTATGCACTTGAACATGTTGATCTATATGTCAGTTTTACATGATGGAAAACACCTTGGGTTGAATTGCTAGTTTTATACTTACTGCTGGTTTAGCTTGTCCTGGATCTAGAGTCTAAGCTTAGTAATGTGATGTTATTGCTTCATTGGTGTAATTGCATGGCCTTGAGTGTTGCCACTGCCGGTGTAGAGCAGCCAGAAACCCTGAGTAGGCTTGGTTGTTAATGCAGAAACCCGGGGAGTAGGCCTGCATTGGATGATGAAACCCTGAGTATGCCGTCATTTCAGAGTGTCCAAAACCCTGAGTAGGCCGGAACTGTGTACATGGAGGGGTAGATGTCGCCTTGGCATGTCAATTAACCAATGTAAACAACTACATGACATTGACCAATGTTGGTATTTGATTTTGTTTGACGTGATATGTTTTATTCGCTGGTTTGTTGGTATTTATGGTTCATGGAATATTGTTTACCGATTATTGGGTATTTGTACCTCCCACCGGTGTAAAGCAACCAGAAACCCTGAGTAGGCTTGGTTGTCAATGCAGAAACCCGGGGAGTAGGCCTGCATTGGATGGCGCAATCATTTCAATATCCGAAACCCTGAGTAGGCCAGATATACATTTGGAGGTGTGGGCATGGTTATGAGAAGACTTTGTGTTATATGACATTGGTATATCTGGAATTAAATCTTGAGATACGAAATTATGGTTATTCGCTATGTTGTTGTCAGTTAATCATTATTTTATCGATATCTTCGGGATTGGAAACGGATTGTTATTGTTTGATTTACCTGATGGTTTTCCGCACTGATATGAATTGGATTATTGAAGTTTAGTCGGATTATTCGGAATATGCGTGTTATCATCATTGTATATGGTTTATAACCGTGGAATGTTTTAGAACTGAAATAAATGTATTTGTGCATGCATGTGTTGCTCACTGGGATATTCGTATCTCATTCCGTATTGTTTTGTTTTGTTTTCAGCTGCTCCTGGAGAGGACGATACTTGCGGGTAGTTACTTGGTTATGTGAGTTTATTTCCGTTTGGGATTATTTTAGCGCACTCTGTTATATAGTTATTATTGTATTCATGTTTTTCCTTCACTCTGATATTGCGATCCTGTGTTACATATTAACCTCTGGAGATGAGTTATGGTTTTTATACGTAACTCGGATCCGGGGCGTTACAGTTTGGGAAGCCTCAGGGAATCCAGTTAAGGACAATGTGGGCGATTTGATTGGTCCACTCACTAAGGGACTAAGGACGCAACTGCTGATGGAGTGGAAGACGGTATGCGTATATCGGAAAGACGTCTTCATCGAATCACACTTTCTTGACTACGAGCAGTGGATAGCTCGGGAGTTCGGCCACAACGGCCCCCCGCCTCTTCAGCATATCGCTTCAAGTGACATTCCAGTTCTGCCCCCTAACACATATAGGGACAGGGTGGCCGAACTGCAGAAGACCCATTCCCGTATCCATTCAGCTTATGTGGATTCGGAACAGGAGAGTAGGCAGGCCAATATGGCCTTGCAACATAAAATGGAATTGGTGCACAAGCGCACCGAGGAGGACCGACGTCTGTGAAACAAGCTTCTGCGAGCCTTGAGGAGGCAAGACATGTCTTGTTATGAATGATGATGATGATGACCAACCTAGCTAGACTTTGGCTTTGTTGTATCTTGTTATGAATGATGATGTACTTTGTGCCACGGCGGCACTTTTTGATTAAAGCAAGAATTTATTTTTCACTCTGCTATGTTGTTCAAACTTAACAAAACAAGAATTTGAAATAAAAGAATTAATTCCCTCCAATAGGGCAGCTCGGTCTCCAACAGACCCTCTTTTCTCAGATAATTGCAATGTCCTGGTCGCTGTAAAACCCCGAATTTTCCTTAAATAATAAATTAAATTAGTAAATAATATTACTGAGGGTTATGATTGATGGGAATATTTTATTATTGTAGGGGGTGATTAGTTTAGTGGAGATCCAGAATTAGATGCAGATCTGACCGTCCGATCTTGAGATATCGAGGTATGTATTCTAATTGGGCGAGGTGTATAGGAGAGTTTGCATGGGAGATGCATGGGATCAGAGGGTATAAATATGTATTAAAATAACCTAATCGTATTGTCGCTCGTAATACTCAGCCGCAAACGACGAGAGTTGAACGACCGAGAAGAGAAGAAAGAGAAGGAGGGAGAAAGACCAAGTAAACTTGCTCGGAGCATTGCTTTGCAACTGAAGAGAGATTTGAGGGTTGCTGTTCAGAAGAGAAGGAGAGGAACGCGCGTATACGAGGTAGGTGACACCGTTTTGCTTTCAGAATCGGATTTTCCTTCGTTTACTCGCAAACGCATGTTTCTATTATATGTATTGGTGTATTTAGTTAGATAAGCATGTTATAAATACATTAGAATGAGTTTAGATGAGAAAAATCATGATTTAGAACTGTTTCTGCTCGATTTTGTATGACCACCGACCTCGACTGTTCTTGGCGATCTTCAGCGCTAGTTAAAAAAATTAGGACGCCGCAGACCGCGAGAAGACGGACCGCAGGCGCTCGAATTTGCACTACCGCCGACCTGTGACCGCCAGGGCGATCCTGAGCGATCCTAGGCGCTCTAAGCAAAAAATCCAGATTTTCATAATTTCGAACCTAATTCAATTCTAAACTATTTTTAGACAATTTTAATGATTAATTAAGGTACTTTAAGACCAAAATAAACTACCTAAATCCCTGTTTTACAGAAAAATAAATTAGGGAGATATTTAGGGTATTAGTTGCCAAGTTTTCAAAGGTAATTGAGAAATGTGATTTTGGAAAAGCCTAACTACACTTTGATTATCAAAACACCTCTAAATGACATTATAAATCAGAATACATTCTAAAGAGAATTCAGAATTCAGATGAAAAAATATTGAAGTAAATGTACAGATATAACCATTATATGCAGCTAGGCACCAACCCTTATAGAAATATGATACTTTAGGGAATTTTGGAGTCTAGTGGGCATAGCTGGTTATGGATCCATAGTCGTAGCTAGATAGCTGAGGGATATGTCATTTGGGTTGAGTTACTCCTATATGCGACGTGCTTCCTTTGCAAGTTAGTTTGTCTGGGAAGGTCCTATGTCTGGAGGGACACCCCGGTGAGCCGCTGGTGATTCCCTGTACATGTGGATAAGCGACCATCTCCATGTATTGATTCTGGTGCTGCATGCTGGTGGTACATGCCAACTCTGATGGGTACGTGTGCAATAAGTCGGTGACTACGGCTCTTGTCTAAGCTGCGCTGCATGGGGCTTGAGTATCATTAGTAGCATCGCTCCTAAGTCGCACAGTGGTATAGCAATTGGTTGAGAATCATCTCAAAAGGTTTATCTATCTTTGTGAGTCCTACAATGACACTGAAATCACAACACTTGGTATTATTATTGTATACATGCGGGAGGCATGTGATTGAGACATGGGTCGGATGTGACTGCTTAGTACATCCTGACAATGTGTGAACCATGTTACTGATTTGACTATTGTATTCTCATATTAAACTTGCTGGAATTCATCTCTAGAACTGTTTAGCATATTGTTTTGTATTCATGAATGATACGAATGATTATACGAGCCTGATTAGTCGATGTTGCTTAATCGTACATGAACTGTTACTTTCCTTATATTAACTGTTTAATCATGCATGTATTACCTACTGGGATATTCGTATCTCACCCTACTGTTATTCCATTTCTTTCAGCTGATATGCGAGAGGGGGATCTCTTAGACTTCCAGGGAGAGATAGCTGAGTATTCTCCGGAGGATTACTATTATCCAGATCTTGTCTGAGGTGGATTGTTGCTATAGACTTAGTACATTTGATTGAATTATTATTATTTTGGGTTGATGTATTGAGAGATGAGAGAGATAGTACCCAGTTATTTTACCAGACTTTGATATTACTAATTGATGGTCAAACTTTATGTTCATTTGAGGATTTTGAACTACACTTCCGCACATACTTGTTTCCGCAACTCTGATAGTATAATAAGATAATGGATTTTGAATTCTTTGGTCTGGTATGTTTTGATGTTGTTTATGATATGGGCCAGTAACACCTCAGATTTGGTTGTTGAACTAAATTGGGGTTGTTACAGTAGCGATCCGGGTTCGGGTCGGGTGCCGGTTTGCACTGACCCGGGTTTGGGGCGTTACAGTCGCTGCGACCACCTAATTTCCTTTAATTGCATCTCTCTCATTGAGATCGTGAAAACCCGGCAAGTGTCAAAGGTACCCAAGACTTTGAGCTCAGATCGCACCCTTCTGTATCTTTTCAAGATCATTCAGTCAAATCTTAGGGCACCGAAACCACCGACGGATGAGTCGGATATTGGTGGAGGAGCGTCCTGGCATAGCCTACCCCTGTTAGTGACACCAAAGCTGCTGATGGTTGAATCGGATATTGGCTGCGGAGCATCTGGATACTACTAGCCGAAATCTTAGGGCACCGAAACTATCGACGGATGAGTCGGATATTGGTGGAGGGGCGTCCTGGCATAGCCTATCCCTGTTAGTGACACCAAAGCCTCCGATGATTGAATCGGATATTGGCTGTGGAGCGTCGGGGTACTACTAGATGAAATCTTAGGGCACCGAAACCGCCGACGGATGAGTCAGATATTGGTGGAGCGTCCTGGCATAGCCTACCCCTGTTAGTGACACCAAAGCCGTCAGTGATTGAATCGGATATTGGCTGCAGAACGTTGAGGTACTACTAGCCGAATCTTTGTATCGCCGAACCACCGACGAGTGAGTCAAGATTTGGTTAAGGCAACCCTAAGTGCTGGTTTCAACCCCCTGTGTGACCATGAGTGGCCCAACCCTGTGATACTGAGCTCAAAAAAAATCCCCCTGAATTGAAGGTTCTCTTCCCTTGCCAAGACGGCTAAAATAGACCAGCTTAACCCCAGGTTCTCTTCCCTTACCCAGGTAATTGAAATAGACCAGTTGAACCAGGTTCTCTTTCCCAGTCGCTCCTAAGCGATGAAAATAGATCAGCTCTCAAAAATTAGCTTTCAGAAAAATAGGCTTCTCTCTCCCAGTTACTTGCGGGTAGCTAAAAAAGATTCGGTCATTAGGGTTCTCTTCCCCGGTCGTCTTAGGATAGCCAAAATAGATCAGTCTTCAAAATTCATTAGGGTTCTTTTTCCCAGCTGCCGGCGAGTATCTAAAATAGATCAATCTTAAGAAATTAGGTTCTCTTCCCTTGTTGTCCTAGGGTAGCTAAAATAGATCAGTTAGTCCAATTACATCAAATGAGAAAAATCAATAAAACAATAAATAAACAGATTCAATCAAATAGACTGTGCGATCAATTCCTGTAAAAATTGCACTAATGCTAGTCAATTGTCTCAGCAGGTACCAAAATTGCTTCCAGAAGTCCGTACCTGCTAAGATCGAGGAAAAGACTCGATATGGATCAACCAGGAGAGCAAACACCGTCGGGGCAACACCCGGCAGAATCTAGCCATGCACAAATGGTCAATGAAATGCAACAGAGGATCGACAGCATGGGTTCCGTCATTCAGGAATTAATGGCAGAATTGAGGTAATTGAAGCAAGTCCCCCCAGCAGTGCCGGCCGCCCACCAACCGCAGTCGTAGTTCCTGCCACCAGCAGAGATGGCACCACCACTGCATCCAGTACATCCCCTCTCCCATGGCACCACCACCGCCACCACCAGCAGCTCCATTCCACCTACCACAGCAAGATCAGTTTTTACCTGTCCATTTGGGGCAGGATGACGAAGACTGGTACAGAACCCAGGAAGCGTAGTTTGAGGGAAAATTGCCAGCAGTAAGAGAAGAAAACAAAGTAGAATTGGCCACCATGAGAGAGCATCTCAAACGGCTCCAACCCAGTACAGTGCAGAGCGAGACTACGCTTGAAAACCTCTGCTTCTTTTCTGACATCCAACTCTCGGCTAAGTTCAAATGCCCGGAGTTGAACCAGTTTGACGACATGGGTTGCCCACTAAACCATCTGAGGTCTTATTCTGGTGACATGTGCTAGTACGCCAAGGAAGAACGGATCATGGTGCAGTTCTTTCGGAAGTCATTAGCTGGGGCGGCTTATTCTTGGTTCTTGAGTCTGGACAAGGCTAAGATAAAAACATGGAATGACCTGGCAGCAGTCCTTCAGTACCTCCTGACTAGTCAAATCATGCAGACCAGGGCAGAACTGTAGAGGTTGACTAAGAAGAGTCAGGAATCAGTGCGAGAGTATGCCAAGCGCTGGAAAGAATTGGCAGCATTAGTGTAGCCGCCATTGCTGGGACAAGAGATGACGTTGTTGTTTATAGCATCATTGGGGCAGCCGTTCTTCACTTTGCTGCTGGGGCAGAGTACATTGAACTTCAACGACCTGATCTTGACCGCGGATTGGATTGAAGACGCAGTAAGAGCCGGGAAGATTGACGGCAGTGGGCAGAGTTCTGCACCCAGAAGGCTAGTAACTGGACAAGCCAGGGGCAAGAACCCAGGAGGCAGGAACAGCAAGTAGTGAACTACGTGCACCCGGCATAACCTTACCACTTCTCCCAAGGACCAGAGGCAGTGGCACCTCAAGGGACCAGGCAGGCAGCCTACCAAGGGGCAAGAAGGACGAGAGAAGAAATGGAAGCTAGGATGAAACGGGTTTTCACTCTCCTGCCCTATGCACCAGCAGAGTTGCTACCTACTTTGCTGAAGAAGGGGTACATGCAGATCAAGCCCCCTAATCCCCGATTGGTTAACTCCAGAAGTTATAATGCTGCCGAGCGGTGTGAGTACCACTCTGGTGCTCCAGGGCACCACACCAATCGGTGCTGAGACCTAAGGCACGACATCCAGGACTTGATTGATAGTAAGCACATCACGGTTGACCCCCCAGCACCACCCACTTAGACTCCAGTAGCCGGCATGACTACCAATCCTCTCCCAGATCACTCAAAGGCCTCCACTAGTAAGACAGCGAATCAAGTGAGTAGTGATCAGGGCAGCGGGCAACTCAACCCTTCAGTACTGATTGGCCAACCAGGGCTGACAGTGAAGGTGCATCTTCAAATGAGAACCCAATCGACAACAATTACAGTTGTCGGAGAGAATGAAGAGGACACTTTGCTGGAAGAATTCGAGGTTAAGGAGAATACAGATATCTACATCTGTGCGATCGAGGATGAACCGCAAAGTAGTGAAGAAGTCACGGGACCATGGAACCCAATGCAGTGTGGATGGATTAGCGACTCCCCGTCCCCTCCACGCAGAGAAGGAGTGGGCAGTTCCAGTGGACTCCAAATCCGGGATAGACCTTAGATCTCGGACGCATCCGTAGGCAGTTCGAGGGTGCCTCCCCAGTTATCCACCAAATGGCCGACAAAGTGCATGTCTGCGACATCGGAGCCAAAACCCCTATTTGGCATACTCTGCCGACTTGTCATCACTTGAATCTAACCCCGCCCCCTCCCACACGACATGCATGAGTGGTTCGGCCCCCTCGTGCCGCAGAAGAAGAGGAACCGCCATCCACTCCTGAACTTGCAAACCTACCCGATCCGTATGAAAGCTTGTATGAATCCGCTGATACAGACTCGGAAGACACTATCAGAACCTCATTTTTGCAGCCCCGGGAGTGCCGAAAATGCAAACGCTACCAGAAAAGTCAAACCCCAAGGGGCAAAAGTTGACTTTTTTGATCAAGTGATAATTGGACACATTGCTTTATCTCAATGGATAGAGGATCCCGACAAGGTTCTAACGCAACTGAGTTTGCTCAAATCAAAGTCCGGATGAAGAAGATATGATCTGTTGAAGTTTCCGTGCAGCAATGTCGGAAACTGCACACGTGGCGAGAAACATAGGAAAATATCTTGAGGGGCAATCCATAAATATCCAAAACCTGCAAAATATCTCAGGGATTAAACCAAAATTGTGTAGGGGCAATCTGCGAATATCTCCAGTGTCAAATTAGTCAAATCGGTCAAATCCAGGGGGCAATCTGTAAATATAAAAAATATTGGCAGAATAACCGAAATTCAATTCCGGTTCATAAAGTGAAATCAAAAATCACCCGACAAATTCTCTGATTCCGTACCTGACAGAAATTAATTGCTAATCAAGAGCAAAAGTAACTGAAATTAAATTTCGGTTACACATGGTTTAAAGTATAACCGAAATTAAATTTCGGTTATACTATATTTTCTTCATAACCGGAATTAAATTCCGGTTATTCAATTTTTGTCTATAAAAGCTGCTTAGCAGCTCATTTTCGGGGGTTGGCTCTTATTTGCTCTGCCCTCTCTCCTACCTTGTCCAAAACCTTCTTCTTCCCCTCCTCAATCCCTTTAAACCATTGCAAACCCCATTCCAAGCCTTGAAAAACCCTTCCCACTCTCTTCTCCCTCCATTGTTGCTCAAGGAGGAGATCTTGGAACCTTGGTGAGCAAAGGAGGTGCTGTCCACTTGGAGTCTTGGCCTAAGGAGGGAGTAACAACACTTTAGAAAATGATCTAAGGCCAATGTAAGCTTCTTTGTAACATTTTATTTAACATATGTGAATATAGCATGATTTGAAGCATATAAGGTATTTTGTATGTTGTATATTTTCTGTTGTACATGATCTCCATGCTTTGTCCCCTAGTTCTACCACTCTTGCACATCATAGGGTGGCCATCCCTCTCAAGGTAAGGCGGAGGCTTTGGTCGAACCAAAGAGTGGGGGTAGACGTAGGGTTAAGTACCTTAAAGTCACCATCTCGTTGTGATCTCACTGTTGTTTTTTTGTCATTTTATTAGGGGAGTGTGTCCTTATTTCCATCTCATGTACCCTTATAAAACCCCCTCTTTCCCTTCTTCGTTTGTTTGCTAAAGTTCTCATGCGTATGTTTCCATGTGATGCCATGCTAGGAAATGGAGGTGGGTGCTAATAGGCTTAGCTAGTAAGCATGCTCACCTCCCCCTGATATGTTTAATGTCTTGGTTTGCCTTTCCATGTATATTATGTGCATAATATCACCCATGTGTGCACACACGCACGTAGGAAGCATGCTAGGTTTCCTTTTAAGTCTCACTCCCATGGCATGATGGCATGATCCCCTTTCCCCTTTGATCCCAAAAGTCCCGAAGGAATGACCAAAGTGGCCATTCCTTTGCTATCGAGCCACTGTAGGCCCACATTATAAAACCCCGAATTTTCACATAATAAATAAATAAATAATAAATAAAGGAAATATGAGTTTAAGTCCTAGCTAAAATAAAAAGTGAAGATTTAGAAGATAAGTAATTCGAATAAGTCATAAGTTGTAAATAAAGAAAGAATTTTAAGGAAATTAGCCTAAAAGAGTAAAAAGGGTATTTTGGTAATTTTCAGAAAAAGGAAATTAATAAATAGATCATTAAATAATAACTAGGATTAGAACATAGAAGAAAATAATTTATTTAGACAAATTAGAAATAAAAAGGAATTAATAAAAGCCCAAATGTGGAAAAAGGGTAATTAGGAGATTTCGGGTTTTAATTGGGAGAAAAGTAACTTAATTTGGGTTTTAGGTGATATTAGGGTTTAAATAATTATTATGCACAAAAATAGGTTGTAAGTAGGAGTTTAGATGATAAGAGATTTAATTAGTATTGTTTAAGTAAAAAAATAAAAAGTGGAGAAAAATAGGAATTAATTAGAAGGTGTTAGACTTTAACTAGACCTTGGTTGGGTTAGCCCAAATTAAAGGAACCTATTAGGGTTGGTTTAGGACTTCTAAAGCCAAATATAAATAGGAGATTAAGGTGAGACAATAGAGGATTTTCGTGGGTTTTATATTGAGAGAAAAGAGGGAGAGAAAGGAAGAAGGCTGCTAATGGAGCTGTCTGACCAGCCATCATCAAATCGTGATCGGGGAAAATCCGTATGGTGGATCGCCTTCGAATTTGGAGGTTTTGTTCATGACTGATGGATCTACAATATGAATGATGGAGATTTGAATTGGAAAACTCTAACTTGGTGCGTTTGGGAGCAGAAGTTGGGTCCAGAATTAGAAGCTGCAATGGAAGAAGGATTTTTAGCGTATAAGGCAAGTAGTAACCATTGAAAACTGGAGGAACTGTATGATTTTCGTTTTCTGTGATTTAATATGGTTTGAATGGATTAATCGGAATTGGATTTACATGGAATCAAAGGATTTATATTTTAGAGTTTTGTATTCTCGAATGATTTGTTAAAGTTATGAAGAAAACTTGATTTGATCATGTAAATAATCGTAGGAAGGTATTTAATTGATAAGAATTAATCTAGAGGGCTTTAGGTATGTTTTAGAATGTTAGTAGATTAATTTAGACCAAAGAAACATAATGCAAAAGCCTAAAAGTCCGAAATTTATAAATCTGGAAATTACTGTTAAAATTTACACGAGCGCCTAGGATCGCCCAGGACCGCCTAGCCCTGTAGAGGTAGGCGCTCTATGCAGAATTTGTAGATTTCAGTGATTTTGTAATACAAATAAATATCCAATAATTTTTCTAATAAGTGAAGCATACGAGCATCTTTATAAAGACCTAATTAGAGTATAAAAATTTATATAATTATATTTTGAAGATAACCAAGTAATTGGAGGTCCTAAGGATAGGATAGAATATGAAAGGGACTAAATTAAAGGTAACAATAATGGGAATGATACCAGCTTGTATTTATGGATTAAAAACATCTCTTAAACTTTATTTTAGGTATGTAGGACATGATGGAGAATAAAAATACAAAAAACCTAAATAGAAACTATCCTAGGTGTTAAGAGGGGAACTTGGTTTATAATAAAGGGATTAATAAGGAAAAATCTAAGTAAGATTTGATTTACTTTATTTGAGCTTTCAATGTGAATATTGGCTTTTGGAATTGCATAAACTCTAAGTTTTATCGAACATATGATACATGAGTTTTATTTTGAATATTTGGGAAATTGCATATGTTATTCTGAAAAAGGCTTTAATTGGAATTTTAAGGATTGAATCGTGGTTTTCTCTTGGAATTGAATATTCTGGTATGGATTGGTATGTGGTATGTTGTTCTTCGCTTTTCTTTTACAGTTGAGTGGTACGGCTTCCGTGGTTGAATTGATACTAGCTTTTACGGCAGAGATGGGTAATCCTCTGTGTAGAGATGTGTAATCCTTTACGGGTAAAAGTGTGTATGCCTTCTACAGTAGCGTGTCCTCACGTATGTGGTTTTATCGTGGTTTGTGTCAGTGGGCTTAGCTGTATATGGATCCATGGTTTTGGCTGGTTAGCTAAGTGGTATTTATTATGTGAAAATTCGGGGTTTTACATCCTCCCCACCTAACAAAAATTTCGACCTCGAAATTTAAAACAATCATCTTCATTCTATATTTCAAAACAAAATTTCTAGCAGTTCAAAGTGATTCAAAATTTCTCACAGTATAATTTAACTTCAAAAATATTGTAGAATAATTTCACAAATTCCCTATCGTCAACCTGTACATATAAACGCGTCCGCTTATATGCAAGCTTGAGAAGAAAATTATGGATTCCTTCTAGTTTAGCTTATATGAAAATATAGCTTCAATAATACATATATACACACACCTATTTGTACTATTACATATCCCATATTGCATAAGGTTTCACACTCAGGTGCAATTCCACATTGTACATTGCTTCACCACACCGTGGCATGTCCTAATGCAACTGGCTCAACAAACAACAAATAGTATTCAACAATAATAGTTTAATTAGGAATACATCCTCAGATATAATTTTACGATCAAATATATCACCTTATATAATTCACTAATTATTTTTAAGCATGCATCTGCAAACAATAATTTTTATCAAAACAAAGGGTGTGAACTTCAGAAACTTCCTGAATTATCTTCTACTAATCCTATTTTATTATTCTTGGCGTAATTTTAATGTTTCCTTTACTTCACAATTGTTAAGCTTCAATTTGCTCATATTATTTATGTACTGCTATATATATACATTACGGTCATGAGATTACAAATTATATCCAATTATAACTTTATTTATTTTATTAGTCAATTTTTAAATTTTGGTTTATTATTACTGGAAGAGACTCGGCAACCAAACCAACTAAGCGCAGACTGACTGGGGTTTAAACCCAAGCCAAGCGCTCCTTAGTGCTCGACATTTCTAAAGCTACCGCTCAACTTCGCTAGGCCTATTCTCCTTGGCGTTCGACTTCTCTAACCTCAGTCAATCACTACCTCTGGCAAACGCACTCACAGGTATGCCTTTCCCCTTCTACTCATCTCTTACAACAACACAAATCATTTCTTTCATTGTTGGTCAACGGCTATGGCTAGATCTTCACTCAAAAATTTTCGGTTGATGCTCAAATCTTTGGGGAATTTAGAAAAATTTGTTCATTTATCTTCCAACTACTTCATATTATTGATTGGAACATGTTTTAGTTAAAGATTTGATCGTTTGTTGCATTTAAATTTGAAACCCCAAATTCCTGTTTGCGGCAAAAAACGAGCGCTGACCAGATCGGCTTGAGCGATCCTAAGCGGTTGTTGGAGCTCGGCCTGATTTTTGCAGATTTTATTTCTCTTTCAATTCTTTCAAATGGTTTTCAATTTTCGATTTGTTTTTGCACTTTTCTAGCCTATAATCACACACTTTTACCCTATTTTTGTTTCTTTAAATTTTGTTGGTTATATGGGATTATATACATGCTTACTTACTAACTTTATATTTGTTTGTTTTGTGTTTTCTTGTCTCTTTTCTTTATTTTCTTCTCCTAGTATCTGGTCTTCGTCTAGAGATGACGGGGAGGCTGATGATGAGGCTGGGGATGATGCTACTGACGATGGAGGTCAAGGAGGAGATGGTGGTGATGATGATAGGGCTGGAGGAGACTATAATGGAGCTACTGGGACTGGGGATGGATACACTGGCACAGGGGATGGTGCTGGACATGGAAGAGATGATGCTGGACCATCTAGCTGATTTTATCTTTCTTGTTTAGAGTCTTGTATTTTCTATTTGTTTCTTTTTCTCTTTGGGATAGATGTGTATACACTTTTTGGTTCCTTTAGTTGTATTTAGTTCCTAGGTCTTTTATTTTATTGAGGATACAGCTATATATCAAGCTTTGTACCAGTTCATCATATATATCAGATCATTTTGTTAAATTTTGTCTATTTCAGATTTCTGTTCACTTTCTTGCATGAAAATTTATCTCTTAATAATCACAGGTTTATATTGCAAGTTTTTAATTTAATTAGGTTAATAATATAGCATCCAATAGTAATAATAGCGTTGATAGCATTACAATATTATAAAAAATAGTATTCACAACATGTAAATCAAATCAAAGTCTCTCATCCTAAATAACATGCTTTTAACTAACGTGCACTCAATCCCACTACCCACCTAAGAATTTATTTTCCTAGGTTTTAGATCTTGTTTCTCTGATGCCATCTCTGTAACGCCCCAAACCCGGGTCAGTGCAAACTGGCACCCAACCCAAACCCAGTTCATTACTGTAACAAACCAAGTTCGGTTCAACAACCAAACTTGAGGTGTTACCACGAAGCTGGGGTCAGATACACACTAAGATTCACAATAATTTTTAAAAATAATTAATTACATCAGAGTTCTTGTGGGAAATAAAACAATTCTTTATTCAATTTAATCAATTCAATTTACAATAACATTTGTTTAATCAACATGTGACATTAATATCAATTACAATTCTACCCATCAAATTAAAACCCCATCTTCACAATCTCTTATAGCAAACCTGAAAAATAAGGGAAAACGGAGTGAGATTTACATCTCAGCAAGTAGTAGGTGCATGCAAGTAAAGAGTCTCATTTAGGCAAATAGTCATGAGGTATACGATTAATCAACGATAAGGCGATGAATTCAAATCAATATGGCCAATTCCAAATAAAGCAATAGGATATGCAATCATACGTAAATACCAGTAAAAAGATGTTATCGATAAATAAAATCGAAGATTAGAGATAAAACATGTATTCATAATTAATGGTCCATCTCACAAATCCGATAGTAACATTCTCCCATGTAGGATGCAAACACGTAGTACTCACATCTCCCCTACATGAGGTTCCTCCCGCAGGAGCTAACACATCTCACCCGCAGGTGGTAACACACACATCTCCCTTGTGGGATGCAATCACATCATGATTACATCTCCCCCACAAGAGGTCTCTCCCGCAGGAGTTACACATCTCACCCACAGGTGGTAATCACATATCTCCCCTGTAGGATGCAATCACATCATGATTACATCTCTCCCACAAGAGGTTACATCTCTCCCGCAGGAGGTCACATATCTCCCCTGTGGGATGCAATCCAATCAGGATTACATCTCCCCCAACAGGAGGTCTCATCTTTCCTGCAGGAAGTCACATATCTCCCTTGTGGGATGCAATCCAATCAGGATTACATCTCTCCCAACAGGAGGTCTCATCTCTCCTGCAGGAGGTCACATATCTCCCCTGTGGGATGCAATCCAATCAGGATTACATCTCCTCCAACAAGAGGTCTCATCTCACCCGCAGGTGGTCACATATCTCATCCGCAGATGGTACAAATCTCTTATTGCCATCATGGCATTCAATCCACAGTCCAAATTATATTCAAAATAAAACTCCTGAACATAAATCTCATAAAAATCTGAATTAATGTAATTTCCAGAAAATCAGTATTCATATTTAAACCACAAACCAAAGTAATTCAAGTCTTGCTTAGAGTTTTCCTTATTAATCCCCTTATTATAATTCAAGCTCCCATATTAATACCTAAGATAGTATCTATTTCAATTTGCTGTATTTATAATTTCCAGCATATTCTACAACCCTAAAATATAGTTTAGAAGGTGATTTTAATCCATAAATACCAACTAGTATTATTCCGGTTGTGGTTACCTTCAATTTAGCCATTTTCATACTCTAACCTATCCTTAGGACTTCCAATTACTTGGTTATTTATAAAATATAATTTTATAAATTTCTATACCTCAATTAGGTCCTTATAAAGTTGATAGAATGATTATCTTACTAGAAAAATTACTAGGTATTTAATTGTATGACAAAATCCCAAAATTCTGAATTTTCTGAGGAGAGCGCCTACCTCTGCAGGCTAGGCGGTCCTAGGCAGTCCTAGGCGCTCCTGCAAATTTCAACAGTAAATTTCCAGATTTTCCAAGTTTGGATTTTTATGCTTTTGCTCTGAGTTTAATTGCTCTAAATTAATCTACTAACATTCTAAATCATATCTAAAGCCTTCTAGATTAATTTGTTTCAATTAAATACCATCCTACAATTATTTGCATGATTAAACCAAGTTTTCTTCATTACTTTAACTAATCCTTCAAGAATACAAAATCCTATAATATAAAACATTTGATTCCATGTAAGTCCAGTTCTGACTAATCCATTCAAACCATATTAAATCATAGAAAACGAAACCATGCAGTTCCTCCAGTTTTCAAGGGTTACTACTTGCCTCAAACGCTAAAAATCCATCTTCCATTGAAGTTTCTAATTCTGGACCCAACTTCTGCTCCCAAACGCACCAACCTAGAGTTCTCTAATTCAAATCTCCACCGTTCACATTGTAGATCCATTAGTCATGAACAAAACATCCAAATTTGAAGGCGATCTACCGTACGGATTTTTGCCGATCGCAATTTGATGGAGACTGGTCGGACATCTGTAGTAACCTTCTTCTTCCTTTCTCTCCCTCTTTTCTCTCATTATAAAACCCACGAAAATTCTCTCTTGTCTCACCTTACTCTACTATTTATACTTGGCTTTAGAAGTCCTAAACCAACCCTAATAGGCTCCTTTAATTGGGCTAACTCAACTAAGGTCTAATTAAAGTCTAACTCCTAATTAATTCCTACTTTTTCTTCACCTTCTATTTTTCAACTTAAACATTACTAATCAAATCTCCTATTATCTAAACACTCCTTATAGCCTACTTTTGTGTATAATAATTACTTAAACTCTAAATATCATCTAAAACCTTATTATGTTACTTTTTCTCCAAATTAAGACTTGTAATCTCCTAATTACCCTTTTTCCTCATTTAGGCTTTTATTACTTTCTTTTAATTTCTAACTTGTCTAAATAAATTATTTTCTTCTATTTTCTAACCCTAATTATCATTTAATGATCTATTTATTAATTACCCTTTTCTGAAAATTACCAAAATACTCTTTTTACCCTTTTAGGCTAATTTCCTTAAAATTCTTTCTTTATTTACAACTTACTACTTATTTGAATTACTTATCCTCTAGATCTTCACTTTTTTTTTTAACTAGGACTTAAACTCTTTTTCTTTTTATTTCTTATTTATTTATTTATTATGTGAAAATTCGGGGTTTCACACCTGCAATGGCACATGTTTTATCTCTTTATTTGGAATTGTCATTAATAACTTGAATTCATCGCTTAATCGCATACCTCATGACTATTTACTTATATTAGACTGTTTCTAATTGCATGCACCTGCTACTTGCTGAGATGTAAATCTCACTCCGTTTTCCCCTATTTTTCAGGTTTGCTTGGAGAGATCGCGAAAATGGGGTTTTCTTTGATGGGTAGAATTGTAAATGTTATTATTGATCACATGTTGATTAGACAACTATTATTGTAAACTGAATTGATATTATTGAATAAATAATTTTATTACTTTCCACCAGAACTC
This sequence comes from Buxus sempervirens, assembly GCA_947561395.2. Lineage (NCBI taxonomy): Eukaryota > Viridiplantae > Streptophyta > Magnoliopsida > Buxales > Buxaceae > Buxus > Buxus sempervirens. The sequence continues at coordinate 31,420,354 of OX387183.1, forward strand.
TGATATAATTAATTAGTTTTTAAAATGTATTGTGAATCTTAGTTTGTATCTGACCCCAGCTTCGTGGTAACACCTTGAGTTTGGTTGTTGAACCGGACTTGAATTGTTACAGTAGCGAACTAGGTTCGGGTTGGGTGCTGGTTTGCACTGACCCGAGTTCGGGGCATTACAGAGATGGTATCAGAGAAACAAGATCTAAAACCTAGGAAATAAATTCTTAGGTGGGTAGTGGAATTGAGTGCACGTTAGATAAAAGCATGTTATTTAGGATGAGAGACTTTAATTTTATTTGTATGTTGTGAATACTATTGTTTGATAATATTATTATGCTATTGATGCTATTATTACTATTGGATGCTATATTATTGACCTAATTAAATTAAAATTTTGCAATATTGTCATGTAACTATAAACAGCTAAATTCCTACTGTAAAACCCTAAATTTTCCTAAAATAAAGTAAATTAAATAAGCCTAAATATTGAGAAGATAGGTATTAATCCAAGTACATTATATGGTTAAGATTGATGTGAAGAATAAAGAGAAGAATTTTTGGAAAAAGATTCAAAGGTTAAGTATGGAATTCCAAGGAAATGGTATTTTAGTCATTTCCCAATTAGCCAAATTAAGATATTGAGTAGGTAAATAATTATTAGACTTGAAATATTTAACTAGACTTAATTTGGGTTATGTTTGGATTTAAATATCAAATTATTACTTAAAAGTAAGAAAAAGGGTATATTGGTCATTATGGTTGATAAGGAGCCTTAAGTTTGAGGATAATAGGTAGCTTTAGGGTGTTTTAGTAATATTTTAAAATAAAAAATTTAATTAGCACGAAAATAAATTAAAATAAATCCTTCTCTTATATAAGATACTTAAAAGAGGAATTAGAAGGAGGGTTAAGATGGGGAGGTTTCCAAATTAGAGTAGGAATTATATTTAGGTCTTCTAAACCTAGTAGGATTTCTAATCAAGAGAGCTTATAAAAGGGGAAGTCTAGGAAAGGTTTAGGGTTTTTAGCAAGTCCAAAAATAAGGAGGAAAGAGGGGAAAATTGGTGCTTGCGCTTGGGAGAAAAAGAGGAGAGAAAATAGAGGGAAGAAAGGAAAAATGGAGGTGCTGCAGAGGTCCGACCAGCAGACTTTGAGCGACAATCCCCGGAGATCTAGTCGTTGGATTGTCATGAAATTTGGAGGTTATGCTCTATACATGAGATGCTTAAATTTGAACGGTGGAGATTGGATTTGGATGAGTCTAAGGTGGTGCGAATTAACCTAGAAGTTGGTGGAAAATCGGATTTTGGAAGAAAAAGGAGTTTCAGGGATGGCCGACTAGTCAACTTCGAACGGTGAGATAGAGAGATCCAACCGTTGGAATGGGCTGAAATTTTAGGGTTTGGTTCTACTCATGGAGGACTTCAAACTGAACGGTGGAGATCAAAATTTGAGAAGTTTAGAGGGGTCCGGTCGAGCTCCAAAAACGTGCACAGAAGATGTTTGGAAAAATGTGGGTTCATCAAAAAGGCAAGTAACAAACACTTGAAACTGGAGGAATTGCATATTTTCTAGTGTTTTTGATGATTGATCGTATTGGTTATTAAATTTGATTTCATTGGAAAAGTTAGATGTGTATAAAGTTTCGATTTGGTGATTTGAATCTTTTTTTTTAAAAGCAAGAAAAATGTTATTCATGGGTGGGTTGAATTAGAAAGAAACCCTAGTTAAGTTTTAATTACCAATATGTGAGTGGCACTGTTTTAAAACCTGGTTTATGCTATTCGTAGATTTGGTTTCAATGAATGCATGGTTATCGAATGAATTATTCACTGGTTTCTGGGCGAAGACAGTCCGAAGGGTTTTTGTACAACAAATTGGGGATAATTGAAAAGTATGTTAGATTAAATTCAAAATAGGTTTGAATGTGTTCTGGGGTATTATGAGACTAGAGAAGTAGTTACAGACTGGAAAAATTCGGCCAGAGTTGAAGATTTGGATTTAACAAAGACTTGAAAAACGCAGTGGGTATCCGCCCATTTGGCGCCCACTTGCGCTCACTTCGGGAAGTAGGCACATAGAAAAATTGACCTGGCACCGAGCTCGCGCCCACTTGGCGCTCAGCTAGCCCCACTTAGATGTCTCGCGCTTTTCTCGCGCCTATCCCGGGCCGAGCTTGCACCCCCTTACCATCGAGTGAGCGCATACCCTAGTTTTTAATAATAAATGATCCGCTCACTCGGCGCTCACCGGGCGCTCACTTGAGGAAGTGAGCGCATAGTCCATTTTCTTGCTGAATCTCATAATTTAGTAAACCAATGGGGATTTGGATGCTAGAAGGTCTTTGATCACTGAGCAAAGTATTTGTTTACAACATTAGAGACAAAAATTACTTATGAGAACATTGAAGATAGATCCTGGAATTTTATAAGAGCTTTTGAGGTAGATGTAGGGAAATATTTAGGTGATGTTTGAGATACCTGTGAGACATGGGAAAAAAAATCAATTTCCATTGACTTCCTCCAATCATTACGCGGGATTAAATAAAACAAAGAGTCGCCACCATTCAATCTAGGTGTGAATGGACACCAAAATATTAAATAAGCACAAAAGGCAATTTTAGGGTAAAAATAACCCTCCTAAAAAAACAACCAGAGATGGGTAAGGGGATTAGGTTATGAACAGGGGAAGGTGTTAGGCACTCCTATTCATCCACACAAGGTGGTTGCCAGATATTGTTCATGTTTAAATAAATGAAAAAGCTTGCTATAAAAATCACAAAAATCACAAAAAGAAGACAAAAATATATGGTTTTTTCATATGAATAGTCTAATTGATCCAGAACTTTCAAATATGATCATACCATTCCTAGGGTTTCATGATCAAAATAAAATTAAGATGAAATCAAATAAAATCAATTTAAAGTGAAAAATCCAAAAATCTGGCTTCAAGTCAAATTCTAGAAATCTAGAAAAATATGATTTTTATAAAATATTTCAAAATTAAACTTAAATGGTCCAGGACATAGATAAAGCCCAAATTTCACGTTAAATCAAGAAATCAAAACCAAAAATACCCACATTGATGAAAAAACACCAAAATGGGAGAATTTAGATCGTAGGGTCTTTTCTCAAAAGTGAAAAACGATTCAAAAACCACATCATGAAACTCTAGAATTTATTTTCAGGCTTTTGGATTCAGATCTATCATATTGATCATGATAAATCCAAGATCTTAGCCTAAAACTACAAAAATCACGAAAACAGTGCTATAGGTGCAAATATGTGAAAAATCCAAATTTTATCAAAAAGTGGGGATCTCATGCTATAAACATCATGGATTCATGTTATTCATTCAGATTCATCATAAAAACAATTAAAACATGATCAAGATATTTAAAATAGCCATATCTCACAGATTAGAGCACATGGGGGTCTACCCTACGGATCCACCTGTTCTCTTTTCCCCTAGCTCTCTCTTCACGTTTTACAGCTAGAGAGGATTCTTAAGGTACTTGGAGATAGGTTTGGTTATACAAACACAATCAAAGGCCTTATTCTATAAAAATAAGGAGAAAAACAGATATGGGGTTCTATTCTAGGGATCCACCTGTTCTCTTTTCCCCTAGCTCTCTCTTCACGTTTTACGGCTAGAGAGACTCTTGAGGTACTTGGAGACAAGTTTTGGAATACTAAATACGAAAGATGGCCTTATTCTATAGCAATAGAGATGATCCTATTACATCTAGAATTGAAAACAGAAAATAAAAGGGAAAAGGGACTTACCTGAATTGAGCAAGTAGAGCAGCAGGGGTTCCTCTTCTTCTCTTGGAGCTTCTTAGACTTCAAATTTTCGTGGCCTTTTGCTTGAGGAAAGGCCCTCTATTTATAGGCAAACCCAGGGGTATGGTTGGTCCAAGGTTTGGCAAGATAGAATTTCAGTTTGAATTAAACACAAGATAATGCCCATCCTTTATCCATAAGGATATTTCGCACGAATAAAATATATAATTCGCTCATTTAAAGGGATATTGGACTAAAGATAAGGCTCAGAAATCTAGAGAAGAATAAAGCTCGCACGAGTCTAGAATTCCCGTAAATGATATACGGTCCCACGATGTCCGTATATGTATTACAGGCGCTGTGTGCCCGTATTCAAAATTCGAGCGCGCTTAGCCCGTAGATACAATACGGTCCAGGCTCAAATTATCCATTTTCATACATTTTTGGCCTGTTTTAAATCCCAATTAATTTTTTCAATTATTTTCTCATTTTTAGTGCAATTTGGGGTGTCTACAATACCCAACACTGGGGCTTTTATTTTAGTTCTTTTGGATTATACACTGTACTGTACTTGATTGAGATTTATTAAACCCTGTTTTCTTGATGGCAAGTTCTGAATTATATTGCAAAGATTATTTACTTGTTTACTTGTGAGGAATTATTTATTCTGGTTGGAACACTTATGAAGAATTACTGTTCTGGTTGGAACAACTTGTGATGTGCATACTGAATGCAGTGTTTTATCGGCTATTTATCGGTTTTGGTTTAGCTTGTCCTGGATCAAGAGTCTAAGCTTAGTAATGTGATGTATATGCTTTATTGGTGTAATGGCATAGCCATGAAGTGTTGCCACGACCGGTGTAGAGCAGCCAGAAACCCTGAGTAGGCCTTGTTGTCAGTGCCGATACCCGGAGTAGGCCGCCATTGGATGACGATACCCTGAGTAGGCCGTCATTTCAGAGTGTCCGATACCCTGAGTAGGCCGGAACTGTGTACATAGAGGTGTGGATGTCACTCTGGCATGATTGATTAACTAAGCTAAGCAACTACATGACATTGACCATTCGATGTTTTATCGGTATTGTTATTGAAATATGAGTTGATAATAATAATGGGATTTGATTTAAACTTTGGAATTATCCTTGTTAATGTTGTTGGTTTAATCGTACACCTCATGACTTATTTTGTAAACATGGACTGATTTCATGCATGCACCTTGCTACTTGTTGAGATTTATTCTCACTCCGGTTTCTCCCATTTTTCAGGTACTCTTGGTGATGACGTCAAGTTGTGGGCTAGTTGTAGCTGGGTAGTCTATATAGGTGTAGGATTGCTCATATAATTGAAACCCTTTTTATATTATAATTGTTGATTAATAAAGAGAATTTGAATTCCAATTTCTGCTTTTACTCTGATTATAAAGTTAGAAAAAGTTTTAAATTATTCCATATTTTAGTTGCTTTTGTTGCTTATCATAACACCTCGGGTTTTGGGAATTGGACCCGGAACCAGGGCGTTACACCTACATAAGGAAAATAAATATAAAAATTGAAGTAGACAGAAAATGAGCAAGAATGATCTGATATATATGTGTAATGTGAACCAGTACAAAGTTGGTATACAATTGAAAAACTATAAAAAGATCTGTGCACTGAATACAACCAATGGAACCAAAAAGTGTATACACATCTGTCCTAAAAGTGAAAAAGAAAGAAATAGAAAATACAAGTCTTTAAACAAGAAAAATAAAATCAGCTAGATGGTCCAACACCATCTCCTCCATGTCTAGCATCCTCCCCTGTGCCAGTGTCTCCATCTCCAGACCCCATAGCTCCATCATCATCACCATCTCCTCCCTGGTCTCTAGCACTAGTAGCCGCATCCCTAGCCGCAGCACCCTCAGATTCTCCAGAATCCCAGATCTCAAGGCAAGAAGAACCTCCAGCCCGCATGTATGATTTGAAAATCCGGAATAGTCTGCAGTGGGAATCATACATGGTATCTATCTGGCACTGCATCTCATCCTGAATCCTCACCATAGCCGCCATCTGCGTCAGTACCAAGGGCATGTGGGTAGATATCACAGTCATCCGCCTGTGTAGGAGCGTCACACCATCTGCCATATCGCGAAGGAAAGCAATATCTATAACGGAAATAGATGAAGGAGGAGCATCAGCTATAGAAGTAGGTGGAAGGGAAGAGGAATGAGAATATGGAATGAAAAAAAGTATATATACAAAGGAAATAAGAAAAACACAAACAAACCCAAGAGAAGTTAGGAACCAATTGTACAAATAATCCAACAAAGTTAACAAAATTTAAGAAATCCAGACTAGGATAAAAGTGTGCAATAATGGACTAGGAAAATGCTAAAACAGGTCCTAAATTGAAACCATTTGATAGAAATTGAAAGAGAAACAAAATTGCAAAAATCAGGTCGAGCGCCAATGACCGCTCAGGATCACTCAGGGCGATCTGGTCGGTGCTCGTGTTCTACTGTAAACAGAATTTTGGGATTTTGCACAAAACAAATAAACGACAAAACCTTCAACCAAAACTAGTTCAAATCCAACTTATGAATTGTTTAGAAAGTAAAGAAACAATTTTTAACAAATGCCCTAACAATTCGAGCCTGAATCAAAAACTTTTGAAGAGAAAAAGCCTTAGCCGCATGTTAATACACGAAAACTTGTGAGGAAGTAAACTAGAAGTGAAAACGAGTTGGTGTGAGACACGGGAAAAAAATCACCCACCGTCAACACACAGGGCTCATCTTGAAGTTTGGGAGAGTCGCCACCATTCAGAATTTTGAGGTGAGAATGGACACCAAAGGATCAAAAATAAGCAAAAAAGAGACAAAAGAAACATTCTAGGATAAAAATAACCCCATTTGAAAATCAAATCCAGAGATGGGTAAGGGGATTAGATTATGAACGGGGGAAGGTGTTAAGCACCCCCATTCATCCACACGAAGTGGTAGCCAAGTGTATGTTCATGTAAAAATAAGAAAGCTTGCTAAAATCATAGAAAACCTTGAAAAAGGACCAATGTATGATATTTCCACATGAAGATCTAAATGGATTCTAGATCCTCTCTTATGTCAACATCATTTCTGGAATATCACAAAAAGATGTAAATCAAAGCACAAGTTATTCAAAAACCAAGTTGAATCAAATTCGGTGAAAAGTAATGCCATTTGTCTTGAAATCATTCAAATACAATTTTAAATCAAATCAAACCAAATCCATTTGAAAGATTATAGTAAATAAGGGTCTCATGCAAAATTTCACTTCATTCCGATAAAAATCCTAGGAGTTATGCTCCTTTAAGGTTGCTGTTGGGGATAATCAAAAAGTGATAAGTGGGCAACTTTGGGAAATTGCATAGAAAAATCCACTTTATAAAAATCCACGAAATTTGGTGTGATTGAAATCTGTATGGCTATCTTTCAAAAGAAACTAGCCTCATACAAAAATCCCTTCGGATGTGCCTTGGGTGGTCTCCCGAACAGGCCCCGAAGATCACAGATTTACCCAGAAAAATGCCATTGAGCAGTTCTGAGTAAATCGGCTACCAATAATTCAAATGGAGTCAAAAAATTATGAAACCAACTGGATTTGAAAATAGACGCATAAAGGAGTGCCCAAAAACAAAAATCATTCGAATCGGACTTAAAACGAACACATGGCGCTCTGTCGAAGTGACAAGTTTTGTATTCGAACCTGAACTGTCCAATCAACTTCGACAGAGAGGTGTCAAAAATCCGTTTGATAGAAATTTATGAAATTTGGTGAACATAAACTAAACAGCCTCACCTTTCCCATGGTTCTAAAATCGCTCCAAAATTCATCCGGACGATGAAGTTATGAGCATCCGAAGTAAGGGTACAAGTGCTGTCTAGTTAGGCCCTTTTTGAGTAAAACCAACTCAAAATTGTGATAAAGTGTGTGCCATTCGTACAAGATGAACACAAATCTTTGAAAAATCATTTGAAAACATTCCAGAATTGATTGAGGCCATTTATTTGAGATTTATCACAATAAATGCAATAAACCTCAAATATGAGGCTATCCCGCCAAAATGGTACTATGTATGTGCAAGTGTGAGAAACCATACAAGATCAATACAACAACAAAGCATGCATACATATTCATCAAAATAAGGTTCTAGAACAACCTAGGGTTCCGTTCCATTATCGTTTCCCTTTGTTCTCTCTCCCCGTTAAACACGGTTCTTCAAGATAATCAAGGGCACTTTGAATATGAAACGGTTTACAATCAATCAAAAGGCCTTATGCTACATAGGTTCTAGCACTAGGGTCAATCCCCAGTCTCGTTTCTCCTAGATCCCGCCTCCACGTTTTACGGCTAGGGGGAGTCTCGAGATACTTTGAGCCGGGGAAGGATTTTCACACACAAAGAAGGCCTTATTCTACAGAAAGGTAGAAGAAGAGATCTAGATCTAAGAATGTAAAAAACAGAAAATAAAAGAAAAGTTTGAGGCTTACCTGGGTTTTGGATGCGATCTCGCAGTAGTTTTCTTCTTCTCTTGGAGTTCTTCTTGGCGAGAATTCAAAACAAGAGTTGATGGCCATTTGCTTAAGGAGGAGCCTCCTATTTATAGGCAAAGGTTAGGATTAGGCTTGGTGAGAATGGTAGACACAACATAATGTCTATAGCCCACCAACCTTAACCCTAAGGCTATTTCCGAGATTTCCACTCATTTAATGAGGGATATGATGGTAAAAGTGAAAAACTCTTGGAAAACCCTAATTTTGAGCAAAACTTGTGTATCCAGTATATCAGACCGGATACACAAGGGCCTTAAGGTATCCGGTATATAATACCGGATACACTAAGGCTCACTTGTATACGGTATGTTCCACCGGATACACAGAGGAGTACTTGTATCCGGCCTGAGTTGCCGGATACAGGTAAAAGTTCATTTTCTTCAATTTTTGTGCTGGCTTTCAAGGAGATAATGATTTTTGATGATTGTTGGTGCAATTTGGGGTGTCTACAGTTGGATGTTTACTTGTTAGTGTCGTTTGGAGATGAGGAAGAGCTGAAGAAGGCTGGAGAAGTCGAACGCCAAGGAGAGGAGGAGCCAGTGAAGGTGAGCGGTAGCCTTAGAAAATGCGTGATGCATGCGTTAAAATTTTTTTTTCTTTTCTAAGCTTTATAAAACTAGCGCTGAGGAGTGCGTGATTTGGGTTTAAGTCCCGGTCAGTCAACACCCATTTGGCCTGGGTGCTGAGCGCTCAGTCTTCCTTAGGTAGTAATAAGCTAAAAATTTTACTTAGTTAATAGAAACAATAACAACTATATAGTAGACAAAAGATCACTTATACTAGTTCATGAAAATAATGTATATACATTTGGATATAGTTAAACTATAAAGTAAAATAATTATAACTGAAAACACTAAAAATCTGAATTATTAGAGATTACAAGAAATTTAAAAATTTTACCTAGAATAATAATCAGAGTCTGTATAAGGATTTGTTCAGAAATTTTGATCATTGCAAACCAACACTTTTGATCTATATGTGCTGTCTCGCAGATACTTGATTAGAACTAATTGACATATAAGATAAAATATTTGATTGTATATTTGTAACTGAGGTTGAATGTATAATTAAATTCTTATTGTTTAATATTGTCTGTTGTTCGTTGAGCTAGTTGCATTAGGACATGCCCGAAGTGTGATGAAGCAGTACGTAATGTGGAACTGTACTTGAGTGTGAATCCTTATGCAATATGGGTTATGTATTAGTACAAATAAGTGTGTGTAAATATGCATTGTGAATGCAGTATTTTAATACAAGTTAGACTAAAAGAAACCTGTGATTTTCTTCTCAAGCTTGCAGATAAGCGGACGCGTTTATATGTACAGATTGATGATAGGAGATTGGTAGTGTTCTTCTATAGTATTTTTGAAGTTAAATTATGTTTTGAGAAATGGAATTGGAATGAGAGAAACTTTGGAATTATTTTGAATTGCTGGAAATTCTAATTTGAAATATAGATTGAAGATGATTGTTTTAAATTTCGAGGTCGAAATTTTTGTTAGGTGGGTAGGATGTAAAACCCCGAATTTTCACATAATAAATAAATAAATAATAAATAAAGGAAATATGAGTTTAAGTCCTAGCTAAAATAAAAAGTGAAGATTTAGAAGATAAGTAATTCGAATAAGTCATAAGTTGTAAATAAAGAAAGAATTTTAAGGAAATTAGCCTAAAAGAGTAAAAAGGGTATTTTGGTAATTTTCAAAAAAGGGAAATTAATAAATAGATCATTAAATAATAACTAGGATTAGAAAATAGAAGAAAATAATTTATTTAGATAAATTAGAAATTAAAAAGGAATTAATAAAAGCCCAAATGTGGAAAAAGGGTAATTAGGAGATTTCGGGTCTTAATTGGGAGAAAAGTAACTTAATTTGGGTTTTAGGTGATATTAGGGTTTAAATAATTATTATGCACGAAAATAGGTTGTAAGTAGGAGTTTAGATGATAAGAGATTTAATTAGTATTGTTTAAGTAGAAAAATAAAAGGTGGAGAAAAAGTAGGAATTAATTAGAAGGTGTTAGACTTTAACTAGACCTTGGTTGGGTTAGCCCAAATTAAAGGAACCTATTAGGGTTGGTTTAGGACTTCTAAAGCCAAATATAAATATGAGATTAAGGTGAGACAAGAGAGGATTTTCGTGGGTTTTATATTGGCAGAAAAGAGGGAGAGAAAGGAAGAAGGCTGCTAATGGAGCTGTCTGACCAACCATCATCAAATCGTGATCGGAAAACATCCGTACGGTAGATCGCCTTCAAATATGGAGGTTTTGTTCATGACTGATGGATCTACAATATGAATGGTGGAGATTTGAATTGGAAAATTTTAGCTTAGTGTGTTTGGGAGCGGAAGTTGGGTCCAGAATTAGAAGCTGCAATAGAACAAGGATTTTTAGCGTATAAGGCAAGTAGTAACCATTGAAAATTGGAGGAACTGCATGATTTCGTTTTCTGTGATTTAATATGGTTTGAATGGATTAATCGGAATTGGATTTACATGGAATCAAAGGATTTATATTTTAGAGTTTGGTATTCTTGAATGATTTGTTAAAGTAATGAAGAAAACTTGGTTTGATCATGTAAATAATCGTAGGATGGTATTTAATTGATAAGAATTAATCTAGAGGGCTTTAAGTATGTTTTAAATGTTAGTAGATTAATTTAGACCAAAGAAACATATAGCAAAAGCCTAAAAATCCCAAATTTATAAATCTGGAAATTACTGTTAAAATTTACACGAGCGCCTAGGATCGCCCAAGACCGCCTAGCCATGTAAAGGTAGGCGCTCTATGCAGAATTTGTAGATTTCAGTGATTTTGTAATACGAATAAATATCCAATAATTTTTCTAATAAGTGAAGCATACTAGCATCTTTATAAAGCCCTAATTAGTGTATAAAAATTTATAAAATTATATTTTGAAGATAACCAAGTAATTGGAGGTCCTAAGGATAGGATAGAATATGAAAGGGACTAAATTAAAGGTAACAACAATGGGAATGATACCAGCTTGTATTTATAGATTAAAAACATCTCCTAAACTTTATTTTAGGTCTGTAGGACATGATGGAGAATAAAAATACAAAAAACCTAAATAGAAACTATCCTAGGTGTTAAGAGGGGAACTTGGTTTATAATAAAGGGATTAATAAGGAAAACTCTAAGTAATATTTGATTTAATTTATTTGAGCTTTCAATGTGAATGTTGGCTACTGGAATTGCATAAACTCTGAGTTTTATCAAACATATGATACATGAGTTTTATTTTGAATATTTGGGAAATTGCATATGTTATTCTGAAAAAGGCTTTAATTGGAATTGTAAGGATTGAATGATGGTTTTCTCTTGGAATTGAATATTCTGGTATGGATTGGTATGTGGTATGTTGTTATTCGCTTTTATTTTACGGTTGAGTGGTACGGCTTCTGTGGTTGAACTGTTACTAGCTTTTACGGCAGAGATGGGTAATCCTCTATATAGAGATGTGTAATCCTTTACGGGTAAAAGTGTGTATGCCTTCTACAGTAGCGTGTCCTCCCGTATGTGGTTTTATCGTAGTTTGTGTCAGTGGGCTTAGCTGTATATGGATCCATAGTTTTGACTGGTTAGCTAAGTGGTATTTAGTTTGGGTTGAGTTACTCCTATGTGCAAGTGCACTTCCCTTGCAAGTTAGTTTGCTTTAGGAAGGTCCTATGTCTGGAGGGACACCCCGGTGAGCCGCTGGTGATTCCTTGTACATGTGGATAAGTGACCATCTCCATGTATTGATTATGGTGCTGCATGCTGGTGGTACATGCCAACTTTATTGAGTTTGTGCGCAATAAGTCGGTGACTATGGCTCTTGTCTAAGCTGCGCTGCATGGGGCTTGAGTATCATTAAGTAGCACTGCCCCTAAGTCACACGGTGGTATAGCAGTTAGTTGAGTGTCATCTCAAATACTTATCATCTTTGTGAGTCCTGCAATGACACATGTTTTATCACTTTTGTTGGTTTTACCCCGATAACATCTTTTTGCTGGTATATACGAAAGAATACATGTTTTATCGCTTTATTTGGAATTGCCATCGATAACTTGAATTCATCGATTAATCGTGGATTAATCGCATACCTCATGACTATTTGCTTACATTAGACTGTTTCTAATTGGATGCACCTGCTACTTGCTAAGATATAAATCTCACTTCGTTTTCCCCTATTTTTCAGGTTTGCTTGGAGAGATCGCAAAGATAGGGTTTTCTTTGATGGGTAGAATTGTAAATGTTATTATTGATCACATGTTGATTAGACAACTGTTATTGTAAACTGAATTGATATTATTGAATAAAGAATTTTATTACTTTCCACCAGAACTCTGATATAATTAATTAGTTTTTAAAATGTATTGTGAATCTTAGTTTGTATCTGACCCCAGCTTCGTGGTAACAGCTCGAGTTTGGTTGTTGAACCGGACTTGGGTTGTTGCAGTAGCAAACCGGGTTCAGGTTGGGTGCTGGTTTGCACTAGCCCGGATTCGGGGCGTTACAGTACACAGGGGTCCACCTAGACCATATAGATGCCCACGAGCACCATGGGTTGATTTCCTGTGAAAAAAGTGCAAATTTGTATTTTTACAGGCTAACTGAGAACACATTTCAATTACTGGTGTTTCCTAGCTTAAACTGAAATTCAATTTTAGTTAAGTTAGAATACAGTATAGCCGAAATCCATTTTCGATTATACTGTATTTCGTGTTTGACTGAAATGAAATTTCGATTGCTTTAGGAATTTCATAAAAGCCAGATTTTTGAATGTTGCTGATTGGTTGTACTGCTTAAACCGAACCGGTTGAACCAGAAGGGTTTCCGGGTCGACCGGAAACCCAAAATGGGACATGGGCTTCCAAGCCCAGTACAATTCCTTAGGGGGCTTTCCAACGGGGCCCACCCAGCCCAAACAACTCACTTTGTGTTAAACAAGATAATTGAATTAATCGAATGGGCCGAACCCTATGAGGCCCATTAAAAGCCCGACTTGGGTCATGCTTATTAGGATAGATGGTTTGGCCGAGACTGAGGGTACGGGCCTATCGGGCCCACTAAGCCCAGTCAAACAAAGCAAGGGTAGGGTCCAATACCCTAACCCAGAGAGTCTTGGGCTTTCAAGCCCAAGCCTAGGCTACGGGCCCCAAGCCCATTCCTAGCCCAAATTGGAAAGATCAATCAAGATAATCTCGAATAAATCATTTAGCTACCACTGTGGGCCTGCCCAATGGGCCCAAACACAAATCTTGGCCCACTTTGGCATGAAAATCATTTAATTGTCAACTTGAACTTTAAGTAAAATCAATTCATTGGACCAAAGCCCAAAGGGCCTCTCAGGGAGACTGAGGCCCACCAGAGGTATATGGGCTGGACTCAGCCCACCAAGGAACCCGCGGGCTTTCCAACGGGGCCCGCCCAATCAGACTCATCTCATTTTTAAGCTAAAAAGATAAAATCAAGTAAAGGGACCTACACCACTTTAGTGGTCCCACAAGACTCAATAAAATGTGCATGTGGAATAGGAATCGGGTGAGATAACCAAAAGTTGACTCAGAACCAGGATGGGACCTGTCGTTCAACGGGGCAGATCGAGGTGTCTACGGACTTCCCCGGACCGTAAATGAGACATTGCTTAGAATCTCTAGCTGCAGACCGCCTAATAGAAAAACATAGGCCCCCGGGTGTCTGCCTGCACCCATCAGGCAGTGGTGACTCCAAACAATCACGAGGCACGCATAATTTTCCATGGGCTTCGTCGTGCGACCGAAATCAGATGCGCACAGCCTGGCAACTCTGCTGGGGACTTCTCAGCCCAATAGAACCCCTGGTTAGAATGAGTCAACCTGAGAGGGATTTAATTGGTTTTAGGATTTTTTTTACTATCTTGTCTTAGTAAGGAATAGAATACGCACAATTGCGTGTTCTGGGGAGTCCTGTCAAAAGGACGCGATAATTGCCTAAGGAAAGTGGGATTTAAGTGGTCCCCTGTGATCCTCCACTTACCTGGGGACTCTCCCAGAACCTCGTATTGCGTTCCAATTCTGCACCTTACTATACGAGACGGTAAAAATTCCTTTATCAACAAAATCCAGAGGAAACTGACCCGATTTAGACATAGCACTCAGCCCAACTGCACACACGGGCACACCACCACACCGTGGATGGATTTATTTTCCAATTTTATGATAAACTGCATGGGGTTACACGCACGAGGGAGGCTGCGTGAGTGATCCGACCCTGAATGAATGAGTGAATGTGGATATTGCATCTTCTTTTCCAAAACTTAGACCTCTCTAGCAGCCTACCCTTCTGATTCCTATTAACTGACTCTTGGGATGGTATTAGCACCTATGCTCCCGTGGCTTGCCCGGGAAAGCAGGGTAAACCCATCCCCCCCCCCCCGGTTTTCTGAAGTCCATTAGCACCACAGGTTTCTTGTCGTGGCACGCGAGGATCCAGTACTGGTTCAGACCCTTGTAGGCGGATGTTTCGGGCTGGACATCCTTCCCCACATAATGCTTCTGATCAAACCGCGTTTTGTGATTGTGAGGTATTGTGAATGATGAATACATGAGGAGTAAAATCGGAATAAAATCCAGAGTCCATTAGGGGCAGCAACCCTCGCTTTTTTGCATCAAATTGAGTAAACCCTAGATTATGGGCTACCTTAGCCCTAATTCAGGAAGCCAACCTAACTTTGATCAGGGGAACCACCCCAGATCCATGCATGGAGTCCTGCGAGCTGTGGGCCTTGACCCATTTGAGTCCGCTGGAAGCACCTTGAGTCCGGGTCGGCCTTTTTAGTAGATGAAGGCCGACCAGATCAGACAATCAGATGAAAGCAATGCCAGATTAGAGCAGGGGCACTAAACCCTAGATCTAGGAATTCGGCCTACCCGCCTTGGAGCAAATTTGTATCCTTCTTTTTGGCTCCCAACAGCCTTAAGGATGAATCCTTTGCAGTTTTTTTGTGAATATCATGTAATTTTTTCCCTCGTTGGCAAGTTGTAAATTCTTTTGGTCTGGCACCTGAAGTCGAAGGCAGACGAAAGAACAGATAAAAGGCTCAGATGTGCTTCCATACACAAGTATGTCTAGGAGTCGTGCCCCGCGAGGCACCAACCTTTTTAGGGTTGTGCACACACCCTCTTTTTTATATTCATTTTTGGATATAGGTTTTTTTGAATGGTAATATCATTTAGCCTTTGCTTTAATTTTGTGCCAACATCTTCATGCATTGAGTGCACAAACTTCAAGATCATTTGCACAAACATTTTGATCAAATCCTTTTCAAAGGAAGCAATGCAAAAAATTTCCAAAATCAAAGCTACACCGGGACTAAAAGTGGTTCCAATTCCCTATGCCTCAATCAGCTTCAGCCTTATTAGAAAAATTATGAAATTAATTGGCTGTGACCTTGCCCAAAATAATAAGTCAAGGATAGGTCTGATCCTTGTGGATGGCCATCAGTCAAATTGAAAGGACAAAGAAAAAATGATGAAAGGGAAAGAAAGAAGAAATTTCAAATCCAAGTAAAGACCAAATGTGTCCAAATGACAAATCTCAGTCGAGGCCACTTTGTGCTTCCGCCGGCCTAGGAAATCATTTCATGTTTCCCAAAATCAGGGACTCTTCCCAAACCGGGACTACCCCCAAAATCAGGGACTCTCCCCTCACCTCTGAATGGCAAAATCTTAGTAGAAACCATTTCGCGTTTCTACTACTCTGGAACCATTTCGTGTTCCCCAAATCTGAAACCATTTCATGTTTCCAATTGAAGCCATTTCGCGCTTCCGCTAATCTGAAACCATTTCACGTTTACTACTCTGGAACCATTTCGTGTTCCCCAAATCTGAAACCATTTCGTGTTTCCAATTGAAGCTATTTCGCGTTTCCGCTAATCTGAAACCATTTCGTGTTTCCCAAAATCTTAGTCGAAGCCATTTCGTGCTTCCGCTACTCTGAAACCATTTCGTGTTTCCGAATCTAAAACCATTTCGTGTTTCCAATTGAAGCCATTTCGCGCTTCTGCTAATCTGAAACCATTTCGCATTTCCCAAAATCTTAGTCAAAGCCATTTCACGCTTCCGCTACTTTGAAGCCATTTTGCGCTTTCGCTAATCTGAAACCATTTCGTGTTTCCCAAAATCTTAGTCGAAGACATTTCACGTTTCCACTAATCCAAAAACATTTAGTGTTTCACAAAATCTTAGTTAAAGCCATTTCGCGCTTCCCCTAATTTGAAACCATTTCGTGTTTCCCAAAATCATAATTGAAGCCATTACTTGCTTCCACTAATCCAAAACCATTTCGCGTTTCCTAGTCTGAAACCATTTCGTGTTTCCCAAAATCTTAGTCGAAGACATTTCGCGCTTCCGCTACTCCGAAACCCTTTTGTGTTTCCAAATTGAAACCATTTCGTGTTTCCAAATTGAAGCCATTTCGCCCTTCCCCTAATCTGAAACCATTTCGTGTTTCCCAAAATTGTAATTGAAGCCATTTCATGCTTCCACTAATCCAAAACCATTTCGTGTTTCCCAAAATCTTAGTTAAAGCCATTTCGCGCTTCCCCTAATATGAAACCATTTCGTGTTTCCCAAAATCGTAATTGAAGCCATTACATGCTTCCACTAATCCAAAACTATTTCGCGTTTCCTAGTCTGAAACCATTTCGTGTTTCCCAAAATCTTAGTTGAAGACATTTCGCGCTTCCGCACTCCGAAACCCTTTCGTGTTTCCAAATTGAAACCATTTCGTGTTTCCAAATTGAAGCCATTTCGCGCTTCCCCTAATTTGAAACCATTTTGTGTTTCCCAAAATCGTAATTGAAGCCATTTCTTGCTTCCACTAAATCCAAAACCATTTCATGTTTCCTAGTCTGAAACCATTTCATGTTTCCCAAAATCGGTTAAAATCACCGCTTCCCAAATGGAAACCGACTTCGTAACTACCAATCCTTCAGAAATAAACTCTTGTAGTTTCTGGGGATCGAAACCAGGGACTCTCCCCTTGCTCCCGAACGGCCGCTAAAAAGAGACCAAGTGGAAATCAAAAGTAGAAAAAATAATCTGCATTGACATGCATTATATCCCATTTTTAATATAAATTCTTTGCACTAACTTGTGTCCTTTTTATACTTCTTAAGGTGCCAAGATTGTGAACCGCAGCCCAATTCTCTTGCGTTCCGGAAGAAGGATACAAATGGACCCTGCTGAGGAACAAGAGCTGACACTACCTCCACCTCCACCTCAGGAACAAGAGAAACTGGAAGATCACCCAGTAATCACGGGACTGAACCAGCAGATGGCCAACATGTCGACCATGATGGCCACCATGATGCAGCAAATGGAAAGGTTGCAAGCACCACAGCAGTTTGTGCAACCCCGGCAGCAGTTGCCAGTGCCTCCACAGCAGCCAGTACTTCCCCAAGAGCCACCAATACCGCCACCACAGCGACTGGCTTCTCAGCCTGTGCCAGTCATGCCAGAGCAGCCACCGCCCATTCTCCCACATTTGAACTTGCAACCACCAGAGCAACAAATTCTGCAACATTGGCCAGTTCAACCAGAGCAGCCGTTACATATTCCGGTGCCCCCTGCTATTCCGCAACAACCGGTAATGCCACAGGGAATGGGGCGTGAAGAAGAATAGTGGTACAAAGCATAGGAGGCGGCAGGTATCTCAGCCCAGATGCAAGTGGATTTGCAAATGCTGAAAGAACAAATGCAAAATGTGAACCGAGGTCCTATGCCAAAGGAAGCTTCACTGGACAGACTGGGATTCTTCCCTAATTTGCAACTTCCGCCCAAGTTCAAGTGTCCAGAGTTTGTGAAGTTCGACGGAAGTGGCTGCCCGCTGTCCCACCTCAGGGCATACTATGGGGACATGTGTCAGTACGCCTATGGTGAGAGAATTATCATTCAGTTCTTTCAACATTCATCGATAGGCTCAGCACAGAAATGGTTCGCCAGTCTGGACAGGAACCAGATCAGGACTTGGGATGACCTAGCAAGCACATTCCTTGAACACTTCAAGTTCAACACGGAGGTCTTACCCACTTGGATGGAGTTGCAAAAATTGACCAAGAAAAGCACTGAATCCATTCGGGAATATGCAAAGATATGGCGAGAAATGGCCGGAATGGTTCAACCACCCATGTTGGAAAAAGAGATGGTGACACTATTCATCTCAACGCTGGGGCAGCTGTACTACACTTTGCTACTGGGGCAGTTTGCTGCAAGTTTTGCACACTTGGTCGTTGGCGGGAGAGGTATGGAAAGAAGGAAAGAAGATGAGACTGTCAATTATGTCCAGCCGAACAAGCCTTTCCACTTCTCAGCACCCGACAGGAAAGAAAATCAGAACAGTGGCCAAGGGGCACAGTCCACAGGACGGCCGAGGTGGACCAAAGAGGAATTTCAAGCAAGGTTGAATCGGGTGTTCACACCCCTACCTTATCCATTGTCAAAATTGCTGCCAACCCTATTGAAGAAAGGGTATTTACAGAAGAAGCAGCCCACTCAACAGCCATCCAACAGTCGCTCGTACAACCCCAATGAGTGCTGTGACTACCACATGGGAGCCTCAGGACATCATACCAATCGCTGTTGGGAACTGAAACACGACGTCCAGGACTTGATCGACAACAAGCGAATCTCGGTCGATCCCCCAGTGACAACTCTCGTGACAGGGATTCAGACTAATCCGCTCCCAGACCACTCCAAGGCATCCACCAAAAACTCGGTGAATCAGGTGGACAACAGTAAGGAGCAGTTTGACCTGTCAGTACTAATCAGACTACTGGGGCACGCAGTAAGGGTGCACTTGCAAACGGGGACTGTTAGTGAAAATGTAGAAAACACTCCACTTGCTCCCCTTAAAGGAATCAAGGTTGTAAAGGTGGCAGACACCTGCATTTGTGCAATCGAGAATGAACCTCAGAGCAGTAAGGAAGTCACAGGGCCATGGCACCCAGAGCAATGCGGATGGATTAGTGATTCCCCGTCCCCTCCACCCAGAGAAGGAGTAGGCAGTTCCGAAGGACTCTGGTTCCAAGATGGGCCACTGGACTCAGACACGTCAGTGGGCAGTTCAAGGGTGCCTCCTCAGATGTCTACTAAATGGCCGCCTGAATATATGTCTGCAACATCAGAGCCGAATCTGTATTCCCTTACTGATCCACTATCAGCTGAATCAAATTCGGAATCCCTCTCCCATGGCATGTCTGGGTGGTCTGGCTTCCCTCATGTCACAGTAGAAGGGGAGCTACCATACACTCCTGAACTCGCAAATTTTCCTGACCCGTATGAGAGCTCGAATGAATCCACCGATGTATAGGAGGACCCGGAAGACACATCGTCAGATGAGAGTGACCCGGAAGAATCTGTCAACGTGGTCATGACTGAAAAAGTTGAGCCTGAGGAGACAGCTGAGATCAACAAGGAGAATGAATCGCTACTATGGAACTGGAGCTTGGTGCCCTTCGCTACCCGCAAGCCCTGCTGCTAAAAAGGAGGTTTCCTTTGCTTTTGATATTTTTTTGTTATAGTTGTTAAGTGAACCTTTTACTTCTATTATCTGCATATGTAAAAAGAAAAAATTTTTGAAAAAAATGTGCAAGTGTTGGTCGGTGATGACATTGCTCTGATACCACGCCCTTTTTTGGCAAATGACCACGATCATGGAGAAATGCCAGGTTGCTCAAAGGTATTTTCAATGGGGTGCAATACACTGCTTCCATAAGAACCTTGACTGAGCCAAAGGCAAATCCTCCCTGATCCAGGCCTTGATTTTCCAAACCTATCTGTACACTGGGCAGGGTAACCTCCGAGAGAAAAGAGAGAAAAGGACAAGAGAGAAAGTGTCCAAATCAGCTAAGGGTCGAGGCCGGCTTCGCATCATATCTCTGAGAAGGGATGAGGGGCCATCCTTCATGCATCCTGAATTGAAAGATCCGTTAGTCAAAACACTTTGGGCTTGATCATATTATTTAAATACCCGTGTTGTGTCTAGCCACCCCACACTGGGGCAAATCTGGAAAAAGGAAATAAAAAGGATAAATAAATTTCCAAATGAATTCACGTGAGCAAGTTGTCACAACTTCTGCAAAAGGATGAAAGGCCATCCTTGCTTTATTTCCCTAGTTTTCAAATTCATATCTCTAGTCAAACCGTTTGAGCTTGATTTTCTTCCTTCTGACCCACCGAGTCATGAACCCTAAACCTGGCGCTGGGTAAAGAAAAGAAGACATGAATGAGTAGAAACAAAGAAGAGGAAAAGAAAGCAGAAAATACACTGGGACTTGCTAATCAAAGCAAAAAGCTAAGATAATCCCATAGCAAAGGAAAGAAAAAAGCAAAAGGAAAAAGCGAAGGTCACAAAAGGCCTCAAAAAGGAAAATGAAGGAAAGCAAGGAGGTATCGGCAAAGCCCAAGTAGTCAAGAAAAAGGGTAGAACATGACTCGACCCATTTACAAAGAAACTTTGAGCCATATTCCCTTTCTTTCATAAGCTAAAAACCTCAACCTTCATTTCGTCCCATTAGAAAGTCCTTTCTGATTGCAGAAAAATGCGACAATGGAAGTCATGCAGATCAATGATAAAGGAATCTAAAAAGAAGAACAAGCTTTGGTGAGACACAAAGTAAAACCTGAAAATGAAAAGATAAGAATTTGAGCCTAATATCCTTTCATTTCTCAGATTTAAAACCAAGCCGATGTTTCGTCCTAATATGAAGACCTCTCTGATCCATGGGACATGATGCACAAGAGTCGGCCAAACACCCTCAAAGCTGGGGCAGGCACTAACCCAAGGGAAAGGGAAAAGGGAAAAACCTTCAATTGCAAAATCCTGAAACCACCCTGAAAAATTGGGTCAAGGTGAGAGAAAACAAAAACTGGGAAAGGGTGAATACTCCTTGAAACACCCTCATATTTTAAGCCTCTACCGGCACAAGTCAAGAACCTCATGGGAACTCGTGTTAAACACACCGTCCCAAAACACTTCATGTCAACGAGGCAATTCACCATGGTCCTTGGTCCCACCTCTCTTTTAAAAGCACTTGTACAAATTTTGGAAAAAAAAATAGCTTAATTTTAGTCTTGTGCACTTGCACACACGAAGCTAGTAAGCTACAAACGCTTACCCCTTTTTTGAAATCTCAGATACCTCACTGTTCTGTGAGAATTTTGTAGGCCCAGGCAAGGCAAATGAACCAGAAGAAACCAAGAAATGTCAAGAAGTTAAGAGTAGAAGAAAGGCAAAACAGAGAAAAACCAATAATTGCGAGGACTTCCTTTGTCCCCCAACAGACTCTCTTCCCCTAGCGGAACTTTCAAGAAACCCAAAGCAGCATATCAAGACCATGCCCAGTCTGAAGAGGCTGGTTTTGCAAAGGAAGGACCAAGACAAGAAGGCTTCCATGAATCCCCAGTGAAGTAGTCCCAATACTTGCTAAAATGAAGATCTCCTCCCCAGCACAGGGAGGGCCTTTTCCCAGAAAGACAAGAGCAAGAAGGCTGATCAACTCACACCCGACAAGAAAGGACTGAGCTGTGCAAGAAAGTGAAATGGTAGGGACTCCTACCAATCCCCAATGGAGTTACCTCAAACTGGGAGGCCCTGACCTTATTGAAAACGGGGACTGGTAGAAGCACCCTTCCCCCTGAAAAAGGAAGAGATGAAGACCCTCTCAGGAAGAAGAAGGCAAAAAGAAGAAATTTCCGAGCAGGATGGCCCCATTTGTAAATTTTACTTTTTCCACTTTTGTAAATAGATTAAGACAGGTGTGTGAGTTCCCTTGAGGCACCGGACAGCACTGAGAGCACCTCCTCACCAAGGGCACCTCCTCCTTCTTTCCTTCCAATCCCTAATCGAAACCCAAAAAAAAAAAAAGTCCCAAGTCTGAAAAAAGGATAAAAGAAATCAAATCTGAAAACACCTAAAAGCTTTAATGGAACAAACAAGAGAAGAAGAAAATTGTTGAGTGCTTTGCATCAACGTCAAAACAGGTTGTCAAGCTTGAGTCCCACCTAATCCCTTTGAAACTCAAAATTAAATGCCAAGGAGTTGCTCCAGAAAACCTGAGACTTAAGGGTAAGCAAGCTTCGAAGCAAGAAAGCAGAAGCCATTTGGTGTTTCCCTTTCACTGAAAAAATCCAAAACCGGGAAGTGGAAGCCATTTGGTGTTTCCTTTCCATTGAAAAAAGATCAAAAGGACTAAGGTCGTCCGTCATGTCGACAGAAATGCAAGGCGCAAAAATGAGGTTATTCTTTTTTCTTTGCCGTTCATCCCCAAGGTGACTCGGGCAAAGAGGGACTGCTGTCAGCACCTCATTTTTGCACCCTCGGGAGTGTCGGAAATGCAAACCCTAGCAAAAAAGTCAAACCCCAAGGGGGCGAAAGTTGACTTTTTTGATCAAGTGATAATTGGCCACATTGTTTTATCTCAATGGATAGAGGATCCCGACACGATTCTAACGCAACTGAGTTTGCTCAATTCGGAGTCCGGATGAAGAAGATATGATCTGTTGAAATTTCCGGGCAGCAATGTCGGAAACTGCACATGTGGCGAGAAACGCAAGAAAATATCTCGAGGGGCAATCCGTAAATATCCAAAACCTGAAAAATATCTCAGGGATATAACCAAAATTGCGCAGGGGGAAATCTGCCAATATATCTAGTGTCAAATCAGTCAAATCGGTCAAATCCAGGGGCAATCTGTAAATATAAAAAATATTGGCAGAATAACCAAGTGCAAAAATATCGCCCGACAGATTCTCTGATTCCGTACCTGATAGAAATTAATTGCTAATCAAGTGCAAAAGTAACTTACACATTGTTTATAGTATAACCGAAATTAAATTTCTGTTATACTATATTTTCTTCATAACCTGAATTAAATTCCAGTTATTCAACTTTTGTCTATAAAAGCTGCTCAGCAGCTCATTTTCGGGGGTTGGTTCTAATTTGCTCTACCCTCTCTCCTACCCCGTCCGAAACCTTCTTCTTCCCCTCCTCAATCCCTTTAAACCATTGAAAACCCCATTCCAAGCCTTGAAAAACCCTTCCCACTCTCTTCTCCCTCCATTGTTGCTCAAGGAGGAGATCTTGGAACCTTGGTGAGCAAAGGAGGTGCTGTCCACTTGGAGTCTTGGCCAAAGGAGGGAGTAACAACACTTTAGAAAAGGATCCAAGGCCAGTGTAAGCTTCTTTGTAACATTTTATTTGACATATGTGAATATAGCATGATTTGAAGCATATAAGGTATTTTGTATATTTTCTGTTGTACATGATCTCCATGCTTTGTCCCCTAGTTCTACCACTCTTGCACATCATAAGGGTGGCCATCCCTCTGAAGGTAAGGCGGAGGCTTTGGTCGAACCAAAGAGTGGGGGTAGACGTAGGGTTAAGTACCTTAAAGTCAGCATCTCGTTGTGATCTCATTGTTGTTTTTTTGTCATTTTATTAGGGGAGTGTGTCCTTATTTCCATCTCATGTACCCCTATAAAACCCCCTTTTTCCCTTCTTCGTTTGTTTGCTAAAGTTCTCATGCGTATGTTTCCATGTGATGCCATGCTAGGAAATGGAGGTGGGTGCTAATAGGCTTAACTAGTAAGCATGCTCACCTCCACCTGATATGTTTAATGTCTTGGTTGCCTTTCCATGTATATTATGTGCATAATATCACCCATGTGTGCACACACACACGTAGGAAGCATGCTAGGTTTCCTTTTAAGTCTCACTCCCATGGCATGATGGCATGATCCCCTTTCCCCTTTGATCCCAAAAATCCCGAAGGAATGACCAAAGTGGCCATTCCTTTGCTGTCGAGCCACTGTGGGCCCACACAGGGGCCCACCTAGACCATATACATGCCCACGAGCACCATGGGTTGATTTCCGTTGAAAAAAGTGCAAATTTGTATTTTTACAGGCTAACCGAGAACACAGGTCGGTTACTGGTGAATTTCGGTTAAGTTAGAAATACAGTATAGCCGAAATCCATTTTTGCTTATACTGTATTTTTGAATGTTACTGATTGGTTGTACTGCTTAAACCGAATCGGTTGAACAAGAAGGGTTTCCGGGTCGGCCGGAAACCCAAAATGGGACATGGGCTTCCAAGCCCAGTACGATTCCTTAGGGGGCTTTCCAACGGGGCCCACCCAGCCCAAACAACTCACTTTGTGTTAAACAAGATAATTGAATTAATCGAATGGGCCGAACCCTATGAGGCCCATCAAGAGCCCGACTTGGGTCATGCTTGTTAGGATAGATGGTTTGGCCGAGACCGAGGGTATGGGCCTCTCGGGCCCACTAAGCCCAATCAAAAAAAGCAAGGGTAGGGTCCAATTCCCTAATCTAGAGAGTCTTGGGCTTTCAAGCCCAAGCCTAGGCTACGGGCCCCAAGCCCATTCCTAGCCCAAATTGGAAAGATCAATCAAGATAATCTTGAATAAATCATTTGGCTACCACTGTGGATCTACCCAATGGGCCCACACAAAAATCCCGGCCCACTTTGGCATGAAAATCATTTAATTGTCAACTTGAACTTTAAGTAAAATCAATTCATTGGACCAAAGCCCAAAGGGCCCCTCAGGGTAGACTGAGGCCCACCAAAGGTATGTGGGCTGGACTCAGCCCACCAAGAAACCCGCGGGCCTTCGAACGGGGCCCACCCAATCAGACTCATCTCATTTTTAAGCTAAAAAGATAAAATCAAGTAAAGGGACCCACACCACTTTGGCGGTCCCACAAGACTCAATAAAATGTGCATGTGGAATAGGAATCGGGTGAGATAACCAAAAGTTGACTCAGAACCAGGATGGGACCCGTCATTCAACGGGGCGGACCGGGGTGTCTACGGACTTCCCCGAACCGTAAATGAGACCTTGCTTAGAATCTCTAGCCACAGACCGCCTAATAGAAAAACATAGGCCCCCAGGTGTCTGCCTGCACCCATCAGGCAATGGCGACTCCAAACAATCCCGAGGCACACATCATTTTGCATGCGCCTCGTCGTGCAACCGAAATCAGGTGCGCACAGACACATCAGCAGAGGAAAGTGAGACAATGAATGTCATTGAAGAAGATGGCGATGACTCCCTTACAGGTCTCCCTCTGGTGCATTTCCACCCAACTGAAGACCCAGGGTATTTCTACTCGACCCCCCTCACCAACCCTTCAACCCTTAGCATTCATGACATCATGGACTCGCCTCCACAAGACCCCTTCTCCCTTTCATTTGAACCACCCATCCTCAATCTCTCCAAACTCAACCTTGAACCCCCTTCCAACAATGCCGTACCCCCATCTTACCCCACCAAATCTTTCTACCATCAAGCTACCTCCACCACCACCATTGAGGCAGAAATCGACCGAATCACCCGATCTGGTCGATACGTAAATATAGACCCCCCACCCGCACCAGAGGAGGGAGCAGAAGCAGAAGCAAAAAGGAAAGAAAAGGGGAAGGACGTGGTTATAGAGTTGCCATAGACCCTCAAAAGAAAGCGAAGGGCCATCGAAGAGGAAATCATAGATTTGCACCACAGTGTTTTCACTCCAGAGTACGACCTCCTCCAGTAGTTGAACAATGTGCCTGGCCAAATCTCCATAATGTGACTTCTGATTGATTCGGAAAAGCACAGGGCAATAATGATGAAGGTCTTGGGTGACGCACATGAACCAGAAAGCATTGACCCTGAGCAGCTAGGGGCAGTGGTCTCAGTGATCATGGCACCCCAGGCTATCTCCTTCTCCACAGCCGATCTGCCGCCTGAAGGGTGCAACCACATGGAGCCCCTTTATATAACTGTGAAGTGTACGGATCTTATCGTAAGACGTGCCATGATCGACAACGGGTCAGCTTTGAACATATGCCCGATGCGGACATTTCACAGTTTACAGTTGAGCCCTTCAATGATTAAGCCAAGTAGGCACAATGTCCGAGGGTTCGACAACGCCAGAAGAGATTCGCTGGGGGAGGTCACCTTGGTGATCATGATTGCAGATAGGCCTTTCGCCATGGAATTTGAGCTCATGGATATCAACGCCTCATTTAACTTGCTGATTGGGAGGCCTTGGCTACATCAGGCAGGAACAGTATCTTCCACACTGCACAGAATGGTCCGATTTATATCGGGTAACGAGCTTATAACGGTACATGCTGAGGATCACCAGGAATTTGAAAGGGTCGGAGTACCCTATGTAGACTATGAATTGCCAATCACCCTCAATTTCCAAGCTGTGGAGATGGTGCAGGTGAATCATATCCCTGAATCTAAAAGGGGGCAACGACTCTCGAAGAGAAGAAGAAAGAACATGTTTAGCACCGCTGACTACGCAGACTGGGGTCTCAGAGCCGGCGAAGGACTGGGCAAATACAAGCAAGGCATCAAGGTAGCCGTCCAACCTTATGATCAAACTACCGGGTTTGGACTGGGGTTCAAGCCACAGCCAGAAGACTACTCTCGACTCTTTGGTAACCGGGCTGAGAAGAAAAGAGCCAGAACTGAAGGAAGAGACCCCCACTAGCCCATATGCATACACGAGAACTTGTACCACCGCTTCACCAACATGGAGCGTAGAGCGGCCCAGGCCATCGAGAACATAGTCCCTCAAGGGTGGGGAGATGAGTTTTTGGACACCCTTGCCATGGAAGAGGACTACTTGCAAGGCCTGGCTCAGATGCTTTGGGAGGAGCCACCATCTATGGAAATGATTGGAGATGCAGTGAAAGTAGACCCATTGGCTCCTGAGGGATCGCTAGATGACTTACCAGCACTAGTCGCCTTGGAATCCGTTGACAAGGTCACCATGGCCTTTGCTCCGTCAGAGGAGCCGTTCATTCCTGAGGGGATCCCGATCCACCCTACGGCCGTCGTAGAAGCACCGCCGCCTGCTCTCGTTGAGAAATCCAAAGAAGGTCCAATCATGTATGTCTGCATGATGGAAGGGCGAGACAGCTCAGGAACGTCAAGCCATCAGCCATGGTCTCCTCCTCCACCTCCCTATATCCCGCACCCCGAAACTAGGGATGGACTGAACCGAATGTTCCGAAGCATGCCCCAAGTGCTAGGGCCAATACTCGAAGAAGTGTACCATGCGGCTTATGGCAAATGAGCACCACCGGCTTACTCCTCTACTGTGCCTGGGATACAGACTGGAATACCCATAGCATTCGCACCACCCAGAGTGTGTGCGCACCTCGGGCACACTAAAAAAGCGTGTTACAATCTTTTATGGAGTCGCCACTACCTGAAATGGTGTAGGTAGACACCTTGTTGACTTTTGATCTGAACCAGTGATTCCAGATAAGTGACCCGATTACAACCAAAGGAAGTCCTTGAACACCCTGAGTTGCCCCATTCAAATGGGTTCCCTTAAATCAGTTGGATACTTAATGGACTATTTTATTTTCTTTTATTTATTTTATTTATTTTTATTTTATTTTATTATTTTTATCATTTCATGTATATAGCAAATAATAGTCTATGTGTACAAAGATTTAAAGGAATGGGATTTTGCTATGCAACATTACTTGAAACAAAACAAAATCTAGCCAAGCTATACAAAAGATGACAAATGATACAATAATCTATAAAGCAAAATTTAATAAGGCCCAAATTAAACAAGATCAAATATAATAAAGATCGAGAAACCAAATGGAACCATGTTCGGCCATTTATTTATTTTTTACTCTTATTTCCATTATATCATGCACATGTATACCCTTTAAAAAAAATTTGTATGCTATAGCTGATAAGTCATGAAAATATCACATTATAACACATTAAATTCATGACTTATCTGGTTTTATTTCATATTTAATTCCCAATTTTACATAGAAATTGTCAAAGTCTTTCATCTTTGCATTTTATTTTCATTGTCTAAATTTTGCCTAATTTGTTGATGTAAAGATACTCTCGGTGATTACAGAAGTCACGGTTCAAACGGCGTAAAAATCGGAGTCAAATTGTATAAGATATGACCAACGTCCGCTGAACGTTCGCCTGTCGTTCGAACGTTGGTGTTCTGCAGAGAAACCCGAGAGCAGCGTTCGCTGAAAGTTCGCTTGTCGTTCGAACGTTGGTGTTTTGTAGAGAAACCCGAGAGCAGCGTTCGCTGAACGTTAGATTGACGTTCGAACGTTGGTGAAAAATAGAGAAATTGTGAGCAGCGCTCGCTGACCGTACGATGAACGTTCGAACATGAGAAGAGGAAACAACTTTTTGACCTGAACGTTCGACCCGCGTTCGATGAACGTTCGAACGATCAAATATTAAAACCTGTTATAAAATTCCGAACTTTGTGGATTTGTTTCCTTTTTCTTGGGGATCTTCTTCTAGTTTTTAGGAGGACTTAGAGGGGTTTCTAATTAAGAAGATTAGGTCGTTTTTGGACTTCAAAATCGTGGATATACAAGGAAAGGAAGTTCTCTCTTCCTTGGGAGTCTTGGAAGGAAAGTTTCTATTTTCTCTTCAAGGGATTTTTGGGCAAGTTTAGGTGATTGATATAAAGGAGAAAAGGAACGTGAAGAGGAGAGAAGTTGGTGCTGAGAACGTGAGAAGGAAGCTGGAACATCAAGAGATCAGAGCTTGGATCATCATTAGTTTATTTCTTCTCTTTTGTTCTTCTTCTTTCATTATACTCTGTTTTTGATGGTTATTCTTAGTTCAGTCATGAACTAATTTCTCTTTCTAAGGCTTTGATGTAATCTGAACATAATGTTTTAATTCTGAATACTATTGCTAAAGGATTTATGATTCATTCTTTGAGTATTTTATTATTGTGCTTAACCCAATTGAGTACTTGATCACCATTCAATTGTATATGGTAGTTGTATTGAGACCGAGAGGAGATATACAATTTTAGTTCCTGTGATAAAATACCATATTCTACATGTTGATAGAGATATTGGCATGGTCTATGTAGCTTTGTGTTTTTGGACATGAAACTCCACAGATCTTAATGTACCTTGTTACTTTTAAATTCACATAGAGATATCGTGAGTTATCGTGGGAAGGTAAGTTCGTTGGTGCTCGAGAGAGACCATTGGATAGAATAGGGATTTTCGCTTTCAAAGTGAATTATAACATTCAGTAGCATGTGTATTCAAGAGTTAATTCAGATTTGTTTAAGATGAAATCAAATGCCTTAGTATTTTAAATCTCTTATTGAACCTTAATCTTATATTTTCTTAGTTAATAATTTTAATTGCTAGTTAAAAACCCATCTCACTTTTTGATTATCAAAATAGAATTTAGGATAGTAATTTTAGTATTTAGTAGCTACCATTCCCTGTGGGTTCGACACTCTATTTCATCACTTTATTACTTGTTACGAATTCGTGCACTTGCGAAAAAGTACATCAATAGCACACACCAAAACAAATCTACTATGCTTAGCAATGGCTAAACACACTTTTTTCTTTGCCGTCATCCTTCTATTATCTTAACTTTTTTTTTCTCTTTCTCATGTACAAGGGTTTCATGGGGAATGGGGATTGCTATGATACATGCTATACTAGAAGACTAAAACATATTGCACATGTATCAAATTTACAATGAGAAGACACCCAAATCAAAAAACTCAACATGCAGCCATATGTTTGGTCTTGTTTTTTTTTTTTTTTTTTGGTGCCTTTTCCTCTTTTTTTTCTTTTAAAAAAAAATAATTAAAAGCACCATGTTATATTGGGTTCAGCAATGGCTGAATTAAGTCACCTTCAGCCATTGCGGAACACTTATTTCTGTTTTTTTTTTTTTTTTGTTTATGAGTTACACCAAGCAAATAATAAAAAATAAAACTATTACAAGGTTGTGTGTGGTAATGACTGAACTCAATGAGGTTCGGCCATTACCAAACCCAGCACTACCTATTTTATTTAGTTTATTTGTTTATGGTACAGTGTTGTGTAGTTTACCATAACAATTCAGGAAATGGACTGGTACGAGTTTGATATTAACAGCAAAAACAACTCAACATTCTTATGGGATCATGTATTTCAAGTTCTAGTAACTTTAAGGCTCTGTTTGTTTCATCGGAAAATATTTTCCGGTGGAAAATATTTTTCAGAAGAAAATTTTCCAAGAAAAAAATTTCCGGATGAAAATTTTTCAAGTGTTTGGTTGTAACATGGAAAATGTTTTAAAATTTTCCAAGTAAATTATTTTTATTTTTGAACTTTATTTTTTGGGAGGAATGTGACCGAGGTGTGAGCTGTTTACCAACTTCGAGAGGCGAAGAATCTGACACGAATCATGCCCATGATAACGAGAAGTTAATACCTCTTTTACTATTTCACCCCATCCGTTTAGCTGTTAACGTTATACTTCCCTTTCTTTTTTCGTATTTTATTTTTACTTTCACCCTGACGGTCATCATTTTACCTCTAACCGGAAAATGACACAAGCCGACTTCCCTGCCGGTATATCTCCGTTTCCAGGCACCGGAGATCAAAGGTACGATCACCGGGTTGCTTTATGTCCTCCGCCGTACACCGGTGTTCGTTCGCTCCAAAAGCTCAGCCAGCGGAAGAGATTCGACGGGACATGAATATGATCAGAAAATATCTTTTGATGATTGTTTACTTGAAAAAGGAGCCATCGCCGGAACTCTAACGGATGGTCACGGGATGGCCGTGGCAGCTATGACTCAAGATGAGTTTCTATCTTCGCAGCCGCTTCAGAAACTCCGTCCTTTTAAGAGAAGTTGTGGAGAAATTACAGAGTGTTGTGATTAACCTGCAAGCGTGCAGGAAGCAGAGTTGCTGGAAAAGAGAGCGGACTTCGAAAACCGGTGGCCTCCGGCAGAGACGCTCGCCCTGATGAAAATCCGTCCGGATATGGACGATTTTTTAGGGAATGCTAAACCTAAAGGGGTTCTTTCGAGGCTTCGAACGCTCGGAAGAAAACAGAACAATGAAGAGGCAAATGCTATCGCCGAATGCCGACTCTCTGCGAAACTACCGCCGAATCCCAGATCAAACCCACGATCTCTCTTCAGTTGTCCGATTTCTTCACCACCGCAGGAAAAGCTACAAGGAGGGACGAAGGTGAGGCTCCGATTTCGTCATGCCCTTCTAAGGAAGAAAACAAGAGGCTCTCGGGCTATCTTCGTCCTCGTGCTTAGAAAGCTTCTGAGCTATCTTCGTGGAAGTCGATCGTCGTGACAAGGAGGACGAAGAATGGAGGCAAGTCGAGGAGGAAAAAAAAAAACAGAAACACGAGCACGGGGCGAGAGTTCCGTTCGTAACAAGCCCCGGCGGAAAATAACTTCCGCTGATTTTTAGCGGAAGTTATTTTCCGTCCATTTTCCTCCAAATTGGAAAATATTATCCTTCAGTTTTCCTTTTCCCCTAAAACAAACGTCCGGAAAACGTTAAAATTCTGGAAAATATTTTCTTTTCCGTATTTTCCGGTGAAACAAACAGAGCCTAAGAGAAAAGAGATGATCTTTTGAAATGTTTGAACAAAGAGAATTACCTGTAAAATCCAATGTTGAACCAGATTCAGAGCCTCGGTGCAGTGGACAATAGTTACAATCTTTCCTTCAGATGGTATGGATCCCCCATCCCCTTTTTTACCTCCAGTGGCTGCCATGTGGCATCCAATTTCGGTTTTGTAAAAAATCCCTAAACTACCCTTTATTTCTTTTATTCATAACTTAGCCGTTTGAGATCCGATTTGAGCACGGTTTGGTGCATCAGAATCGACTCAGAATTCTCTTTATTATGGGCTTGTTATTTCAAAAAGATACGTCCACTATAAAAACCTCAATTTACGTTCCCACATATATGCCGGTTTAAGATATGCTTCTTGAACAATTTTATGGTGCAAAAATGGGGTGCTGACAGAGTGGACCCGGCCAACGAAGTCACCATCGCCTATATGCCACCAGAGGATGAAATACCAATGGCGATTCCCCTCAGTGGATCGTGGGTGAGGGTATCATCATACATTGCCCCTTGATCAGAGAGAAGCCAGAATAAGCCAGCAGCAGGCGCAGCACATGATCTCATCTGACGATAGTACCAACATGGTGCTGACTGAAGAACTGGGGGTGACGGCTGTCATCAACAAGGAAGACAAGGCACCACTGAAAAACTGGAACGCCATGCCTTTCACTATTAGCAAAGCTACTATTCCAAAGGGGGTTTCTGTTACCTCTGAAATTTCTGTTGTAGCTACTGCTGAGATTTTCAATGAACATCTGAATGCTTCTTACTATTTGCATTTGTCTAAAAACAAAAACAAGGAAAATAAGCAACTTGAGCATTGTAATCTTAGTGTAAGTCCTAACGCACACCTGGAAGATCTGGGGCACGGGATAGATAATAAGGTTGCCATAATTGAACAAAAAGAACAAAAATAAATTGAAAAGCTAGGGCAGATAGCAATAATAAATGAAATGCATGAGCCAGTGTACAATCCTGAAAACGAGCAAGAACTCAACAAGTCAGGTTGGGGCATTCGCCCATCGCAGCAAGAAGATTCAGACATCATCCCCTGTGAGCCTCTTGAGCATGAGGATGACGATGAATCATGGGAGACCCCGCTTGAAATCCAACTTGCATTGAAGAGGCATGAAAAGGGTTCCCAAGCCAACATTGAGGAAATAGAGTCAATTGACATAGGTGAAATAGCACAACCAAGGATCCTCCAAATTGGTAAAAATCTGTCACCATTATTGAGAAAACAGATGATTGATTTTCTTAAATCTTATTATGACGTGTTTGCATGGTCATATGAGGATATGCCTGGGTTAGACATGGACTTGGTTGTACATAAGTTACCAACAAAGTTTGAGGCCATACCTGTGAAACAGAAGCTCAGGCACGCACAAAGCCGAAATGGGCCCTGAAAGATCAAAGAAGAGGTCACCAAACAGTTGGATGCCGGATTCTTGCAAGTAACTCACTATCCAGAGTGGTTAGTTAACATCGTGCCAGTTCCCAAGAAAGACGGGAAAGTCAGGATGTGTGTCGACTATAGAGATCTGAATAAAGCAAGTTTGAAGGATGACTTCCCACTGTCGCACATTGATGTACTGGTTGACAATATAGCAACGCATTCGATGTTCTCCTTCATGGATGGTTTCTCTAGTTACAACCAGATAAGGATGGCACCTGAGGATATGGAGAAGACATCCTTTATCACGCACTGGGGCACTTACTGTTACCGGATGATGCCGTTCGGGCTAAAGAATGTGGGTGCTACTTATCAGCACGCAATGACCCTGTTGTTCCATGACATGATGCACAAGGAGATGGAAGTGTATGTGGATGACATGATAGCAAAGTCCAAGAAAAAGGAGGACCACTTGGTGAACCTGGAGAAGATGTTCGGCAGACTCAGAGAGCACAAGCTCCAGCTCAATCCAAACAAGTGCGTGTTTGGGGTTACTTCAGGAAAGTTGCTTGGTTTCATAGTAGGCAAGCGAGGCATCGAGGTTGACCCCGTCAAACCAAGGCGATCTTGGAAATGCCTCCTCCATCGACGGAAAAGGAAGTGAGAGGGTTCCTGGGCAGGTTGCAGTACATTAGTCGATTCATCGCACAGATGACTCCTGTGTGTGAGCCCATATTCAAGCTACTAAAGAAAGATAATCCCGTTATTTGGAATGAAGATTGCCAAGTGGCATTTGATAAGATTAAGGCCTATTTGATGAGTCCACCGACATTGGTCCCACCTGTTCCTGGACAACCCTTGATTATGTACCTGACAATCTCTGAGACGGTTGTAGGATGTGTGTTAGGGCAACACGATGAGAAAGAACGGAAAGAACAAGCAATCTACTACTTGAGCAAGAACTTTACCAACTTCGAAGTCAGATACACAATGCTTGAAAAGACGTGTTGCGCCTTGGTCTGGGCAGCTCAGAAGCTTCGGCATTATTTGCTCAGTTACACAGTCTTGCTGATCTCAAACCTCAATCCCTTGAAGTATATCTTTGAGAAGCCAATCTCCACTAGTAGGGTTGCCAGGTGGCAAGTCCTTTTGTCCGAGTACGACATTGTCTACACAACTAGAAAGGCGATAAAAGGGCAAGCCGTGGCAGATCACTTGGCAAAACATCCCTTGCCAGACTACCAACCACTCTTGACTCACTTCCCAGATGAAGATGTGATGTGTACCAAGTCCGCAGAAGAGATAGAGGAAACCAAGTGGCAAATGTTCTTTGACGGGGCAGTCAATGTAAACGGAAAGGGGATCGGAGCAGTGCTAATCTCCCCAGATGGTGTTCATCATCCAATAGCAACAAAACTCCTGTTTGATTGCACTAGCAACATGGCCGAATACAAAGCATGTGTGTTAGGCTTGCGAGCAGCAATTGAAATGCACATACAGGAACTAAAGGTGTTCGGTGACTCAAGCCTTATCATCTATCAAGTGATGGGGGACTGGAAGACCAAGGATGTGAAGTTGGTACCATACAAAGAACTGGTCAAAGAGCTGGAGGAGCAATTTGAGAGCGTGACGTTTGATTACATGCCTCGAGACGGGAATTGATTCGCAAATGCGCTATCCACACTAGCATCAATGGCCACCATCACGGATGACGCTTGGGTGCAACCCCTGGAGATAGAAATTCGGCACTACCCTGTTTATTGCTTCAGTATCGAGAAAAGCACACCCGAAGAAGAACCTTGATACGTAGATATTGAGAGATACATAAGGAACAGAATTCTGCCAGAAGGTGCTTCGGCTGTAGAGAAGCGAACCATTCAGAGGTTGGTAGGGCAATACTTCTACAGTGGAGGTAGGCTGTACAAGAAGTCATACAATGACTCCCTACTGCTATGTGTTAGAGAAAATGAAGCGCAAAAATTGATCGAGGAAGTCCACGGAGGATTGTGCGGCGCACACATGAATGGGCATATGCTAGCAAGGAAAATTATAAGAATGGGTTATTACTGGATGACCATGGAGGCGGACTGCTATGCTCACATCAGGAAGTGCCAGTTGTGCAAGATTTATGCAGACAACATCCATGCGCCACCAAATACACTGTATTCCATGACGTCGCTTTGGCCATTCGCCATCTGGGGAATCGACATGATAGGCCAAGTCCATCCGAAGGCTTCAAACGGGCACCGGTTCATCTTAGTGGCAATCGACTATTTTACCAAATGGGTAGAGGCCATGTTCTTTGTGGATGTGAAGAAATCTCACATGCTCAAGTTCATCAGGAATAATATAGTCTGTCGCTACGGCGTGCCTAAGCAATCATCACAAACAATGCAAAGAATCTGAATAATAAGGACATGGAAAAGATGTGTAAGGATCTGAAGATCAGACATGTGAACTCTACAGCATACCAGCCCAAGATGAATGGGGCAGTGGAGGCTGCCAACAAGAATCTGAAGAGGATACTCGAGAAAATGGTAATCACCTACAGAGACTGGCATGAGAAGTTGCCATATGCATTGCATGCCTACAGGATGTCGATTAGGACATCGACCAAGGCAACCCCATTCTCCTTGGTGTACGGAATGGAAGCAGTCCTCCTCGTGGAAGTACAAATTTCGTCGCTTAGGATCCTAAAGGAAGCTGAGATAGGTGACGTGGAATGGGAAGGATCTAGATTCGACCAGTTGCAATTGTTGGATGAAAAGAGGATCAAGGCTTTGTGCCATGGCCAACATTATCAACAGAGAGTGGCGCGAGCCTACAACAAGAAAATGTAGCCATGACATTTCAAGGTGGAAGACCTGGTGTTGAAGAGAATCCTTCCCCTCCAGGAAGACAACAGAGGGAAATTCAAGCCAAACTACGAAGGGCCGTTCGTAATCCACAAGGTTCTATCCAGAGGAGCACTTATCCTGCAAGAAATGGATAGGGAAATTTTTCTTGAGCCGATAAATGCAGACACAATCAAACTGTACTATGCCTAAGATCGTTCTGATTGGGAAATGAAGAGAGGCCATCCTTGACTCTCCATTAGATTGTAAAGCCTTTCAAATACCTTAAATTCTCCCCTAGTTAAACAATTTTGAGCCTTAAAATTCTTTCAACCCATTGTAAGTGTTCTACACATCAAACAGGGCATTCCTAGCAAAGCAAAAAGAAACAGGGAATTCTTGCCCAAAAAAACCTCAAAAAAGGAAAATGCAATAGAAAAAGAAAGAAACAGAA
The DNA here is from genome assembly GCA_947561395.2 of Buxus sempervirens. Lineage (NCBI taxonomy): Eukaryota > Viridiplantae > Streptophyta > Magnoliopsida > Buxales > Buxaceae > Buxus > Buxus sempervirens. The sequence continues at coordinate 31,456,859 of OX387183.1, forward strand.
AAAAATGGGAAATGTTTACCCCACCAAAAATACTGTGATACAAATAAGCTAGGATGTAAGTCCCACCAACAATAAAAGTAGCACACTCTGCAAACCCAAATAAATAAACCTTTTTGAGCCACTTATCCTTCCTTTCATAACCAAGACCAAGCCTACATTTCGTCCTATCTCTAAGACCTCTTGGATCCCAAAAAGAATGATTAGGGCAAATGGTTAAGTCTGCGTTCATCAGCAATGACGAAATTCAGAGTTTCCCAGAAAGGTTGGACACAGCGAAAACCTGAAAAAGGGCGTTGTGAGGTCAGTCACAAAAAAAAGGAAAAAAAAAGAGAGAGACCGGTTACATCTGGATTGAGCAGAGCAAGGTACAGAAAGAAAAAGCAGTGATAGGGGCAGATAGCAAACTAAGAAAGATGCACAGATCTGGGTGGTCCAGACCGGCAGGTTGCGTCCAAGACAAAGACTTCACAGTGGCCTGTGATGACAATGCTCCTGAAAATACCAAGCACTCCAAGTCCCATCTGACATTGGAAATTTCTTTGATATTGCACACACAAGCTCACACCAACACTCCTGTTTTCTCTATAATTATTCTGCTTAACTATTTTTAAGCTCCAAAACGTGCTACTAACCTAAGTTGATAATCTCTTAACCTTCTCAATGGCCGCTTCTAGCTGCAATGGGCAAAAGGCTCAGAGCAAGAAGAGAATAAGAAGAATGTTTTGCATTCCCTAGCTGGTCCAAGACTCACATTTTGTTCCTTTCCCGCCTTCACAGGTACAGCAAAAATGGGATGACGGACATCTTCCCCCCAAATCCCCAGTGGAGTTCCTTCAAGAAACGGAGGACGATACCTGCTAATCCCCAGTGGAGTTCTCTCAACAAATGGAGGACGAAATCCTCTAATCCCCAGTGGAATACTTTCCAACAATAAGTGAGCAATACCTGACAATGAAATCTTCCCAAGCCTCGCCCAGTCTGAAGAGGCCGACTTTACGAAGAAGAGCAGAAAGAAGATGAAGCATTCTCACACCAACCCTTGGTGAAGTTTCTCGCGCTCAATAGGAGCTCAGAAAAGCATGAGAAACTCACATCGGAGCAAAAAAAAAGGCCTCACAAAGAGAAGTGACGGCGTAAGGGACCCCACTCATCCCCAGCAGAGCACCCTTCCCAAGGGAACTCCCACGCCTGTCAGAAACAAGGAAGAGATCCCAACCAATCCCCAGTGGTAGTCACTCCAAACTAGGAGGCCGTTACCTCACCCAGGAAAGGCAAGCCAACCAGAAAGCGATGCAGAACAAGGAATGGCAAGACATGAAGAAAAATGAGCATAAATGAAGATATCATTAGGCATGATGGCCCTTTTGTAATTTTTGATTTCACACTTTTGTAAATAGAGTAGGGTAGATGTGTGAGCTCCCTTGAGGCACCGGACAGCGCTGGAAGCACCTCCTCACCATCAGCACCTCCTCCTTCTCTTCTCTTCCTCCCTTCGTTCCTCATCCTTCCCACCTTCTAAATCAAACTCTCGGCCGTTAAAAAAAAAAATAGTCAAAAGTCTGAAGTCACCTAAAAGTTTTAATGGAACAAACAAGAAGAAAAGAATATTGTCAAGTGCCTGGCATCAACACCATTAAATCAAACGCTGAATAGTTGCCCTACAAAAAACCCAAAAAAGCAAAGGGTAAGGAAACTCCTAAGCCAGGAAGTGACGCCACATCATTTGGCCGCTTCCCTCTCAAAATGAAAACTTCAAAGGACTAAGCTCGTCGACCATGTTGACAGAAATGCCAGGCGCAAAAACGAGATTCTTTTTTCTCTTTGCTATTCATCCGCAAGGTGACTCTGACAAAGAGGGGCAGCTGTAAGCACCTCATTTTTGTGCTCCCAAAAGTGCCGAAAATGCAAACCCTAGACGGAAAGTCAAACCCTAAGGGGCAAAAAGTTGACCTTTTGATCAAGTGATAAATTGGCCAGCTTGCCTTATCTCAATGGATAGAGAATCTTGACACAGTTCCAACACAACTGAGTTTGTTGGAATCGGAGTCCGGATGAAGGATCTGCAGGCCGGTCAAACTTGAAGGGGAGTCGAAAGTTGACTTTTTCTAAGCCCCAAATCAGGTGCTTAGCCTTGTCCCATTGGATAGAGGACTCCGATATGGTCCTAACGCAATTGAGTTTGCTCAAATCGGAGTCCAGATAAAGAAGATATGAGCAGTTGAAGTTCCCGTGCAGCAATGCTGGAAATTGCACATGTGGCGAGAAACGTAGAAAAATATCTCAAGGGGCAATCTGTAAATATCCAAAATTTTCAAAATATCTCAGGGTTTAATCCAAAATTGTGCAGTGGGCAATCTGCGAATATCTTCAGTGTCAAATTGGTCAAATCCAGGGGCAATCTACAAATATCAAAAATATTAGCAGAATAACCGAAATATATTTTCAGTTCATAAACTGAAATAAAAAATCTCCCAACAGATTCTCTGATTCCGTACCTAACAGAAATTAATTGCTAATCAAGTGCAAAAGTAACCGAGATAAAATTTCGGTTACAAACAAATCTTGTATAACCGAAATTAATTTTCGGTTATACTGAAAAATCAGTGTAACCGAAAATTAATTTCGGTTACCTTTTTTCTGGCTATGAATAGGGACTCCAGCCATTTGGCTGGGGGTTGGCTGCTACCCGAAATTTTCCCCCACCCCACCCTGTTCGTAGCCTCCTTCCCTACCCTCTCCACCCCTCTCTAACACCCAAAACCCCACCCTAACAATTCTAAACCCTTCCCCATCCCCTCCTTCTTCATTCCCATTACTTGGAAGAGGCCTTGGAGGATTTGGTGCTTGGAGGAGTGGAGCTAAACCTGCTGTGGAGGCTTCAAGGGGAGTCCAACACCATCCTAGGGGGTTTTCAACTGTAAGGTATGGCTCCCCACCAAGTTTTGCTCATCATATGTAAATTTTAGCTCATTTGGAGCAAGTTGATCTTCAAGCATGCTAGGATATGATGTGTTGCTCACCATGAATGTTCCCTCATCCCCCCATCATCTTCCTCATGGTTTTATGGTTCAATACCCTTCTATGGTAAAAGAAGAGGTATCGGTAGTTCCAAGAGGGTCTAGGGAGTGGTTTGGTCGGTTTAAGGTGGTTATTACAACACCATAAGTGTAAAACCCTGAATTTTCTACATGATTTTTATTGGAAAAATAAAATTTATAAGCTGTGTGTATGTAGGGAAACTTGGTGGGCAAGCGTTGCATCGAATCAAGTTGATTTAAATCTCGTCGAGCGGCAAAGTATATAGGATCAGTATAAATACATAAGGTAGTTAGATTCGTAGGTTTCGTTCTCTCGCATAGCTTGTGTTGAATGAGTTGTCGGCTGGTGATCTAGGGTTTTTGGATGGAAGCAAACTGTTCCTGCCGATTAAGGGTTCAGAATCAAGGTGTTCAGAAGAAAACCTCTTACGAACAAAGGGAAACTGGGTGGCGATCGACTGTGGGACTTGCTGTTTGAGGAGTTGCTGTTGCAAGACTTTGGAGCGTATAACAGTGAGTAGCATCGTTTTGATTTCTAGTTGGTTTGATCTCTAAGATTGCCGAAAGCATGGTTTTTGAATAAGTTATGTTCGAGCGTGAGTTGTTTGATGGGTTTTATAGTCGTGATTATAAAGTTGTTTAGATTAAATCCGAATCATGTTTAAAGGTGGTTTGGTAATGGTAGAAGCATAGATGAGTGGTTACAGAGGTCAAAAATACAGTCAATCATGGAGTTCTGAGACTAATAGAGAGTCACGAGTCAGAAATAGTGTCCGCCGACTTGGTGCCTACCTCGCACCAAGTGGTAGAGTTAGCGCAAGCTTTGGTTGGTTGTTCTCGCCGAGTTCGTGCTTAGCTCGCGCCAACGGCGCGAGAAGCGTTTTCTTGTATCGTCGAGTTCGCACTTGTCTCGCGCCAAGTAAATTTAAGTCTGCGCGAGACACTGATTTAGTATGCCCCGAGTCCACACCAACCTTGCGCCAAGTGCCAGAGGTCAGCGCTGTAACGCCCCGGATCCGTGTTGTTCAATAAAGATATAACATGTCTCACGGAGGTTAGGTAAAGATCTTTAAAACATTTATGAACGCTGGATAATCATCTAACTAAAACATATCAGAGTGCACAAATATATATTCGCTATGAATTCAATAATTAAAACTTAACTAGGATTCAAATAGTATAGCCCAAATGACTTTATTACACCTCAATCATTCAATTTATTCAAGATTCAATTCAAAAAAACCTACAAGTCCTAGGGAATGTAATAGTAGTCTTCCTCCCTATAGGTCTCAGTCGGATCTACCCCAATAGTCGCCTTACCTCAAGTATCTGAAAACAAAACAAAAACAATAGAGTGAGATACGAATATCTCAGCGAGTAGCATATGCATGCAAAAATAGTTAACCGCAGTTCAAACTATGCATCGATAAACATTCCATACGAGTAAACAACTAACATCAATTTCAAGTTCAAAACCAAAACCAATTTATCAGTCAAATCATATCTCAATTAAATACGGCAACACATCGATTGGTCAATGTCATGACTATTGTTAAGTTGATAAATTAAACATGCCAAGTAGACACTCCACACCTCCATGTACACAGTTCCGGCCTACTTAGGGTTTCGGAAACTCTGAAATGACGGCCTACTAAGGGTTTCGTCATCCAATGCAGGCCTACTCCCCGGGTTCCTGCATTGACAATCAGGCCTACTCAGGGTTTCTGGCTGCTCTACACTGGTCGTGGCAACACACAAGGCCATGCAATTTCAACAACCAACAATAACATTACATTACTAAGCTTAAGCATGGATCCAGGACAAGCTAAACCAAAACAGTAAATCATCGTATAATCTCAATTCTAACATCAAAATAAAACCATTCATTCCACATCATGTATAACTCATCACAGTTCACCACCTGTCCTTCTGGACCAAATAGTACCTCAAGTACTTCCAGTATTTTCTCATTTCCGTAACACATGCCATTTGGAAATAAAACTCAGTTATTCATACCAAGAAAATCTTTACAATACATTCAGAATTTTCCAAACAAGTGAAACCAGAAGTTAATAATTTCTCAACCAAAACAGTGTATAAAAACAAAGGGGAACTAACTAAGAACTCCTAGTGTCTTGATACCCAGCACAAAAATTATGAAAGAGTAGGAGACTACTCTACAGGTCCTCGATCTACAACAATTATGATCTTAACAATACGGAAACATACACACAGAATTTATACGAGGAAACCTGAATTCAGATCCAGGAAAAACCTCGAGTCTATATGAAGCGATTAACCCTTAGAATCTCCACTATTAAATGAAAAGCAATTATAAAGGAAAACACACTTAACCTTTACAATTGAACTCACTTAACAGCAATCCACAGCTCGAATCCACGAACTGTAACACAACTTGAATCCACAAGCTGCAATTCACGATCAATCCAGATCCACAGCTCGAATCCACGAACTGTAACACAACTTGAATCCACAAGCTGCAATTCACGATCAATCCAGATCGTAAAAATCACCTCAGAGCCCACTGAGATGATCCAATGCAATAGGAATCCACCTATGCATCCATCAAGCTCAATCACCAATCTAGGAGATCATACGATCATATGAAGTTCCGAAATGAAGAAGAATCCTCAAACTTCAATTCCAGGAGATCTCTCTCAGATCTCCCCCTCACTTGATCACTGACTCTCTAAAGATGAATTGATTGAATCTTGAACACCTCAAGATCCAAATCGAATTGATCAAAAGAAAAAAGTCATTTCTAAAAAATATAGCTCGTCTATTTAAAGAAGAAAAACTCAGATCGCATCGAGCGCTGGTGGCGTCGCCTTGCGATCGGGGTAGACGGCTGGAAGCGAACTCAAGTCCCACTCAAATCCAAATTGACCCAGTTAAGGGGCTAGCGGGAGGGAACGCGGCATGATCACAACTGATTTTTAGATTCTTCAATCTTGCTCTGCGCTACCAGCGGCATGTCGGCGTCGCCTTACGACGCAGGTGCGTGTTCTTTACTTTCAAAGCACTGCATGACTCATGCGCTGTCAGCGGCGTATCAACATCACCTTACGACGCAGATGCGCGCTTTTTATTTTCAATGCGCTATTTCATTTATGCGCTGCTAGCGGAGTGGTAGCAGCGTTGTTCCTCGCAAGTGCCTTTACGAAATATTCTTTATTTAGAAAACCTTACATTTCCTTGAGCTACCAGCAAAGTGGTAGCTGTGTGGCAGCATCACCTTCCCTTTTTTTTAAATTCACAGAACTTACAATTTGATTCTGTACATCTTGAAGATTATTAGAAGATATAATTTGTCAAACATTTGCCATATAAGGAGTGTGAGTTTTCACACTTACAATCTCCCCCTTGGCAAATGCCTGACAACAAACTTAAAACAGTGCTTAATATCAAATTCAGATAATATTGATTTCCATTTAAAAATTCAAAACACAATGATAAGTGAGAACTCAGAATTTCATTCATTTCCAAAAAAAATATACATTGTTCAGAAGATATATATTCATTCAACCAAAAAATCTCCCCCTTAAACCAACTTCTAGAAAACACAAAAACAACAGAACAAACAAAACTTGTGATCATCAACCAGCAGCATCATCAATATGACTCCCCCTTTCTGGGAGGAGGTTTTGGTTCCCAAGTTCTTGAATAATGCCTGTACGCATCTTGGGACCGGGAGTGCAGCCAACACAACTTGTGATCCATCTCCAACTGGGTTCTTCGAATGCTACTCAGAAAATGATTAGCTTCATTTTGCATGCGTTGCTGCGCAGCAACATCCCTTTGCACCTCTCCACATGCAAAATCTACATCCTTTGCAAGCTTATCCAGCTTCTCTTGGGTCTCAGATTTGAACATGCTCATCATGAGCATGTGAGCCCTTACTTCAGAATTGAAAGCCTCCTGGGAGGCTTGCATGGAATTCAACTTGTCCATGATTGTCATAGCATTAGAACTGGACAAGGAGGATTGAGAAGAAGAAGGCTCCGAAGAAGCCAACCGAAAGGGATTCGCTCTTTTGCTTCTGGTAAGGGTGGAGGCATCAATGGGAGGTTTGGGGTGAAGGATCAATTCAACAGGATCAGGTAGGATCCCTTGGTGAATGCACAAGTAAGTGATGAAAATCCCAAAGGGAAGAGCAGAAGTCTTGGATTTCAAATTCCGAGACTGAATGATCTGATTGAAGATGATGGAAGGGAGACAGACGCTGTCTCTGTTCCATAGAGCATGAAGGAGTCTTGCTCGAGAGTGAGAAATCTCAGAATGATGATCTGAGGGAACAAGAGAAGCACAAATGAACAGATTCAAGATCCTGAGAAGATCTTGGAGAGAGCCATGAGGAAGATAGTTTGGCTTATTTTTTATGGAGGTGGGAGCACCCTGAACAATAAGAGAAGAAATTATTGACTCCATGGGAGGATCAGAGTGAGAGGCTAGAAAGTCAAAGGAAGGAGATTCAACAATGGGCAGTTCCAGAAGAGAGGAGATAAGTTCTTTCGAGAAGTCGAAAGAGATGCCCCGGACATAGGCTTTGACGAAGCCTTGATTTGCAAGATGAAGATGGTGGAGGTTCGAATAGAACTCTCGAACCAGGTCTTGATAAGCAAAACCATTTATCAGAGCAAATTTCTTCCATCCATTGTCCGAAAACAAGGAAAAGAGCGGAGTGTCAGAGAAGGAGTCAAGCTTAATGGCCCTTTCCAAGAGGAGTGGCCTGTGCTTGAAGAAATCATTATAATCAGACAAACCATTTCCAACGAATGGTTCAGATGAAGTTGATGGGGATGGGGGTCTCACCGGTGGAGAAGAGACAACCGGAGAGGTTCTCACTGGTGGAGAAGATGTAGCAGGAGTGGTTCTCACCGCAGGAGAAGAGGTGGAAGGAGAATCAGTCCTAGGCTTTTTCTTGGGAGGCATGATGAAGATACAGGAGTAAAAAAAGAGAAGAGAGAGAACAAACAAACAGAAACAAGCAAAGCACGACAAAGCCCTAATGGCAGAACAATCTAGCAAACCCTAACTTAAAAGAACGAGAGAAGAACATTGCAACGTGAAGAAGAAAATGAAGAAGTAAGACGAAGACAGTAAAAATTTTTTTTACCTGAACAGTTGACAAGGAGAAGGAAGGGAAGAACGAAGGCAACGAAGCACCACGACGCGAGGAGCGAGGTGAATCGCAGACAAAGACAAAAAAAACAGTGGTAAAAAGTGAAACAGATTTCCCCTTTTTATAGGCAAATAGAGTGTGCTACCAGCGTGCATCCAGCGACGCTTAACATGGCAGGTGCCAAAGCACAAAAGAAAGGAGAGTGCTACCAGCACGCTTCTAGCGACGTAGAAGGTGCACATGCACAATCAAGAAAAAATACAATCACAAGGCAAAAATTTATAAAAAGAGTTTGAACTATTCTTCATGAAAAATTCATACATCTAAACACAAAGCTAAGATTTTAACTGAACTAAAAATCATCCAGATAATCGACTTTTATTCAATCCAAGAAGTAATCATCACAAAACTGATTTTGAAGAACCTATCAAGGTTAATTCAGATGTGATACATTTCATATCTATGGCAAAAATTTCCTTCATGGTTTCTCATACTATAAATTTTCTTCAAGATATTGAGCACACATGCATATTAATGAATCAATGCTTGTGTAGTGTGTGAAATACATTTTTGACATTTACACTTTATACATATGGAAGGCTATTTTAGTGTAATCATACTTGGAAAGTATAAACATACCCCAAACTTCATTTTGGTGGCTTTCGCACATCAGAGATAGGTAGCCTTTTCTAATCTCTTTTTCTTTTCTTTTTGTAGAAGGCATTGACCCTTAAAAAACCTGAGTTTACAGTTCATTCCAAGAATATACCTTCTTTCTCTTTTTCTTTTTGAGAATTACAGTGGCTTTCACTCTAATCTCTATGGCAGCCATTTCCAAAACTTTTCTTTTCATAAAGGTGATAGCCTATAGATCCCAAGCTTCAACACACAATAAACTTCAATACACAAAGGTGTTTAGGACAAAATTGATAGTTGATTACAAGACATTTCTATCAATATGCATAGACTCAAGCTTCCTGAATTAAGATTTTAGTATCAAGAACACATAAGTTCATTTTGAACAGACATGTAAATCATTTTACATCTAAATTAACTCAAAATAGAACCTGATTTTCAGTTTTGAGAGCATACTCCTAGGGATTTCCTAAGAGTTTCAAATCTGTTCTGATCTAAAGGTTTAGTGAAAATATCAGCCAACTGTTTTTCAGTAGATATATATTCAATCATAACAGTTTGTCTTCAATTAACTCTCTTATAAAGTGATGCCTGATGTCTATATGTTTAGTCCTTGAGTGTTGAACAGGATTTTTGGAAATATTTATGGCACTTTGATTGTCACAGAAGAGAATCATTTGATCCTGATCTAAACCATAATCAGATAGCATTTGTTTCATCCAAATTAGTTGAGTACAACTGCTACCTGCAGCAATGTACTCTGCTTCAGCTGTACTCAGTGAAACTGAGTTTTGCTTTTTGCTTAACCAAGCAATGAGGTTATTACCCATATAAAAGCAACCACCAGAGGTGCTTTTTCTATCATCCATACACCCAGCCCAATCAGCATCAGTATATCCAGTAAGATATGGTTTTGTTTCTTTGGAGAACCAAATTCCCAGATCAACAGTTCCATTTACATACTTTATAATCCTTTTCACAGCATTTAGATGAGATTCTTTAGGATTAGCCTGATATCTTGCACAAACTCCAACACTAAAACTTATATCAGGTCTACTTGCTGTTAAGTACAGAAGACTTCCAATCATCCCTCTGTACAAGGTAGGATCTATATCCTTCCCAGATTCATCTTTTCTAAGCTTTAAGCTAGTACTCATAGGAGTCCTAGCATGTTTTGCATGAATTAAACTGAATCTCTTGACTAGATTTCTTGCATATTTTGCTTGAGAGAAAAAAATCCCTTGTTGAGATTGATAAATCTGAAGTCCTAAGAAAAAATTCAGTTCACCCATCATACTCATCTCAAATTCACTCTTCATTAAGTCTCCAAAGGAATGAGCATGAGTTTCAGAAGTAGATCCAAACACTATATCATCAACATAGATTTGAGCAATCAAAATATGCTTGGACTCTCTTTGAATAAAAAGAGTTTTATCCACATTTCCTCTCATAAATCCAGATTCAAGTAAGAAGGAGGTGAGTCTCTCATACCATGCTCTAGGAGCTTGTTTGAGTCCATGCAGGGCCTTGTTCAGCTTATAAACATGTTTAGGATAATTTGAGTCCTCAAATCCTTTAGGTTGCTCTACATAAACCTCTTCATTCAGATATCGATTCAAGAATGCACTCTTGACATCCATTTGAAACAGTTTAAACTTCAAATAGCATGCAATAGACAAAAGCAATCTGATTGACTCTAACATAGCTACAGGAGCAAAGGTTTCATCAAAATCTATTCCTTCTACTTTGGTGTATCCTTGAGCAACAAGCCTAGCTTTATTTCTGGTTACAACCCCATTCTCGTCAGATTTGTTCTTAAAAATCCATTTGGTTCCTATCACATTCAGATTAGAGGGTCTTTCAACCAATTCCCATACATTATTTCTAGTAAATTGGTTTAGTTCCTCATGCATAGCATTTAACCAAGAGTCATCCAACAAGGCATCTTTATAAGATTTTGGCTCAAATTGAGATAAATAAGAAGAAAATCTTACCTCATTATGTAATTGATGTCTTGTTCTTACTCCATCTGAAATATTTCCAATAACTTGCTCAGTTGGGTGGTCTTTGAGAGTTTTTGTCAGAGGAACAACTAAAAGAGTAGAGGACTACTCTATAGGTCCACGATCTACAACAATTAAGAATTTAACAATGCGGAAACAACACATAGAGAATTATACGAGGAAACCTGAATCCAGATCCAGGAAAAACCTCGAGTCTATATGAGGCGACTAACCCTTCGAAATTCCACTATTGAATGAAAAGACAATTACAAAGGAGCACATACTTAACCTTTACAATTGAATTCACTCAACAGCAAACCACAGTTTGAATCCACGAACTGCAACACAGCTTGAATCCACAAGCTGCAGAACACGATCAATCCAGATCGCAAACAATCACTTACTAGTGATCCACAGTTCGAATCCACGAACTGCAACATAGCTTGAATCCACAAGCTGCAGAACACGATCAATCCAGATTGCAACAATCACCTCAGAATCCACTGAGACGATCCAATGCAGTAGGAATCCACCTACGCATCAATCAAAGCCGATCACCAGTCCAAGCGATCACATGATCAGATGAAGTTCCAAATTGAAGAAAAATCCTCTACCTTCAATTTCAGGTGATCTATCTCAGATCTCCCCCTCACTCGATCGCCGACTCTCTAAAGAAGATTTGATCGAATCTCAAACACCTCAAGATCCGAAATCAAATTGATCCAAAGAAAAAAGTCCATTCTAAAAATTACAGCACGTCTATTTAAAGGAGAAAACTCAGATCGCGTCGAGCTCTGGTGGCGTCGTGGAGCAATCGGGGTAGACGGCTGGAAGCGAACTCAAGTCCCGCTCAAAACAAGTTGAATCAGTTAAGGGCGCGCTGCTAGCGGGAGAGAACGCGGCATGTGCACAGCTGATCATATAATCTTCAATCTCGCTCTGCGCTACCAGCGGCGTGTCGGCGTCGCCTTACGACGCTAGTGCACGTGCCTTACTTTCAAAGCACTGATTCACTTATGCGCTGCCAGCGGAGTGGCAACGGCGTTGATCTTCGCAAGTGCCTTTACAAGAAATGCTCTATTTAGAAAATCTTTCATTTCCTTGAGCTACTAGCGGCGTGGTAGCTGTGTGACAGCATCGTCTTCTTCTTCTTTACTAAATTCACTGAATTTTC